>JAHRIK010000005.1:1160000-1867621 GCA_020085045.1 Pythium oligandrum
ATAGATTAAACCAAATCTAACGGAATCAAAGCAAATCGAATCAAATCAAAGCAAAGCAAATCGAATCAAATCAAAGCAAATCGAATCAAAGCAAAGCAAAGCAAATCGAATCAAAGCAAAGCAAATCAAAGCAAATCAAAGCAAAGCAAAGCAAAGATATAGAAGAAGAAAACAAAAACAAAACAAAATAAAAATGGGAGAAGTAAACCAAATGAAAGTGAGCCCAAAAACTGGCAGTGGCAACGGACCTCGCGTAGATTGAAACAAGAAACAAGAAAGTATCCCATCCTCAAATACATCAGAAGTAGAGAAGAGAGTGACAAAAGTTAATCATGCGGAAATTGCGGTGGAAAGAAAGGATAGTGCGTCGTGTTTGACGATATGTGTTGAGCATGTATAGAAAAGTGTGTGGTGAATGAATGGTGTGAGTGTGGCTGCATGTGCGTGTGTATTGGATGTGTAAAAGTGTCGTGTGTTGTGAGTGGAGGAAGTGGTCAAAATGGTGTAAAAACTGGCAAAGAAGTTCCCACACCGGGACTCGAACCCGGGTCGCGTGGGTGAAAGCCACGTATCCTAACCGCCTAGACTATATGGGAAGGCTACATCTACCAATCAAAAAACAATACACATACTTTCATATCATCAACTCCAATCACCAACCAACGCCAACAGCAGAAACCAACAACAACAACAACAACAACAAACAAACAAACAAATTCAATTTGCTCCAATCAACATTATCATCACACATCTGCGCACACACACAATACAAACCAAAAACAAACACAAACAGAAACACAAAAATAACAGTCATCAGGGAGAACAAGGCAACAGTACAAATCAAACAATGGACTCTTTTTTTTTCATTATTATTCGAGCTCGGATACCTCGGGATTTGATATTGATGCCAGGTGTGCGTAGTGACTAAATTAGTAGATGTTCCGAGCCTTTTCAAAATTTGAAGTGTCCCACACCAAACTGTACTCTCGCCCTCGGTATACATATGTCCGGTTACAGGTATTCTTATCCGGACACTCAGCTCCCTCAGCAGCCTCGCACGCAACACGCGGAGAGCTGCGAGAGAGACACGATGAGCTACCAGCCTTACGGCCGCGTGAGCGCGCGCGACCGCGATCGACGTCGCGCCGGATGGGACATGCGCTTCGGCATCCTCATGGTCTTCCCGGTCATTTGTCTCGTCGTCGTGCTCTACGAGTTTCTGTATCTGCAGCAGTTCACGGCGTCCGAGGCCCAAGAAGCCGCTGCGTTGCAAGAGTTTGCCGCGACCACAGCAGCACCGACGCAGGATCGCATCGTGCGTCTGCGCACGGAGCCTTCGGTGACGCCTTCGCCTGCGCCGACGTCGATTGTGCGCGGTCGCCGCACGATGATTCTCATTGCCAACTACCGTGATTCGAAGCGGTGAGTGAAGCGAATCGGTCGTGGCAATCCATGCATGTGACTAATCTCGCTGGGTTGTAGATGCTCGGAGACCCTGCGCTCGATCTTTGACAACGCCGTCTTCCCAGATTTGCTCAAGATTAGCATATTTGACCAAATCTACTTGTCGGAGGGCGAGAAGCCATGTATCGAGACGTTCTGCGAGCTCGTGGGAGAGGCCAAGTGCCGTCGCTCGCAGTTGGTGGCGACTCAGATCGACGCCCTCGTCGCCACGGTACCGTTTTCTCTTGATCGTGTTGCCATGGATCTCCATATGTAGCTAACCTTTGTAGCGACAGGGCCCTACTGCCGCTCGTTACGAAACCGAGAAGGCGATTACCGACGAAGACTTTTGTCTGGCAATCGACTCGCACCTTGTTTTCGTCAACAAGTGGGACGAGCGCCTGATTGCCCAGTGGGAAGCGACCGAGAACCCGAATGCGATCATCACGGTGTACCCCAAGTCGACGGAGCACCTCGAGAAGCGCGACACGGAGGACAAGGTGCAGCTCATGTGCAATTCACGCATTGAAACCGAAGACGCAGATGCCATGATCCAGTATGCGGCTCCGATCTGGGTCGACAAGAAGGACGTGCCCAAGCCTCGCTTGATGTCTCAGTTCGCCGGTGGCTTCAACTTTGGCAACTGCAAGCAGGCCGTGGACGTTCGCAATGACCCGTATACACCATATCTCTTCCACGGCGAAGAATACTCGCGTGCTGCGCGTCTGTGGACGGCAGGCTACGACTTTTACGTGCCCAACGACGACATTGTGTTCCATTGGTACGAGAAGCGAAAGGTGGTGTGGGAGCGCGACTGGGGCAAGCGGTACGTCATTCAGCAGTCGTCCAAGCGCCGCATTCGATACGCGCTCGGTTTGCCCGTCACGGCCGAGGACTTTGACCGCACCGACCTGGACAAGTTCCGTCTTGGCAACAAGCGCACCTTTGAGCAATGGAAGAAGTTCTCGGGCATCGATCCGCTGGCCAAGTACCTGGGCAAGGACAAGGATCAGTTCCGAAACTGTGGTGTGCTCGAGTACGTGCCTTACAACTAGGAGAGCAATCAGTGAGACCAAGTCACGAGTTCAAGTGGCTAGAGCCATGTTGCATTGATGAATGTGGCGTGTTGTAACGAAAGGGAACACGCAAGAACGTATACATGAACCAACCAATTCAGCTTTGCTTAAGTCAGCTTTGCTTAAGTCAGGAGGCGCTCCGCAAACGCCTGGACCTGCGTGTAGCTCTTGGTCTTGTGCTTCCACTCGGCGGGGACGGGATCCATGGCTCCCTCGGTCACGGCCGCAGCCGCGGCACACGCGCCGATGAGGATGCTGCGACTGCAGTTGTCGCCGCCCGCCACCATGTTGGCCCGCACCGCGTCGACGTATCCGTTCGACGTGAGCAGCACGAAGAGCGAACCCTTCAAGACACCAGGGAGGCCGCACGACTTGCCGTACTTGTCGATCGCGGCGGTGGCGTCGGCAAACTCCTTCTTGGCCACTGCATCGAGCACTTCCTGCACGGTCGCGCGCGTCGTGCTGCCGACCTGGTCGTTCGTCGTCAACGAGGCAACGGCCTCGCGGATCGACACGCCGTGGACGATCTGGTGCAGCAAGAGCGCACTCGCCACGGCGGCTTCTTCCGCTTCGTCGCCGATCTGATGCACCTTGGTGGCTTCCTTGGTCTTGGCCACGAGCGTCGAGACGTCGTCGAGGTATTTGGCCACCAGCACGGGCACCTTGATGCCGCCGTGGAGGTCCTTGCTCTCGGTCGCGAGGTTTGGATATGTGGCGCCGGCGTCCCCCTTGGTCACGAGCTCCCGAAAGACATGGTTGAGACGGCCCTTGTACGCCTTGGCAGCGCGGTACGAGACGAGTGCAAACTCCTCGGGCACAAAGGCGCCGCGTGTGGCCACGTCTTCCAAAAGCGGCAAGACTTCGTCGCCGTACGGCGACAAGACGCCGCTCTCGTACTGATAGAACGGACACGCCGGCGGCTCGTGGAACTCGGGGTGTGGCGCCGCGCTCACGAGCTCCTTCATCTTGTCGGGGTCGTAGATCCAGTGGAGGCCCATGGACGCGGCGTCGGCCACGAAGCCTCCGACGACGGCGGCGAGCGCACGGTGCTTGGGAAGCGCGAGCGCCATGGCGGAGAAGGCCGAAGAAGCGCGAATGATGCAAGGAAGATCTTGAGGGGTGGCGATGTCAGCGGAGTGATGATCGGCGATCGAGTTTCGCGGGGTCGGCGACAGAGGCACGGAGAAGAGCAGACCAGTGGAGACGAGCACCAGAGCGAGCAGCGCGACGGCGACGGCAGCACGGAACGACACGGACCTCCTTCGCCACATTCCAGTTATGACGGCTCGAGTGCCTCGCGTGCCACGTGTCCCTGTGACGCGGAAACCCAAGAGCAATGCGGGCGTGGCGGCGTTTGCGACTCTGGTCGGCGCCGGCTTCTTCAGTATTCCGTTTCTGGCGCACTTCCTCAAGGTGCGTATCATACTGTCGTCGTGGAGGATGACGCCACCGCCTTTCTGACCATCCCCCCCATGCGTTGCCGCAGGGCGAGAACCTCAACTCGCGCGAGAAGCCGCTCAACGCCACGCAGATCCGCCGCGGCGTGTACCTCAACACGGGCTCGCGCGACGTGGGCGTCGACAAGGACTGGGACTTTAGCACGTACACGTGGCAGGGGCGTCGCGGCGACGACGTGCGTCGCAACAAGACAAACAAGGACGACGAGGACAAGGCTTAGGAGGACAATATGAATGAGCATGTATGTATTCCACTGAATCTATGTAGTACTGACGAACGGGCTCTTAGCTGCGCAGGTTGGCATACTTGGACTTCTTGCCACCTCGCTCCTTCTTGCGCTGCTTCTTCGGTCGCTCGCTGTCGTCGTTGCCGGCCGCGTCGTCCGCACGCGCCTTGCTCTTCTTTGGACGGTCACTCTTGACCTGCACCACGCCCTTGCTGTTGGCGCCGGCCAGTGCGTCCTCCCAGGCGTCGTCGTCGCCACGGACAGCGTACTTCATCAGATCCAAGTTCTGCAAGAGCTCCTGCTGGATCTTCTTCTTGGCCTCGCTCGCGCCTTCGTGGAGCTCTTCCTCCAGAGTCTGCTCCGTTGGCGCCATGTCCTTGGACGCCGCAGCCACACGCGCAATCTTGGACGACTTCTGCTTCTCCTTGGCCTCGATCTGCTTGCCCAAAACCGTCTCGATCTGCGAGAGGAACTTGCGAATGGCCTTGTTGAACAGCGCCAAGAGCTGGTTCGATGGCACACCGAGTTCCTTCTGGATTACATCCACCGACTGGTGCTGAAGACCGATGCTCGCGAGAATCGCACGCTGCAAGTACGACAACGTCATCTGAGGAAGACGCTGGAGGAAGTAGAGACGAGCGAGCGATGGGATGAGATCGACGATCATGTGGTAGTCCACGAGGTTCTTGGCGTACGACTTGAGACGCTTGACGTCGTATGGAGTGAGCATCATGCCGAGTTCATCCGCGTTGATCTCACCGGTGGCACTACGCTCAAGCGAGCGCGCCACCTTCTTCTCAGCACCACCTTCCTTTGCGTTCTCTTCCACGTCACTGAGCAAACTGAGCGAGAGAGCAGCTGGGAACGCTGCGAACTCGTACGAAAGCAAAGAGACAAAGCGACGACGCGCGTCGGCGACAAACTCCGACAACCAGCCATTGCCAGGAGCCTCAGGCAGGTCGTCACAACGCAAAGCGCGAAGCAAAATGGCCGTGTGCTCACCAGTGAGCTCGTTGGCAGTCTGGCGAAGGTACACCGAGCTGAAACCAGCGCGCGACCAGAAGTTGTGCAGCGACAAGGTCAGCCCGAACGACGTACCAATCCAGTGGAGACGTTCACATGGACGTTCGTCAATTGGCAAAAGAAGAGGTGGCAAAGCCTTACGCGGCTTGATCTTCTCCTTGAGCAAGCGACCTTCCTCTTCCTCTTCGTCCTCTTCGTCATCCTTCTTGGCCTTCTTTTCCTCCTCATCCGCCTGGAGATCACCAGTAATTTCACCCTGGTAGTACTTGGTCAAGAGCTCGATCGCACGCGAGCCGTAACCCATACCAGTGACGTCTGGGTGCGTGGCGATACGCACAATACGAGCACCCGAGAGCGTCGCAAACTCGGAATCCTGGAACTGCTGGGCAACCGTCCAAGGAATGAGATCACCCGAAGCACGCTGGCCACGAGACAGCTGAGCCTTGACCGACTCCTTCGAGATCTCACCCTCCAGAGCAACCTGGACGACACAGAGGACATCAGGAAGCTGACCAGCGTTGCCCTGCGACTCAGCGGATGGACCCAACAGCGCGAAAATGTGATGAGCTGGGGCGTCCGAGAGCAACTGGAGGTCGTTAGGCTGGTTCTTGTAGTGCGAAGACACATAGAGCGACATGACACGCTGCAAGAAAGCCTCCGAGAGCTTGTGGTACGAGAAGAGCGAGTCACGGTTCACGTAGTAGAGCTCACAGTCCTTTGGATGAGGCGTGCCAGCGACGATGCGGTGAGAAGCACTTGTGGCGTCCAAACACAAGAGCTGGTTGAGCCACTTCTCGACAGGATCATTCTGCGCGTAACGAATTGGGATCTCAAGCGTGACCTCACGAAGCACACGGCCCGTAGCGGCACCAGCAGCGGCGGCATGAGCGGCGTCGTTCGCCGCCTGCCATCGCTCTTCGTGGAGCTTGCGCTCACCCTTGCGCTTCTTGCTATCACCATGAATCTGGGACATGGCATGTGCGGCGGCGTCACCGGCACTGCCCTGCTGTTCTCGCAGCTTCTGGATGAGCTTCAGCGAAAGCGAGCGGCCGGTACCTTCGTAACCATTGATCGTGGAGGACATGAACACGAGGTAAGGACCCAAGAGCTTCTTGACCAGCGGCAACGGGATCGCCGCAGCTTCATCAATCGCCAAGAGCTCAGCCTGGGCCAGCTTCTCGTGGTGGTTTGGCTGAATGTACTGAATCGTCTGACGGTGCTCACGGAAGATGTTGACACGAACGATGGCGTTGTTGAATTCTGGGTTGGTGCTCTGAATGATCTCATAGTCCAAGTGTTCCTTGTACTTGAGCGCGTCAAACGCCTTGAACACGAAGTCGAAGACCGTCTTCAAGTTCTCCGGGCTTGGCGCTGTCACGAAGATGTTGCTGTAGCCGTACGCGACAGCAGCGGCAAGGGACATACCCAAAGCCGCTGACTTACCACGACCACGACCAGCCGTAAGAGCGACAGTCGAGCGAAGCGTCTTCTCCGAAATGGCCTCGACGAAGGTCAGAATCGCCTTGGCCTGGTCAAGCGTACGAGCCTGCTCGACAAGCGAACCGACAGGCTGGGTTTCACGAAGTGACTCCTTGAGCTCCTTGAGTTCCTGCTGGTCCTTGGTGAGTTCGTTCTCCGACTGCGTTGGAGGCAACGGCTCGATCTTACGCGTGTGCTTGGAGATTGGGAGCACATTGAGCTCGTCGTCAAGCACAATGCAACGCTCGTTCGAAGAAAGCGAGAGAATGAAGCGCTCATTGAAACGTGCGACGACGTCCTGGTGCGACTCGGTACGGAAACGCGAGTGCACATCCATGCTCATCGTGTACAATTGCTTCAAACTCGACATGGTGCGCAAGAGCAACACAACGACACCACCGCCTTCGACCGTTTCGATCGTACGCGCCATGATGTTGGGCGTGATGGCCTCAAAGTCCTGGAGCACACACATGCCATAGGTGCTACCGAGGATCTTCTGCGTCTCCTTGTAGTAGCACCATCGAATATCCGTGGACGAAATGAAGAGCTCGAACGGGTCGTCCTTGTTCGAGTCATAGAGACCACGCTGCTGCATCTTCTTGATCTGTCGCATGCGCTTCTGCTTGTGCGTGGAGAAGCCGAGCTCCTTCTTGTAGCACCAGAGCACCTTGGGACGCGCCTTGACGGCGGCCTTGGAGAGCATGTAGTGGAGGTTCACGACCTGGTCCTTGCCATGATCGCCGACGATGACCACGAAGGAGCGGAAGTTCTCCTTGATGCAGTTCTCGAGCAGCACGCGCACGCGCGAGTCCACCTTCTTCTTGACCATGTTGCGTGAGTTGCCCAATGTGCTCTGGAGCTGCTGGTCTACCAGCGAATGACTGGAGAGAGCTCAAGACCCGCGAAAGAACATTTATTCCCAATTTAGCGTATACAAGGGACCCAATATATCAAATATAGAAGGATCACAAGGCGGAGGAGCTACTCCGACGCGGAAGTGGATGTAGAAGCTGCTGGAAGGCGCCACGAGGGATGCGAAGGACCTTGGTGGCGACGCCTGGCAGCGTACGCACAGTGACATCGGAGAGGAACAAGCCTTCCTGCACGACCAGGCTGTCGGCGGCGACCACGCCCCATGAACCGAGTTCCACTGCGCACCCACAGTCAGCAAAGGGACAAAACTACAAGGAGGTGGAAGGAAAATACCTCGTCCACCAGCAGATTCGACTCGCAGTCGGCCTTGAAGGACGACAATGCAGTGAGAAGTGACGACATTTCGCGTGAGGAGCTCCTCGGGCGTTGTGGCGCCACCACGGAACTCGAGAATCGGACAGCTTGAGAGAAACTCTGCCAGGGCCAAGGTGTTGATGGCAACGCCACGAGCGTTTTTCGATCGGAATATTGGATTCGTTTCTTGCAGGTGCTGGGCAAGTGAGTCGACCTGCAATTCCAGCGATAGTATCAGCCAGGGCCCAGAGTGCAGGGTCCGATTCTGAGTGACGTACCTGCTCAATTGTTCCTTCCGACTTGGTCAAATCAGCAAGACGCAAGCGACCCGCCCGACCGTACAAGCAAGAAAGACGCCGCTTGCGTTCCGTAGTCTCGTTGCTTGCAGTAACGTCGCCTTCGTCCAAGATCTCAGTCTGCAGAATCTCCTCCACCACATCTTCTAGAGTCACAATGCCCTCGAGTCGTTCGGTTGGCTCCGCCTGCTTACATCCTATCAGCTGAGCAACAACGCGTAGCCTCACTTTATTTGGGTTACCAACGCACCGATTTCTGCGACTCGACACTCTTGACAAGTGCGAGATGTGTGCATTCTTGTTTGAACGTCTGGAGAAGGACGTCAAGACTGCACTCGGGGCCAACATGGTGTATATTGCGACCGAAGACGTGAATGAAACTCGAGATCTGGACTTGCTCCTGGTGCAAACGGCCATTTTGTGAGTGCACTGAAATGAAAAGTCAAATTGAGGCCAACAAGAGACCTTTGGATCGACGAAAATGAGGTCTTTGACGTGAATTGTGCTCACAATGTCGCTTACTCCTGCGCCGTAGATCGGAATCCGCGAGTAACCGCTGTCGAGGATCTTCTGGATGGCCACTTCGTCGAGCACTGCAGTGACGTGAAGGCAAGCTCGTTAAGGAAAGGGACCAAAACAAATCAGCCAACTTGCCCACACATGAGCAACATCAAAATGAGAAGGATATTGGCAGCATAAACACCTCGTTCACGGGTGTCATGATGCTTTCGGCGGTTTTGCTGCTGTAGCCCATGGCTCCACGCAGGATCCCGCCTTCTTCCGGGTCGATCATTCGTTGCTTCTCGTGGATTTCGATCATTTCGGAAAGCTGTGCAATGAACAAAGTGATCAGTATTGCTTCTTGATGACAAGGGCATGATGATACCTACCTCTCGCTTGGTGAAGACAGTGCCGATGTCTTCGCCGAGAGAAGCATCCAGTACCATACTCACGGGCTTAGCGAAGATGTAAAAGATGGCAATGAGGAGTTTGACGAAAGGAATCACGCGTCCACCAATCTCTGCGCCGTCCATGAGTTAGTATACGGAGATTCCCGGTTGCACGAATACCCACCGAGTGCGTGCTTTGTGCAAATTGCCTGTGGAACGATTTCACCGAACACGACGATTAGAATGGTCGACACGAAGAAGCCCGTGAGGCCTATCACAGCCACAGTGTTTCAACGTAAAATACACACCGGTAATCACGAGAATGACAGCATCGTACCACTGGTCATGTCGGCCATGATGATGGACGTGAGTGAGGTGACTGCGACATTCCCCATGAGTAGTGTCGTGAGCAAGAGATTGCCGTTTCGTCGGACGGGGATGATGCGTCGTGCGGCGTCTCCCTGATGCTTCTCCTTCAGTGTCGCGTGTTTGTCCTCACCAGCTGCGACCACGATCTCCAGTCCGATGAGGTCAAGTGACATGAGCCCAAGACCGAGTCCAGCAAATACGGCGGACAAGCTGAGTAGGACGACAAGGATGCAGATCAGCAGCGCCAAGTTCGTACTCTCAGTAGGAGGGACGTCATCAGGACCAAGAGATGGAGTGTCCAAGTCTCCAGCAGTCCGTCTGACGACTAGAACGCCACTGAGTGCGAGCCATGTCGCGAGACGCATGATGTTTCCTCCGCGTCGTTTCAAGATCACCCGGTGGAATGATGGTGACGTGTACCCGCACTCGGGTACAGTCGGCGGAAGCGTATCTTGAGCAGACACAAGATAGAAGAACGCGGAAAATGACGATGCGATGGACGGGAAGCGCCCAGTCAATGTCGAGATGGCTGATATTGGTGCTGGCGCTATGGGCTGTAATGGCGTATGTTGGCGATGCAAGCGACGTTATTGTTGATAAGGCGAAGACCATGGGATTGCCCATCCCAGGAGCCCCACGCGTCGTTGTGACGGCGCAACCACTGCGAGTCGTCCGAGATCAGCCAACACTCATCGATGGTGTGTCATTGCAGTACGATACAAGTAGCGCTGTCTGGCCAACAGACGACAGCGAGGCCATGTTCTTGCGACTCCCTCTTCTTCATCGCCGACTGCGACTGCAAGTGAAGACCAAAGTCGGAAAGCTGACAATGAGTCCAAGCATTAACTCATTCTTTCTACCCGGAGAGTCAAACCCGCAGCCCAGAGACTCGTTGGATCTCTCTGGTTCGATTGACCAGCTGCAAGTGGCTCTCTCCATGATGGATTACACTGTCAGCGACGCTGTTGATGCTGATCATATCACATTCCAGCTGATTTCGAGCCAACATGACGTGACTTTTACAAGTGAAGCCGTCCTATCAGTTGGAATCACCCTCGCTCCTCCGTCGTTTTCTATCAAATGGATCGACCAAGTCATCCGTAGGTCTTGTTGGTCATTAGCGGCTCGAAGAGGCTTCTCACTGACGCATGGTGGCTCTGTAGATGACGGATTTGTGCTTTCTGGTGTCGAAGACACTGCGATTTCTCTCCAGTCACTCTCAATTCTTACTGCACCTCCGACTAATTCAATGCTCCTCAATATCTCCCTTTCAGCTGATTATGGCACACTGGTACTACCTCTCAGCGCCACTCCGATGGTTCCAGACGCTCTGGTGGTGATGGATGGCTTGAGAGCTATCGTGTCTGGCGAGTTTTCTTCGGTCGTTGATAACGTCAAGCGTCTTGTATATGAGCCTTCACGCGATTACAATGGTCCTGACTCCATCGTCATCAGTCTCATGCCGGTCTCGTCAGGGAATACAACGTTGTGGTGGTTCCGCGAGACATCAACAGTGCTGAAGCTGTTTATCGAGCCAGTGATGGACCCGGTCAGTATTTTCTGGACATCCACAGGGGTCAACCATTCCGTGATTATGCAGACTCAACCCGTTACTGTACTTCCTCGTGTCATCGTACGAGATCCAGATGCAGAAGCAATTGAAGCCTTTCATCGCAGTCGTGTGTGGCTTCGTGCGGTGGTGAGCTCGAGTGATCTAAGCCTTCGCCATGACGCAGTTGCTACTCGAACCCAGGCGACCGACCGGAAAGCTCAAACACTCGCATTCGAAGGGCGAGCACAGGATCTCATGGCCTTGCTATCGACTGTGGAGATGCTACCGCAGCTGCAACCAGCCGAGACAAAAGCCAAAGAAGACTCACCTCGTTGGCTTGTACGCGTGGATATCTCCAAAGTGAACGACGAAGGCAATTCGATTTTTAGTACGTCTGGACTGACATTGGAAGTGATACCACCCCGTGTCACCCCCCAGTTGTTTATTCCATTACGCTACCAGAGCGTGACACTCCGCGAGGATGAGGCGGCGCGGATCGGAGACATTTTTGTTTTAGAAGATTCTAGCTTTCAGTCATTTCCAGTTCTTGTGCACTTGGAGACAGAGTCTGGGAATCTTTCTCTCTCAGTAAATGGCGAAGATGTATCTGCACGAGTGTTTGACTTCGATGTGGATTCACAAAGCAAGCTCAACGAGTTAATTCTCGGTCTTTGGTACAATCCGGCGATGGAATTTTGTGGAACTGACCACGTGGAGTTGCATGTTGGTTCATTATCCGCAAATCTCTCGATCATCGTGACGGCTGTGAATGATCCACCCGAGCTGAAGTTCACAAGTCGCTTCGAATCTCGGCGCCTTCGCTGGTTTGCACCGACATTCCAAGTCATCGAGCGAGATGCGGACGATGTTCTTGTCTTGACCGTCTCGATCTCGAATGCGAGACTGGTGTTGCGAGCAACAACATTCGATTTGGCGGGTTTGTGGGTGGAGACGTTCAATGCTAGCATGCTTGTAATTCATGGGCTGGCGTATGGACTGAGTGAGCTGTTCTCGACAGAGGCGCTCGAGATCGAACCAAGCAATGAAGAAGGGAGTGAGTTGACTGTTTGTGTGAAGGACGCTGTTGCTCCTAGTGTATGTCAAGATACCAAGCTGACCTTTCCACGGGTAAAAGATCTGGTGCAAGTGACCGACGACAAGGTCGTCATGCGGTCAGAGGTGGATAATACAGTCTCTGACTTCGTTCAGCTCAGTGGTGAAGCCGAGATCGACGACAGTGCAATAGCCAAGCTACGTTTCACTGCGCGTGAAGGCATATTCGTAACTGCTGAAGACTCACTCGATTCTTGTGAGGGTGAGTCCTTCAATGTCCGAGTACTGAACAAATTTCATACACTTCAAGGCACCTGGCGCTGTCTTCGATCGCTTCTTCAGGCTACTTGGTATCGTAGTCCGTTGCTCTTGCCAATCGACAATGCTAGAAGCGAACGCATCTCGGTGGAACTACTGACGGATCGAGAACGATTGCTCACTCACCACGACATTGGTGTTTGGGTCCTACCACCCCTCCAACCGTTCGAGTTGAGGTACGCTTCGCCAACAGATGAGAAGTTGCGTCCAACATGGCGTTGGTCAACGGCAGAGCGACTATTGCTGACGTCTGTTGCTAAAGTGACGATCAATGCCACCACTCCGCTCGCACATGATGGCCTCATGCTGGGTCTGAATGTCTCTTGCTCGAGTTGTCTCCTCAGTTATTCAACACAGTGGATTCCTGGTGTTTCGTACGTTGGCGCTGTGTCGTTCAGCAAGGGACTACGGTTCGTAGGACCCTCCACCGCGCTTGATAGAGTGATTCAGACTCTCGAGTTAAGTTTTCCATCCTGGAATGCAAAACGACAAGGTGATGATGTACTCACTCTTGCGTTGTACCAAGTGTCCATAGCCACAGGACGACAGGTCGAGGGCTCGTGGGTGAGTGAGCGAGTCATTCCGTTTGTCTATGAATTATTCAATCCTCCACTTCGCTGGCGTGAGGTTAGAGCCGACTTTCAGCTGGATCCTTCGACGAGAATCGCTGCATTTGATCGACTGGAGGTCGTTGGTGGAGTCAACTCCAAGACGGAGTTGAATGCTACATTGTCGATTCAATGCGTGGACGGCCCAAGCGTGTTTGTTAGTGCACTGAATCCTCGACTGCGGCTTGTGGACAGGGATTGCCAAGCTTCTTCGCCGCCGATCGAGGTCTCGCTCCCTCATCACTATATTGAAGATGCTGTCAAGAGTATTCAAGTCAAGTCAAGTGAGGGATACAGCGACCGCCATGTTCGTATGTTGCTCAGTCTTCGTGATGACGACGAAGTCGATACTCTTGAGGTCACGGTGGCTCCTATTCAGTCTCAACGTCCTTCTATATCTGCGTTTACACTGCAACTCGCACAAAGCATAGAGAATGTGTCAATCGGCGCGGTTGAAGGCGAAGTGACATCGCTCGTGGCGTTACAACCGTTCCTAAATGTGCTGTCGAGCATTCAGTTGGACGACCACGAAGTATTAGAGGCATCACTCACTGTGAGTCACGGAAGTCTCTTGGTTCCAGTGTCTGCGACGGGAATTCACATCAAGACTGGAACTACGTCGTCCAGACGAATTGAAGTTGAGGGCACGCGCGAGACTCTAGCGCAAGCTTTGGGCAAAATAGAGTACTCTGGCGATACAGACTTCGATGGGGACGACGCGCTTGACATCACCATTCAGTACGCAGATGACGACTTTGACAACGACGGCGCTCAATTAACTGGGATTCGATCAGCATGGCGGGTACCGATTCACGTCGCATCTGTGAACGACGCACCAGTGATGCGCTATCGACTGCTTGATACCAACACGGACAACCCACGAGACGCAGTCGTGTCACTTCAAGTGTCAGATCCGGACTTGAAGGGCGACTTGGATAGCCTCTCGACGCAAATTCAAGTCATGCTGGCCACTTCGACAGGAAGTTTTCAGCTTCCTGGGCTGGATCTGGATGCTGACGATGTGCTCGCGGAGCCGGTGGCGAATAGTACGACAGTGTGGACGAATCTTTCGCTCACAGCGGCACTTTCGTCAGTCAATCGGATACTCCGGCGTGTTGTTATACACAGACAAGACTCCCAGGAGTTGCAGACGACGTGTTCAAACACAGAAGACCTCGTAGTCTCGGTCAATGATCTCGCACACAGTCGTTCGGATTGGTCGGAGCAGGTCACACGTACCATCGTATCCATCTCAACATGTGCCCATCAGTACGGAAGCAATGGGGATACGAATCGATTGAGCCTACACTGGCCAAAGGACCATCCTCACGTCGATTTAGATGCGCGCCGACGCGTCATCTCTGTTCATGGCTTGACAGTTGATTCAGTTTACCAACTCCCAGAAGAGCATGACGAGATCAAGATCGTGGGACGCACTGGGTTCAGTGCGGACGTCGAAGTTCAGCGTGTGCAGCTCATACCGCCTCCTCAAACGCAAGTATTCGCGATTACGATGCGTGCGACAAGCGGCACCATCGCTAGTGTCACCGGATCGTTCGTATTATCAACGCCAACACGTTCAGCCACGGTCTATGCCGACGCGGTCGCTATGCGCGTTCACGAACTGTCGCAGCAAACCAATTCCGGTCGTGGGCTATCGGAATCAATGGAGGCTTGTTTACGGAGTCTCTACAGCGACGTATTGGTCGCTTCTCCGGCATTCCACGTCATCAAGAGATCGACGGACACCTCATTCGGTCTTGAACGCGTATGGAACGTTTATATTGAGCTTCCGCAAAGCAGTTCCCCATTGCAACAACCAGTTCTTGCTTCATCAGCGCTGACAGGCGCTTCAGGAATTCAGGTCACAGTAACCTCGCAGGTGGTCGCTTCTGCGCTCAGTGGGGTATTCCGCCTTCGTGTGGGGGACGAACAGACGCAGGAACTTCGTGTCGATGCTACATCTCTGGAGCTACAAGACGCACTCGAAGCGCTCGATGCTGTTGACGCTGTTCGAGTCACAACAACTCCGAACTCGGATCCCAACACCTGGGATATTTCGTTTTTGTTTCCGTCAAGCGAAATCCCGCTACTCACGGCAAATGTCAGCGCGTTGATCCCACAATTGGTGCTTTCTGATGCGGTTTCTCAGTTTGAAATCCGCCCACGTGCAGAAGCTCGTGTGAATCGAATGAGTGAAGGCCACGGACTCGGGACAGTCTACGAGATTGAGATTGGCGCGACACCGTTTGACCCTGTTTATCGCATCGAAACCAGTCACGCAGCCAACCTTCGAAGTGGCACTTTCCGTCTTGGATTTCGTGATGTGAACGCTGGTACTTTGCTGGGTGAGACCAAAGACATTGCGTTTGATGCAGTTGCGATGAGGCGTGACGAAGGCACTGGTCAAAGTCAAGGTGGACGACGTGACGAATCTGTCGAGAGCAAGCTATTGCGAGCCATGCGCGAGATGCCGCGACGACCCAGTGGCGATGCTCTGTGGGATGAATCAGCTCATATTCGACCAGAGGTTACCCGGGCAAATGGTGCGACTACGGGCACATACGTATGGATCGTAACGTTTATACGTGCGCCTACTGACTGGCCAGCGCTCGTCATTTCCGACGCCACAACCGTGCAATTGGCTCAAGGTAACGTGCGTGTCACCAGCACACAAGCCACTAATCCAGTCGGTGGAACGTTCACGCTCGAGTACGACGGAGTTAAATCATCGCCATTGCCTGCGAGTGCAAGCGCGGCTGCTGTCGAACGCGAATTGCAGCAGTTGTCGTCAGTGTATTTCCCCGAATGGTCCTTTGGACGTGTTGTTGTGCGGCGTCGCGAACTTCGTCGCGTTGGTGGTAGTCGTTTTGCTGTGATGCTCTTGGAAGAAACTGCGTCAATCCTGCCACCAGATCAAAACACTCATCGTTTGCGTGTGGATGGGGCTTCTTTAACGGGCCAAGGGGTCTTCGCGCGCGTCAAGACGGTCTGCTCACGTCCGCAACCGGGTCAATTTGCCATCCCAGCATTCAGCAACGCACTGACAGGTTCGCACCAAGGCGTCTTTGGTGCATTCGACCAGCCAGATGTCTTCAAACTGCGTGGAAGCATGCATTTTCTCAGTCCATTGCTCATGCAGTTTACGTACGACGTACCTGGTGACTGGTATGGCCATTTGCGTGTGCTTCTGCGCGCAGAACCTTCTTCGCCCTCTTCGCAGCCACTTGGAAGTGCCAGTGCGCTGTCTGATGTCATCTATGTCTCATCACTTTTGCCCAAGATCGCGGTCGCATTTTCAACCGACAGGACCGACGACGACAAGACTGTTCTGCGAGGCCTACCACAGTCATTGGCTGGTGCGATTTCTCTCGAAAGCGAAGACTACTGGAAACTCGTGTGGCTCAACGTCCACACTTCGGTTGCTTACGGCCAACTGACACGGAGATCTGATGCTTCAGTCGGCGCATCAAGTCTTTGGCTAAACGGCACATTGACCAGCGTTCGAAAGCAACTAGCGTCGTTAATTTACATCTCGGCTCCACAGAGCGCACACGTAGTTGACATTCTGCGCGTGCATGTCCTCTATCAGACCCAAGACTTGAGCGCTCGCGAACTGCTTCTCCGTGTCGTCGAACCACCTCTTAAGCCATTCATTCGTATCGTCGACTCAAAAGAAGGTATGCTTGCCACGGGTTGTCTCCACTAGCCATGATACTGACTTTGAGTTTGTATTAGATCCGACAAACGTAGATTCATGGGAAATAACAGTGCGCACTGTGACTGAGGCCATATCGACACCACTACGTGGTATCGTCATCGTCGATGGCAATGGCAGAGCCTCCGAGTCGACTTACACATCAGCACAGCCCATCAAGTTCACAGCCAGGGCTTCTTTTGGTCGCCTCTATCTGGCAGATATGGTCCCTCTTATACCAATGGTGGCCGATAATCATACAGTTAACCTGCATGGCACTCTGTCAGATGTCAACAGCGCACTCGAGTCACTTCAGTACGAGAGCAACCTCGTTATTGCCCACGAGCGAGACGTCATTACGCTGTTTGTTGAGAGAGATGAGAGCCCCTCAGCGTTGTCTCCTTACGTGAATCATCGACGGTCTATCCAGCTTCTGGTTGATCGTGTCAAGCCGATCCCACGTGTTGTGACGAGTCCAATTACATACACTAGCTACGAAGACGCTGTGTTCCAGTTCCCTGACCTTCGTCTTGAGTCTCCACAAGTCATGACCCCGCAATTGTCTCGACAGCGCCAGTCGTCGCAGATTTGGAGCACTGAGCTTCTGACGCCAACCCAGAAGTTTGCATTCCCACGAACCAAAATCGACGACCCTCGGCACCGCTGGGTCAACGAATTCCGCGAGTCGGTGCATCTCACGTCGCGTTCCAGCCTCGTAGTGAACAACGTCCTCATATTTGCTGGAAACAATCCAGAGCATGGAGAAGAACTCTGGGTCTCAGACGGATCGACCAACGGAACAAGACGCTTTGCAGATCTGTTACCCGGTCCTTACGGTTCATCTCCTAGCGATTTCGCATCGCTCAATGGCAAAGTACTGTTTGCGGCGGCAGGAGTCGATCTTTCGTGGATGGTACGCACTGGAAGAGAGTGCAATCGCCAGCGACAGAGTTCTGTCGACTCGTCTTTGCTCTATGTGGTGGCTCAAGCCAACGTCTGGGATCCTAATGCTGTACTCGACTGCCCAATAGGCTGGCATTGGGCTACAACCGAGAGAGTTGTTGGACTTCTGAGAGCAAAACCCCGCGAAGGAAGCTTGTCGTATGTGTACTGGAGTCAATGCGACTGGCAGGGCTTCGTCTTTGGCGGCGCCTCGCGTAAATACTTTCGCATGGCCGATTCAAAGTTCACCGGCGCTTTGATTCACGCTGGACGACGCGAAACCGAATCGGTCGAGTACGATTTCACCACCAGCGACTTTGCTGGGGTCGTTTGTGTGCGGAAAAGCACGAATGGCTCGGCACCTAGTGGTCGTGAACTGTGGATAGCAGACGTGCGGTATCCAGAGCAGACCGTGCGTCTCAAAGACCTTCGGCCAGGCGACTCACTAGGATCAAATCCTCGATTTCTCACGCCTTACCTGTCGCAGTGGATCATCTTTCAGGCCACAACAGACGACTTTGGCTCTGAGCTCTTTAAAACCGACGGAACGAGTGCAGGGACTGTTATTGTCGAAGATATATGGCGCGGTCCACGTAGTAGCGACCCCCGGGAGTTCGTAGAATGGCCGTTGGGGGATGGTCGCATGTATTTCGCGGCAACAACGGACGACGGGCGCGAATTGTGGTCCACCGATGGCTTTTCCAGCTTCACAAGTGAGCGCAGTCGCAAGCAAATCACTGGGAACAGCGCGGTTAACATCGGAACACATCTCGTGGGTGACATTTGCGTCGGACCAGGAGGGTCAGACCCTCGGTTTCTCACTGTAATGGGGATTGCGGGCGTATTCTTCAGCGCTGACGACTGTATCCACGGGCGAGAGCTCTGGATGACGACTAGTAGCAGCACCAGTGGCGTCAAGTTGGTGAAAGACTTGAATCCGACACTGGGAGTTGGGTCGGATCCAACAGATCTCGTGGTTTATGGCTCAAAACTCTACTTCGTAGCGACAGCGGATGCTCTGATCGGTCGTGAACTTTATGTGAGCGATGGTACAGGAGCAGGGACAACACTGCTGATGGATCTTGCGCCTGGACCGGCAAGCTCGACGCCGTCGATGCTCACTGTCGCTTCCGCCCAGAGTCGCGTTGGAGGAGCGACTGTGACAACCACTCGACTCTATTTCTACGCGACAGATACACTCGGTCGTGCGAATCTCTGGCGATCTGATGGTACTGTGGGCGGCACAATGAGCGTCTGGGATGACATCTTCATCCAGTCTCACACTCTGGATCGATCGGCCAAGAGCGGAATAGGGTTTGTCGTCTTCCAGAACGCACTCTACTACTCCCTTACGTACTCACCATGCTCTGTCACTGCGGAATTGGTGTCGCAGGACAAGTACCGTCTCGATACCTCGGTGGATATTGGCCGTATAAGTGCCCCAGGGTTCGTTGAGGCACCATCAACCTCCCTTTCGTTCGTTGGTGGTGTCTCGCAACTCAGAAACACACTCAGTAGCCTTGCTTATCACCCACCGCTCAACTGGCACAGCACCCTCGCACCCAAGACGTCTGTTGTTGTACATTGGCACTTTGCCATTATCTCAACTGACGGCAGCACGCCGTCAGAAACAAGTGTTAATCTGATTGTCGAACCGCGACGCGACGCACCTGTCATCCAAGTCGATCAAGTTATCACGTATACCACGCAGTCACAGTCCGATTATCTCTCGCGCTTACGTCTCACTTGCTTTCCTCTTACGCTGTACGAAGACGTGCCATCCAAACTACAGGGTTTCTCGATACGCTCTGCGGACGAAGGCCATGAGCAGCTGTGGGACATCGAGCTGTCCGTGCGACGCGGCCGTCTATCACTCGCACATCCTCAGCGACGTTGCATCCACAACACTCGAGGCGGGCTCACGCCGAGACTCCTTCGTTTTCGAGCAACTATTTCGTGTGCCAATCGCGTTTTCTCCGCCTGGACGTACACGAGTGATCCGAACACAAGTGGTGATGATACACTGCGCATATCCATCGCAGATCCTGAAGACCCACGCGTTGGGGACTCAGTGCTCGTGCCTCTTGTCATCCGAGAGATCAACGATGCACCATATGCACTAGGAGCAACGTACTACGAAGGACAAGAGGATGTACCATTGCTCATCACCGACTGGCGCGTGGTGGACCCAGACATTCTATCGGATCGTGAAGTCTCTGTCGAAATCCAAGCACAATTTGGACGAGTGGCACTGCTCCAAACACAAGGTATTACGCTTGACTCTCAAACATCTACTGCCTCCACACTGCGCTTCCATGGGCGTCTCATGAACGTCAACGCAGCTCTGGCCGAAGTGGTGTTTGCGTCCGCCGCGGACTGGAACAGTCTGCAAAACAGAGATCCTATCAGCGGTGAAGCATATGACCGCGTAACGCTGCGATTGAGTGATGGCGAGGCGTTTAACAGCTCTACAACTCGGGTTGCGTACGTATATGTGGCTCCAATGCCCGATCCGGTTCTCATTTCACCACCATTAACTATCAGGAGTGTCTACGCCTCCGCCGATACAACAGTCCTTCGTGGCGACGAAGACACATGGCTAACGACTGAGTCGCTGGGCTTCACTAGTGTCGACGACACGACACGAACCTCGTTGGATGTGCGTTTTCAGGTGCGATACGGTCGACTGGCATTCGGTGAGCTCGAGGGAGTGACCATAAACGAAGATAAAACTGATAGTGCTGGCCGGTCGTGGCGCTTACGTGGTCGCTTCTCGTATGTGAATCAAAGTGTCGCGTCGCTGCGATACTTGGCAGACTCCGAATATTACGGCAGCGACGCCTTGGAGATTCTTGCGACTGCTGTGGATGAAGACACCATGCAGCAATCCATCTCTACATCACTTACTGTTCCTATCGAGATCTTGGCAGTAAATGACGCGCCGGAGTGGGCTTTGCCCTCCTCTTCGGTGCGTATCACACAGACAACACCCACTCGAGTCGCAGGCGTGCGTCTGACAGACGTCGATGTGTGTCCTGCTGCCACGCGGTGTGAGTATGAAGTCACGATCGAGGCATTGCATGCGCTGGTGACGCTTCCACGGCTTCAAGTTCGCAAAAGCCCCCCACAAAAGGTGTTTTCTACGACACCGACACAACAATCGGCGCTCCTGATACTCTCTGGGACACTTGATGAGCTCAACGACGTGCTGCGAGAGATTGTGGTGGAGATGGAAGTACAGACGTACTACGCAGCGTCTTCTCTCAGTCGCCAGACGATGGAGATCTGGTTCACTGCCGACGATAGGGGGACGTGGGGGCTGGGTGGTCCACAAGTGACTAGACGCGCATTGCTGCTTTCGCCTGTCGAGTGGACGACCCACAGACTGACACTCAGTGCGCCTGAGCGTGTTTTGACGATGCAAGAGGACACTACGCTTGTATTCAGGGACGATACCGCGGTTACACTGAGAGACGATGACGTCCCGCGACTAGCTGAATCGCAGTACGAGATGACGATCACGACAAGCCATGGCCATGTGACGCTTCGGCACAGTCTGGGTCTCATGGTGGTTACCAACGGTAGCGGTCTCCTGGTCGTGCGCGGCTTTCTCCCACAGCTCAACAACGCGCTCAATGGCAGCTTGTACGCTCCGGATCAGGACTGGTTCGGCTCGGAAGAGCTAACACTGAGCGTTCGAGAGATTTCTGACTCGAGCAGTGTTACACAGAGCGTATTTATCTTCGTGGAGCCGGCATGCGACGAGCCCATGTGGCGTACAGCTGACAAAAAAGCGCCAACCCCGTCGATCTCACTCGCACTGGACGAAGACAGCCAAATTCTCATCGATACGCTCACTTTAACGGATCCTGATCTCTCAGAAGACCTGCGTGAGATCACAGTACGCATCACTGCCTCCCATGGCGGGATCATGCTGGCTGCAACCCGTGGTCTCGTGCTCCGAAGTGGCCAATTCGTGGACGCCCGCCCTCATTTACATGGCGTTGACTCGAACTCCGACCTGTGGACCAACTCGCGGTTGTTCTTCGCTGCTCTTGATCTCACCGGACGCATTGCGGATGTGAATGCGGCATTGAAAGGCATGATCTACCGCCCCGAACCGGATTACCACACGTCCTATCGATTTGAAGAAGCTATACGACTGGAGGCGACGGCATCGTGTGATGTTGCTGACAACGAAGACGAGTCACCACGGAGAATAATTGTGTACACACAAATTCGACCGGTGCCTGATCCCTTACGCCTCGAATCGCCCTTGCTTACTCGCATCTCCAATCGACAACTGATGACAGACTCACTTCAAGTGACACTTTCCCCTGCTTCGGAGGCATGGGAAGACGAAGAGCTCGCGTTGGCTCCACTTCCACTTGTCAATGTGGACAAAACGGAGGATCAGGACACTGTCGTTCGTATGAGTGTGGCATGCCGCTCGTGTCGAGTACGACCATCGATCACGCTGACCTCCTTACAACGCGACTATGGTATCCTTGTGACAGCGTACAGAGGCAACAACGATGCTACCAAAGGCGAAACAGAGTGGATGACAACGACGAGTATCGTGTACTACGGCAGTGTACCTGCGATTAACGACGGCGTGTTGTCCCGACTGGTGTTTCAGAGCGCTCCAGAATTCCACGGCAACGCAGTTGTCCTAATTCGTGTCGGACATCATTCATCTACTTCTATTGACGCCCTTGAGACGTCCTACGCGCTTGTTGTCCGCGTCAAGAGCCGTAACGATGGGCCACGCGTTCTCACGCCACGGATTGAGCCAACACTGGAGGTGAACGAGCGCAGTGCGGTGTTAATTCGTGGCGCGCCGCTTGAAGCAAATGTCTCTACACCTCCTCCTCCGGATTCATCGCCAACATGGCAGCTCATGCGAGCGATTCCATCCGCAGACGACGCCTCCACTCGATTCCAAATCCTTCTTGACGTTAGAGCGTTCAATCCGACCCAAATATCATCGCTTGTGGCGCTGGATCCTACAAGAGCGCTCTTCCGAAGCTATTCCTTAGACACAGGCGACGAGTTGTGGTTGACCGATGGCACTGCTGGTGGCACGCGACTGCTCAAAGACATTTTGCCTGGTGCTGATAGCGCCTCGCCATCGTTCCTTACAAGCTATTCAGTCGATAATCGCGTATATTTCGCTGCAAGAGGTCCCCATCTAGCGTGGCGTGCACCGCAGGAGCACCGTGACCAGTGTGACGGCATTCGCGCGAGTGCATTTTCTCCTGATATCGTTTACGTGGTGTCTGAGAGCAACACCTGGGACCCAGATGAGGTACGTTCTACTATGAGGACGTTGTATGAACCCTTTTGATGGATGATTACTTGTTCGTAGACGTACGATTGCCCTGTTGGCTATCGATGGCTGTCGACAGCTGAAGCTCAGGCAAGCTTTCTGGGGCACGTGGCTCTTGATGGTCACGTTAATGAACCGTTGGTCTACTACGATGCCTGTGGATGGCAAGGGTACATGTGGGGTGGCGTGAGGCGCGTGCGCTTCCGCTTCTCGGACTCACGGGAGACCGGTGGTTTCAAACACGCGGGCTTCCGTGACTCGTACCGTCCAGATGTGGACTTGGTGACTCAAGATTTTGCTGGAATTGTCTGCCGTCGTATGCCCATAAGTACAGACAATGGAGATTATGGATGGGGTGTGGAGCTCTGGCGAACAGACGGCACAGCAGACGGAACAACACTGGTGGCTCGAATCACACCGTCCTCAGAAGGCTCGCACCCATCGTTCATCACAGAGTTCCAAAGCCGCTTGTTCTTCCAAGCGACGTCGCCTGACTATGGCTCTGAACTGTGGGCGAGCGACGGAACACGAAAAGGCACTGTACTCATCGCAGATGTTGCGTTTGGTGCTTCAGGCTCAGCGCCTGAGGGTCTCACGGTGCTTCAGAACTCGCTGTTGTTCTTCTCAGCGACCACGGAGGACTTCGGCCGTGAACTCTGGGTCTCGGATGGCCAGCAACGCATGGACTTCGACCATGTGGAGCACGGAAGTAGCACGAATCCAGTCGGCACCCGGCTTGTACTCGACATCGTACCCGGGGCAGTCTCATCCCAGCCAAGATTCATTGTAGCTCTCCCAGCGGCAAACTTAGTGCTCTTCCAGGCAGATGATGGTACACACGGCATCGAACTATGGTGCAGTGATGGCTCTTCAGGCGGAACTTCACTCGTTATGGACGTCAACCCCGGTACAAAGGGCTCGAACCCGTCGTTCCTGACACATTTCCAAGGCAAGATCTTCTTCCAAGCCGATGATGGCGTTCATGGCACGGAGCTCTGGGTGACCGATGGCACCACGGTCAACACCAAATTATTGATTGATTTGAACACTGGTGCGGGCAATTCACACCCTCGCTTTCTGACGGTGCTGAGCCTAGCCGCTCAGTCTGTACTCGTATTTGCAGCTCAAAGCGATGCTGATCGTGCAACCGAGCTGTGGCAATCGGATGGGACGAGCGCTGGAACACTGAAGCTGTTTGCGGGATCGAGAGAAGTTGTGCATGTGAACGAAAACGCGATGTCTTTACAGACTCGCTCACCGTTTGTCTCGCTTGGCTCCAACTCTTTTCTTTACTTGGGTAAGAAGCAGGAGACAAAGGCAAACACCAGGGCGATTCCTTCTGTTCTCGCTCGGTCATTTACACTCGTCGACGCTGATGAACTAGTCAGTCACATGATGAACTACACTGCAACACTCGAAGCATCCATGGGACGCGTTTCGTTGACGCGCGAGTGCGATGACCAAGTAATGCCTCACGAGCCAAGTGCTCGCATTATGATCACAGGAGATCTCGAGACGCTCAATTGTGCGCTGACTGAGGTAGTTTACCATGCCGGTGCTATTCACGAAAGCGCATGGGATGCTATCTCGCTCACTATAACCGAGTCGGCAGAGCGCACTGAGGTCGAAAGGGTCGATGAAGACGATGGACGACGATTCTCGACGACTGCAAGCATTCCTATTCACGTATTGGCGCGGAATGACGCGCCGATTGTGACGACACCAGCCAGGTTCTTTGCGCCAGTCGACCAGTGGACGCGAATACTGACCAACGCGAACGTGAGTGACGAAGATGCATCAAACGCAAGGCTTTTCGTACGCTTGACGACGCATGTTGGGCGTTTGCGAGCATCAGGTGAGGCGTTCAATCTGGAGGACGCGGTGATTTTCACACAAAACGATGATTTTATGGCAGTTGGAGTGGCGACGCTCGAGTTTGCCGCGTCCTTGTCAGCAATTAATGCGCTCCTACCAAAGATTGAGTATGGCTGCCTCACACGAGACGCCTGTCGTGTAGGTGCGAATGAGTATCTGTCAGTCTATGTGGACGACAATGGGTTCACTGGGGCAGGAGGCGCCCAGATGGCGACAAGATCCGTCCCTATCGTAGTGGTTGCTGCAGCAGCATAGGGCACGATGGATTTAACAAGATCACTTCTTATAGTGTGTTTACTGCGTAGACGAGCTGTCGCTGGCTAGCGCTTCTTCGGCCAACTCCACCGCCGTCTCCACAAAGAACTCGACGTCAAACGTCGCGTCGTCGCGGGCTCCACTGCTTGGAAAGCTACCCTTGTATGTGACTAACAACTGCGCGTCATTCTTCCGTGCAAGGGACTTGAGGGTCTTAAAGATCTTTTCGTCCGCAAAGTGGCCTTCCTTATGGAGTTTGTGGAGGTGGCGGAGCACCACGGCGCCGTCGCTGTTGTCAACCGAGTCACTGGTACTCGCGCTTGCCGCGGTCTCAATCGCTGGCGTGGCCTCGATCACCACTGGCTCAACGTAGCCCTCGATCGCAGTTGGGTTCTGCTTGAGTGCGTCGATAAACGGCTCGATGGCTTCCTTGGTAGGCACGATGATTGCAAGTGGTTGACCTGGTGGCACGTCCTTGGCTCCTTCCGGCACGACTGCAAACACATTGGGAGGTCAGTTGGGGGAAGTTGTTGGCTGTCAAAGACGATAGACGTACGCAAGCGCGCGAGGTATCCTTCATCTCCCGAGTCGAGCACAAAGACGAGGTCTGGCGTGTCAATCTTCCGTCAAACGCAGGGGTTCATGAGTTCTTTGGAGTAGATTCGTCCGTCTGGAGAGTCACGCACCTCACACATGTGCGTGCCATCCTTGATCTCCTGGCCTTCCTGAATCTGCCACTTGGTCAGCGTCACGCCGCCATCACCACCCAAGACATGCTGCAACCACATTACTTAGTTCTCCACGTATCCATCCGTTTCGACTACAGACTCACTTCAAAGTCAAGATCCGGCATGCGGAACTTGATGTGCGTGGGCAAGACGGAGCTCTTCGACTGCACGTCATCCACTTCCGTCGACAGGAAGCGCACGGTTGCACTCGCCGGACGACGCGCTCCATTCAGCAACGCATTCGACGCACGCACGGCGGCGCTAGGACGCGCCAGACGCGTCCACCGCGTCATGTTGAGCATCATCTGTGTCCTTCCTTCTTCGTGTGGTGGTTCACTTGCCGTCGTCCGTCACTTGGTCGAGGGACTTCGACTAAGTTACCTCATGTGGTAATTACGTCTTCGTAAAAAGCCGTCGGTTAACTACGGTTGTTGGTCAAGATTTCCTTCCATTGGATGGTGGTGACGTCCGGAGGGGCCTCTATTGAGGACGACTGCGCCGAGGAGCTATTGGACGCAGCATTTTTCGCAGGCGGAAAGAGAACAACACCAACATCATGAGGTGCGTCGCGACATGACGCGCTCCATGGAAAGGAGGAGGAGGAGGCTAATGATGGTGTGTATGCAGCATTGAAACCAACACGACGCTGAACTTGTCGCTCCGCCTTCGCGGTGGTGGTAAGGTCCACGGTTCGCTGGCTCGTGCCGGTAAGGTCAAGAACCAGACGCCAAAGGTGGCCAAGCAGGAGGACCGCAAGAAGTCGCTCACCGGCCGCGCCAAGAAGCGCTGGCAGTACAACCGTCGCTTCGTCAACGTCGTCGCGGGCGCGAAGCGTGTCGGTCCTAACTCGAACGCCGGCAAGTAAACGCGTGGGTAGCTGCGTGTGATTTGGTGGATGGTCGCGATCGCAATCTCGAGAGGCGCTGTCTGCTTTCCGCTTGGTGGGGGAATCGGAGGTTTCGCGACGTCCGAGCGAGCTTGAAGACAGAAGAATTCGAGTGCCGAGCGCGTCCCGAGTCGACTTTGGCTTCAGCTTATTGCCCCTCGAAATCAAATTATTGCTTCTTTAGCATGGCGTGTGTGTGCTCCTGACTCCCTCTTTGCGTTCTCCCTTCGCGTGATTCTCTTTCTTTTTCTCCTTGTCGATGACCTGGGAACAGCGGCAGGAAATGGCAGCGACGTCCTAATAATACCTGACACGGCTACCAACAGCAGCATTCAACGGCTTGGCGAACGTCAATCAAGCATATCAACCACCCGCCTGAGTAATGGACAGCGACGACTCCGCTGCCTCCGAGGTCGCGTCGGAAGCTGAGTACGAGGACAGCTTCGTGGCAGACGAGATCGAGGAGAGTGTCGAAACTGTACCCAAATCCAAGCCGACTGTCCCGCCCACTACCACACGTCCTGAACCCATTCCTCCTGCTTCAAGACTGGAGGATTCTAACGCCTACGCTGAGGATGAGTACGAAGAAGACGATGCGTACAGTGTCGACTTTGAAGACGCTGATGATGAGGCCAAACCGAAACAAGCACCCAGTCCTCCACGCCGAGTCAGCAGTCCTGTTCGACCGATCGCTGAAGATACTGAGTACTACGAGGCCTCGTTTGAAGATGAAAGTCGTCTCTCGCAGAGTCTTACGCGTCATATTGTGGACTTGTCAGTACCTGTGCGGCGTGACTCGAGAGGCTCCAGCGCTGGCGCAAGTCCATTGGGCAAAGCCTCGCTGAATGCCAACTCACCTAATGTGAATCTGAAGGTGCTCTCCAAGCCAACTACTGCGCAACCACCACCAGTAGCACCTCCTCCAGGTCCGGGCACCATCCCAGGAGCATGGGCAATGCCCTCAGCTGCGACTCTGGCGCTCTTAGAGAAGGAAAGTGAGGCGTCATTGTCATTGCTGCTTCGAAAAGTGGAAAGCAAGTACCAAGATGAGCTCGAAGAGCTTCGCGAACAGAACGCACTGTTGACGTGGAAGGAGCGCGAACTCAAGACGGAGCTGAGGATCCAACGCGAGGAGCTCAAGATGCGCAAAACTCGCATTGACAAGAAGCGGAAACGTGCCCTCGAACGTCGAAAAGAAAACGACGAATTGATTGTAAAGCTCAAGAACGAAGCCGAAAAGCTCCAGAATCGACATCGAACGACAGAGGAACGCCTGGACCTGCAGATCCGAGAGAACGAACAACTTCGAGCTACTCTAACGGAAGCAGAGAATGAACGACGCAACGTGGAGACGCGGAATCTGGCGTTGGCTGAGAAGCTTCAAACAACTCTGAGCGACTTTCACGCACTGAATCTCAAATATGAGGACGCTGTACAGCTACGCTTGGATGCTGAGAAGAAAGTTGACGATCTAGTGACGCAGCATCGTATGGAATGTGAAGTCTTGACGCACAAGGCTCGAGTTGATGTGGAGGCGATGCAAAAGACACTGCAAGATGAGCGAGATGCACGGGTGGCTGAGCGGAAGACACTACCCGACACCCATCGCGCCGTTGTGGATGCAGAGCGAGAGCGACTGGAACGTCTTGAAACACAACTCACCCAGCAAGTACGCACTATGGAAGCACAACTGGCTCGTGACACTGTGCGCTTTGAGAAAGAACTCGCGCTAGCATGGGAAGCCAAGCGTGTCGCAGAGGAGCGAGCCGAGAAGCTGACAAAGATCACACGCGAGCGAGATGCCCTCGACGAGCAGCGACGCGAGTTACTGCTCTCTGTTACGAAAACGTCTACACGGTTCGACGAGGAGCGAGGAAAGTTGGATCTCACTCGCGAGCAGCTCGAAGTCAAGCGTCTGAAATTGGTAGAAGAGAGAGCTGAACTGGACGCACGATCCGCATATCTGGAAGATCGAGTGCATCGTCTGGCTCAAGAAGAAAGTGTCCTGGAGGCACGGAAAGCCGAGTTAACGAAACTGGGTCGTGAGACTTTCGAAAAATCGCGTATGCTGGCCCAGAAGATGGCGAGTATGAACGATTTACGTGCAGAAGTGGAGCGACTCCGCGCCCAGCAGGTGGAACTGCAGTCACGTGCTGAAGAGAACGCACTGCAGTCTCAGCAAATGCAAATGGAGCGAGCCGCTCTGGAGAAGACCCAGCTCCAGTTGCAACACGAACGACTGCTAGTAGCCAAACAACGAGCCCAGTCGCGACAAGTGCTTGATGGCACGAAGAAGCTCGAACAGCTCCTAGTACAACACAAGGCATTGGAGCAGGTGGCAGGACGTAAGACCACACCAGGATCGGGAAGTATTCCCATCAAGACTTCGTGAGTCCGAGTACAGTTGGTAGATAGTAGTATATATTGTTTTACTTTTCTTGACTTTGGTACGGAGAATAATAACTGGAAGTAAGTGCACAAAAGGATCCTAAGATCAGACGGTGTGGGTTTACCGCAGTTGTGTCTGGGCTGGCTATTCTGACTGTGAGTTGGCATGTGGGGCTTACGCGGCCACTGCCGTTGGGGACTCGCCTCCTTCGTTCGAGGAGACCGAAGAGACGTCCGTGTTATCACACACGGTGTCAGCGGAAATCTTGATCTTCGTAAGCTCGTTCACGACAGTCTCACAAGGCTTGATCATCACTGGGATCGTCGGTTCTTGCTCACCCTTGGACTCTGCATCACACGAGCCCTTCATCTCGGTATCCTCGGTTCCGATACGGGCACACTTGGCTGGAGGGTACTCTGGATGCGAAAGAGTGCGGCCGACCGGTGCGGAGATTGAGTCACGAAGATATCCCAAGTCGATCGGGTTCTGCTTGATCGTAGAGATGCGTTCTTCTTGCTCCGCCTGCATGTGCGCAAGTAACTCGACGCTGCTTCCTCGTGGTGTGCGGATTGGACCAGGACCAAATCCAGCAAAACCTGGAACGCTCCCACTTGGAGTGATGTTGCCTCCGATGATAGAGCGCGGCGTGGCAGAGGTGTCACTACCATACACCGATTGAGGGGTCCGGACGCTGCCACGAACTGGCGTATGAGGCGCGAGACTCGACTGGCGGAAGATGTTATCGTTCGGGCCAGCGCCGCGGAAGAAGCGTGACATTGATGGCGTGGTGGATTGGGAGGCACGACCACGAGCATCTACAACCGAGCGGGACGACGCAGTCGAACGCATAGAGATATTTGATTGCCCTGACGCGGAAGAATAGGCGGACGGCGTGTTGGGGTTGCCGTTGGCACCCATGTAGAGATCCATAAGGTTCATCTCGTTGTGAGCGACGGTGCTGCTAGAAGTGACAGAGGACGTGGAGATGTCGGACATCTCGTCGTCGTCGCGGTTGCCACGTTGACCCGACTTCTGGACGCCCATGTTACAGATCGAGCAGATACGGACGTTCTTGAGAGTCGTGCCAGGTACATCCACCGAGCGGAAAACGCTGCACTTGCCGCAGATGACCTCACCACAGCAACGACAGTGATGTCGCGGACGGAACGTACCAAACGCACGACTGCAGACAGCACAATGTAGACGCTCGTGGTTGGGCACCCATTGCTTCTTGTCGACAAACGTACACGCGTTCATCTGCTGCTTCTCGATGATGCGCTTGATCTGCACGATGCTGCTCACGAGCTGCGACTCGGCCGTTTTGTAAGCCCATTGCGACGGAAAGTATCCAGCAGGATCAAAGCGCATCACATGGTGCACTCGAACAACATGTGGTTCCGCGCGATCCATGCGATACATGTAGCCTGCGAGCATCTTGCCACGCACAAGACCATGCGAGTTTTCCATAGAAGGGCACTCGTTCACTTCAATCGAGTTGAGCACGCGGATGTACATCTCGTTTCCGAACGAGTCTTGGATCTTGTCTTGCACCTCAAGGCAGCAGTAGTCACGATGCGACACAAGCGGTGTGGGCGTCTTGACAGCAAACCACTTGATGCCAATGTATCGGAACGGCGTGAGCGGCGTGCGCGGCACGATCGTGAAGAGCACAGCAGCATCCATGACACCAGGATTGATCTTCTTCATCAACCGCTTGTACAACGCGTCATCATGGGCCGCATACGCACGTCCGATCTCCTCCAGAGATGCATTCACATCGGCCTTGCCCCCAACCTCGGCGATGTTGGACTTGTACGCCTTGGGTCCGCGCACGGGACAGAAGTTGCGATAGACGGCAACTCCTTTCTTCTCGCGCACCGGGATCCAGCTGTTCTTGTGACTATCACTCAAGGCAAAGACCTTGCGGATGGAAGACTCGGCATATTCAACGTACTGGCGGCGCTGCTCTTCCGAGAGCTTGTTGTTGGTCGGGAAGAAGCCCTTGGGGGGCGGTAATGACGACGCCATGAGAAGCTACGGTGGTGGTCGGAAGTTGGACTGTTGGCCCGCACAAGCTAACACTCGATGGTGATTCCGTTTTTCTGCTCTCGCTGGTTAGCTCTCGCTGGTTAGACCACGTGCTGTCGTCAGCGATGGCGCACTCCCACCTGGTTGCGCCAGGTCGTGCCCATCCCAATACAAGCCCCCTTGAAGCGACCAGCGACGGAAAAAAGACGAGGCGAACCCAGGTCAGCGGTTGATTTCTGAGTCTGAGTCGGACGATTTGTCCATGGAAGATCGCCGTCTCTCGGCTTTGCTCATCAGCAATGCCACGTCTGGGCCGTGAGCGGCGTGGTCAGACGCTTCTCGTAGCTGGAATTCGGGTTCGCGAAGAATTCGTCGCCCACCCATGTGTACGAGATCCGGTGCGCCATGAGCCACGTCCGGAGCTCGTTCTGCCGCGACTTGGGGCCTTCCGTGTCGCTGATGTGGTCCCGAAACAGATCGTTGGTCACTACGAACGCGTCGTGACGGCGAGCATAGTGGATGCAGTAAAGATCGTCCGAGTCTTGCGCGGGAGTCAAGATGATCAGACCCGAATCGACCATTGTCTGGAGCAGCGTCGGGTCATCTGGTGCCGTTGTTGGTCGATCGCGACGTCGTCTGCGCCGTGGATTGCCATCTGCGTCGCGGTCGAGGCAATAGTCGGGCAAAAATGCAACGACACGATCACCGCGACCCAGGAAATACTCGGCACAGAGCTTGATGCCTCGACTGGAGAAGCGTCGCTGGCGTCCATGCCGCATGGCAATGTTGGCAGCATCGAGCACCACAACTCGTTCTGGTTGAGACACTGACGTGCGCACCGGAGATGCATAGTCGCTCATCTGTTCCACTGAGGTGGTGGGGCTGTTGCTTGTGGTGGCAGAGTCTTCGCTATGCGCACCTGACGTGGTGGACAAATTTTCCAAGTCTTCAACGATCTCACCCACGTCCACGTCGTCCTCTCGTGACCCTGGACCATCTTCGCTCTGTTCTTGATCTTCTCCATCTTGGATATTAACGTCAATCGTTGTGACACTGGGGCGTTTCTCATGCTCCGATGACATGGACTGGGTTGCCTTGAAAAAGCGGGCAATGCGGATCTCCAGCTCCTCGTTGCTAGTCACGTCTTGCGCTTCAATTAGAGTCGGAATATGTTGATGAGGCTTCCTCTTGGATGGGTCGTCAAGTGAAGCAAAGCCTGCAATTTCGATGTCTTCGGATAGAAAGATTGTCTCGCAGCAGTTTCCGTCACTCGTCGCAAAATCTTCCATGAGCAACGTGCTCCGTAGGATCGTGATTAAATGTTCCAGTGATCGGCGATTAGTTGAAGCATGCTCAGCCACGTCCTCCCACGACTGTTCCAACAGCCACGGTAGCGCCACGTTGATGATAGGCAAGAAAAAGCCCAGAGCCTCCTGCTTCTGAGCGAACTCTCGTACAGGGCTTGTCAACGCCATTACCAAGCGATGGACAAGACAACCCACAAAAGCAGACACGAGCGCAATTGCATGAAGCTTCTTCTTTTCCACTTCGGAAGCTTCCTTCTGAAATTTGTCATCCCCACCCTTCCGCGCAGATTGAAGAACAGAACCACCAATGAAGAGACACGCCATCCGCATGAGTCTCATCGACTTCCGAGTTACACGGTCTTCAAAGCACGGGGACTTGTCGTGAAAAAGAGTATCGAGTGCCACGCATAAGGAAGAGGTGATAACTGACAAGTCAACGCGATAGCCAGCGGGCTCTTCGTGGACGAAAAATACCCCCGCAGCGTGAAGGATGTGTCGATCCAAGACATCCCAGCACTTATCTTCCACATTGCGTTCCTCATTCGCCCCATTCAGAGAGTTTCGGATCTGAAGAAAGAGCTCCGCCAGCTGCGTGGGGTTCCCAAATGGAGCACGTGATAGGGCATTGCGGACGAAGTGGTACAATGCCTCTGCCGGACGACCATCGAGGACAGTGACACGAGCGAGGTGATAGTGAGGTAGCCCTTCTGTTGGCGTCCAGCGTCGAGCTGTTTCGTAATACAGTTCGGCCATAAACCAGCTTCGGGCGTCTCGCTGATTATGCTCTTGGAGCGAGTACAGAATGTGCGCCTGGGCAAGGTTGAGTCGATGCATGAGGCGGCCGACTGTTAGCTGCTGAGCACACTTTTCTACCATCGTGATGCCGCGAACGTCCTCGGACAGACTGCAATAAGCATGGAGGGCTGAGGAGAGTGCAGTACGCAGACACTTCTCACTGTCGACGTTGAAAATGCTTCCATACTCTTCCGTCTGATCCCTACTGCGCTCAAACGCCACTTGGCTCTCGAGCGCCTGGAATTCTGCCCGGTAGTTTTGCCACAGTCTCTCGTCTACTTTCTACAATCCGAGTTCACAGTCAATGGTTTGGAATCTTGGCAGTAAATGCACCGCTAAATCCACCGACCTTGGAGAGAGAAAGCCACGGAAACCTCTTGATAAGCTCAGTACAAGTGTCACGAAAAGACTCACGGAGCTCTCTGTAGAACAAACAGGAACGTAAGCGCTTGGAAGACATGCTAGGTATCAAAGGAGTGTGTACATACGTTTCAATTGCCTGGTTTTCATGGCGGAGCTCTACTTCGAGGCGGTCAAGTCGTTGCAAGAGCTTAGTCGCCGCCAGAATGGACTCAACTGACTGGAGTTCGCTCAGTGCCACTGCTCGTTCCTCGTCTGTTTCGATCGAGGAGCACTCTTCCGCATCGCACTGGTCGCTGCTGTTGGTATCTTCTGTCGAGGAAGACGTACGGTTGATACGTCCACGCGAGGGCAACGTAACGATCGGCACCGGCGGTCGGTCGACGGGAACCGCCGTTGGCGCTTTCTCGTCGTCGTCGCCATCATCCCATCGCTCGTAGACGACGGGGCCTCGCCGACGTCGTCTTGTGGGCGTCGTGCGTGGACTGCCGCCTCGACGTGGCGTGCGACTGCGTCGGGAGCCGTCCAGCAGCCCCACCATCTCGCGCGCCTGCATTCTCCCTCCTTATGCTCGTGTTCCGTGTGTGGAGACCCACACTTCCACCATAGCGCGTACCACGGACATGGTACAGAGTACCCCTTATGTTGAAGTCTTCTGGAAGAGACGCGTCGACTGGAAATGGAGCACGTCGTTGCCGATGCTCAGCCAATGCGGACGTAGCTCGCGTGCAAAGAGCTCTAACTTTTGATCATGCGACTCATAACCAACGTCTCCGAAGAAACTCTCGGGTGGCGGCTTCCACGAGTGACGCAATGGGATGCTCACGACGACTTTCGGAGTCGAGCCCAGTCGAGTGACCAGCGTAGCCTCACGCTCTAGAGAGGACGCACGAATGGCCACGAGGAGCTTCTCAACGGGCAAACGGTGCGTCGACTGGAGTGGAGATACGAGGTCTCCGTTGCGACAGATCTTGAGCCAGTACCACGTTGCGTGGAACCGGAAACCCCATGTGGGAAGCAACTCGTTGACGATGAAAGACGAGTACGCTGGGCGATTCGTCACCCATATACCAAGCACGCATTCGTCGGGATTAGATATGCTGGGAATGTCAAGTTTGAGCAGCTCGGTGTGATGGAACGTCGCGTAATTGCGGCGACGACCAACGCTCTTGTTTTCCCACGGCGGATCCATGACGATGAGTTTGAATTGACCGAACGTGGACCACTCGAGCGTACGCATGTCGCCCTTGACAAAGGAAGAGTGAGGCGGCAGCACAATTGTGTTTTCAGAAGTCGCAGAACGAACGATCTGTGGCTTGTCCGTCGTATTCACGTCAGCGTCTTTATCCACCACTCGCAATTCCTCGTCAGCATCTATCTCGTGCGCTTCCTTTTGATCAGTAAAAGCAGGTAGTAGCTCAGTCAGCTCTGGGTCTGCTTTAACTTTCTGGTGCACCGCTTCAAGCGCGTCTTGTACGGTGGCATCCAGTGGTACAAACTTGCCGGCTGTGATCAATTCCGCGAGCATTTGCTCCTGCCGCTTCCGCTTTTTCCTTGTCTTGCTATTGGCTTGGGATTCATCTGATCGGACCTGGAAGAACGCGCGCTCTGGCACGTGTAATGACTCCTCTCGGATGCGCCAGTGGCCGTCGTAATACGCATTCACACACGCCACTTGGTTGACCTTGGTCACGCGCCATTCGCTCATCTTGACCCAGTTTCCGACTGACGTTCGTATCTGTGTCTGTTACAAACACAAGAAACTCAACTTTCGCCCAGCGGAATGATGAGTGACGAAGTGGATCCAACGCGGATGACGGCCATTGTGAGCGCCGAGAGCAACGCAGCGGCGCTGCAGAGGGCACGCGCGCGTGTAGAGGCAGACGCGCGGTCGGCCGATGCGCTCGTCGAGCTTAGCAGGGCGCTACAGCGCATGCAGCAATACGATGAAGCCGTTCGCTGGTGCAAAAAAGGTCAGGTGGCGTGTGTATGCAATGAGTTGGCGTGGCACTAAACGATTCGTTTACTCGTGTGTTATATAGGACTGGAGATGCATCCAGGTCACGCCGATTTGGAGAGTGAGCTACGCAAGGCGAGATTGGCAGTCGTGAATGATCTGCTCGATGACGAAGACGATGATGATGATGAAGCGGAAGACGTCGCACCACTCTCTATCCAGCACGGACGCTCGGAAGCAACCTATTCAGTGGGCGAGTCTATTGCTGCTGGTTTCGAAGGATCTCTTAGTCAATCGACGGAGGTAGCAAGACCTCAAACAGGGGAGCTGGTCTTTGAAGAGAAAGTAGTGCGGCTACTCAAGCATCTCGATCTCACCAAGTTGGCACAGATCGGGGTGTGGTATACGATACTGGAGCTTCTGCGTCTGAAAAAGGTCACAACCGGCCTCGGACTGCTCTTCTTGGGTATCTTGACGCACGGAATCATGCATCGACACAAGCTCATGGTCGTGTCGATGGTGTTCGTCTGCCTCTATCGCTCCCACGTGAAGCAATGGGTGGAGCAACGGGTGAACGACTGGGTTCACAAGTCCTCGGATAAGCTGGGTGTGGTCACATGGGTCCCTCGGGTCGTATTGATGTTTCCCATCGTCTTGAAAGTCTTCGGTCACCTCAAGTTCATGGTGTTTCTTCAGCAAGACGTTGGTCTGTGGGTATTCGTCGCAGCTGTCGCTGGGATTTGCGTAGCTTCTACTTTCTATTTGGGACCAAAACACCCTATGAAGCACTGGGGACATGGAAAGCGCCTGAAGTTTGCCAGCTATGCTGCCGCGATTCTCTATTGGGCAGTTTGGCGTGGAAACTTTGTGGACACTTCGCGCTTACTTGCACCAGCACTTATTGATGGTGGTGGAATCGTTTTGAGTATGGTGACGTCGGGCGAGTTTCAAGGAGCTTGCCGAAGAGCATGGAAGCGTCTCTATGTCGAAGTATCCGCCGACTTGCACCAAGATATAGAGTTCGACGCCATGTTCTTCTTTGGGCTTTCTAACTGGGTGATCGACTACTGGCAGCAGCCTACCAACTTCTCGCTCGAAATCCTTACGAAGATGCTCGCCGATGGATTTCAAACTCTAGAGAAGTCAGCCACACACGTCTTTCGACATGAATTGCGTCGCCTGAGTCATCAAATGCGAGATCAAATGCGAGATGTTCGGCGTAACACAGAGCTTTCTCTTCTGGTTACGTACATGAAGCAGAGTCTCAACTCCATCCCACCACCGAAGCGACTGGCATTCATCGGTCTCTTTGCGAAGCGTTGTCCGTCCTATGTCGTGGGCTTGCTGCTTTTGGTGTTCTACGGAACGCTTTCGGTTCCGCTTCTCCCGTTTCTGGTGTCGGAGGCGGAAGACGCCCGGCTACTCTACGGACTCTCGCAAAGTGGCGATCTGGAGCCGATGGATGGTCTCGATGTGCTGCTTCTCAGCTCACCACTCCTCCGTGTGTGGGAAAATACGAAAGCAGCAGTTTACTGTCTCGAAGGCGGTGTTGCATTCTCCACAGCAGTCGCCACAGGCACTCGAATCTTCTCGGTCGCTAAGCGCGTCGGTCGTTTGGCCGCTTTCGCGGCGAAGGTCAAAGGCGGAGGCCTTGCAGCTCACGTTGATCAGGTCCCAGACCACGTGGTTAATGCGTTTTCGATCGCCAAAGACTATGGGTACGTAAAAATCAGTCGCGCCGTCTTTCATGTGACTGTTCAATCAATTAACTAACGTTACGTGCACAGTGACATTGCCAGCGGTCTTCAGCATGTATACGACAGCGTCCACACACAAGATTTTGGTCGTTCTCTGCGTCGCTGGTGGCACGGACGAAAAGAATGAGTCCAGCGTTGGCTTGATCGGCTTTATATTAATATATTCGAGAAAGGAACGACAATGCTCCCCCTCGTGTCCACTGTGTCCTGCTTGATCTAACGACGCTACTCTTCATGTTTCTCTCAGCACTGTGCGCACCCTTGTCTATCATCCGAGTCTCGTTTAGTTGTACCGTCTCTTCTGGTTGAAGCGCTTCATCTCGAGGATGGCCGACGACAGCGGCTGCTCGCTGTACGCCGTCGAGTGTCCCTTTATCCATGGGTGGTCAAGCGCCATGGCGGCGCTGAAACGCTCATGTGGATGGATGTTGAGCAAGTTGCGGATCAAGTCCTTGGCTACAAGCGCAGAAGATAAGCAAATTGCACACAGAGCACTAGCAAATTGGTGACGTACCTTCATCGGAGATATTGGTCCAGTACGGGTGAGGGAACTCGAGCACACCAGAACAGATCTTGCGGTACACAGATTCAAGTCCAGATTCATCCTCCGAAAATGGAGGGAAACCACAGAGCATGATGTACACCACGACGCCGAGACTCCAGAGATCGACCTTGCTGTCGTAACCTTCACCCTTGAGCACCTCGGGGGCGACGTAGTAATCGGTACCGCAGCTCGTGTACGCACGGCTTCGTCCACGACCGCCATCGTCACCATCCTCTTCAAGGATTTTGGCAATACCGAAGTCACTAAGCTTGACGTCAACACTGTCGTGACTCGCGAGCAAAATGTTCTCTGGCTTGATGTCACGGTGAAGAATGTTAAACGAGTGGAGGTACTGCAGCGCCTGGAGCACGTTGGCAATCGTCTCGGCGGCCTGACGCTCCGAGTACACGCCACCCTGGACGATACGCTCAAAGAGCTCACCACCAGTGACTCTGTAACAACAATACACGACGCATTAGTCAGCAAATGTCGGGAAGACGGGGCAATGGCCTCAACATACCGCTCCATCACGAGCATCAGATCGCTGTCGCTCTCGTAGACTTCCTCCAGACTGATGATGTTGGGGTGCTTGACACGGAGCAGCACGGTGATCTCATCCCGCAACGAATTCTTCTTGACGCAGAGCGCCTTGTTGATCACTTTGACGGCGAAGACTTCACCCGAGGCTTTGCGACGGCAGAGGTAGACCATGGACACGGCGCCACGGCCGATGAGTTCACCGACATCATAGAGCGAGTGGAACATGGCCGACCCATGGACATCGGCGATGCCCTGCGTCACAAGGTGGTCTTCTTCCTTGCGGAAGAAGGCGGAGAGCGGCGGAGCTATTGGGTGGTCACACATGGCAACGAGCGAGTGTAAGATACAATGACTGAGGACGTGGGACGACGCTGCGTTTTCTTTCAGCGCCTCATCGCGGGTCGGTCGTACCTTTGAAAGCCGCCATCGTGTGTTCGCTGGACGTCGCGTGCGTGAGGTGATCTCCTCTCGACTACGAAGCCTGGCGAGCGCGCGAGCGACTGGCTGGCGATTGGAGGTGCGTGTCGGAACGCGTCGCGGGCTCTCGAGGCGCGCGGGCAGGCGTGTGGACGTCGCGGACGGACCCTCGCTTGGCAGCGCTGGTTTTCTTCGCTTGCTGCGCACAGGAGCGACACACGGGCGGTTGTCAAGTGGCAACCATCTCAGGACACGGCATACAGATTCCCGCACAAGTCAGGAACGAGCCCCCTCAAGGAGCAACTTTATCCGCCGCAGGCTTGGGTTCAGCACATTCCACAATTTGGACAAGAAGCGCACTATTGAGGAGAGTACAGTACACTCGTCCACCCTGTACCCATTCAGGCGTTCGCATAAGCAAATGGAAAGACGACGTCATGTTAGAGAGCGCTCTGTTCGCCCGCGGAAGGCTAGTGGAGGCCGTGTGTGATAGTGATTAGCACGACAGCAAACCCAGAGAGCGCCATGATGAGGTAGAGCCAGCCCATGTGTACGAAAGGACTGGCGAATGGGTTCGTCGCGTGCGTCTTCAAGTCGGTGGGAGAACGTGAGCGCTCCTGCTCGAGCTGACGACGGAGGCAATAGACCAGACAAGCAGGCACCACCCACTATACATGCAAAAAGGATGTGTCAGTCCAAGCACGCCACGCTAACGCATCACGCTTGAGAACGTACCTGAATGCCAAGTCCAGCGTATGCGCCAGTGAAACCAACAAGCATCGACACGTCCTCTGTAAAGAAGGCGACGACCAGAGGTGGCACGAGCGCCAGAAGAGCGTAAAGGTTGCGCACAAAGAAGGCACGAGTCGAGCTCATGCGAGCGTGACGCGCCTCGCGCTGTTCGTCGGTCTCCGAGCCGATATTCTTGGCCAGCGTGTGGAGGTTCTCACGAAGCGTGATACAGATGAGTGGGAAATTGGCGCTGCACACACACGAAGTGGGTGAGAATACTGGAGAAAGTTTAGACGGGAACGTCGTGGTGCAATACCTCAGGGTGCAGACAGGGAAGAGGCTGAGAAAGTAGGCAACTGCGCGGATGGGATACTTCTTGAAGTTGAGTGTGTACACGTCCTGAAAGAAAACCACACCAGTCGTCAGCATTTCCCGCACCGTTCAAATTTCATAGTGTGACTTACGTCAATCTCATCCGGCTTGAAGCGGAAAGTGGCCGAGACACATAGGATCAGGTAGACACTGAGGACGGCCTAGTCATTCACAAAAAGAGCTCATCAGGTCACACTACTTCCTCGCGCTCCACAGCCCAAACGTACCAGAAACGCCCACGCGATGACCTTGCCCACTTTGGCCTTGTTTGTAATCGGCGCGACCAGACCGGGGATACTGTGGTGGCACATGAACGAGTAGATGCACACGCCGAAAAAGGTTGCGATGTTGGTCGGCTTCTCATAGGCGATGACTTCTTCGGCCGAGCGACCTTCTCCACGAGCAATTCCGATGACTGCGAGGACAATCATCAGCGTGAAGGACGCGTGGCGGATCACCGTCGTGATCAGCTGCAAGGTGCGCGTCTTGTGGACGTGGCCGAAAGTGAATGGACCAAGCGTCACACCAAAGAGGATAACGAATAGGCGGTACAGATCGGAGCTGTTAAGCCCATCCGAACACTCCCACACAACAGCTTCTGGGTGTGGCCGCGGGCACACAATCTCTCGCAGCGACTTTGGCACGGCTATATTGATCAAAGAGCGCTTAGCTGATCATTAGGATACAGAGATTCGCGCCATGCGATCACTTACCAACCGCGTAAATGGCCAGATCTCCGTACAGGTAAACGACCACACACGTGTAAAACGCAAGGATGCCGTTGTGACTGAAAAGCGTGTGCGCCATCTGAGCCAACTCCATCTATGCGAAACATGGGTGAGCATCAATGAAGGCGTCGAAGAGATGGCACTGAGCGTCATGTACCTTTCGCGTCAGATCAAAGTCAAACCCAAGCTCTGGGCTACGAATGCGCAGCTTCTTCTCGAGGCGGTCGTCATCCTGATTCAATGCATTCACTGTTAGTCCTTCCGTTCACCACAACCCAACCGCGGCACTGCCTCGGCGACGAAATCCAAAGTACTTGAGTGGGCACCATTAGCGGCATGAACTCGGTCGTGAGATTCTCATCGCGGTTTGAATCCTCAGTCACATCCTCCGACTCGTCCTCGCTTCGTTCCTCGCGCGTCGATGGCGTGCTTCCCGTCTCAAGCTCACGCGAACGCTTCCTGAGCGCGTTGACGCCAGCAATCGCCTCGATCATGAACGTGGCCGTGACATAGCTCGTCAGAGCCAACAGTCCCAAGGCCAAGGCACCATACAGCAGCCCGACCTGCGCGAAGGCATGAGGGATGGTGAGCGCTCCGGCGCCGACGATGAGGTTGAAGATGAAGATGAAGCCCGTCAAGGGCGAGTAGCTGCCGCTCGTGGGGCCGCCGCCTGCCATCGTCTCGTGTGTCTTCGGTGGCAAATCCGATTCTGAGAACAGATCACAGCTCGGTTAAGTGCGAAATGCATGCTTCTCGGCTCGAGCCGCGGCTTCTGCTCACAATGGGGGATTTTGTTGCGACATGCCTCACGACGGCGCGTTATCACCAAGAGGTCAGGTGCTCTACGACCTGACTTGTGTGCAAGACGGGTCTCACTCATGATGGGTTGTAGGTGCAAGCGCCGCTCATGTTCATCTATGGCTCGTTCGTCTTGGCTTTCCTGCAACTGCTCAACGGGTGGGAGCTCTTTGACGCCAAGGTACGTCGCGAACGAAACCACATGCGCGTTTAACCCACTCAGATGCATTGATATGAGAAGAAAAACGCGATCCATGCGATTGCGCATTTCCTCGGTGGTCTGATGCAAACCCGCATGACCCTCTACAAGATCTCAAGTGCATCGTTCATGTGGTTCGTCGACAAGATACACTGTACCTTCCGCGGTGGATCTTCTAACACTAAAATGATACTGTCGGTGCATCAGGTACATTGTCGCTGTCGTCCATTTGCCAGCGAGTCTTGTCACCCTGGGGTCGCTAGCTCACATTTCTCGTCAGCGCGACTCGATTCGCTCACAATAGTCACACAAGCCATGGAATAAACAACAATCAAAGCGAGTTATATACGCAGCATCATCGCAATCCTCCACCTAGTATATTAATCTGTGTGTAGTCGGCTGGTTCAGGTGCGTCTGGATGGTTCTATCCCATGTATCTACCACCACCTTAAGCAGCGTTCTTCAACTTCATCAAGTTAAGCGCACTGCCGGCCTTGAACCATTCGATCTGCTCCTCGTTGAACGTGTGGTTCACGGTGATGTCGAATGGGCTGCCGTTGGCTGGCGTCACACGCACAGTCAATGGCTTGCCAGGCTGGAAGTCCTTCAAGCCGAGGATCGAGATCTTGTCGTTACCGGTGATCTTGTCGTAGTCGGCTGCGTTGGCGAAGGTCAATGGGAGCATACCCTGCTTCTTCAAGTTGGTCTCGTGGATACGAGCGAACGACTTGACGATCACAGCGCGACCGCCCAAGTGACGTGGCTCAAGGGCGGCATGCTCACGCGAACTGCCCTCACCGTAGTTCTCGTCACCAACAACGACCCAGCTGATGCCATCGGCCTTGTACTGACGGGCAACGGCTGGCACCTTGTCGAAGGCACCGGTGAACTGGTTCTGGACGCTGTTGGTCTCACCAGTCTCGGCGTTCTCAGCACCAATGAGCAAGTTGTTCGAGATGTTGTCCAAGTGACCACGGTACTTGAGCCATGGACCAGCCATCGAGATGTGGTCGGTCGTGCACTTGCCCTTGGCCTTGATCAACACAGGCATAGCCTCGAAGTCCTTGCCGTGCCACTTGTCGAATGGCTCGAGGAGAGCAAGACGCTCGCTGTTAGGGTCAACGTTGACCTTCAAGCCATCAGCGCTCTCTGGTGGGGCCTGGAAGGTCTCCTCACCGGCATCGAAGCCACGTGGTGGGAGTTCCTTGCCGAATGGGGCCTCGAACTTGAAGTCCTCACCGCTTGGAGTCTTGATCGAGTCGGTGGCAGGGTTGAACGTGGTGGTACCAGCAATCGCGGCGACGGTCACCATTTCTGGCGAGGTCACGAAAGCGTGGGTGGCTGGGTTGCCATCGTTACGCTTGGCGAAGTTACGGTTGTACGAGGTGAAGATCGAGTTCTTCTGGCCGGCTGGCAAGTCAGTACGGTTCCACTGACCAATGCAAGGACCACAGGCGTTGGCAAGGGTGGTACCACCAGCCTTGATGAACGTGTCCAAGAGACCGTCACGCTCGATGGTGGCGCGAACCTGCTCCGAACCTGGGGTCACGAAGTATGGCACCTTGAACTTGAGGCCCTTGGCGGCAGCCTGCTCAACGAGCTCAGCGCAACGGGTGATGTCCTCGTAACTCGAGTTAGTGCACGAACCAATGAGACCAGCGCTGATCTCAGTTGGCCAGCCGTTCTTCTCACTGGCCTGGCGAAGGTCCTCACCAGCTTCGTGGGCAAGATCAGGGGTGAATGGACCGTTCACCAAAGGCTTGAGGTTGTCCAAGTTGATCTCAATGATCTGGTCGTAGTGAGCGCCTTCATCAGCACGGAGGTTGGCCGAGAAGTCGTTGGCAGCCGAGGCGATACCGCTACGCTGGGTGGCGTGCAAGTAGTCAGCCATGCGCTCGGTGTATGGGAAGGTCGAGCATGTAGCACCGATTTCGGCACCCATGTTACAAATCGTGGCCATACCCGTGCACGAGATCGACTCAACACCAGGGCCGAAGTACTCAACGATGGCACCAGTACCACCCTTGACGGTCAAGATGTCAGCCACCTTCAAGATGACGTCCTTTGGCGAGGTCCAGCCCGAGAGCTTACCCGTCAACTTGACACCGATGACCTTAGGAGCCTTCAACTCCCAAGCCATACCAGCCATGACATCGACAGCGTCGGCACCACCAACACCAATGGCGCACATACCGAGACCACCGGCGTTTGGCGTGTGCGAGTCCGTACCAATCATCAAACCACCTGGGAACGCGTAGTTCTCCAAGACAATCTGGTGAATGATACCCGAACCTGGCTTCCAGAAACCCATGCCGAACTTGGCACCAGCCGACGACAAGAATTCGTAGACCTCCTTGTTGACGGTGTTGGCCGTGTTCAAATCCGTGATGGAGCCCTTCTCCGCCGTGATCAAGTGGTCACAGTGGATGGTGGTTGGCACGGCGGTCTTTGGGAGACCTGACGAGATGAACTGAAGCACAGCCATCTGGGCGGTAGCGTCCTGCATGGCGACACGGTCCGGGCGGAGCTTGAGGTAGGTCTGGCCACGGACGGCCTCCTGGTTGGCGTCATCCAAGTGGCCGTAGATGATCTTTTCGGCGAGCGTCAATGGACGGTTGCCCGTGTTCTTGCGCACCGTGAACAAGTTCTTCTCGATCTTCTCGTAGGCCTGGTCAATGGTTGGGCTGCCCTTAGGGTCGAGCACCGAGAGTGGCACGGCCGGCTTGCACGTGGACATGGAGGCCTTGAGGGCGCTGCTGCGCAGCTGCTGACGCGCGGCGCGCGTCGTCACAGCGTACATGATGCTGGTCTCTTCCGGCTTGGTCGGTGGCGAGGGAGATACCAAAATGACCACACGTTCAAGCGCCTCACCACCTCAAACCGGTGCGAAGTAATCAAAAGTAAATTACCACACGTCGCCCCGCCGCTCACGTCGAGTTTTGCGGACCTGAAGTGACACGATTAGAGGGATGACACGTCGCCAGTCAATTCGTGCCACTCCCTGAGAACGTGCAGGCGAGTGGGTGGCGGTCTGGACAATCGATTGGTGTGCCATGAGGCGAGTGAGACTCGAAAGAGGACGACATCTCCCCATGTGTCGCTACGAGCGAACCCACGAGGCGATGTGTTCCGGGGGTGAATCCACACAGGATCTTTTGGCGGTCGTGGGGGCTGAAGTTGTAATTTACCGTGTCAAATAGGGCTAGGCGTCCAATCTGGTGGTGAGGTTGGGGTGCCCATGCAGTCGAGTCATCGGTCGCTGTCGAGTCGACTGCAACCAACGTGGGATTGGCAGGGAAACTTACGAATCCCCAAGATAAGGTTAACGTGTCCCGAATTGGAACATCCTACCTTCTTTTGAGACACCAGAGAGGCTTGTATTCAGGAGGGAAACGTGTATCACTTTCGAGAGGGGTTTTCCGCGCCAATTTCCTCTTCACCACGGCAACCAAAGGCCATCCACCGTGTGGACGCCGCTGTGGACGCCGCTGTGGACGCCGCTGTGGACGACGCTGTGGACGACGCCATGCACATCAAGAAGGTGGTGGTATGCGGCTTCCGCAGCTACAAGGACCAGGTGGTGACCGATCCCTTCAGCAAGGAGCACAACGTCGTCATCGGCCGCAATGGCACGGGCAAGTCCAACTTCTTTGACGCCATCCGCTTTTGTCTGCTCACGTCGCGGTTCGCCAACTTGCGACCGGAAGAGCGCCAGGCGCTGCTCCACGAAGGCTCTGGCAAGCATGTCATGTCGGCATTTGTGGAGATTGTCTTTGACAACCACGACGGCCGACTGCCCGTGGACACGGAGGAAGTCGTGCTGCGACGCACCATTGGTGTGAAGAAGGACGAGTTCTTCCTCAACCGCAAGCACATCACCAAGAGCGACGTGATCCATTTGCTCGAGAGCGCCGGCTTCTCGCGGTCCAACCCGTACTACATCGTGCAGCAAGGCAAGGTCAATGCATTGGCGCTGATGAAGGAGAAGGAGCGATTGGAGCTGCTGAAGGAAGTCGCGGGTACCAAAGTGTACGAAGAGCGTCGACAAGAGTCGTCGAAGATCATGCAGGAGACGCAGAGTCGGCGCGAGAAGATCCAGGAAGTGATCACGTACATTGAAGAGCGTCTGATGGAGCTTGAGGAAGAGAAGGAAGAACTGAAGGAGTACCAGCAACTGGATCGGGAACAGCGAGCACTCGAGTACACAATGCACGAGAAGGAGCTACAGAATGTACGAGCAGATCTGGAAGCCCTTGAGCGCAAGCGAATGGAGGAATCCTCTGCGTCAACTGAACTTCATGAGCGTCAAGTCAAGCTGCGACGCAAAATTGCCAAACTCGAAGGAAACCGGTCGACCCGAGAGGAAGAGCTGGCACTTTTGGTTGAAGAGCGCAAGACAGCTGAGAGTGAGCGCACGGGACTCATGGAAGCGCGATACCAACTTGAGGTCGAAGTCAATGAGTTGGAGGAACGCATTCGAGCCGATGGAACCAAGCGCAACACCACGAGTAAGGAGTTGCAGCACTTGGAGAAAGAGATCGCACAAAAGCAACGCGATGTGAGCGATAACATCATCCCAGCATTCAACCAGGCACAGGCAGAATTCGACGAAGTATCCCAGCAACTGCAAGATGCCATTCGCCAGTCGGATGATCTCATTGCAAAGCAGAGTCGCAAGTCCCAGTTCAAGACCCAAAAAGAACGTGATGCGTACTTGAAGAAAGAGATCCAAGACGTGGACGAATTGATTCGTCGGAAGACTGATGACGCTGCGGCTTTGAAGAGATCCATTGATGCGCTTTCTCGAACAAGGCGTGAGAACGAAGAGCATATCAATCAGAACAACGGCGACCTACAGAACCATCGCCAACTCGTTGACACTGTCGGCTCCCAGTTGCTCGAGTTAAAGGAGAAGCGTAATGCATTGTCCGAGGAACGTAAAGAGAAGTGGCGCCTGGAGAACCAGATGGCGTACGATGTTCGCAAGCTCACGGAACAACTCAACCGAGGTGAAAGCGTGCTACAGAGCACTATGGCATACGACGTGAGAAAGGGTTTGCAAGCGGTACGTGAGATGAGCGAAAGAGGGAAGATCCGTGGTATTTACGGTCCGCTCATTGAGCTTGTGGAGCCAATGGACGAGCGCTTTTGCACAGCTGTTGACGAAGCTGCCTCAGGGGCGCTGTTCCACGTCGTTGTCGACACCGACGATACAGCAGCAAAGATCATGAAGGATCTGGAGAGGAAGAACATGGGTCGAGTCACCTTCCTGCCTCTCAACCGACTGAAAGTGACAGAAGTGAACGACTATCCAAGAAATGACGACGTAATTCCCCTCATGGACAAGCTTCGATACCCTGCGGAGATTCGAAAAGCCGTTCTTACGGCATTTGGCAAAAAGCTTCTTTGTCGTGATCTCGATGCATGCGTTCAATATGCCGAGCAGACAAATATGGATTGCTTGACCCTGGATGGTGATATGGTCCATCGACGTGGTGCGCTCAATGGTGGTTTTAGAGACCCTCAACGATCTCGCACACGTGCAATGATGGATGTCAGACGCGCACAGACAGAGCTCGATGAAATTCGTGAGCATGCGAAGAAGACGAAGTTTGAAGCTCAACAGGCGGATCAACGAGTGGCAAGTGTGATTGGTGATATTCAGAAGCAAGAGGCCGAGAAACAGCACGCAATGTCAGTGTATGAGCGCCTTTACGATGAGATGAATCGTCTGAAGACCCAAGTGGAGAATGACAGAGTGAATGCAGAGCAGAAGCAGCGGTTGCTACTGATGCAAGAGCGGGAAGTTCAGTCACTGACTGTGAAGGCTGACTCTCTTCGTGCGGAATTGACCACAAAGATGCAAGACAGGTTGACCGACACTGAGATTGAGCATCTCCATGCGCTATCTGCCAAGATTTCCAAACTGCAAGTTGAGACTCGGGGGGCTAAGAACAAGTTGGAGGAGCTTCGAATCAAAAAGGAAGGTATCGAGACCATCCTTAACCAGAACTTGGTTCGTCGACGAAATGAATTGTCGGGCTTCGTCGGTGAAGGAATGGAGGGTATGGTGACACGTGAGCGGGAGGAGAATCTGAAGGCAAAGAAGCTTGATCTTGAAAACGCGTCCCAGTTGGTGGACGGAAACTCCTCGAGATTGAAGGAAATCGAAGACAAGATTTCAAGCATCCAGGACGAGATTGTCAAAGAAAAGACTGAGATCGAGAACTTGCACTCGGAAAACGTGTCACTGAACGAGCAGCTACAACAAGAAGGTCGACTAACTGAGAAGGTGCTCAACCGCCGACGCCGTCTGCTGCAGAAGAGAGAAGAAATTATGAAGGATATTCGTGATCTTGGAACGCTGCCCATGTCTGAGCTGGAGAATTTCAAGGATTTGCAATATCGTGAGGTGATCAAAGAGTACAACACGCGCAACGAGAAGCTCAAGAATTACAACCACGTGAACAAGAAAGCTCTTGATCAGTATGTGAGCTTCAACGAGCAGCGAAGTACGCTCCTGGACCGCAAGAAGGAGCTTGATGATGGCGACAGTTCGATCAAGGATCTGATCGACGTGCTTGATCGCCGAAAAGATGAGGCAATCCTTCGGACATTCAAGGGTGTCTCTCATCACTTCTCCGAAGTGTTCCGTGAACTTGTCCCGACTGGTGAGGGTAAGATGTTGATCATTCGAGCCGACGCTACTCAAAACAGCTCGGGTGGCACCCAAGAATCGAGTGTCGACACTTTCTCTGGTGTTCAGATCAAGGTTAGCTTCCGGGGTGAAGGAGATTCGTACCTGATGCAGCAACTTTCAGGTGGCCAAAAGGCGTTGGTGGCTCTTGCGTTTATCTTCGCGATTCAGCGGTGTGACCCTGCACCATTCTATCTATTCGATGAAATTGACCAAGCTCTGGACTCAACCCATCGCGCAGCGGTAGCCGCGCTTATTCATCGCCAAGCGCACTCCAAAGAGAACCCTGCTCAGGTGCGCTTTTGATAACGATGGTCCTGCTCATCGTGACGCTGACTAATTTTCTTGTTTACTCAGTTTATTACCTCGACTTTCCGTCCAGAGCTCGTGAGTGTATCTGACAAGTTTTATGGCATCGGGTATCAGAACAAGATTAGCAACGTGTATACGATGACCAAACAGGAGTCTCTCGACTTCATCGCCAACATTATGGCAGAAGAAGAAGAGGTCGAACGAACACGCAAGTAGTGGGCGAGTGAAGCGGATGCGAAATGCATAGTACCGTCGTGATATTGATGGTAATGAATGCCAGGTTTTGATGAGCTAGCTTGATCAATCCATTCTATTTGTTACATGGCACGCACTCGCTTGCCGCTGTTGCGCAGTCCAAGAGTTTCACGCTCCTCGGCTTGCTTACTACGGAAAGCTTCGCGAAGATCATCCATAGCAGCCTTGGTAACTGGCCACTTTTGCGTCGCCTTGGCATTTTGCCAGAAGAATACGCTCGTGTCGAACGACGCGATACGCCAACGAGTTTTCCGGATTTGTTGCTTGCCTTCACAGTAACCATGGTCTTTCTGCGCAACAATCATATCTTGCTGGTTGTAGCGACTGGCATGAAGGAGCTTCCAGCCCTATGAAGCATCCAAATTATCAGTACAAGATGATGAGAAGAAGCTGAAATCTAGCAATCGGACCTCAGTCTCTTTCCACGCAGGAATGATAATGATGAACATGAGCGCGCCATCTGCGGCATCCAGCAATGCCGACATGTGATCCGCCATCCGCTTGATGAGCTGTGGGATGAATGGTGGGTTGGCTTCGAAACACCTACAGTGAATTCTCGTAAGCCAGTGCCCAGAGCGAATCTGAGCTACAGAATGCATACCCAGTGCGAGGCGTGAAGTCGAAGAAGCTCCCGACCGAGCCAAAGGCAGCGTCCGTGTCCAAGAAAGCACTGCAGAAGCGCGAGTAGCGCGAGTTAAGAGGCGAGGCAAAGCACTCCATCTTGCAGTCAAAGTGTCGAAGCAAAGTATCGAAGCACTCTTCGTTAAGAGCGGCCTAGAGGCAACATGAAGAGTCAGATCGACGCATTGCCGCGAGTGAGAGGGCGCTAAATAATTACCTGAAAGCCACCTCCATCAAGAGTGTCGTATCGCAACAGCAGTGAAAACACGGCGGCTTCGAACGCGCGCTGGTCTTGAGGCTTGGTCAGCTCCACTTGGTTCCGACGCTTGTACAGTAGTCGCAGCTTCTCATAGTGCTGCAAACCGACTTTCACGCTCGTCTGGCCATAGGTCAGCACCATCATATCGCTCTCTTGGGTCACGCGCGCCTTCTTCTTGCCACTGTCAAAGTTCTGCTGTGAGAATCGACGGAGCTGCTTCTCTGCTTCCTTGGTCAGCTCTTGGCATTTTTTCTTGGCGCCGGTACGCGTCGCACCAGCCTTGATGAGCTCTTCAAACAGGCCTGAGTAGTCACTCGATGCATGCGGAATGAGCGGGTCGACCTCGGCGACAGTCAAACGCGACGTAAACTGCCACGTCTCGTAAGTCGAGTTGGGCAGTTTGTTGATACCCATCTGCTCACTTGCGCGACGGATCTTCTGACAGAGCTGGCGCACTATCTGCTGGCGTGCGATCTCCTTTGGCGGCGTGACCGTCATCTTGGCCGCACGATCCGCTACTTTGTGTAGCAGCGCATCTGGAAGCTGCTGAAACGCCGTCGGATTCCAGATGCCTTGGCCAGTGGACTCATCGGCGTCTTGCTCCTCACGCTTGCGCTTGGCCACCGCGGTGTCTTTTGCATCACTCGGTGCCTTCACTTGCTTCTCTGCGACAGGTTTCTTCAGTACATTGCCCGTCTTCTGCGCCATGGACGCGAGAATCGCATCGAGCGGATCCATCTTCAGTCGCGTGTGCCATTCACTTGGTGGTCATGCTGGTCATCTCGTACTCGATCACTCCACTAAAGTACGACACTCTGGTCAATCGGTTTAAACGGGTTGTGTTCGCTCAAGTACGCTCGCTGCCAACGACTGGCTGCTGAGGCCGCGGGTGTCTGGAGCTCCTGGCTCGCCATGCACTCAGTCGGAGTTTAGCAGTAGCTCTCACAGCAGTCATGGGACACCGCAAGTTCGAAGCGCCACGTCACGGTCACCTCGGCTTCTTGCCAAAGAAGCGTACCAAGCACCACCGCGGTCGCGTACGCAAGTTCCCTCGCGATGACGCCTCCAAGGCGCCACACCTCACCGCGTTCATGGGCTACAAGGCCGGTATGACGCACATTGTGCGTGAAGTCGACCGACCTGGCTCCAAGGTGCACAAGAAGGAGGTCGTCGAGGCCGTCACGATCTTGGAGACCCCTCCTATGGTCGTCGTCGGTGTCGTCGGCTACCTCGAGACCCCTCGTGGTCTCCGCACCTTGACCACCGTCTTCGCCGAGCACTTGAACGAAGAGGTCAAGCGTCGCTTCTACAAGAACTGGTACCGCTCCAAGCGTAAGGCGTTCACCAAGTACTCGAAGAAGTACCAGACCAACCCTGCCGAGATCGAGAACGAGCTCAACCGTATCAAGAAGTACTGCCAGGTCGTCCGTGTGCTCACGCACACCCAGATCCGTAAGGTCAACCTTCGTCAGAAGAAGGCTCACCTCATCGAAGTGCAGGTCAACGGTGGCTCGGTCGCCGAGAAGGTCGACTTCGCCAAGTCGCTCTTCGAGAAGCAGGTGCCAGTCTCGGCCGTCTTCGCCCAGGACGAGATGATCGATGTCATTGGTGTCACCAAGGGTCACGGTTTCGAGGGTGTGATTACCCGTTGGGGTGTCTCGCGTCTTCCACGTAAGACCCACCGTGGTCTCCGCAAGGTCGCCTGTATTGGTGCCTGGCACCCATCGCGCGTCCGTTTCTCGGTCGCGCGTGCCGGTCAGCACGGTTACCACCACCGTACCGAGATCAACAAGAAGATCTACCGTATCGGTGCCGCTGGTGACGCCAAGTCGTGCATGACGGAGGCCGATCTTACCGAGAAGAGCATCACGCCGCTCGGTGGCTTCCCACACTACGGTGTGGTCAAGGAGGACTGGGTCATGATCAAGGGCGCCGTTGTCGGTGTCAAGAAGCGTGTCATTACCCTCCGTAAGTCGCTCTTGGTGCACACCAAGCGTTCGGCTCTCGAGGAGATCAAGCTCAAGTTCATCGATACCTCGTCCAAGTTCGGTCACGGTCGTTTCCAGACCGTCGAGGAGAAGGCCAAGTTCCTTGGTCCGCTCGCTCGTCAGAACCGCGCTTAAGTGGTTTTGTTGGACACGGCGCATCTTTTAACGAAGATGCTGCCTGGCGTCAAGCCGCAGGAGGCTGTCTAGCTACGACAAACGCAACAAGTGAATATACTGCTAAGTTCACCATCATCTCTGTCGTTCAATATGTTGTTGTTGTTGTGTCTATAGGATAGAACGGAGGCAATTGGTCAGTGGAATGCGTCATGTTCTTCTTACATCACGACGGGTAGTACGTAGCACAGAACACATGGCGTCCTGTGGACACCTTCTACTCCTGCTTGGTCTTCTTCGCCTTTGGCGCCTTCTTCACGAGACTCACGTCGAGACGGAAGAGCACCATGCACACAACAAAGAACGCCAAGAAGCCACCGACCAACAACAATGGTTCGTGCAGCATGAACGACTGCGCAAAGTCGAACGTGACCTCGAATGGCACGTTGTGTTGGGCAATCACGTTCTTCTTGTGGATCACAAGCACTGGGCGACCAAAGAGTGGCGTGTCCAAGTACGTCTGACGCGACGTCTCCGTCTGCGCATCGACCTCAAATGGCAAGTTGACCTGCACGTTGGTGCTGCCTTCTGGGAGAATCACCTTGACCGTGAGGTCGTCAACCGCAGCCTCCTCGATCGACGTGGAAAAGTCCACCTCGAGCTTGAACTTGGAGCCCGAGCGAGACAACACCGAGTGCGTTGGCACCGAGTGACCAAAGTACCACTGCGTCTTCCAGCCGCCGAAGATTGGGAAGCGTGGCTTGAACTGCAATTCCTGACGCGTCTCCGTCTGACGCAAACGCGACGTCGACACGTTGCCAATCTGGTCACGGTAGTACACGTTGACCGCGTCACGAGGCAAGTACGCACGCAGCTCGTAGAACGAGGCACCACGCGCGCCATGCATCTGGTAGTCGAGTCGAGAGAAGCCACCCTTGAGCTTGGCACCCGTGTGTTCGAGGTCGTACACTTCCTCGACCGACACACGACCCCACATGGACACTTCGATCTCCTTGACGAGGTTGGTGACCGTGAGGAATGGCGAGTGGTTCTTGTAGTGCACACGCAACGAGTTGCTTGGAGCGACAAAAGGTTCCACGTTCTCATATGGACCATAGGTGATCGTCGCACCCTTCTGCGTCACTGGCTGGATGTTTGAGTACGATTCAATGCGACCAGAAGGCAGCTTCACCTTGGTCGTCTGCGTCTCCGTGAGGTAAGGCGAGGCAAAGAGGTGGCCATCCTCAAAGACGACAAGCTGGTCCTCCTTCTGCGTAATCTCCTCTGGGAATGGCTTCAACACGCGCGTGAAGTGCGCGTTGAGCTTAATGTGACCGGTCTCGCCCTTTGGCACGCTGTTCTGCAGCACGACCGTATACAAGTCGACGAGCGAGGACTCGGCCGACTCGGCCGACTTGACCACTTCGCACGCGTTCTTGCCGCACTTGGCCGTGACGTGCGCGAGTCGCTCGCCCATGCTCTTGGAGAGTGCGAACGAGTACTCATTGGTAGCATCTTCGGTATCCACAAACTGAATGTCGGACTGAATGCGCACGACGTGCTTGGTCAAATCCACCACGCGCTTGACCTACGTCATGCATCAGCTCTGGGTCAATCCCTGTCCTCAGTGCACCATCAACCCGATCCGTCTGCATGTAACGCACCGACGTGTTGATCACGGCGCCCTGCGCGCACGCGGCGAGCGCCAGCACGGAGAGCACGGCGCTGCGCATCATGTCTCTCTCTTCCTGGGTCTCAAGATCTGCTGCTGACGGGGGGATCCGGTTAACCGCATGGGGTTTTCCGGATCAACTCGCGGCGAGCTGTGATTGGCTAATATGAGCAAGGCTCTTCTGATTGGCTGATAATACATGCTCTCTTCTGATTGGCCAAAAGACGCAGTTGGGCTGCAGAGCCATTCATCCGGCGTTGCTTCTGGGCCGCACGCCAACAGTCGAGAGTCTATCTACCCGAGGAAGCATGTTGAGCCGCGTCTCCCGCAGCGCCCTCCGCGTCGCGCGCCGCAATGCCGCTGCCCCTACCGCCCGCTTCGGCCAGGTCTCCTTCTTCTCCACGGAAACCGAGGAGCAGCCAGCCATCAAGAGCGAGTTGGAGCTCACGCCAAAGGTCCAGAACGTCTTGGACCAGATCCTCGAACTCAACATGGTCGAGATCTTCGAGCTCTCGGGCGCGATTCAGGTGCGTTTGCTGCTGGAATAGATTGGTGTGGAGGATGCAAAAGCAACAGACCAACTGACCGTGGGCACTGGTCGTGGGACCGTTGGAAATATGCAGCAAAAGTTCAACATTCCAGATGCTGCGTTCGCCATGGGTGCTGGCGGCGGTGCCGCTGCCCCAGCCGCCGAGGAAGTGAAGGAAGAGAAGACGCAGTTCGACGTCAAGCTCGCCAGCTTCGACGCCAAGAGCAAGATCAAGGTGATTAAGGAAGTGCGTGCTATCACTGGTCTCGGCCTCAAGGAGGCCAAGGAACTCGTCGAGGGCGTGCCGAGCGTACTGAAGAAGGACGTGAAGAAGGAAGAGGCCGAGGCGCTGATTGCACAGTTGAAAGAAGTCGGCGCTGTGTTGGAAATGGAATAGAGCGGCTCGCAAGGCCGGGTGTAGTTTTTTCCACCGTGTTGTGGCGAGCTTTGGCGCCTTGTTCTCGTCGTTTTCTGGTTTCCACATGCGTTTGCTCCATTCAGGCAAGTAGAAGCAAGTAAACGCGATGGCAGCGTGCGCATTTCCATTCCACAGAGCCGCAATAACAGCAACAGACAAGTCATGGACGACTTGTGACTCCAATGTACCCCCATTTTAGTGTCTTGCCCTAATCTAGCCCTGTTTAGGACAGGTCGCTGACATTCCAGCGGCAACGTCAGGTGGACGACGCACCACGACACGATGGATGCGCTTAAAGGTCTCATGGGCGGCCCCAAGGCCAACGCGGCGAGCGACCCGAAGGAGGCGCAGTACCAGCACAGCGGAGAGATGCTGGAGACATCGCTGTCCAAGTGTGCGTGGCGTATTGGTGCTCATATCCGCGACACTCTGCTGACAAGACTGTGTGTGGTAGGCTCGCGCGTCAGCTTCCTGGTGGAAATGATGGAGAAGATGGGCTGTAAGATGCCCGCGGGCTTCTTCTCCATCGTCGAGTGTGAAGGCCAGATCAACGGTGGCTTCCATCTCGATGAAGACAACAAGCCAGGGGTCCGTATGCGCCAAGTCGTCGGTGTGCTACGTGGTAATACTCACTCGTATGTAGGTGGTGCTCTGTCAGAATCACATTGCCGATCAAGAGTGGATGGACCGCACGGTCGCACACGAGCTCATCCACGCCTTTGACCACTGTCGCGCCAAGCTCGACTGGAAGAGCTGCGAGCATCACGCGTGTAGTGAGGTATGGGGAGCGTCGTCGTGGATCGACCGAGTGCTTGGTACTGAAGGCTCATACGGCTCTCTCGTAGGTGCGAGCGGCAGCACTGAGCGGCGACTGCGACTGGAAGAACGAGTTCTTCCGCAAGAACTTCAACATCGCCAAGCAGCATCAGGTACAGGGCTCTGGGTATCCATTTTCTTTCATCATGGTTTCTCCGCTCACTTGGGCATTGGCTAGATCTGCACACGGCGTCGCGCCAAGCTCTCCATCACGAACAACGAAGAGTGCAAGGGCAAGGTAGGACACGAGTGCATCTCTGGCTGGGATAGAAGACTCACAAGAGGACTTGTAGGAGGACGAGTGTCTCGACAAGATCTTCGACTCGTGCTACCGCGACGTCGCTCCATACCGAGAGATTCCTTAACTAGCTCGCACTTCGGACGCATAGAGTATCGCTGGCTAATATTACATACCCGCCAGGTAACCGAGAGGTGCTGCATATTGCCATTCTACCGGACCAGGTGGAAATGGCTGGGTGTGGAGAGCTCCCTCGGTCGAGTGACGATCTCCATTCGCAGTACAGAGAAACATAATGGCGGACCCATCCGAGACCATGGATGCAGCGACGGCGGCAGTGACGACTGGCGCGGACGAAGCCCCACAGCAGAAGAAGCGTCGTGTGGACCGACGTGAGAAGCTCCGCAAGACGGCGCTCTGCAAGCACTTTGACAAGCCTGGTGGCTGCCCATTCCCCAACTGCCGCTTCGCGCACGGCTGGTGAGCTCGATGGCATCCGCTTTATTGCGACCACTGGGCGGAACGACTGATGAATATTGCAGTGATGAGGTGCAGGAAGGTGATACACAGACGCTGGCGGCTCAGCGCAAGTTCATCCGCGAGCAAGTGCTGGCGCGCATGGAAGGTCGCTTTGAGGAACAGACGAAGAAGTCGATGGCGCGTCCTGGCACGATGGTGCGTACCAGTCTCCAAATAGGCAAGTGACTGAGAGGTGCTGAGCTCGTGCTGACTGCAGATCGAGCGATACTACACGCAGTTGTTTGCCTGTGACGTCATGGGAAAGCAGCGCGAAGACCACTACGTGCACATGCACTCGAATCGCATCTGTGTGGTGAGGCGACTCGACTGGCAAGTGACGCGAATGGAACCTAACTGATCAAATATGTGCAGGTTGGTGTTGCTCCTACGCATCCAGTGATGGCCGAGGAGATCGAAAGCATCGAGTTTTCGAACAATGTGCTTGACAGTCGGGTGAGTGGCAAGAAGAAGAAGGGCGGTCAGTTCCTCCTCCCCGAGTCGATTCTCTGCCACATTCGATGCAAAAGCGGAGCTTCGTACGCTATTCGCAGGTACGATCAGTCGACTATTCAGTGTGGGGACGTCAGCTAATTCTCTCCTTGTATAGCTGCATGCGTGGCACTCTGCTCGAAGTGAACGAAAGCCTCGTGGCGAACCCTCGACTGCTTCAGGAGAAGCCCATTTCGGACGGCTACTTGGTCGTTGTGCAGCCAAAAACCAATGAAATCATCGACATCCAGGAATCTCTGCTGACGAAGGATGAGTACGACCAATATCGCACACAACCGATGCCTGAACAGCCCTCTACATGAATACAGACCATAGACAACGTAGAAGTCCTGTCGAATTGAACCGCGGGTACAATATACTGCTGGACCACTGACTACCTATGTACAACTAACGGCTACGTTATCTTTTGCCTGAGCTCGGGCTTTTCTTTCGGATCACGACATCGAGCAGTGTACGCATGAATTTGGTCATCTCGGATCGCTTGAAACTCAACTCCTCCTACAACATGCAAGTATGAGTCTCATGACAACCACCCTCGACAGCATAACACAACCAAAACGCACCTGCAAATATGTTGGCGGCTTGAAATCTCCCGACTGCTTGTCATTCGGGACGTACTCGACCTCGTCAGTGTCGTTGGTAGGTATTGCCAGATCGAACTGGAATCGCTTCCCCGTGACCGAGTCGATTGTGGCGCAAGCCACGTCAGTATACGTGTCGTCTTCGTCTTCATCGTCAGACCCCTCAATCAGTCGGATCTCGGTGCTTGTAACAAGCCGATAAACATTGAGGAGCTGAGTAAATCATAGCAGAGTCAGTTGCTTCGATTCCTAGTACATCACAAGCATAGACTACGCTTACCTTTTTCGCATGACTGAGCTCGACGCTATCTTCTCCTCTCCTTGCGGAAGAAGCGAGATCCATCATGTGATTCCGCGATGAGCCACCTTCGAGCTCGCGGATCTGTTTTCGAAGACGAGCGCTGTCTGCTTCCGCTTCTTTCCGCTCGCGCTTGAGAGCTTCAATACTACAAAAGCGCATCGTCGCGTCAGTTAAAGCCACCAATAGTGAATAGCAGCCCAGGAAGACCGACCGAAGTTCGTGTTCTGTCTGCAACTTCTCCAACCGCTGGGCTTGCTTGGTCTCGGCATCGTGGGTTCGTGCTGATAGTGTCGTGATCTCCTTCTTCAATTTAGAGATGAGCTTCTCGTACGTCTTCTTCTCCTCCTGCGCGAGCGCCCTGGCTTCCTTGAGTAGCCTCTCCGTCTCGGTTTCTCGGAACTAAAGCGCATCATACCACATCAGCCCAGCCGTCCAGCAACTCCGTCGCCAACGCCAGCCAACGTACCTCTCGCAGCGCGTCGTACTTCTTCCGCAGTGACTCAAAATCGCCCGCAACCGGCATCTCCACTTCCACCGCCGCCACCTTTCGCTGGGTCGTCTCACTCGTCGTCTTCTTGGGTTTGCTCACCGGCTTGCTCTTGGCAACGACCACAGGCTTGTCATCGTCGTCGTCGGTCACCTCCTTCTTCCGTCGCTTGGTCGCCTTGGCCTTGGGTTTCTTCTCGAACTCGTCCGAGTCCTCTTCGTCGTCGCTCCCTCGACGCTTCTTCAAGGGCTTGGCGGGCAAGAGCATGTCCGTGTAGTCCGTCGCTTCGTTCCGCGCGCGCAATTTCGTCATGAGCCTCCCGCTTCCGGCCACCAAGTACCGGGATTTTGAATATCGGAGAGGAAAAACCCAAACACCCACTCGCTCGCCACTGACTCGTCAACTGTTACGAACTGATATAACAAGAAATAAATTAGAGAAAAATTACCGATCTAAGGCAGTTAAATAACACTGGATGGCTTCATCATGGCGCCCTTGTTGCTGCAAGATGCGACCGAGTAGTGCCTGACATCCGGGCGTCTTCTGAAGACCCAGACTCATGCGGCACGCGGTCTCTGCTTCTTCGAATTGACGAACCTTCAATCGGCTCTCGGCAAGCAGATACCACACTTTGGCGTTGGTGCGTTCGATGGCGGCGGCTCGGGTCAGTTCGAGGATGGCGGCGTCGTACTCCTTCTGCTTGTAGTACTTGACACCAGCTCGGATCGCGTAGTTGACGGCAGCTCGAGCTTTCTCGTACTGTTGAACTCGCTCTTTCGACCTCCGGGCAGCTTCGAATGCTGTCATGGCTGCAACTTCGGCACGCTTCCATTCGTCCATCAGAGCTGGGAGCTCCATCTGATGGTCGCAGATTTGCGACTCCAGATCCAAGATCTGCTGCATCAGTTTCTTCTCTTCGACCGAGATACGATGTGGACGTTCGGGATTGTTGACTGGTGTTGTGGCAATTGGTTTTGCTGTGACTGGGGCTGGCACGGGCGGAATCACCTCTTCAACTGGAGCAGGAATAGCTTGTGGCTTGCTCTCGTAGAGTGCGATGGGCTTGGGCTCTATAGTAGCGCCATCGCACACCTTCTTGTCGTCAAGTGTTGTTTCCTCGGGCACGGGTTGCTGTTTATCATTGTCGCATGCTTCAGGTCCTAAACTGGCCACTGCACAATCGCAGCCTTGAAGACCCCCAACAGACTTGTCTGCGTCGAATCCTTCGCTCTCACTTACTGAGATGGTGCCTGTTGATGAGGACGTCGTCTTTCTATCTTCAGCATGCGGCTTGCTTCGACGCTTGCCATGCAACGGCGCCGTCCCAAGTGGCACTTCCCGCAGTTTCTTTGGAGAGGGTGGGGATATTTCAGCCATATTGGAGCGCAGTGGGCCGGCGACTTGATGAGACGCAACGAGATGAGTCACTTCTACTGGTGGCATCATCCCAAAGTCGTCTCCGAGTGATACAATGCCTGACGGGTCATCAGGCGACGAAGCAGGTTCTGGAAACGCGGGCTTGGTCTTCACTCCGATCGTGATGAGCTTGGGATTCTTGCGCTTTCGCGGCGACGGAATGTCGAACGGTAGACTTTTCGGATCGACTGGTTGGCCATGGGGTAGTTGAGGCGCTGTATCTGCGCGTTGCAGCGGCGCCTGCGTCGGCGATCGCCTGCGCTGCGGGGGTGGCTGTTGATTGGATTGATGGATTGGCTGAGGCGGTTGGGATAATCCTCTCCGTCGACCAGCAGCAGGCGCAGGGGCTGGCTCAGGAATATGATATTCATCGAAGGCACGTGCTTGTCTCGCGGGCTCCTCTCTGCTCCGACTCGGTGGTGCGACTGCGCTGCTCTTGGATCGCTGTCGGTGATTACTCGGACTCTTTGGGATCGCCGGTCGTCCCCCGCGATCCGTCTTTACGAGTCGCGTCGAGTTGGTCGCCGGGTCGAATTCCATAAACGTGAAGTTCATTCGCGGCCTGGGCGTCGCGGTCGTGTTTCCACGTCGTCGCTGCGTCGTGCCGATGCCAAACTCGCATTTCGGATAACAGACGTCACACACGCGCTGCTTCTCCGTCGAGAGCGACGTCGGGATCGCTGCGCGGTTCTGCGAGTGCTTGCCGCACACGGACACGCCGCAGTTGCGGCAGTGATGGCGCGGCCGCAGGTACCCAAACTGGCCGCCGCAGATGCCACACTCGGTGGTGACTTTCCATCGGCCTTTGGGGATGAAGGTCTTGAGCTCCCTCACACGCTCGGCTCGTGCCGCGGACTCGGCCATGGCATGCGGCGAATGTCGACCTCTACAGACAGAAACCCAGTGGTCGGTTCGCTCGTCGCCTCGCGGCTTCTCCCGCGGCGATCTGATGACGCCAATGAGAATGGCGACTCCATTAAAGCAGCTGGCTCTGGCGCATGCGCCGGCTCTTGGATTAAACCGGTACGGCACTGGTGGGCTGGATCACCAGATGTCACCGAGTCGTTGGAAGCCACCAAGATCCAAATGGATGCGTTTGTCGTGCGGAAGCGACCGGCGACGCGGCTGTTTGAAGAGGACCGCGTCTTGCTCGTGCCGCCGACGCAGTCGAGGGACGAGGGGGTGCGACAGTGGATCCTCTCGCATGGCGGGCAAGTGGTGACAGAAGCCAGTGACGCGACACGGATCGTTGTCCTCACGGCGACAGATACTCTGACTGCGGACGACAAGGCACACGTGGCCGCAGCACGTCAGCGACAACCCAGAGCATCTGTGCTTCAATGGGAATGGGTGCGCGACTGTGTGGAGAAGAATGCGCGGCTACCGGAGCAGAGCTATCGCTGTAACGACCTGATGAGTAGGAATGGGGACAGTGGAGACGACCAAGGCGATCGAAAAAAGCGTCGCATTGAGAGTCATGAGGAGAGGGGAGCGCTGTCTGGAAGCGACGATCTAGGCAGTGAAGCCGACGTGCCAATACTGCCTCCACAGTTGCGACCGTGGCGCGATATCGACAACGGTTCGTTATACTACATGGATGCACGCAACGATAGCGCCAATGGAGATTCCAACCCGCTCAAGATCGCTGCGTTCGATCTCGATGGGACGATCATCGTGACCAAGAGCGGCAAACGCTTTGCGGAAAATGCCAACGACTGGAAGTTTTTCCATCCGTCAAACGTCAAGCAAAAGCTCAAGCAACTCGCGAAGCAAGGGTTCCTCTTGGTCATTCTCTCCAACCAAAACGGAGTCGCCAAGGGTAAAACGTCTGCGACAGACGTGCAGGTATGATGCATTCTAGTTTATTTCGATTCAGATGGCTGTTTGCTGATACCTTCTGCAGAAAAAGATGGAAGCAATTGTCACCAACCTCGGTGTGCAGATGGTCGTCCTCTTTGCGACGAAAGATGACCTGATGCGAAAGCCACGCTACGGTGCCTGGCAATGGCTTCTAAATGAGCTCAATGTCGATGAGTCAATGCCAGTTGACAAAACCAAAAGTTTCTACTGCGGCGATGCAGCTGGTCGACCAAAGATCGCTGGGCGGAACAAAGACTTCGCCGCTACGGATTACAAGCTCGCCCTCAACCTCCAGCTGCCGTTCTTCACGCCAGAGGCGTTGTTTCTTAATGCGACGCAACGTATCCACACACGCCCTGAAATGTGGGAGATTGATTTCGACCCTCGACCACTTGTTCAGTCATCTCCAGCAGGTACGCATCGTTATGGCTTCATTTGTTTTATATGTGAGTCCGACGGTATCTATCCTAGGTCAAAATCTGGAGCCAGCTGATGCAGTCTGCGTGCGATCGGAGCAGGAGCTCATTGTGCTGGTGGGGCCGCCAGCTTCTGGCAAGAGCTTCAATGCTCGTCGTCTCTTCTCAGATGCATCAGCATCTTACGTCGTGGTCAACCAAGACGAACTCAAAAGTGTGGCTAGATGTAAATCTGCATGCATCGACGCGCTGAAAAGCGGAAAGAGCGTTGTTGTTGACAGTACAAATCGAGATCCACGAGCGCGGCGCGAGTGGGTCGATGTTGCAAAGGCACAGGTAAGCTTGGCCTTCGACGTGCTCCCTGGTGGCATGACTTACATGGACAACTTGCAGAAACTGCCTGTTCGATGCTTTGTTCTGGATATTTCCAAGCCACTAGCTATGCACTTGAACACATTTCGAATGCTCACCTCAGCGAAAGCGATTCCAGAAATTGCAATCCACACATATTTCAAGAATGCTACTCCTCCAAAGGCAAGTGGAAAACTATATATTCCCACACACCAATTAGTTCCTAATATGTGTCCGAGTGTAGAAAGACGAAGGCTTTGATGAGATCGTCCACGTCCGCTTTAGTGCGGATCTTGCAGCATTGTCCGACGAGCATCAACGCTTGCTTGGCTCGTTTCTATAAATACAGGTGTGAACATGTTCTGGGCTCTATGTTTGCGCGGCGTGATGAGACGATGGATCCACTTGTGACGCTGCGTTGGATGCGCTCTTGTAGTGCACTCCAATTCTCTATAAATGGTCTCACCTCCGTTCTCTCTCCAAGCAGAGCCAAGACTGAATTTGAGCGTGTTCCACCATAGCACATGCCAGTCGCAAAGTGTTTCTCATGTCATCCAAGGTAAAAGACGGACTCTTTCTGGGGGATATCGATGCGGCTCAAGACGCAGAGTTCCTGCAGCTGAATGGTATCGTGCACATTATCAACTGCGTGCCACGTCAGGTTCCAAACCTCTTCCAGCAATCCCTCGGTCTCTCCTACGTGACGTGCGATCTTGATGAGATTCTGCGGCGCTCATTTTTTGACCTACGGAATCGCGAATTCATGGGAATCGTGCAACTCATCGACCGCGCACTGGAGCACACACAAAGCGTGTTGGTGCATTCACTCAACGGTATCAATCGCAGTCCGAGCATCATGATCGGGTATCTCATGGTCAAGTATTGCTGGGGTGTTGACAAGGCGTACGAGTTTCTTCTTACCAAACGCGCTGACATCAAGCCACACGAGTCGTACATCGATCAACTGTGTGCGCTCGAGACGCAGTTGCAAAGTCACTATGGTGCACGCGCAACGGAGCAGCAAATGTTCGAGTGGCATCCGAAGCTTGCTGATCAGAAGAATGATGAGCTGGTGCTCATTCATACTTTCCTCAATTCGACTTCACCACCCACCGGAGCGCCCAAAAAACTGGATGAGAACAAGAATATTGTTCGTCGTCTTACATGGGTGGACCACAGCACACAATTGGTACGTGACAATGCTGCTCATCATCTTTCAAATGCACTCCTAATTTTCGCTACGTAGAAAAAACTATATCCATCGCTACTGATCAAGCCAGAGCGACCACCAAATCACTCATACAACGATATGTTGCCGGTACGATTAGAGGCGACGGGATTCACCATGAAGTAATACTGATACGACATCGGATGTACATTGTAGGCGAATGGTTGGATTGACCTCATCACAATTGCTCACGGTGGAAACACTACTACTATTACTACAACTGGTCCCCGACCGATTCTCAGGGGCTCAACCACGTCGAGTCTGCCTTCATCCTCGCTAGCAGCTACCTCGGTGTACGATACCCCAGGACCAGATCCGCTGAACGCCCTTGAAGCGACAGATTCCAACGAGGTGAATGGTCGAAATCGCGTTCACTCATTTTCAGTACCGAGACGACGAGATCCGGACTTGGAGCTCCAAGCGAGCTCTCGCTCGCTGTCTTCAGTATATACTGATCGCTCAGATGACAATGATTTGTCGATTGAGATTGGTCAATCGACCAACAAGTCAGCCTCACGGAAGCAGGGCAACGGGGTCACAAGTGGACGCTCTCAGAAGCTTGTGAGCGGACCTGGGTCTTCTCGTGGAGGTAGCGTGGGCCAAGTCACTTCGGCTATGGCTGCGCTGGGGTATACGACATCGAAGCCTTCAAGTCTGAACAGCAGCAGCTTATCTTCGTCAAACGCAAAGACACCAACAATCAAGGCTGTGGAGTTCAATCGACCGATCAAGCCTACTGCTAGGACTCCAAGCAAATCAAACCCCACCTCGAAGTCAAGTGCTGATCGCAAAGGCTCTCTGATGTCCAATACCAATCGAGTGCTCTTTTCCGCAGACTTCCCAATATCTCAGGCATCTGCTGGATTCGCGGTGCGTCGCGCCTTCGCCGACCCTGCTGCATCTTCACACTCGGCATCTTCGACTGGACGTCCGCGCACTGCACCACCCAGGCTTCGACGAAAAGATTCCGATAGCATCGACATCCTTCCTGCATCAAAACTGAGTGGCGGAGTGAATCGTGTCACTCTTGAAGTCTCAAATACTAATGAGCAAGTGAAACGTCGTCAGTCGGCGACAGTGCTTCCAAGCGACGTCATGGCCTCGGGGGCAAATTCTGCTTCCTTCCGTACACAGAAGCTCTCCTCAACAACCCGAACACCAGTTGGACGCCCCAAACCAGTGCGAGCACAGTGGAAATGAGTGGGAGGTGTCTCAGGAAGAGTAGGGCCGTTGTCGTCCGTTAAATTTCTTCGAAATACACCACACGCCACGTGGCAAGGGTCGTCATCGCCTGTGTTGTGCATGTGACGGGTCGATAGAAGGTCGTAACCTGATCAATGGGCAACACGTCGTACAAGATGCTTATGTGCTGTGCAGCGTCGTCTGTGGCATGTGAGCGCAGCATGCGAATGATGCAGCGAACGCTGTCGTTCATGGTCGAAGTGGATCTTCCTACGATCCGGTCAGTTCCGTTTGATAGAATTCGTATGCGCGACTCTCATTTTTCTGTGGACAGCACGTCGTTTGTCATCACTGCATCGTATCGGATCTTTGGGATCACTCTCGGGGCCTTAAACCGCGCAATCGTCGCCATCGCAAATGCGAACCTTGAGGACAGACCTAAAACAAGCTGGTCTGAAGATCCCTCCCACTTGTGGCTTCACGTGAGCAATCAACAAGGAACAGAATCCGCTTTTCTGATCAACAGTGCTGGAGAGATCTACGGATCGACAGAGCAGACTTGCGCTCAACCAGCGGCCGCAGATAATTCAGCATCCATGCAATTACTCTTGTGTAGTCGATGTGGTATCCCTTCAGGGTGCCACTGTGGCTGGCGTTCAGTCCATTCACTCATTCCACAGCATAGAGACGAGTCTGTCGCACACCTGCTTCGACAATTTGCGGTACGATGGACATTCATCAGATGTTGTCGCACTCTCTCATTTGGGATTCTTGTGTAATTTGTAGCCGTCGACATCGTCATCTCGAGATAGACAGCAAAATAGTCCGCTCTATCTACGTGTGACGACGCAGTTACGACTTCCTGAAATGTGGTTAGAGGCTGCAGTTGCTGCGTACAAGGTTGTGGATCCGATAGTCGAGGCCCCGCGTGCGGTAGGATTTACTGGTTACCTCAATGGCTTAGTTGCTCGCTCATACACTGGTGTAACAGGTCTATTCGATCAAGGTTGAGTATAAAGGGAAGCAGTGGTCGGTACAACGGCGCTATCGTGAATTCGAGGGGTTACACGAAGAGTTGCGAGGCTCGCTTCCAACGACTGTAACGCGTTTTATGCCGAGGTTACCAACAAAAACCTGGTATGCAACCTCGTGAAGCCAGATGGTACGCCAAACAATAAAACTCGCGAGCTCACGGACTTCTTTTTCTTCTGTAGGTCGCGATCTCTAGACGAAAGTTTCTTGGCCGTTCGAAGAAACGCCTTGAGCGTGTATCTTCGTGATCTGCTCCTTATTAACGAAACTCAAACGTCAGTTGCAGCTTTGGCGTTTCTGGGAGGTTGGTGATTCGATTTCCGGCGGCATTTAGTGTTGTCTTAATTGCTTTGTTGTCGTCACAGCTATATCAACTGCCCGCGATGAAGCTGTTGCACTACGGCGTGAGGTTCTGCATCTGCGCGTGATGTCATACTACTTGGATTCCGGTGATTTGGTGCTATTCCAGAGCTGTGGTCCAGTCAGCGCGCTGCAGCGATCGGTTAGTCATTTTTTTTGTGGATATTGATCGAATCACTGCTGTTTCTTACTTTTGGCAATCTTGTCATAGTGTACTGGCTCGGAATGGGATCATGTCGCGCTTGTTATGTCATCCGCAACGTCCAAGAAGAATTACATGCTGCTGGAGGCAACCGGAGAAGGCGTCACATTGCTCCCTATGGTGAGTCTTCCCGCTTCAAAATGTTCTTTCGTTGGTCACTCACAACTAGTACTTCTGTAGAGGTCACGGCTTGCAGCATACTCAGCGTATCACACACGTCGCATCAGTCTGCGAAAACTCCAAACACCACTGTTGTCATATGCGGTGCGAGAAGATCTCCTACGTCACTTCGCCACTCGCGTCCAGAGTTGTCCGTACGGTTTGAGTCTCAGCAAGCTCCTTCGTACCAATGAAACCAGCCGAAGTACGAGCGACTACTTTTGCTCGGAGTTGGTAAGGGACCACCTGTGTCGTGATGTTTGGCAGTGGCTAATGTACTGTCTGTTTCCTGTAGATTGCCGACGCTTACAAAGCCATGGGTCTCATCCGTCCGACACTTCCGTCGAGCAACTTCTGGCCTAGTACGTACCTAGCCTGTGATGATTTTGACGAATAAACTAAATAGCTGTGCGCAGGTTCTTTCGCCTCGGGTGCGTTCGTAGATGTAGAACTGGCTCGTCATGGCGCATCGCTTGACACCGAAGTTCTCATTGATTGCCATCTCTTAGAAGTTGCCTTTTGCCAATAATGAGTTCAAATAGAAATGGTTCTGTTTCTTTAGCAAGTTGATTTTCTAAAATCCTGGATCTTGAAGCGTCACGACCCCAGCAGTCGGCAAGAGACCACGATGAAGAAGCTCTTCAAGCTCGCATCTAAGTTCCACGGCCAGGGCGCTGTTGTGTTTGCGTGGCAGCCGAACGGTAGCTTCCTCGCCACTGCTGGGAAGAATGGTAAGGTTGCGAGCACAGTCCTACATGTCGCCTCACGACTGACATACTGAATTTATTCAAGCAGGACTCGTCCATATATTCGATCGACAAGGGGAACAATACGACGAGATCGGGCTTGATATGGCATTGCCTGTTGTAGGCCTTGAATGGGATCCAGAAGGCTCTACCCTCGCAATCCTGCAGCAGGGTAGTAGCGTTGTCCCGCTCTGGGATCTCAGTGCACGCTCGACTCAGAACCTCGACATAAATTTGAAGGACCCAACGTTCATTCGATGGTCTGCAACAGGATCACTTCTTGCAATAGGCACTCAAAAGGGCAATCTCGTTCTGTACAGCAAGGCCACGCGTAAAATTGTGCCAGTGTTGGGTAAGCATTCCAAGCGGATCACGTGTGGAGCATGGAACACAGCCGACCAGCTCGTCCTAGGCTCGGAGGACCGCATGATGACCGTGAGCAATGCCAAGGGAGATACAATTGAACAGCGCGAACTCACCCTCGTGGTACGTGATTTCAGAGAGGTGCCGCGTTTGGTGTGTAGTGACTGACGAGGTATCTACCGTAGCCAACCGACATCAAGTTCGGTCGCAAGCGTGGAGACTCTGTCAAAGCTGCTGAGCAGCTTATCGCAATTAGCATCTCTCGCTCGATCATCCTATTCAACTTGCAGGATCCAGCGAATCCGGTTGAATTGACGTTCCAAGCGGTGCGGACCTAGCAACTGTCGATTATCTCTTGGTATCTTTACTTAATGACGTTTTATATGACAGCATTACGGCTCCATAGTCTTCTTTCAGTGGTATGGCGACGGTCTCATCATGATCGCGTTCTCCGAGGGCTATGTAATTGTTATCTCTACCAAAGCCGAGGTACAGTATGTTTGATGCTTTCTGCCTTTATGTTTGATCACCAGTTCAACGTTTGTCAATGAACTGATAGGAAATGGGTGAGGAAGTGTTTTCAGGTCGCTTTTTCACTGAGCGTATTTACGCAGCATGCTATTCGGCCGCTCTCAACCGTGCAGCCATTAGTGGCGATAACGGTATCAAGGTCTTTGATCTCGGCTCACAGACGGAAATCACAAGTGACGCCGTCAAACTCAACGATGCCGAGGAAAACGAAGCCAACATGATGGGATACACTTCCGACGGTCAGATCCTCACAGTTGCAACTCAAGGCGGCATCGTTCAGAACTTCCTCGCGCGGATGCCCAAGATCTACGACAATTACAACAACTACGTTGCTTATCTTAGCTCATTGCGTGAGCTTAGCGTCGTCGACGTCCTTGGTCGTGACAGTCCCATCCACATCTCCGTGTCCATTGAGCCATCGTTCGTGACTCTGGGTCCACGGCACGTGGCAGTTGGGATGAATAATCGCGTCTGGTACTACCGTTGCGATGGTTCATCCGCTGACGCGCTCGTGAACGAGCAGCAATACCTTGGGCGTGTCACAAGTGTCAAGCTGAATCGCGACTACGCCTGTGTATTGTGCGATGGAAAAGCAAATCTCCATTTAATTGAACCTGGAGCTGGTGGACATGCTGATCTACAAGAAGAGCAAGGTAAAGTGTTTTCGAGCTCAACTGGAGGACGCGACGAGCGTAACAACGAAATCAGTTCGGTTGCACTTACCAAGGACTTTTTCATTTACGCCACGTCCAATGGCACGGGCGCTATTCATTTCTTCTATCTCGCTGAGTGGAAGTTCCTCGATGGGTGCTCGTATCGTCACGACGACGGTGTCGGTGTAGTCCAGCTTGCACCAAATCGTGATGGCACACGCGTTGTGTTCTTGGACTCGCGTCGTCGCGGATATATCCTCCATGCTCCGACACGCGAGGCACTCTACATTCCAAGCATTCCGAGCACGACGTCGAGTATTATTTGGGACACCAGCGATTCCAATGTATTCATCGCATTGCAACCGAGTGAGTTCAGTCTCTTCCAGTATACAGACATCACGGTGAATGGCCCAGAAGTGACGCAACTGGGTTTTATGGAGATTCACAATAACGGCGACTTCGTGATTGCCCCGCAGCCCACAGCTCTCTCACCGGATTTGTCTCCGATTCTCATTTGTGATGGGCTTGTTACGTGCCAACATGCATCAGGGAAGCTAACAAGCGTGACGTCGTGCACGCATGACCAGCTTCAGAAAAATTCGCGCTCGCCACCGACCGCAGAAACAGAGAAAAGCATGTTTCGCCAGAATTTGAGTCTCTTGCGCATGGAAGCTGCATGGAAACTTGCTAGCAGTATTGACTCTCGTGACTACTGGCTTGCTTTGGCCGGGCGCGCCATGCACACACTCAATATTGGTATTGCGAAGCGTGTTTATCGGCAACTGGGTGACGCTGGCATGGTGCTGGGTCTCGATCGGATAGAGAACATTGAAGAAAAGAATCTATTGGCGGGTCACGTCTCCATGCTATTCGGCGAATACAGCGAAGCACGCCGTCTGTTCTTGAATTCCAGTGAGCCTATGGCAGCTCTCCAAATGCAACGTCACCTACTCCAATGGGATCAAGCGCTCAAGTTAGCAGATTCGTTGGCAGTGGAGCTTGTTCCGGAGTTGAGCGTTGCGTATGCCACCCAGCTCGAGTTCCGAGGCGAGTTTGAAGGTGCTCTAAAGATGTACGAGCATCCGACCAACGTCAGCGACGAGTTGGGCAACCCAGTTGTTTGCAAAGACAAGTTGCGACAGCAATCGCTTGCTGGTATTGCGCGATGCACATTCCGCTTGGGTGATCTCCGTCGCGGTATCCGTTTGGTGACAGACATTGGCGATGTTGCCACCTATCGTGAGTGCGCTGCAATTCTGGAGGCCATGAAACAGACAGGAGACGCTGCCGCACTGTACGAAAAGGGTGAAATGTTTGAAAAGGCGGCACAGATCTACATTCAGATGAAGAATCTCACCAAGGCTGCTCCTCTAATGAGCAAAGTCAAGACGCCAAAGATCCATGCTCAATATGGTCGGGCCAAAGAAGCAGCAGGCGAGTTTAGTGCTGCGTCCGAAGCATACGCGGCTGCTGGGGACATGGACAACGTTGTTCGTATCCAGCTGGAGAATCTGCATAACCCGGAGACTGCCTTCACTATTGTTCGGGAAACCAAATCGTCGGAAGGAGCGCTTGTCGTGGCCAAATTCTGTCGTGAGACGGGAAATTACCGCTGTGCGATCGAGTTTCTACTCATGGCAAACAAAGAAGAAGAAGCTTTCAATCTCGCTATGTCACAGGGCGAAGTTGATGCGTTCACCCAACAGCTCGGTGAGAACATTTCCATCGAGCGAGCAGCCAAGGTTGCCCAGCACTACGAGCAAACGCAAGCACCAGCGCGCGCAGCCGAGTTTTACCAGATCTGCGGTAATTACCACAAAGCGTTGCGACTTTTCCTCCAATGTGGAGACAGCGAGCTTGGGAAGGCGATTGACGTGGTCGGGAAAGCACGCAATGATATGCTTACGCACACGTTGATTGACCACCTCATGGGCGAGACTGATGGGATCCCAAAGGATCCAAACCACATATTTCGTCTCTACATGGCCCTTGGCAACTACACGCAGGCCGCAAAGACTGCGATCATCATTTCTCGTCAGGAGCAGGAGTTAGGCAACTACAAAGTCGCGCATGATGTGCTCGTGGAGATCCATCGCCAGCTTGAGAGCCACAAGATCCATGTCAGTCAGGAGCTTCGCCACTCTCTTATGCTCTTGCACAGCTACATCCTCGTCAAGAAGCTCGTCAAACGCGGTGATCACATAACTGCAGCTCGAATGCTAGTGCGAGTGGCCAAGCATATCTCCAAGTTCCCCACGCACGTCTCCAATATCCTTATCTCTGCTGTCATCGAGTGTCAGCGTGCTGGTCTTCGTGCCTACAGCTACGACTATGCCACGACATTGATGAAGCCAGAGTATCGAAGCAACATTGACAAAGAGATCAAGCGCAAGATCGAAGCGATCGTGCGTCGACCAAACAAGGAACAAGCGCCAGACCCGATGACGCCGTGTCCGTACTGCGCGAATGAGCTTGCCGAGGCCGATTTGGACTGCAGCAAATGCAAGAACTGGGTGCCCTACTGCATCGTCACGGTACGAGACTCTCCAACTTCAGCTCTATTGTATATTATTCTATCACTAACGCAGCGTTCGTAGGGCTACCACATGGTCAAGGATGACTGGAGCAAGTGCCCCAAGTGCAGTTTTCCGGCGTCTTTCTCGCAGTTCACGGCTCATCTCGAGACTGATCCAACATGTCCAATGTGCGAGCAGCCTCTCCAGCCACAAGAGCTCACACGCACGCCTGACAACGAAGTCAAACTCACAGATCCATCCTTGGATGAGATGCCATGATCCAAACGCCATCCTTCACCCGTGGAATCCTCCTGACTCTGCGTCTTCATACTTTTTCATTTCGAGACGTCTCATGACATCCATTGCATTGTCTTCTCGTACACCAAAAACGTGACTGCGCTCACAGGGAAGGCGCGCAGCATCGTCGCGCCGAATCCTTTAAAGAAAAATTGCACACCTTCTGCTGCGACGTGTTCTCTTGAGAGTTGCATCGCGCTCTTGTGTCCAGTCAGCTTCTGGCTCTGCACGCAAGACTTGACGACGTCCATCGGTTGACTGAAGAGCCAAGACGTCGAGCCTGCAACACCACCAGCGAGCAACAAGCGCAGATCGGTCTCTTGGTCGGGATCACCACCCGTCAGAGTGTGCTTGGTGACTTCGTAGGCGTAGAAGTAGAGACCAAACGCTGGTACATCACGAGCCAGAGTCATCTCCCACCCTCGAAACAACACTTTGAGGCCATGACGACCATAGATACGACGCGCGCAATCGATGGAACTCTCGCCAGCGCGACGGTGATCCACTTGGAGCTGGATCTTGACGTGTTCGGATGGCGCCGCGAAGACAGTCTGGACGGCACCAGCGGCCGCTCCAGCGATCAAATGCTGCGAGGGGGAGAGCTCTGGTCGACCCGACGACTCACGCATGTACCGCGTGATGCTGCCTTGCACACCGAAGACGACGGCGTTGATGGGGGCATTCGAGAGCACGGGCGAAAGCAATCCCTTGTAGAGACCTTGCGGTCCTTCTTGCACGGCGATCGTGCGCATGGTCCGCCAGACGCCATGCGTACCGGCCTCGGTCTGCAGTCGGACCTTGACGGTGTCGAGCGGATGGCCCGTGATGATGCCGGCGACGCCGCCCACTGTGCCCGCGTTCAGGTCCTTGGCGACATCGATCCACTCCATTGCGACCGACCGAATGATTATGATGCGCTTCCCTCCCTCTACCTCATTCGTCGACAGGTGCGACACACCCCAAGTTCAACAGACGGTGTACGGAACCCTAGCCCTGTCATCAAGAGGGAGACGAGTAGTGAATATGGTTGAATAGAAGGCGCCACCTGAATACAAGGCTATATCAAGTAGACCCCGGCACAGAAGGAGGGGGGCACGGAACACTCCATGAACCATTATTCTCGATCATCTTTGGGGTCATTGATCAACAAAAAGAGGGCGAGATGGCAAAAGTTTAGTCAATTCGTATGGGGAGTCGGATATTTTGGTTATGTGAAGTAATGTCACAAAACTAGCCCACTCACTTTCAGCGACAACTAATCATTGTTATATAAAACTGTTGAAATTCCATTATGTGAAATATAGCAGAATATTACTGTACTTCCTATGTCCCATGAAACTTGTCCGGTTGACAGAGAAGCTGTGTTGTTGTCCCACTAAACTTGGCGTTGTTGTACTTCGTTGGCTGAAAACAGAAGTATTCAATATCTATTGGCGTTGTGTACCCTTTAGCAACCCTTTGATGCTTTACGGCATCTATCTGGTTGTCTCTATCCTCCACGTCAAACACCTACAGGTAGCAGCAGGCCAATCATAATTTTACGATTTGGCGGATATAGTTTTTAAAAAAAATGGTATCTGTGGTTTTCGCAACCAGAGGTGAAACATTCTGTCCACAGCAAAATCCATAGGGTGAATAATGACTTTTGCGGAAAGCTCCACGAGCCTGAAGTATATTAAATGACTATTGGTCCGCTGATTTTCGGCGGGGCATTCTATATTATTGGGCTGTGTTGTGATTGCTTAAAGAGGCCAATAGGGCCCCAAGCGTTTGAATCGCCGACAGTGGGCAGAATAAGTCGCTGGCTATAGGCTTGCATGCTACCTCTCCATACCTAGACACAAACATCCCACCGCTAATTAAGTAATTAAAGTATCGCTTGGTCGGATTTCATTATTCCACAGCAGACATCAATAACATTTATCTGGAAACGCTAAAAAGGAACATAACGTGAGTTCATTTGAGGGGATTAAGTTGTTTTACAAGGTTTATGCCGATACACTTCATCACACGACGCTCGAAAGCGTCACTGGGATTCGAATGAATGGACTAGTGCTGGGAATTGGTAGATCCTCGCTGGGGATACGTTGCAATCAGTAGATTCTGTATATTGGCATGTTGGGTCGTCTAGTCCTCGAATAGCTTGAAGTTCTCACGGCTTGCTTCATCCAGATAGAGAAGGCGATGCCCTTTCGTTGCTTTGGCATACCTTATCACCAAGGCAGGAATGCCGCGATATATAGTTTGTTGTTTCGGTATTTCAGACCCACAAACACAATCGCGACGCATCCCCATGTGACCAATTTTGGCACGTTGGGTTTTTCGTTTTGTGTTGGGTAAGAAATTCGTCGACTCCAAACGGCGTGCAGTTGTCGACTACGACAATACATCCTAGCAGCAAGTCCCCACAGCATCTTCGGCAGCATATAGAGAACAGAGCATTCTATCGGGACTGGTTGTTGAAGTTGAGTCCATGTTAAATGGTAGAAAGCGTCTATTCGTACCACGCACAGCTCTTTGATTATACCTAGATTATCTTGGCATCTATACAGTCTGTGCCTTGTCCGAATTGTATTAATTCGGACCCCCTAATCGTAGATCGGAGGGTTAAATCGGAAACCGAGCGGAATGTCACCATATGAGTTCGTGCGAAGCTAAGTACAACTCATTCTTAGAAACTTGAACTTGAGCAGACCGATATTATCAATGCCAACTCTGAGCAGAGGGTCCGTTTGTCGGTTTTGAAACGACAAACGGACCACTTTATCCCATCTCTGACCTGAAACAAATAGAAGAGATCTCTGAGAGTGTCTGTCACTTCATCGGGGATACTACTAAAACACCCTATAATCCGATCCTATGCCCAAATATGATCTTTTTTTTACAAGTCTCAACTGCAGATCAAACCAACATCCATCAAAAACAACAAAAGGATGAAATCAACAATACAGCAACACTTGGAAAAACTACAGTTCAGTAAACCAGTGTTGATTCGGTTAGTGTTACCAGGATTCCATCCACGTAATGCCTTTTTTCTAATGAGTTCAGTTGTATTTTACCACTTTGACCACACACTACTTGTCGAACGTACAACATGGGCTTTGACTATCGGTTAGTTGCATTTAAGAATATTTCCTTATATACACTTGTCTATGTTACTCCTTTTATAGGAACATGACAGTTTCTGGTGCATGCTCGAACGCAGTGGTGTCAGCACTAGCTTGCATGAAGAATACAGAGGTTCATAGTTATTGATTTGGCGGGATAGCGAAACCAAAGATGAGTATCTTGGTGTCGTTGAGGTACGGTAGCGTTTCGCATTGTGACTTCCTTTTTTTTGGCTTGTCCGGATATTATGTTTCGACGAACAATGGTGGTAGTGCTACTTTCTAAGTCGCACGTGGTGGGAGGGCCACCCTAACGGAATTGTTTTCAAACGCTGGACTGTGAATGATAGCATCATTAGGCTTTAACTGCTCTCTCATCGACGGGTGCTTAGCAATAACAGCATCAAAGAGAAGGCGCACATCAGCCATGGTGCCGTGACGTTGCATCCGTGTCTTCCCACACTGCTTTCACACGTAAATGTCGTGACCGCAGGTGGTGAAGAAGAGATCGTAAATGAAAGTAATGATCACGAAGCGAAAAAAAAAAAAAAAACAAGAAGTGAACTACAACTGAGACTTGCGTTTTCCAACAACTAGCTGTTGTTGAATATTTGACCCAAGTTCGTCAGATAGGTGCAAGAGATGTATAGACAATGACGCCGGGGGATTATTCGCTAGTCACAACCACGCTCGTATCACGGAGCCCATGTCGCAGCAAAACGTGTCACTCAAGGAGCGACTCGAGACGGAGACGCGCCCTCTAGAAACCAGTAAGTTTCCGCAGGTTCAGCTAATTCTGTATAATAAACGGCTTTCCTGATCCAGCGATTGAGCGCCATTATGAGATTCGATCTGTTCTGGTTGCGTATATGCAAAGCATCAAGGCCTCTGGTGATGTTTCTCATAACGGAGCCACAGGAGGTCAGAGCCGCGCTGTTGAGAATCAAGACTAACGTGGTGCGGAAAGCTGGAACGTGGAGAGCATGTACGTGTGCTTCAGGTAACCATACATGAAAAGGTAACATTAAAAGACGACTGCGATCAATGCCAAGATTCGAACCACACGAGTACATGAGACTGTTTGGCCTACTCATAGCCTACTTATAGGTCGAATGCTATGCCAAAGCAAATGCCAGTTGTCATCCCACTGGAGTACCTCGAGCGTTGGAGCTTCGGGCGTCGGAACGTGAATGCCTCGGCAGAGGTGAGTGTCCTCCTCCACTAGCTGCTGGACAACACGACTAACAAGGTCATCCAGGTTCGACGAACTGATGCAGCACTTACACTTCTCTGATAACACAGACACACTAGCGTCAACGGATCGAGCCCACGAACTGAGACCAATCGTTGGCACACTCCAACGAAAGTTCGGATATGGTTATACGCCAGCCACCGTGGTATCCTTCGATGAAGGATGCTTCCATCCCAGTCGAGGTACAGCGGCACCCACGTGTACATGAAGGACAAACCGCACAAGTGGGGAACGAAGCTGTTCCTTGCTTACTGCTCAAGGACTTCGTACTGCGTACGGTAAAATACAATATCACATCTCGTTTACCAATTCACTAATGTTTATTTCAGCCTGGAGGTGTACTGCGGGAAGAAGGCCCACCTAAACGGGCCTGCAACCATCGACGACAAAGCGAGACCGGCCGCCGTGCTGCTCAACCTAATCAAGGTAATTCCGAAATAGAGAAGCTCACATCACCTAGTTGTCATGGATTGTTATTACACGTCAGTTGCTCTTGCAGTGGAGCTTCTTTCGCACAGGATTTTCAGTCTAGGTACAATACAGCCGCGACACATCGGCTACCCTGATGTGCTATAGGACAAGCGTAAAAAACGTCCCGCTGAGTTGAAGCGAGGACCGTACAAGTTGCACAGTCTCGAGTAGTCCCTGGCATGACAGCGTGTTGTTGGTGGAACTCAAAGGCCGTGCACATGTTAGCTACGGGATCAGCACTCAGGAACTCACTGCAGGTAAGATATGCATACGTATATTCGACTGCTTTGAGCTAATATTTGAGTAGTTCGTAACAGTTGGAAGCTAGGTGAGGAATCAGTGATTCCATACTCCAAAAGGATCAAAGACTACCACAGCAATATGGGCGGAGTTGACGTCTTCGATCAACTGCGACTACAACAGTACTCAGTCCAATTGGCACGTACATTAAAAAAGTATTACAAAAGTGAGAACCCCAATGTGCGGACTTTTAGAGTCTTTTCTCACAAATTTGTAGTCTGGCACTACGTTTTCTGGACTGTGCCCTTGTCAATGTCTATGTCATACATCGTACCTGCTTCCGCCGACGCGGACAGTGTCCAATGACACATGGAGAAGTTCTGATGACATTACACGCTCAATTCCTGGCCATGAAGGCAGATGATTTCGACCAAGTACAAACGGAGGTATGTCCTGATAATAATGTTTTTGTTTGTTCATGTCTTATGGGTATTCGTGTGTTCAGCGAGCACAACCGGTATCAATACAGCATGCATCGTGGAGACGGTCAAATCTGTCAGACCACTTTCCAACAGAAACCGAGGATTTCCATGATAAACCAGGTGATCCTGACTAAAAGCGCATGCAATGAGCATGTAACGTCTGCAGCTGTCTTGCACCTGAAGGTAAATGAGGCAAGAATACTGAGTACCTATGCCTCGCGTGTTCACATGCTTATCAAGGTGAGTAAGTACATGCATTAGTACTGGATAATTTTTGTTTCGAATTCTAAGTGTCTGTATTTCTTGGAGCGTGTATCTATGCGAACACTTCCGCTATGAATCATTCGGAGTAAAAAAATCTTGCCTCTCAACATGGCATGATGAATGGGACTGCCATAAGCGCATATCAGTCCGTGTTACGAAATCTCTACACTTTTGGGAAATCCAGACAGACATAGCATCGAAAGAGAGATGAAACGATAGCTATTTTCTTTACTAGTTATTTAGCGTAATTTGGAGAATTTCCTCACCAACTCTACACAAGCATCGCCTCGAATTGATCTACGAACGCAGTGAAAATATCAGGCTGTTGAATTGTGTATTTATTGTAACGACGGGCGACGCCTCTTCAATGAGGGTATAGATGATATCCTGGACGGCACCGAAGTCGATTTCGGGGTTGTCAGCCCACTGACTTCGGTACCGACGGATGATAATGTTGGCCGCTTTCGCTTCCTACACTAAGTCGTCAAGTCAAGGGTAGTACATAACAAATATCGCCAATAGAACTTACATAAATTTAGCCGAATTTGTTGACGACGAGCTCTTCGGCGCGCTCCTTGAAATTATTCCGCAGGTCGATTGGATTGCCGTTCTCAGTAGGTGGGATGAGGATATCACAGGCGCACTTCAGCCATGGTGCCGTGACGTTGCATCCGTGTCTTCCCACACTGCTTTCACACGTAAATGTCGTGACCGCAGGTGGTGAAGAAGAGATCGTAAATGAAAGTAATGATCACGAAGCGAAAAAAAAAAAAAAACAAGAAGTGAACTACAACTGAGACTTGCGTTTTCCAACAACTAGCTGTTGTTGAATATTTGACCCAAGTTCGTCAGATAGGTGCAAGAGATGTATAGACAATGACGCCGGGGGATTATTCGCTAGTCACAACCACGCTCGTATCACGGAGCCCATGTCGCAGCAAAACGTGTCACTCAAGGAGCGACTCGAGACGGAGACGCGCCCTCTAGAAACCAGTAAGTTTCCGCAGGTTCAGCTAATTCTGTATAATAAACGGCTTTCCTGATCCAGCGATTGAGCGCCATTATGAGATTCGATCTGTTCTGGTTGCGTATATGCAAAGCATCAAGGCCTCTGGTGATGTTTCTCATAACGGAGCCACAGGAGGTCAGAGCCGCGCTGTTGAGAATCAAGACGAATGTGGCGCGGAAAGCTGGAGCGTGGTGACTGACGATTCTGTGTCCAGCGTGGTTACGATAACCCTGCGCGAGCTCATTTCGTCAGGCACGTTATGCGTGATCTGAAACAGATGAACAAATGCGACGTACGTACAGGCGCAGGCTGTATCCATCTCGCTGCCGATGCTGCACGCACATCTTGACTCGCCCTCAAACATCGGTCTCAATAATCCTAGCGTGCGATGGTTCAAGGCTGTGTCGAGATGTGTTAATTGCCTCGAAAATATCATGCTGTATTCCCGTACTTTTTGGTATAGTTCTTCGTATTTTCGTAATTACGGTATGGCCATGGCATTGAGGAGGGTATTGCCAAAAAAAGTCAAGCCACCGCAGAACGAATTCCGGATTCGTGCGGAGTTCCTTAGCGTGAAGCAGGGCAACATGGATCTTCACGACTACATTCAGAAGGCGCGACATCTCGCGTCATGTCTCGTCGGTGCGCCTATGGACATGGCCACTCAGGTCACAACGTTCATGACCGGCCTTCGTGACGGTCCAGTGAAGACCCAGTTGTTCCGAGAGTACCCGGACACACTCGAGGAAGCCTTCTCGTGCGCTTTGAGAGAGGACTTCAACGCTCGTCAGGCTCGCGGCGGAACGCGGGCTCGTTCCACGAATGACTCGAGTGACCCCGAGCCGATGGACCTGTCAGTCGCCCAGGCCTCCCAACGCGAAGGTCGCACCTACCATCGGTGCCAGAAGATTGGTCATCTTGCGAGAGACTGTCGTGCTCCGGCGCCGTCTTCTGCTCGTCGTCGCACCTTCGACAGCAGTCGTTCGGTGCGCGATCGTCCAAAAAACGCGGACGACCAGTAGGTGCGGGGCGCCCTACTGGCCGACGAGGAGTGTCGCGTGCGGTGGTGGAGCACCGGCACTCTGGCCCCAGTACGTCTGAGGCGTAGTTAAATGCCACCTCCGATAGTGCCAAGAGAGTCCTGACCACACTCAGTCTCTTTGTCGACGGTTTGGGAGAGCCGTTGACGGCGCTGTTGGATTCCGGAGCGACGAAGAATTTCGTTCGCATTTCGTGTTTGGAGGATTGTCCAGACATCAAGATACATGAAGGAGAAGAGAAGATGACGTTGCGTCTTGCAGACGGTAAGCCGATGCAGCTGCCAAGACGAACGGTCCAGTTGAAGTAAGTACTTGGAGATTACCAAGCATCAGACGAGTTCCTGGCAATCGACATGGACAAGAGATTCGATTGCATCCTAGGGATTCCTTGGCTGATGCGCCACCGGCCGGTGATCGATTGGGTAAAGCGAACGGTGAAGCTTTCGCATCCGGCTGAAGATGATGTGCTCGCGCACCTCGACATCGACGACATCTGGTGGATGGATGTGACTGCGTCACGTCCTGATAGCCAGGTAACACCAGAGAGCGATGGCCCTGGTGGCTTTGGCGCCGAGGTCACTGCGTTGTGCCCACCAACTTCCAAGCCATGTGTACTCTGCGGCGGAGTATCCACGGCCGGCAACTCGCCAGAATCAGCTGAGTTAGCGATGGCTCCTTCACAAGATCTTTCAGTTGTGTCAACTGCACAACCTGCTCCTGTCGCGAAGTCTGCCAAGAAGAGGCGGCGGGAAGCTGCGCACCCGAGCAAGAAGAGACGTGCTCGCGCGCGTCGCGTTACACACGATCGTGAACAGTCTGTGGATTACATTGTGGATACGTTCCTCGCTGAGGAGAAACTGAAGAAGAGCGATGGCAGTGATAGTGAGTCACTCGCCGCTCCCGACGTCGGTATCGAGCCCGAGTCGGTCCCCAAGCACCAGAGTGATGAGTCTGTTGTGTTTGAAGAGATCATAGCCCTGATCTACTCTAATGAGGACCAAGCAGTCAAGTTGGTCCGAGTGGAAAGACCGCCTACCGCGGCATGTGATTTGTTGAAGTTGAAGGAGCAGTCATACCGCTCATTTCTGAATCTCAAGCGTGGTGAGATCGAGCAAATCTGTGTGATGTCCCAGATCAAGATCATTTCCTTGGCGCGACGTCAACGATGGATCCAGATGTCGCTGATAAATCGCAGCGCGAGCTGCGGTTCGAGGCCCAGTCGTTGGAAGCACTGAAGACCTCTGGGAACCCAGTGTACCCTCTCGTCACTGAGTTCAACGATATCTTCCGGACAAGGCACCAGACGAATTACCCGCAGATCGTGGGGTACGCCACGAGATCGACCTGGTGCCTGGAACGAAGTAATGTGTTTTGCGCCAATGGCCACTTCCGAAGGATCAAGTTGAGGCCATCGATGCGTTCTTCGAGGCTCATCGTAAGGCTGGACATGTGCGCGAGTCAACGTCCCCGCATTCGAGTCCGACCTTCTGTGTGAAGAAGGCCACAGGTGGGTGGCGTATTGTCCATGTTTTCAACAAGCTGAACGACGCCACCATTCCAGCGCAGACACCGATCCCTCGTAAGGATATGATCCTGGACTCTATGTCTGGATCGGTTGTCTTCAGTGCGACTGACCTGATGGATGGTATCTATCAGATCCTGATGCGAGAAAGCGATATTCCGTTGACGGCGGCTAGCACCCCAAGTGGTATGCTTTGGGAGTGGCTTGTAATGCCACAAGGTCTCAAGAATGTTCCTGCGACTTTTAATCGCATGGTTTCCCATGTGCTCCGACCACTTCGACACTTTGCTCTTGCGTACTTTGACGACGCCTTCATCCACAGCAAGTCCGAAGATGGTAAAACAGCGGAAGAAGTCCACCTCGAGCATTTGCGAAGGGTGTTCGAGGCAATGCGTGAATACAAGTAGTACGGGAATCTGAAGAAGTGCATTTTCTTCGCACCGGAGATTCCGGTTCTCGGTTGTCTTGTAAGCAAGGACGGTGTCCGTGCTGACCCAGAAAAGGTTGAGTCGATTTGTTCTTGGCCAACGCCCAAAAACCCGAAGCATCTGCGACAGTGGTTGGGACTTGCCAACTACCTCCACAAGTACACGAACAACTACGCTGAGCTTGTTCGCCCCTTATCGCAGCTCCTGAAGAAGGACGTGGAGTAGTCTTGGTCTCAAGAGCATCAACAGGCGTTTGACGCGGTGAAGAAGAGCCTCCAAGAAGCGCCAGTGTTGGCCCTGCCCGATTTCGAGCGCCCTTTCCACGTTGTTTGTGATGCGAGTGACTACGCAATCGGCTGCGCACTCATGCAGCATGACTCGGAAGGCCATGAACGAGTCGTGAGCTTCCAATCACGACAACTGAAGCCCGCGGAATGTCGATATCCTGTCCACGACAAAGAACTCTTGGCGATGAAGTACGCTTTGGTGAAATTCCATGTCTACTTACTCGGCGAGGCACTATTCGTCATCTACACGGATCATGCGTAACTGCGGACGGCAATCAAGTCCCCGCACATTTCGCAGCGAATGGCACGATGGCTTTCCTTCTTTGCCGAGTACAATTTCGTCTTTTACAAACCCGGCAAGTCAAACATCCTCGCGGATGCTCTCGCGAGACGTCCCGATTACGATCCTCGATTGATTTACGAGTACCACGACTCGCCATCCGGCGGCCACATGGGTCGCGAGAAGACATTCGTGGCGCTTTCGAGGGACTTCTATTGGCCACACCAATACAAGTGGGTTCGTAAGTGGGTGCGAACGTGCGAGACTTGTTAGCGCGTGAAGCCTACCCCAGCCTCTCGCGCTCCTCTGAGGTCGCTTCCAGTTCCACGAGAAGTGTGGGACTCGGTCAGCTTGGACTTCATCCTTGGCTTGCCCAAAGATTCTCAGGGACGCGACGGCGTCTTGGTTTTTGTTGATCGTCTCTCGAAAATGGTGCACCTCACCGCTGTGAAGAAGTCGATCACAGCTGAGGAGTCGGCTGCTCTCTTTCTCGACCACGTGTTCCGGCTGCACGGCCTACCCGAAACGCTTGTCTCGGACCGTGACACACGCTTCACGCCCCTCTTCTGGCGTACGCTGTTCAAACTTCTTGACACCAAGCTGCAGATGTCAACTGCTGCTCACCCAGAGACGGACGGCCAAACGGAGCGTGTTAATCGTGTACTCGAAGACGTACTTCGCTCGTACGCCACTTCGTTCGGTGAATGGCCCTCTTTTCTGCCGCTCGCGGAGTTCGCGATCAACAAATCGGTGCACGTGTCAACAGGCTTGACACCCTTCTACGTCAACTACGGTCGACACCCTCGCCTTCCGGCTCGCATGGGTGTCTCCACGATGAGTGGGGGAGGAGCACAGTCGCGTTCTGTGCTGTCTTCAAGCGCGCCACCCACCAGTATGACCCCGAAGCCGGTGCGCCGCTCTAAACGATTGCAAGCAGCGAGACGCGCACGCAACGCGCGTCAGGATGACTCGTACGATGAGCACTACCGAGACGCTACACGAGACGAGCTTGGCGTCGTGGCACCGCCCACGACAAACGACAATATTGGTGATTCGAGTGGCCGCCATGGCCATCTTGGTGATTTCGGTGAACTCTACGGTGATTTTGGTGATTTTGGTGATTTCGGTGACTCCGGTGGGCTTGGTGATACGGAGATGGACGGCGTCGTCGACGAACACGACGACGAAGAGATGGAACTCCACCTCTCATGCGACAACAACCTGGCGACTCAACTTCACGAGTCCCTATCGGCGCTGCTATTCGCGGCAGCAACAGACAACGAAGACACTCGATTTAACTTCGAGGCCGCCGCAGACCTCTCCACTCTGTCACCCAAAGAAGAGAAGTCGATTCTCGACTTCGTGAAGAAACGCGAGTCTATCCTCAGATTCGTGAGGGACTGTGTGGCTGACGCAGTCGATAAGCAGAAGGAACAAGCGGACAAAAGAGGAAGATCGAATACATTCAAGTTCAAAGTTGGTGATCGCGTTCTGTTGTCAACGCAGAACCTTCCTGAATCTGCTGTTACTAACTTGGGTTCTTCCAAGCTCCTTCCGCGCTTCATCGGCCCATTCAGAGTCACCGCGAAGATCGGCGATGCTTACACGGTCGACATCGCAAGCAAGATGCGTTTGCACCCGACTTTCTACGTCGGTCGGCTTAAACCCCACCACTCGCATCTCCACCATGATCAGGAGCCGGACCACGCTCCTGATCGCGAGTCGAGTGAGGCGATGCATAGCGACGTGCCGGCCGCCGCGATGCCGGAGGCTCCTCCCGCGGAAGTGCAATGTGATCACCAATGCGACGGACAAGCCGTCGCAAAGCCTCATGGGACTGCTGGAGCGCACGGTGCTCAGCCTCTCGGCGAGCAGCTGATCACGCAAGGTCTAGTTCACACTCTCAGCCGAGGCCGCCGTCGAATTCGCATCGTCAATCCGCTGTTCAAGCTCAGGGATCAACAGCTCGTGATGCAATCGCACGCATCGCTCGACGTCCATGTCCTCACGTGGACGCTTCGCACCAACAGAACGTGGCGGACCAACTTCCTGGAGTCGACGGTGTTGGTCGCGATGGCCCCAGCGCTCTTCCTGGTGGTGACGCTCGTCACGGTAGCCCCAGCGCTCATCCTGCTGACGAGGCCGCTCACGATAGTAATCTTGAGGCCGCTCGTGGCGCTCGCGTTCCCAACTCCAGTGCTGATCGTGGTATTCGCCACGATGGACGTATCGCGACGTTCGTCTTGTTCGATTCGCGGGTCCACCACCTCTCTTGGATACCGACGGCAATCAACGCTGGGTTGTCGATGATATCCTTGGTCACGAGGATCGGGTTGAGACGACAGACCATGCCAAGAAGACTCAGACGCGCGTTCACTACTATCGCGTCCACTGGCTCGGCTATCCGAGCGACCAAGACTCGTGGGAACGCGGTCCCGAGTTGGAGGAAGACGTTCCGGATATTGTCCGAGACTATGAGAGGCGTCTCTCTCGCGTCGCGCGGGCAGGTGTCCCGCGCGCCTAGCGTCATCTAGTGCGCGCTCGTAGCGACCAACAAGTACACGCAGCTCCTCAGGGTTCCCACGTCAACGCACCTCCTCGTCCCAATCGCGTCGATCCTTGTCGATGCCACCAGTTGCTTCACACAGTGCGCAGTTCTCGAGTATTTGCACCAAACACAGACGACGGTCTTGTCGACAATAGCGATAGACGCTTTGTCGCAATCGGCTCAGTGAGTATTGTTCGCGCTCGGCTTCGCGGCGAGAGATCGTATCAGGGAGAGTCCCGTGATTCCACTGGTGTTCGAAGCCATTCCAAGACGTCCGAAGAGACGTCGCGTTGTTTGTCATAGGCTTGTTGCGACTGTTGCGGTATCGCCGGAACCAGGCAAGGGTCTCGCTTCGTGGTACACCGTTGGGGTTGTCGAAGCGCTGTGTGTCCGCGAGCGGTGTTGGGTACTCGCCGCCTTGCTCTTGTTGTTCTTCTTCGTCCAACACAGTCATCGCCGTCGCCTTGTTGCCGTCGAATCCTGTCGACGATCTCGTCGTCTTCGGTGCTCTCGATCTCTCCAGGTCTTGGGAAGCGTGAGCTGTCGCGATTGCCAGAGGCAGAAGCAGAAGCGCGACGAGGGATCGTCCAAGAAGCGGGATCGGTCGACAATAACTTAATGCATGGAGTCCAGAACCGAGAAGGTGTTTCCAAGGTAGGCGCGGATTGGCGACTGGCGTTTCAGTGAGCTGTAGAGTTGTAGAGTTGTAGAGCTGTAGAGCTGAAGAGCTGTAGGGGGTGCGTCGCTCGCTCCTAGCCGGTGTTCAGGCACCCAGCGTCTATGTGTGTGTTAGTATGTGTGTAATCCTGTAAGCGAATGACTTGCGGCTGCAGACTCGCGAGCAGTAGGCAAGTTGTTGATAATGAAAGGGCAAAGTCGTACGGCTGCCATACACGACCAAGCGCCGTGAGAAGTGGAGAGGAACTGTATGTTCTGTAGGATGTGTGGAATGCACGTAGGAAACACAAAAGCAATTTTAAATCTTCCTTCCAGAGAATCCATGAACGTCTTAGCTCGAGATCGGGTGACAGGCGACCACATTCCGCAGCCATCATGTGGCTACTGTTGAACACGAAAGCAATAGGAGTGGTCCTACGTGGGACGTTGAGGCGGAGGTTATTCACTGGCAAGGTCAGCATGGACTGATCCCAGCAACGGCGGAGCCGAAGTGGCACTAACCACGAGTCTAGACTCAAAACCTTGAAAGGCGCGATTGCTGGGTTGACCTCTCCCTACTACGTGATTCGCATGTGAATGTAGTGTCAACTGTACCTCTTCCGGCACCAATGGCAACTTGAAAGAGGAGTTGGAGAAAGCTTATTAGACAAGTGATCACAGATCGCGTTCTAGACTGGCACCACGTGGGGTCCCCACCGCGTGCAAAGTATGTAAAAAGTGTTCGTAAAGTATGTGAAAAGTGTGTTTTCGGCGCCTCGAGCAGCACTCGTGCAGTGGGTGGGCGTGGCAAGTGGACGGAAAATCGGTGCTCGGACCACCACGTGGGGTCCCCACCGCGTGCAAAGTTTGTGAAAAGTGTGTTTTCGGCGCCTCGAGCAGCACTCGTGCAGTGGGTGGGCGTGGCAAGTGGACGGAAAATCGGTGCTCGGACCACCACGTGGGGTCCCCACCGCGTGCAAAGTTTGTGAAAAGTGTGTTTTCGGCGCCTCGAGCAGCACTCGTGCAGTGGGTGGGCGTGGCAAGTGGACGGAAAATCGGTGCTCGGACCACCACGTGGGGTCCCCACCGCGTGCAAAGTTTGTGAAAAGTGTGTTTTCGGCGCCTCGAGCAGCACTCGTGCAGTGGGTGGGCGTGGCAAGTGGACGGAAAATCGGTGCTCGGACCACCACGTGGGGTCCCCACCGCGTGCAAAGTATGTGAAAAGTGTTCGTAAAGTGTGCGAGAAGTGTGTTTTCGGCGCCTCGAGCAGCACTCGTGCAGTGGGTGGGCGTGGCAAGTGGACGGAAAATCGGTGCTCGGACCACCACGTGGGGTCCCCACCGCGTGCAAAGTATGTGAAAAGTGTTCGTAAAGTATGTGAAAAGTGTGTTTTCGGCGCCTCGAGCAGCACTCGTGCAGTGGGTGGGCGTGGCAAGTGGGCGGAAAATCGGTGCTCGGACCACCACGTGGGGTCCCCACCGCGTGCAAAGTATGTGAAAAGTGTGTTTTCGGCGCCTCGAGCAGCACTCGTGCAGTGGGTGGGCGTGGCAAGTGGACGGAAAATCGGTGCTCGGACCACCACGTGGGGTCCCCACCGCGTGCAAAGTTTGTGAAAAGTGTGTTTTCGGCGCCTCGAGCAGCACTCGTGCAGTGGGTGGGCGTGGCAAGTGGACGGAAAATCGGTGCTCGGACCACCACGTGGGGTCCCACCGCGTGCAAAGTTTGTGAAAAGTGTGTTTTCGGCGCCTCGAGCAGCACTCGTGCAGTGGGTGGGCGTGGCAAGTGGGCGGAAAATCGGTGCTCGGACCACCACGTGGGGTCCCCACCGCGTGCAAAGTTTGTGAAAAGTGTGTTTTCGGCGCCTCGAGCAGCACTCGTGCAGTGGGTGGGCGTGCAAGTGGACGGAAATCGGTGCTCGGACCACCACGTGGGGTCCCCACCGCGTGCAAAGTATGTGAAAAGTGTTCGTAAAGTGTGCGAAAGTGTGTTTTCGGCGCCTCGAGCAGCACTCGTGCAGTGGGTGGGCGTGGCAAGTGGACGGAAAATCGGTGCTCGGACCACCACGTGGGGTCCCCACCGCGTGCAAAGTATGTGAAAGTGTTCGTAAAGTATGTGAAAAGTGTGTTTTCGGCGCCTCGAGCAGCACTCGTGCAGTGGGTGGGCGTGGCAAGTGGACGGAAAATCGGTGCTCGGACCACCACGTGGGGTCCCCACCGCGTGCAAAGTTTGTGAAAAAGTGTGTTTTCGGCGCCTCGAGCAGCACTCGTGCAGTGGGTGGGCGTGGCAAGTGACGGAAAATCGGTGCTCGGACCACCACGTGGGGTCCCCACCGCGTGCAAAGTATGTGAAAAGTGTTCGTAAAGTATGTGAAAAGTGTGTTTTCGGCGCCTCGAGCAGCACTCGTGCAGTGGGTGGGCGTGGCAAGTGGACGGAAAATCGGTGCTCGGACCACCACGTGGGGTCNAAGTGGGGTCGCACCGCGTGCAACGTGTGCGAAAAGTGTGTTTTCGGGCGCCTCGAGCAGCACTCGTGCAGTGGGTGGCGTGCCAAGTGGACGGAAAATCAAAGCACATCTTGAACCTACCTTTAGTGTACGGGCATTAACGAATTCAATGAGGGAATTGAACTAGCGACAACCCTGCTCCCCTAAGGGCCCTGAATAAGTCCGCCAGCATAAACCACTCGGACTGTCAGCACACTCGTATATTATGCGTTTACGTAACTTATCCCAATCTTCCCAATGACCTCCGGTATGTGATAATCATTCATAGTGACAGGTAAATTGACCCCCGCAATAGTGTCGAAACATGAGGGGGGTCTTACAACAAGGTCTATACGGTAACTTCACACATAATAGATTTAATACAACTTTCTTTCCATTGGAGTAAATACAGTAAAGTTATTGGGAAAAAAATAGATTGGATAAAGGCGATTTTTATGAAAAATAGCCACTCTGTTCAATTACGCCATTTAGAATGTAGCAGAATACTGCTAAGCAACAACAAGCCAATGCTAACCAAATGAGTAACCAAGACTTCACACACTGTCATAGTGGTCCTCCAAAAGTATAGACAACAAATCTAAATCCAAATATCAAATCAGAAATGAGAAGAGACAACCAGGGTAAAGGACTAAGTTGGTAGTACATAAAACGTTTACTTCAGATTATGAGCCTGATAAGTTACCAATTACTCTATCTCGTCTTAAAATATTAAAATATAGTATTTTAGAAACTATCAAAGAAGGGACTCGAACCCTTAATGCTTTTATAGGCGGTGACCCGGAGTCGCCCCAACAACCCACCTCATCTCCCTTTCTGTCCTTTTCCTAGAGTTGGGCTTGAGATCGTCGTTTTGGGCTGGTCTTCAGAATAACCAACGACGCAATAAGAGCATTTCCACCGCTGGTCCTAAACGTCGTTGTTCTACATATCTTCAGTAAAATATCCGGCTTTAAGACCGAAGAAAGGAAAAAATGTTGCCACCGCAGGTCTAACTTGGGTCTAAACGATTTGAACGGACCCTCTCGGTCTATCCAAAGTCCTATATTTGGTTTGCGGACAGAACCAGCCTATATTTACTTCACTACAGGAGGTTAGAACATCACTCATGGAAGGACGAGCTGGTCTAACGTACACAGTGGATTATGACCATCGGTGGCTAAACGAAGGTTCTATCGTTGTCATAGGTGGGGTAATTCAAAAGAAGGGAGTTCAATTAGGACAAAATATAGGACCAGCGATGGAGATGCTCCAAGGGTATTTTAATGTTTCTCTAGGTTAGTTTTGTAGAGTTGAAGCAAAGTAACTTGACTTGTTCCATTATACGTCAAGAATCTGAATCCGAGGGATATGACATGACCGAAACATAAATACATAACTCCAGGAGGGTGGCTTTTTTGGTTAAGGACCCGGGTCACCGCCAATGTTTCATGTATACACAAAAGACATGTGGATTTCATTCCTTTTGTCGTTCCCGATGTATGTTGCTTCGATCTATAGGAGAAAAAAACTTTAAAAATTGGATTTGAGAATAGAGATCAGGTTATCTGGACTTTTGAGCGGCTTACCCCGATGAAGCGACAGACATACCCAGGGACCTCTTCCAATTATTTTAGGTCAGAGATGGGAGAATGCGGTTCGTTTTTTTTCGTTCTGAAACGTTATTCGGACCTTTGGCTCAGAGGTCGGATTGAGTGAATGGGGCAGCTTCGATCTATCCTTCGAAGTATGGGTAATACATTGAAGCACAAGAATCTGCCTAGTGGCATTTCCTACGTTTTACTCCGATTTAACCCCCGATATATGATTTAAGGTCCGATCTATGACAGTTGCTTCTGAAGTGTGTTTGATCTACAGTCAAAATTGGAGTGACAAAACAAATGGAACCCACCACAATGAATATACAATAATCTTTGCTCTGTGCGTTATTCAATGCATACATACAGCTAATTGCGTGGAAATAACAACATAAGAACGCAAATGATAGGGATAATGAATAGACCAAATGAACTTCAATTAAAAGCTGCCAAATTCCAAGTACGAACCCATATATGGCGTTCATGAAAAGACAGTTAAGCGACGCATAAATTATGTTGTGTCTGTTGGCAGAGCATTTACTTGAGTAAGGATTTGTCCAAATCCACATGACAGCCCTCACCGTGAAGCCATTTTACCTCACAAATGTTAAAGATACACCCAATAATTATTTTGACTCGAATCGCACATCTCCTGCTTGCTCAGAGTTTGACCAGTTTAAGGATCTGTGTTAAGGTACTGCATAAGTTAATGGCATGAAATCGGACCCCTTAGTGTTTGTTTCTCATCTCTCTCTCAAAGATTATCGAATGAACGAGATCCAAGCTGCTTGATACTCTTGAATACTTCTCTACGATACTACGCGGACCAAATGCTTATTCGTTCATAATTGATCGATGCGCGTGCTCTTGAAATTGATCGACCGACTTTTTAGTATCAATTTATGGCCGCGCTTATATTAGGGTCATACGGGCATAAGTAGGACATTTTGTTTCAAATATATAAGAAGGGGTATAAATCGACATTGGATTCTCATAGAGAGAGACAGATTGACTGCGCTCTTATTCGTTCTCGAGGTCATCATGAGTGAGGAGGCGTCGCTTACCCCCCCCCCCCATTTATCCTACCGGTATGTCCCTGATCCTACCGGTAGAATGGACTTTGAAAATAGATTGTGACTTGCTGGTTTTGTTTTTGGCTTCATACGTTATACCGGCGTAAAGTAGAGATTGCTGAGAGTATAGCGCCATCAAGTTCATAAATATCGATCGGGCACCTAGACATGCCCAAACTCTCTATTGGATCTTGGGTTCGTGAAAAAAAAAAGCGAAGAAAAATGAAGGCAAGGAAGGAAAAGGTTTCAGCGATACAAGGAAACGTGCCTTACTACTATGAGGGTTGCTCGAATGTCGAGTACAAGTTAATCCTCACTCTCTGCCGGCTTAAAACCAGTCGAGCATTCTGTCTCCAGCAACTCGAGCCGGCCATCCTACCGGTATGCTTTGGACCTGGGGGATAAAGATTAATGTCGATGTCTTTCGATGATATGGTTTTTGTCGGCGTTTAGAGGAAAAACACTAGGGAGGCCTCTAGGGCATGCTCATAGGGAGCTGACTCGACGTCGTCTTTCGTGTAGCGATTGCGCTTCATGCTCAACAGTGTGGAGCGCTCGTTTTCGCGCGCTCCACTGTCCGCATCACTTGGCCATAAATTGCTGTGTCGAACGAACTACCAATCAAAATGCACTATTTTAAAATACTGCGAGCTCATTGGCTAATTAGCCAAAAACCGCTCATAAACTGAAACATGCCATAAACTGATTCGTTACCTTATCTTAATATAAGTATGCCATAGGGCTGCCAAAACAAGGGATATGTGCCTGCCTTTATGCCAATGTAGATGGTTGGCTGTATGTAAAACCTTGTACCAGTAGAGTCACATGAGTGACCACTATTGAGGTCCTTAACACCGAATCTCTGTACGAAGCAAGCAAAAACGGGATATTTGTGTGACAAAATCCGCGATTCATTAATTCGGAACTTGGCCGATTTTGATGAAAATTGGTAGGTGAATAGTGCGTGACAAGACTAGTACATCTAACCAACCCGCATTCTCCAGCGAGCAAGTGGTGGCGAGATATTTGCGTCGGCGCGAGGCATCTCTGACGAGGTGGCCGCAAGTTTTTTTTTTTTAATACAACCTGCAAGTACAAGGTTGTGTGGTTGTGGATGTTCCATGGTGTCGTATCTCCGCTTATTTCCGAAATAGTACTGAATGTTGCATTCATGTTGCTCAGAGCTAGGGTTGTGGTTTAGATTTTTTGTTTTTGTTTTTGCGACAAGTTGCGGCCAACCAGAGAAACTTGGCTTCTAAATGGCCGAGGAGGGTCGGTTGTGGGTCGCATAACTTTTCACAGAAGCATGTGATTGCGATGAAAATCGTAAGCACCACACCGCACAGCTTGGTTGTTAGAGATATTCGGTGTTAAGTTCGAATCTTAGCGTATCAGAAAAGCTCTACACCACTGTGGAAGAGTTTTTCAATAACCTGTCATAACAATGCATCATTGAATATCGAATTAGCCAACATATCATTTATTTCTTGATTTCAATCGACCTTTCAAACAATATGCAGCTCTATGGTTTATTAGGTAGGACCTGTTTTACTATTTTTCAATGTTGGCCTCAGTGATCTTAGAATATAGGACCATTAAAGTCAACATTGGACCGATTCCCGTCGGCTTTTAGGGCACCCTAGATCCTAAATAGGGAGCACTCTAAAATAATGATTTAGGGTCCCAAGCCGTGGTCCAGCGACTGTTTAGGGCGCCTAATTTAGAGAAAAAAACTCAATTGCATTCGGAAATTTTTTTTTTCAGGTCGTATACGGGTCGGAACAGGGATCTCGGTCAGACGTTTTTCATACCCGATCCTCAGATCTGACCGAATCCCTGACCTGTTTGACTATTGACAGTAACCGAGTGAGAACAGCAACCATGCCGAGTACATACGCTCGGGTACGTACACACTGAGAACGGCCCATCCAGGAACACTGTGCTGTGCGCACATGCTGCACTTGTGCCACGGCTACAGCGTTACCACACGCTCGTCCAGTGGACGAGTCCACACACCTGCTACAATGATCGGCTTGCTCACGGCGACTCCAATGGCCATCCCACGCTTGCTGCAACGTGTCTGCTCGCTTACGACGACTCCCACGACCACTCAACGCATGCTGCGGCGTATCCAGTCACGCGATTCCCTACAATGACAATAATCCGTCAACCTAACAATAGGCACACACACACACACACACAGTCGCACTCATGAACATTACCAGCCGCGACACATCGGGAGAGCGCGCAGAGTGAAAGTTGACTCTGAGAAATGGCATGCGAGACGTACCATGTGAGACAAGGCGACGCTGAGAAAACTCGCACATCATCAATAGAGAACACGTGGACTGTTCCTCATACGGATACGTCGGTTGAACGAGCATATTCTCTGGTCTCAAAGAAAAGGGCCGCCCCGCACCGGCGCGCTGTGCCATGAACGCGTCAGTTCGCATTCTGCCACAACACGACCAAACCTCTAATAGCGCATACAGATGCACCTGCGACCCTCCATCCTGGCCACTCTGCATCCAGCGACTCTGCATCCTCGGGAACACCAACAAGACACCAAGCCAGCCTGATCTAAGGTATGAAGAGGATATGTATTGTATGATTATGAAGGCTGTACCTAATTGAATGTATGCTCGTGCAAGTTGAGAGATAGGTGCGAGAAGGAGACTTAGTAGGCAGTCGAGCTGTCGGAGGCTGAACCAACCGAGGACGTGCCTTCGAATGAGAAACCAAGGGAGCCGTGGTCAGACCCAACACTAGATTCAGGACCAGAGTTTCCGAGACTCGAATCGAATGAAGTATCTCCTTCCCCAACCATCACATGATCATCAACCATGGCTTGATCTCCCTGTCCATCTACAGGCGCAGCGTTTGTCACGCAAAGATCATCATTGAGGGTAACAGCTTGAGGAAGCTGAATTCTCTCTCGGCCTACACGGCGTGATCGGCCACGTGGAATGTCGCGAATCCGGTTCACATACTGTTGCGAGAGATCGTTGACGGTCCAACGAACATGGGAAGCGATGGGCGTGGAGTAGGGAACGCTCCATTCAGCTCACGATTTAAGCGTTCCAGTGGGTTGTTGGCGTGCCACGAGGTTGTTGTCAAGATATGCACATTCCACACGTGGGGTAGATATCGAACAGACCATGTCGATCTGAAGTACGTCCAGAAGACTCTCCACTTACGTGAGGGGTAAGGAATGCGTTGCTCTTGGCACTGCGAGCGCATGTGGTGCTTAACCCAGGCAATTCCGTGGCTCTCAATGTGGTGAGGATCGACCACCGTCAGCATGTCGAGGGAGCCGGGAGCCATGGCGAGGGCAACTTCTCGGGCAGGAATGGGCAGCTTGCGCATACGTCGTGATACGGCCTGCTCAAAGTGGAATAAACATCCAACAACAGTTGCCTCTGGGAATTGCGTTTGAACAGCGTTCATCAAGCCGATCTCAAAATTGCAAACAACGTGTTCTGGATTGAGCTCCTGATCGCAGGCCTGCACCAAAAGTGAAGGGCGTCCCAGTACGCATCTTCCGATCTTGACGTCATCAAAATATAGAAGACCGGAATGAACAATCCAGTGCCACGGTCGTAAACCATTACGACGACGCATTGAGCAAATCCCCGCGGGACGCACCGGAACGTTCCATCGACAAATAGCGATACACGGTTGTAACGGAGAAGGTTGATTAGGGTGGGGTGGCCCCATCCAATGATGCGTTGGGGCCGATCGCCTTGAAGTCGCGCAGGACTGATGTAGTGGAATTAGAAGAAGACTTGTGTCGTCTCGTACGAAAGACATGGGCGGAACTTCGATCATGCCATGAATGTCGCCACCAAAACCACGACGGCGCATCCTGTAGACTCGATGAATTACTTCTTCTTCCGAAAACCCACGAGACACTGTAGTACTCTCATCAGGATAGAACCGTGCACGTACGGTTTCCCAAATGTTTCTCGGGCGATTTGAAATGTCGGCAAGTGCCAGCTCGTCGACCAGTAACTGCATATCATCTGTGACGTCTTCGATTGCCAGTGCATGTGTGTTGTCACGGCAAGTGTGCTCCCGAACAGCAGTGTACTCCGATGTCCGAATGTTAAGCACGAGGGTAGCCCTGCAGTTGGTGACGGTACACCCTGCAGCGGTAAGTCGTCGTGTTGCGAGATTGCCATGCACGCGTGAACTTGTAGCCACGATAGTAGCACGTGGTTCGCTCGATACGTGGCTCGGTAGGTACTTCAAGTTCGACGGCTGGCGCTTCTTCCTGGTTGACTGTGTCCATCGTGCAAAAATTGCTGAATGAACCAAACGCTATATGCTTTGTAGAATGCTATGTCTATTATGTAGAAGCTCAAGGAGTTTCGAAACTCCTTCACTCTACGCGTTTCGAAACTCCTTCCCTCTATGCGATTCTACATGCGACAGTGTTTTGTGTTCTACAAATAAATCGTATCGTGAGACTTGGATTAGCTCTGTCATTTTCGTAACTGATTCCAAAAATTCACTTTAGATTGGTCCCTTAATTGTTGAAGTTGACAATGTAGCCACATGACCCATTTTGCCGACCCATGTAGCAGGACAAAAAAAATACAACCCGACCCATATACGACCCGAAAAAAAGGTAACCTTGCATTCCAGCGGTCGAAGCGACCTATGCGCGAGCATGAAATGCGCTGACGAAGACGCGCACGCAACGAAGTGAGGGCAACACACTTGACGCGGTCATTGTTGCGGTACACCTTCCTAGGTGAACTCGGGTTCCAATTCCATGAGAACCAGTCATACAGCTATGGAGCTTGATCGCTGTGACTGCGTCTAGTCCCATGTGAGTACATGCACTCGTACAGCCTAGATCTCATGCTACAACAGCTCTTGCACCTTGGCGACATGTCATGCGGTGCTGCAGCGCGGCACTGTGTACCATATGCGCGCCTTCCGTTCCGCGCAATGCCCATTGACCTCCGCTCAATTCTTCGACGTGGCTTCAGTTGCTTGTACGGCTACTACAACCTGGGCATCTCAAGAGCACATCTAGTTCACCGCTCAAAATTTATTGCATCACCTTGGGAAGGTATCGGATTTTGCAGTTCTTATTAGGATCTAGGGCGTGTCATAAACTAGAAGGGGGGGGGGGGGGGGGCGACCCCTCTTCTAGATCATTTTCTGGGAAGGCCGAAATAGGGATTTAGTCCAGCTTTTTCGGTCTAAATTCCTAAATCGCGCCCTAAATCCGTCCTAAAAGCATACGGGAATCGGTCCAGTATTGTCAATTCCGCCCAAATTTGCCGAACCGGGTCCGTTTGCCCTACCCCTTCAAACCGACAGAGTCGTATGATTGGTCCAAAATGAGTACATAATAGTGACGCGACAACATGCGCACGCTAACACGGTCTGACCATTGCTTGTACGGCTACTACAACCTGGGTATCTCAAGAGCACATCTAGTTCCTTGGTGGACGCAGGGGTGAGCTTGCGGCGTCGTAATCGCCCCCGCCTCCTTCGCTCATGCTGCCGTCGTCTATGACCATGGAGGAAATTCGACACACAGTGTCAGATTCGCAGTTGTCGAAAAGGCCCTTTCTTGTCAACAAATTCCCATGTCGATTATAATCTTGACTTCCAAAACCTCTTTATCATTCATAAAATATCATGTAACAAGGGTTGCGCGATTGCGCGGCGGTTCGAGTGGAGCGATTCAAACCACCCGGTTCGGAAAATTTGAGTAGAACTCACAATAGCGGTAGTCAATTGCGCAGCAGCAACAAGGTTTTTGTTTCGATCGGTTTTGACGGGATGCGATTTTAGCCAATGAAAGGGTATGGTAATTGAATCCCCCCCCCACCCACGGTTGCTGCAGCAAGTTGGCATACGCGGCTCATTTCATGACCTTATCGCCATTTGGTAAGTGTAGAACACATCGTTGATGCATAGAGGCATGTTTCTATCGCTCTGTGACCCTCTCACACGACCCCCTTCAATCGTATCGAGTGCTTCCATCGGCTTTGAGAGTGGGTGAAAACAAAAAGGGCCTTCTTGCTGCTGCGAGTCGAGCTGCACGGTTTTGACTCTGTTCGTCGACTTTTGTTTTCAGCCAATCAGATGGCTAGAAAACGAAAATGGACTTGCTGCCAGCTGGCCCAAAACAAAAAAAAACCTTGTTGCTGCTGCGCAATTGACTACCGCTAATAAAAGAGGTCCTTAAACTGGCCGGGGCCCTAAACTGGGCGTTTACCTTGTGAATAAACAGTAATGACATGGGCGAATACTAAAATAACATATGGATGTACATTCATTGCAATATCTCCAACATGATACGAGGCCGTTCAAAACAAAATCAGTCTTATCGACCAGAGTACAAATCGGGATTTAGGCATATCGGGGGAATCTGTGCTGTTTAAGCTACGATTTGGTGCCTCTAGGTGGCCCACATTCGAAGTCATTGTGGAGCAATGAGCATTCCACGTCATCATCCAGTCGTGTGAAAAAAATCTCAGATCTGGAATGCCCCTGAGGTGATTTTATCCGCTGAATCGATTAATGCACTTAGAATCATGTAAAAACGGATAGAAAGTGCGGGAACAGAGGGTTCTTTCTCAGGCCAGTGTTCTGATCTTGTATTATATTGCACCAGAAATAGTATCAAAATATACATCCATTCTGTTCTTTATATGTTTTAAACATATTTGGTTCTTTTACCAATCACGCGAATTCGTACTTATGCGAGGACCAATGTTTGAAGGCGATTATCTCAAAAACGTCCAATGGTCAATAAGACTGATTTTGCTTTGAGTGACGGATTGGAAAGCGTTGTGTGCACTATCTTCTTCGCTTGAAGTCTGATAATCAAGTAGCGTTATCGTTTACCGCCGAAACATTTCTAGTTACCAGTTTGCACCCAACATATTGGCGTTTTTACTGCTTCAACCCATGTTATAATACTGTTTGAATAATTAGTTGGCGAAAAAAAAAACCTGATGCCAAGTAAGGGGAAGTGTACTGTTTGAATAATTAGTTGGCGAAAAAAAACCTGATGCCAAGTAAGGGGAAGTGTACCGTACGAGTTCGGTAAATGGAGAAATTCACCAACAAGGGATGTTGGGGCTGCCTTGGGAAAAAAGTGAAATACACTCCTACACTAGTCGCTCGATGAAAATGTCACGGTAAAAGATATTTCACCGTGATGGATACGCAGTTAATTGATCGCATCGTTCTGTCGTATGTGTTGTTATTTGTTATGGCAATCGATGCTAGGTCTGTTTTCAAACCTTACAACGTAATGTGTTTGAAACACAGCTCAATTGGTCTGTGGAAAGATTTTTGTTGTCACTTCAGAGTAATCGAATCGCCAAATAATGCATTCAAACGATTGCCTCTGCCATATTTGATATACTTTTATCCAGTAAAGTACCTCATCACTGAGCAGATACATGGCGTCAGCATGTGCATCTGGATATTTGCGAAATCTTTGAAAATTATACAATGGGCAGCTGGATGGTCAGACTGTTTACTCGAGCAAGTATTTTTCCTAATATTGATGTGAGTAACAAACCAGTCTTTGTTGCAGCGGTCCATCTTGGACCCACTCTGCTGAGCCTACCGAAATGATACATATTTTGTGACATCAAAAGATGGCATATCTATGTTTCCTGCTTGGCTAGCTACCCGAGTACGGGGTATAAACCATTCATTAGTTGAAAACTTTAAGTGCAAGTCTGTGTAACATCTACAAAAGATCCGTATCCAAACAACAGTTGCACTAAAACTTTTGTCGTTGCTCAAATCCGAGTCGCGTGTGGAGTAGAAGAGTTCAGATGGATCTGCAGAGCATGTGGGTAGCACTGTGTGTGGCAAGCATACTCATATCCTAACCAAAACCAGTGCATTCGAGTCAGCAATGCTTCCCATTAGAAACGGACAGACGAAAATAGAAATAGAAAAAGAAATGGCTAATGTATCACCCATTTCAGATTCTTGAGTGAGGATGCGCCAGCCGTCTATTCTGGCCTGTCTATTCCATATGGACTTGTCTATCCATTTGGATACTGTTTCTAGTAAGAGACATGTCCAAATGGACTTGGTTCTTCCCAACCCGCGCTACTTCAAATTGAGCGGTCCGAGAACTGCCTCTTTGGGCCAGGGCTGGGGGTGGCGCGCGTGTTACTTTCTCTACTCTTCACATTTTTCGAAGCGGCGGCGCTCGGGGGGCGAGCGACCACCTTCTCATCACTCGACCAAGCGACTGGGAGGCTTCATGGGGAACTCGTGCACGCGCGAGGTAAGCAAGGGCCGAGGACGCCAAGGGACGTCGGACTAACCCGCTTCATGTGACTGGACAGGCGGATGTGGCGCTGAGCGAGCGAGGAGTCGGTGGCGCGCGCGGCGATCGGTGAGTCGGATTTTTCGCAGGAAATATAACGGTGAACCGCCCCCACACTCACACCTGTCGACCGTCTTTTCTTTCTAGGCATGACCGAGCGCGCGGACGGTGGTCGGTGCCCGAAAACTATGAGCAGAGTGTGGACCTCGACACGCTGCTGGAGGCGCCGTCGCCCCCGAACGACCGCCGACGGAAAAAGTGAGTGAATCCCCGCGATTATCGGAACGACCGCCCCAAACTGACGGACTGACCGCCGCATGGTGACTGAACAGGAGCAGATCCAAGGCCAAGAGCGAGCGTCAGCGCGGGAGCTCGCAGCTCTTCTCGATGGGCCCGCCACCGCGCGCGGGCTCGGACGATTCCTCCCTGCAACGGTATGTCAACACACAACATGACGCTATTCTCGGTCGACACTGATGGATTGTATTAACCACCCCATAGGAGATCTTCGTCGCGTTTAATGAACAAGAACTCGCGATCGTTCCTCGGCAACCCACTGCCGACGAACGTTGAAAATCCAAATGAAGACGACGTGGTGTATCACTCATTCGAAGACCCAGGGTATCTCCGACGAAGTGGCCCCACGCTCGAGTCGGATCCATTCGATACCGACCTCATTCTTATGAGCCCTCCTGATTCACCCGACTCGCCCAACGTCATTCACGCGCGTTGGGGAGAACCGGCCGACGATCCCGACGAGAGCGAGATCTGTACCGACTACCGACCGAATCCATTCAAAAAGGGTTTCTGTATCAATTGCCAGAAGCAGCACGACGTCACGGAGAGCGGTGAAGTCGTCACGCAGAAAGAATACAAGAAGATTGCGCGTCCAACCGTATCCAAGACAGCCGCGAATGCCGCCGACAATCCTCTCGCTGTCGAGAACCTGACACCTCGAAACCGCGAGTCAGACGTTGACCTCGGTGCCTTGCTGAGACAGCGAAGAGACATTCTTCTCAAGCTCTCCAAGATGGAGTCAGAGAAAAAGCGGAAGGAGGCTGCGGCGGCGGCCGACGCAAAGCGACACTCGATGTTCGTCTCCGACTCGGGTGCGTCTTCGCTGGGTAAGTGTTTCATTTCTCTGGCTGCTACTCCACTAGACTTTCAGCTCACTGTTTGTGTGCGCTCTTGTAGCCAACCTCCGAGTCCCAGGAAATCAGAATCGCTCATATTCGACCGCTACCCCTCAGAGTATGCGCGTCCCTCGTACCACTTCGGTGGTTGTGTCACCGCGTGGCGCCATGTCGGGCCGTGGTATGTCGAAGAGCGTGAGCTTGGGCTCGTACATCAACGACGACGAGCCAGCGGAGCATGTTTGGATATAGTAGTGTTGGCGTGAACGTGTGTAGCATTAGAACCGTGGTGATGATCGTATGACAGGGGCAGGATCTGGCGAAAGATAGCCTGAACTACCCAGCTTCTCTATTCTTCTCAATTATACCGGTAACTCAATATTGAACGTTTTTGACCGAGAAACGGCTGTGTGTGGACTCGTCGCGATCCTTTGTGCACTCGTGAGAATGCGCCACGCATACCAAGTGTTGTCGGACGGGGACGAGCGTCCTATCGACGCCCCGCAGCGCGTCTTTACCGAAGGTAGGAAGCTCGCATGGGGATTTGAAGCGGCTGAAATGGTTTGAGTGACGCGTATCTACGCAAGCTGAGCAGGAGTTGCTTCGTCTCTTGAAAACTCGCGGTGTTCCGAGTATTTGTGAAGCAATCAGCAATGAAATTCACTACGCATGGGCTGTCACATCTGGATTCCGCACTCTTGCCAACGTTGGCAATTTCTACTTTGCCTGTGCGACTCAGACGTTTGGCTACAACCCCGCCTTCGACTTTTTCGCCTCTGGTGGCATGCAAATGGCGGTCTTTGCCTTGCAAAAGTTCGTCCACAATGACACAGCGCTGATTCCTGTTCTCGAATGCATCCATATCTACAGCAAATTACACGGTAACGAGTTTTGTGTGTTGCCTGCTGTCAATATGCTCACCATAAGTCCATTTCTAGTCGACAGCGCTGTCGATTTTCTCGCTGTGCCTGACTCAAAAGAGATCCTGATGAAGTGCGTGCGCTTTCATGACAACAAGCCCACTGTGATTAGTGCCGTGTGCCAAGTACTGGGCAATCTCGTCATGAATGGTTAGTCCGTCTGGCGATGAGGCTCTGAGTACAATGCTTACCAGCGAACTGACTTTGATACTGTAGATTTGGTGAAGGAGTCCCTATCAACGTCAGAATTGATCGTGGAACTACTTGGCCTTCTGAAGCGATACAATAGCAGCCTTCGTATCTGCCGCTCAACACTTGTGCCTCTCGGATTTCTGGTCACTGATGGTGCGTATTTCTCGTTTCCACTTCAACGGCGTTCTCATCTGAGCTTTCTTGTGGTTGCAGCCCAGATGACGGCCACATTTGTTGATGGAAATGGCATTGCACTTGTCATGTCGGCTATGAAGGCTTTCATCGACGACACCGAAGTCGTTTGGCACGCCATCGGTATTCTCAATGCACTCCATAGCAAGAGTACGTACCTTTGTACATGATATTTCTCCTTCTGCCCCTAGTAACCGCAACATCGTTTTCACTAGCGATGGACGTCCGTCTGATCTATGCGATCTATGGTTTCACCGGTATCCCTCGGATCGTTGAAGCGCTTGCCTCGCACTTGGATACTGAAGAGATTGCTGTTGAAGGATTCCAGCTACTTGCTCGTCTCGCCGCGCTCCCTGAAGCATATCGTGTAACCAACCAGTGCAAGGTTCTGGATCTAGCGTATGTCGCTGTATTTGCGTATTCGGGTCCTCAGCATCGACATACCCGCGTTGAGATCAAGAAGACGCTTCATTCGTTCCAAAAGTGCACGGTTTATGACGCTCGTGAGCTAGCAACACGCGAGCAGGCGAGTCGACGCGATTTCATCTTGTACTCGCTCTTTATTCTGTCACTTCTCGTCTCCTCGGTCTTTGCAGCATACGGTGCTGGTTCTAACACAATGACCGAGACACTGAAGCGAAGTTTGCTTGAGAAGACTTGGGTGTCGGAAAAGTTGATTGAGCATCGCACGAGGAAGACTCTCAAGGACGTTAGTCGCATAAACGATGTTTGGGCGTTCCTGCAAGGTCCGTTCGTCGAGACAACGTTCGCGGAGACGTGGTATAACGGAGATCGCTTCGCTGTCGATGTTGACTCGCAGCTGGGGATGATAGATCGGTCTCACGTGCTACTGGGAGGTGTTCAATTGCGCGTGATACGCGTACATAACGCAACGTGCAGCGGATTTCAGAGGCGATGCTTTCCACCGTACTCTCCTTGTGTTGAGCGCAAGGAAAGCATTCAGCGAGTCGACTTTATGGAGCGCTGGGGTACGTCTGACGATAGTGCTGCCCCCGCAAAATCTACACGGGGAAAACTTGGAAGTTACCCTGACTCCGGTTATCGATATTTTATCCCACGGCTCGCCAAAACTGCAGCAACGTGTGGTCCATCTTGCCAATTAGCATTATTGCGGCGAAACGAGTGGTTGGATGCATCAACGCGGGCTCTTGTAGTTGAATTCAACGTCTTCAACGCAGCCGAGGCAGCTCACGTAGTCGCGCGCATTCTTTTCGAATTCGCAGCGACAGGAGGAATCTTGGTCACAACAAGTTTCAGCCCAGTTTATTTGGACCAATTTCCTCGTTTTTTCCTCCTCTCTCCTCGTTTTTACACGGAGTTCGCGCTCTTTGTGGGCTTGATCTGGTTCACAAAGAAGCAGTTCGACAAGTTGATCCGGTATCGACAATATTACTTCATTGTCTCGAGCCACTTGGTCGACTGCCTCATTGTTGTGCTGTGGTTCGCTGTTATTGTGATACGTCTCCGCTTTGTTATTGCGGCATCGCATGACCTCTTGGTGGCGATAGCTGCCAATTCTTCCTATGTTGATCTTCACGTACTGGCGTCTCTGGCAAACCAAGAGCGAGACTTGACGGCGTGGTGTGCTTTGCTCATGTGGTATCGCTTCCTACGACTCGCGCGGTGCATCAAGCGCCTCGAACTAACGCTTGAGAAGTTCCAGCGTGCTGAAGAGCTGATCGAGTCGTATATTGTACTGCTTGTCATCTACGTCGTGGGTTTTTCTCAGACTGGTGTCATGCTTTTCCCATCTGCACTTGAGCATTTTCGGTCGCTTGGAACCAGCATGTACGATCAAACACCAGCAACGCTTTGGCTTGTTGACTGATAAACGATGTTTGCAGTGCGTCAACTTCCAAGTTGTTTGTGAAAAGCTGGGAGGTAGACGAGATTGGCCACGCCGATGCAAGGGTCTACCGTCTCGTGTTCCAACTCTATTCGCTCTTCATCATGCTTGTACGCGAGCTGACGGGCGAGGCTGTTGGTAAAGACTTACTTGTCTTTTTTTTCCCCATAGAACATCGTCGTTGTGATTCTGCGGGAACGCTTTGAGACTCGGAAAGAAACGCTTTCGGCCACTAGCGTGCCCGACGGTTTGTCGATCTTGGAATTGGGCAAGCGTCAGCTCCAGTCAAGTGGACTGCAAACCCAAGCCCCATCGATGCCGCAGGTACAAAGGACAAACTGCTTGGTTCATAGGATACCACTGATTAACGTTTGCTGTGTCCTTTTGTTTACAGAAAATCAAGGTCGCTGCGTATCGGGGGCTGGCACGCCTTCAACAGGCGACCAAGGGCGTCTTTGCTGTGTCTGATGGTCCTATTGAGCTCACGGAGCTCAAGAAAGTATGGGGCTTACGAACGGATGAGGAGGTCGAAGCAGCAAATGCACGTCCAGTAGAATCAGCCGCAGACACACTGGAAGGGTACGTTTTGCAGAGCTGATTTCCTAAAAGAACTGCGCATCACCGAGTGCCGTGTTTTCTAGTGTCCTATCGGCTGCCGAGACCCAAGACAGACTGCTGAACGAGCGCTTGAGCTTGCTGTCGACGCAGCTACAGCGCGCTTTCCATCAATTGGAGATGGTGAAGGCCTTTCGGGAGCAACAGGAGCAGCAACGCAAGGCCAAGCAGAAGCGAGGGACCAGGACAAGTCAACCAACCTCGACCATGTAGTATGATATGTAGCCATGTCCCAGATGCTATCCCAGATTGCCATCTGGACCACTAAATAAGACCTGCCCACTTTCCCACCCACAGTAATGACGCTTGGAACTAATCCGATGGCCATGGAGACGTCCGCTGCCTCCAAGCGCCCTGCGTCGGAGGTGACGCCAGCAAAGGGTACGAAACATGTGCCACATGCTAACGCTGATGGCAGAGGTGCTGATGTCGTGGATGCTGTCATATCAGACCAGCAAGTCGTGAGCAAGAAGCGCGCGCGTCGTCTCAACCAACAGGTATTCAGTGCTCTTCAATGACACTGGACAGAACAAGCACTTAAGCATGTGTACTTGACGCAGACTCCTGAAGAAAAGGCACTCTTCGAAGCTAAGAAGAAGATCGAACAGGCGGCGAGAGATGCTGACGCGGCGAACGCCGTCACAGTGTACCAAGACTTAAAGACTCAAGGCCTCGCCATTACTCCATACCTCTACCGCGTCGTGCTCAATGTGTGCGCTAGCTCTGCTGATGCTGGTGCATACAAGGATGCTGCCTTCGGTGTCTTCGAGGACTACAAGCAACATCCAGAAGCTGCGTCCGGAAAGAATCGCATTGACGAGACGATGTACAGTGCGCTAATCAAAATCTGCGCCAAGTCCAAGAACCTTGATGACTGTCGTAATCTGCTCATCTCAATGGAGGAAGCGAAGATCGAACCGCGTCTGCGCACGTATTCGTCGCTTCTCTCTGCATACAGTGAAGAAGGCAACCTGGAACAGGCCTTGTGGGTGCACGAGCAGCTTCGCAAGCACGCCCTCGAGCCAACCGAGTCGGAATATGTGGCGTTGTTCCGCGCGTGTGTCAGTACGGGAAATGCGGATCAGTTCTACATGCTCCTGAACGAATACATCGATGCGATTGAGCAGCCTGGAGCGCCGGCGTGGGAAGTTTTCAAGGAATGGTTCGCGAGGTAAGACGTCTCTACGCTATTTACCTACGTCATGTGGCTTATGCGTGTGGATGTTAGTGATGCTGCCAAGGTCCATGGGCGAGCCTGGAAGTGCTCGGTCGGAACTGTGTCTGATCAAGGCATTAGCTCGGTCAATGGTGATCAGTTGATCTCGTTGGAGCTCCCAGAAGAAGACGCGTCGGCATTGCTCGCCAAGGTACATGCTCCCGGTTACTTCGGTGCGGGAAATGTGTTGTGACTCACTTCCCTTTGTGCTGCATGCGTAGATTGAGAGCTTGGTTCGTACCGACGAAAAGCGCATCGAGCAGTGGGCCGAGTTCAAGGCATGGTTGGATGAGCATGGACCATTCGAGATCTTGATCGACGCGGCGAATGTCGGCTACTTTGCCCAGAACTACAGCGGGTATGTGGACGAACGCTTCAAACCGCTCCTATAGTTTCTCTCGACTGAACGTTTGTCGAATATGTAGTGGCGGATTCAGCTACAAGCAGATCGAGTCGATGTATCGTCACTACGAGGCCCAGGGGAAGAAGACCCTCATCGTTTTGCACAAGCGACGCACGTACGACGACCAGGTCCCTACCGAGTACCGGGAGACTCTCAAGACCTGGTTGGAGCAGAACGTCATGTACAACTGCCGCTCTGGCAACAACGATGACTGGTACTGGCTGTATGCTGCTGTCAAGCTTGGCGGACGGACGCTGATGGTCACGAACGACGAGATGCGTGACCATCACTTCCAGATGATCCACAACCGCTCCTTCACGCGCTGGAAGGAGCGTCACCAAGTGCACTACTCAATCCACTGGGAAACTCAGGTCAAGGTGAACGAGCCATCCGTGTACTCTGTTCGTCCACAGCGTGTTGGCGACAACTGGCACTTCCCATCAAGCGATCCATCGTCCTCCGAGTGGCTCTGCTTCCAGTTGGAACCAGAGAAAGCCTCATAGAATAGAGCAGACCTCAGAAAAGAATTGCTTTGCCTCTTTCGGCCAGCATGTATGTAAATGCACTCCTTACTAACGCATTCGCTCCTAACTCACTCTGTTCATCGCCCCCACCCTTCTTTCGGATGTGTCCACTGTAAACTCATCGACATCCGAAGGCAGTGCACCGAGCAACTTACAAGAGACGCTTGAAGCCGTTGATGGCATTCTCGATACCCTCCTTCTCCTTCGTGAGTGCCTCGAACTTGGCGGCTTCCGCCTCACGCACATTCTCCGGCACCTTGACGGCGTAGTCTTCCTTGGCCATCTTGTTCTGCAGACTGTCGATGGATGGCTGGATCTTGGTGAGCTTCTTCTCCAACTTGGAGATCTCGTTGGCAAAGTCCACGAGACCAGCGAGAAGCACGTGGATCTGCACCTTCTCGTTGACACTGTGGATGGCACAACCCTTTGGAGGTTCCTCGTCCAAGAGCGTCTTGCTCTCGCCGGCCTTGGCAAGCGTGCTGAAGTCGTCGAGCTGCGTGTCAATGATCTGCTGCACCTCAGCATCCGCACACTTGATGAAGAACTGTGGACGGACGCTGTTGACGAGACCATACTCGGCACGCACCGAACGAGCGGCGTGGATTACTTCCTTGATCAACTCCATCTTGGCCTCGACCTCTGGGTTGCTCCAGCCATCGACGGCAAGAGGATACTGGGCGACCGTGATACTTGGCGCCGAACGCTTGCCTGGGAGACGCTGCCACAATTCCTCCGTGACGAAAGGCATGAGTGGATGAAGGAGACGGAGACCGAACTCCAAACAGATGTAGAGCGTCTGCTGAGCCGTGAGCTTGGCCTTCTCGTCCGAGCCACCCATCACTGGCTTGGCCAACTCGAGGTAGACATCACACAAGTCGTAGAGCCAGAAGTTGTACAAAGCCGTCGTGAGATCGCCGAACTCGTACGCGGCAAATGCCTTGTTACAGACACCGATGGTGTAGTTGAGGCGGCTGAGGATGTACTGGTCACGGACGCTGACCGCTTCGTTGGTGAGGACAGTCTTGAAGTCTTCGTCGCTCGCCGAGAAGCCTTCGAGGTTGGACATGGCGAAGCGAGTCGCATTCCAGAGCTTGTTACAGAAGTTACGGTAGCCGACCAATCGGTTGACATCGAGGTTGATGTCACGACCCTGCTGCGTGTAGGCAAGGAGACCGAAACGGAGCGCATCGGCACCACACTCTGGGATACCGTTCGGGAAGTCCAACTGCTGACCCTTCTTGGCCTTCTCGACTTCCTTCTGTGGCAAGTTGCCGCTCTCAAGCTTCTTGAAGAGATCTTCAAGCGAGCAACCAGCGATGATCTCAAGTGGGTCGACGACGTTACCCAGACTCTTCGACATCTTACGGCCGTACTTGTCACGCACCATCGAGTGGAGGTACACGGTGTGGAATGGGAGCTTGCCCGTGAGCTTTTGGCCCATAAACACCATACGCGCGACCCAGAAGAAGAGAATATCGTAACCCGTCTCCAAAAGATCCGTAGGGTAGAAGTTCTCCATGTCAGCCGAGTTCTCTGGCCAGCCGAAGACAGCGAATGGGAAGAGACCAGCACTCACCCACGTGTCCAAGACATCTTCGTCCTGCTCGAGGATGATATCGTCTTCACTGACACCGAGGTTCTTGGCAGCCTTCTTACGAGCATCCTCTTCCGAGACACCCGCGACCCAACGGCTAGCGGATTCCTCCGAGTTAGGGTCAACCCAAGCCTCACCCTTGACACGAGGAAAGTAGGCTGGGATACGGTGACCCCACCACAACTGACGCGAAATACACCAGTCACGGATGTTCTCGAGCCAACGGAACCAAGTCTTCTCGTGGGTCTCTGGCAAGATGCGAAGATCCTTCTTGGTGACAGCATCCATGGCATCCTTGGCCATCTGCGTGCAGTCGACGAACCACTGTGGCTTGACAAGCGGCTCGATGACATCGCCCGAGCGCGAGCAGATACCCAAGCGCATCTTGTTGTCTTGCTTGCCGTGGTAGAGACCCTTCTCGGTCAAAGCCTTCTCCACAGCGATACGAGCATCGTAACGCATCATACCCTTGAACTCACCACCGTTCTCGTTGATCGCACCATCATCCGTGAGCACATTGATGAATTCCAGACCGTGGCGCTTACCACACTCGTAATCGTTAGGATCGTGAGCAGGGGTGAGCTTGACGGCACCCGTACCAAACGACATGTCGACGAGCTCCGCGTCGAGGACAATAGGAATGCGACGACCGTTGAATGGGTGAATGACGAACTTGCCGTGGAGGTGCGTGTAGCGAGGGTCCTCTGGGTGGACAGCCACACCCGTGTCACCAAGCATCGTCTCGAGACGCGTGGTAGCCACGATCAACTGCTCGTCCGAGCCTTCCACAACGTAGCCAAACGACGTCAAGACACCAAACTCGTACTTGCGGTCTGGGTTGTGACCCGGCACGATCATCTTGGTGCGCTTCTCGATGTCAATGTAGTCGACTTCGATCTCCGAAAGCGCCGTCTTGAGCTTGCAGCTCCAGTTGATCATCTTGGTCGCACGGTAGATCAGCTTGTCCTCCCAGAGCTTGCAGAACGCGTGGCGCACAGCACGCGAGCAGTTGTCGTCCATGGAGAAGTAGACGCGCGTCCAGTCGACCGAACAACCGACACTGCGGAACTGCTGGTGAATGCGGCTCTCGTACTGGTTCTTCCAGTCCCACACGCGCTCGAGGAACTTTTCACGGCCGAGGTCGTGGCGGCTCTTGTCTTCTTCCTTGAGGAGACGCTTCTCCACAACCGACTGTCATACCCAACCGGATATTAGATATTAGACTGCGTGTTTCATGCCATTACAAGTTGCGAGCGATGGCGTACCTGAGTTGCGATACCAGCGTGATCCGTGCCAGGCACCCAGAGGGTCGCGTGGCCGAGCATTCGGTGCCAACGCGTCAAGGCGTCCTGGATGGCGACAGTCAAAGCGTGACCCAAGTGGAGCGAACCCGTGACGTTTGGTGGTGGGATGACCATGACAAAGCGCTCGTCCTTCTTGGCGTTCTTGATCTTTTCGTCCGTGCACGTGAAGAAGCCGGCCTGTTCCCACCAGTCCTGCCATGCCGACTCGACAGCCACTGGGCTGTAAGCTGTTTTCATTCATTCAATGCACGCCTGGTCAGTGTCTCTGCTGTCCTATCTTCGATTCGAGTGAAGTGGATTGCACTGCATTGCATTCCGTTTGCATGGCGTACCTGGAGCCATTGGCGACGTCATGTCCTTCTTCTTGCCCTTTGGCGTGAGGTTGACGAATGGGGTCTCCTCCACCTTGGTCTCCTTCTTCTTTGGCTCCTTGTCCTTCTTCGGGGCCCAGCGGTTTGGGTCCTTGTCCTTCTTGGGCTTACCGCCGTCCTTCTGCGCGCGCATGGCCTTCTTGAGCGCGTTCTTGCTCAGCTTCTTCTCCTCGCCGGCCTCCACGGCGACCGTCGCTGGGGCGGCTGGCGGCAAGGCGTCCTTGGCCTCCGTTGGGGCTGGCGTGGCTGGGGGCTGCTGGTCGGCCATGAGTGCTGCTGCTCTGGTCTGCAAGTGGCTCGCACGAAGAGCTATCTTCTCAAGTGGGTTGGGGCTGGCCTACCAACCACAAGAACGGTACCAGGCCGGTGGTACATGCGACTTGCTGTCATAAGCCACATGAGCGGGTTAACGTGTACCTTCTAAAGTGAACCAAAAATCGGGTTTGAAGCCATCATGTGGTGTTGATGAATGATCCCCGTTGTCCTTGATGAAGGCAACGTGCGTTTGTATAATACGTCTAGCGTACGTCGTCCACTCAGAAGGACGACTGTCCCAGTGTTACCTCGGTCACAGACAGATACATCTGGGCCGTATAGTATTGGTATCTTTGCTACTTTGTTCTTGTGATCTCGTACTAACTCAAGTCATCTACAACTAATTTTCCTGACTATTTTACTTCTAGGTGCTGCCTATCTACTGCAAGCGCTCGATGAGACTCCCCACGGCTTGCTGTACAGTGTCAAAGATCTCGATGCAATGACGCTCGGCCGTCTCTCGTAGATACGCACGCGCACGAGTCAAGTCCTTGTACTCACGACCAGTCAAAGTGCATCCGTCGCCGAGGACACAGCCTTCCCCAAGGGGTTCTAGGACCAGCAGCACGGCGTGGTTGGTGCAAATCAATTCGACGGCTTCAGTCATGGCGGCTATCGAGCGGGATTTGTCAGGGATCACGAACAGTACCAACTGTGAATATAAATGCAATGAGTCAATAGGAGTCATACACACGACTAGCGGATCCTCACTTACATCGGCTTCTTCTCGTGCTTTCTCTACCTCACGTAGACGATCGACTCCCACTGGTTTCGAAGACATTCGCTGCAACTCACACGAGAGGTAGTCTTGATGCGGGATGTAAAAGGGGACACCAGCATGTTGGAGAAGTGGGATCGCCACTGTCTCTCTCCATGTCGTTCCTTCAAGGTTGCCTCCAAGATACACGAGTCCACCACGACCGTGAGATGGCCCACTTCTAGTATGCTTCACAACTGATCGGTCCGGTGATCCAGTATCAGAATCTTGTTCATCCGAATCATCCCCAGATACGACTGACAGAAGGGACGACGACGAGCAAGATCGCAATGCCTCACCACGAGGCTTGATTTGGCCAGCCCACTTGCTAAAGATGATGGACGAGAGCTTGCGCAGACGCGGCTCTTCTGGTACGAACACTCTGGGGTTCTCTTCGACCAAGCACGTGATGACATCTTGGATCGCCGTGGGGACGTCCTCGTACACTCTCAAGCCGTGCCGAATCGCAAGCTGACGCAAACACTCGCGAGCTCCATTAAGATCGGCAAGTTCAGTCTCCGCCAACGTCACTCCGTCCACATGTGCTCCTCGCTTGACGTTCTGCACCACCAACACGGTGCGTCGACCTCGAGTGATGTACTCAATCGCTTCGTTGATACAAACGAGGGATCGTGTCGCGTCGTCAATCACCATCAACACAATACGAGCCGCTTCCTTCGCTCGTGTCTCCTCAGCGATGAGCTCGTGGTACCACTCGTCCACTTGCGGATTAAAGTAGTGAATGTTGGCTGCCTTGAGCAGAGGCACTGCCACATCTCTCCGCCATGTTGTTGGGTTACAGGACCCACCCAGGAACACGTCAACTTGCGAGCCAGAGAGATCAATCGGCACGATGCCACGGATCGCCGCTGCTCGCTGCCACTTATACCCGCGGTCTTCCGGCTCCTCCTGGATCGTGTGTCTTCCTCGCGTGAGATGCGGCGACGTGTACGCTCTCATCTTGCTCCTGGCGAGCATTTGCTTGGTCAGTGGGGACGACGCCGGCGGTGGTGGGGTTGGATGTTTTTCCACGGCATCAATATTCGCGGAATCGAGCGAGACCGCGCGCGTTGGCGCGGGCAACGGCTTGGGCGAGGGCGTCGTCATCGTGGGGGACGTGGGCGCCGACAACATGCTTGTTCCTTCTCGATCTCTCGGCAACTGAGCGGCTCACTCACATCCAGGCCAGAGACGAACGTTCTGGGTTACACTTTCTGGCCAGCGTACCCCCTCCTCCAACTTGCCTTCTGATGTCACAGGCTTCTTTGCGGTCAGCTGGGTACGTACGAGTTACACCTTCTTTTGACATCATGGACGTTTCCATCAGCCACGGTGACCTTTCGTCTCACCTTGTTTCGTGTACTGAAGGTTGGTTTCACCGTGTACTGGTACCAAATGTCCACCCATCAGACGACGCGCCGTCCACACTTTCTTAACAGTCAGCTCGCCGTCATGTGCCAGACGACGACCGAGACGACGTTCGCGCGCCTGCCGACGCATGTCGCGCCTCGCAAGGTGGCGTACCCTCACTGTCTCTCTGTCCCTGCTGCCTGTCCGCTGACCCTCGCTCGCTCGCTCTGCAGTACTACCTCGACTACGCCGTCGACCTCGAGCGCTACCGCTTCGAAGTGGCGCAGAAGATCGACGTGGATGTGATCAAGGCCACGCGTACCATTACCTGTCACGCCGTCGATCTCTACGTGTTCAATGTGTCGGTGGAAGTGGACGGAAAGACCGTCGCCTGTGACGAAATCCGTTACATCGAGAAGGACCAATCGGTGACGTTCACGTTCGCCCGTGAGCTCCCTGCCGGCGCCAAGGCAGTGCTCAAGCTCGAGTGCCATGGCTTCCTGAACGACCAGCTGAAGGGCTTCTACCGCAGCGAGTACACGCAGGACAACGAACAGCGTGTGATGGCGGTGACGCAGTTTGAGGCATGTGACGCGCGTCGTGCGTTCGTGTGCTGGGACGAACCAGCTGTGAAGGCCAAGTACGAGATCTCGATCGTCACGGATGTGAACCTCACGGCCATCTCCAACACTCACGTGGTGCAGACGCTCGTGCGTCCAAAGAAGAACGCGCACATTCGCGCCAACACGCGCACGGATGCGACCACCGAAAAGCTCTGGAAGTTTGCCGAGACGCCAATCATGTCCACGTACCTCGTGGGTATGGTCATTGGTGAGTTCGACTCCGTGTCGGATATCACCAAGGAGGGCGTCCTCGTGACGGTGTACACTCCTGTGGGACGCAGCGAGCGTGGTCTCTTTGCCCTTGACGTCGGTACCAAGGCCTTGTCGTTCTTCACGGAACGCTTCGGCATTGAGTACCCGCTCAAGAAGCTCGACATGTTGGCCATCCCCGACTTCGCCGCCGGCGCGATGGAAAACTGGGGTGTCGTGACGTACCGTGAGACGCGTTTGTTGATCGACGAGAAGCTCAGCAGCTTCTCGCAGAAGACTGCGACTGCCCGTACGGTGTGCCACGAGCTCGCTCACCAGTGGTTCGGTAACCTTGTGACAATGGAGTGGTGGACTGGCCTCTGGCTTAACGAAGGCTTCGCTCGTTTCATGGAGTTTGAGGCTGTGCACCATATCTTCCCAGAGTGGAACGTCTGGGAAATGTTTGTTCAGGAGATTACGCTCGGTACGGCTATGGTCAAGGATGCCATGAAGACCTCGCACCCAATTGAGGTTGTCGTGAATCACCCTGACGAAGTCGACCAGATTTTCGACGTCATCTCGTACGCTAAGGGCGCCAGTGTCATTCGCATGCTCTCAGAGTACCTTGGTCGCGATGTCTTCTACAAGGGTATCCACGAGTACTTGGTCAAGTTCAGCTACTTGAACGCCCAGACCGAGGACTTGTGGAACGCGCTTGAGAATGCTTCTGGTCAGAAGATCACGGCGATGGCCAACTCGTGGACGAGCCAGACGGGTTACCCAGTCGTGACGTTCGCTGACGGCAAGCTCTCGCAGGAGCGTTTCCTCGCCGACAAGACCATGAAAGACAGCGAGACTGCGCTTGCGATCTGGGACGTGCCATTGACGTACTTGTCGTCGAAGAAGCCAACGGAGATCCAGCAGATTGGTATCTGGCAGGGTAAGTCGGAGGCTCCAGCTGGTGCCCACGCCCCTGTGACGGCCGACGCGACTGTGACGGGCAAGATCCCATCGTCGGACGAATGGGTCCTCCTCAACCCTAACCAGTCGGGATTCTACTTGGTCAACTACTCGCCAAGTGGATGGAGCAACTTGCAGCGTCCTGTGCGTGAGAACGTCCTCACGACGGTTGACCAGGTGAGCTTGCTCAGCAGTGTGTTCGCCTTTGCCCGCAGCGGTGTGGTGCCGTTGTCCCAGGCCTTGGACTTCACCAGTGCCTACGCCCAGCAGACCGAACACTTGTGCTGGAAGGAGATCTCGGCCAACATTGGTTTCTACTTGACCATCTTCCAGCAGGAAGCGTTCTACCCATTGCTTCAGGAGTACGTGCGTAAGTTGTTCGCCGGCGTCATGAAGCAGCTCACGTGGACGGCGGCTGCGGACGAGAGCACGTCGGTCGGTCACTTCCGTCGCGATGTGATCGCGATGTTGGGTCGTGGTAATGATACTGCTGTGGTTGAAGAAGCCCAGCGTCTCTTCCAGGCCTACTTGAGCGACCGCAAGGGCTCGTCGTTGTCGGCTGACTTGCGTGGCGTCGTCTTCACCATCACGGCGGCTCGTGGCGATGCCTCGCACGTCAAGCAGCTCCGTGAGCTCTACGAAGCGAGCGACTTCATCGAAGAGAAGCTCAACTGTCTCTCGGCCATCGGTCTCATCAAGTCGCTCGACTTGAAGCGTGAAGTCATCGAGTGGGCGCTTAAGAGCGTGCGCTCGCAGGACATCCAGTACGTCTTTGCCAGTGTTGCTTCGGATGCTGAGGGTGCTAAGGCCACGTGGAAGTACGTCCAGGACAACTGGACGGCACTCAACGCCCAGTACGCGCCATATATCGTTGGCCGTATCGTCTTGTCGGTCATTGCTCGCTTCCAGAGCGAAGCACAGGCCGTGGAGGTCGAGTCGTTCCTCGCCTCGCGCAAGCACCACTCGTACGATCGTCTCTTGGACGCGGCGCTCGAGCGCATTCGCATCAAGGCGGCGTGCTTCCAGCGCGACCACGACGGCTTGGCCACGTGGCTCAACGCCTCGAGCAAGGCCTAAGCAGTCACCACGGACGTGCGTGCCTCCACTGGATAGAGAACGCAAAGGAGTAGAGTAGAGGAGCCCAGGCTCATCTTGCATGTAGCCATGAGTGGCGATGATCGCTTTTCAACCAATCAAAAACGAGAGATTCTCTTTTCAGCCAATCGATGCGGAATATACTGAGACCACACGTAACAATAGGAGCCGCGAATGACGGACCCGAAGATGCTGGCCGAGATCGACCTTGCGGCGCTGACGCTGCGTCTCATAGACGCCGAGTATGATGAGTCAACGTTCCATCGCATCGCGGACCAGGTCAATGCTGCGTTTCAGCAACAGGGTTTTCTCGTGTTGCGGAATCATGGCATTCCGCTCGATCTCATCCATCGTCTTCGTGCCTCGGCCGAGGGCTTTTTCCTGCGCACGGGAAGCGACGAGAAGGGCAAGTGCGCATACCGAGCGCCAGTGCCACGTGGATATTCAGGCAACCGCAAGGAGAACTTTGCCATCCTCGCAGGTAACAAGCTGCCGAATGATTTGGTGGAGAAGTACCGCATGGGTCCATGGCGCGTGGACTCGAGTGACCCGTACTTCTCAGCGAACAAAGATGCTCAGATGATGTTCTACCCCAACAAATGGCCCGAAAACGATGTCTACGGTCTTCAGCGAGCCATGGAGACGTACTACGAAGCCATGGAGTCGCTTGCCACGCTCCTGTTGAAGATTTTTGAGCGCTGTCTGTGCTTACCCGAGGGCTTCTTCCACGACAAACTCGATCGGCACACGAGTATCCTCAGTGTGAATCATTATCCACCAGTCGACAAACAAGTCCAGAAGGGCCAGCTACGCCTCGCCGAGCACACGGACGTGGATCTGTTTACCATTCTCTGTCCGGATTGGGCGGATGAGGTCGGTTGTCTCCAAGTCAAGGACGCGGCCTCGGACGTCTGGTCCTCTGTCACGCTCGTCCCGGAGACACTGATCGTGAACATTGGCGACGGCTTCAACTACTGGACAGCCGGCCAGTGGCTCTCGACGTGTCATCGCGTGATCGTCCCGCAGGATCGAGAAGGTCGCAGCAAGAGTCGATTCGCGATCGCGTACTTTGTCGGTGCCAACTATGACGCTCCACTCTCTCGCCTGCCAGTATGCGACCCAGACGCTTCTTACGAGGAGAAGACGTACGTCGAGTGGCGGAAATTGCGTGTGCAGGAAGCTCTAGAGAAACTACCCAGGAAGTAAACCACTGCAGCTTCAAAACTGAGTTTGATATTGATCATCTCTTCTTTGTGAAGGAGAGTCCGTCTCTACCGTCGGAGTCGTCGGAGAACAAAGAGAACCGCTACGACAGCCGACGCGGACGTTGCTGCTTTCCGCACAGTCGTCAGGGTCGTCGGGGCGTCTAGTCGCGGAGCTGCATGTGCTGCAAGCTGAGGCTTAGCGGTCCACGACTGGATGAGATACTGGCGGAAGTGACCCAGGAGCGCCGCCGAACCATTCCCAGGCCTAGTCATGAGCTGTACGAGACGCACGAGGAAGGCAAAGCTAGCGACGGAGACGAGTGACGACGCCACAGCAAACTGGATCAGGCCGACGAGCACGCGGCGGCTACGGCGAGACGCGTACAGCTACAGAACCGGATAGAAGAGATGAGAACAAGGAATTTCCACATCCAGGTATACCATGCGCGTACCTGGAGAGCAAAGAGCGCGGTAGAGATGGCAGCCGTTCGATCGAGGGCCTTGGGGGACGGGATTTTGACCAGTTCCAGACAACCCCTGTACAGAACCAATCACAACGTATTAGAACACTGGTGATCCCATCAATCCATCTAGCTGTTCGTACCGCACGACGCGCTTGGTCATGATCTCGCTCACAATGTCGTCACCCACGGGCGTGTCATTGTTGTTCCGCAGAGCGACGGCGTTCGATTCCGATGGCACGTGGAAGTCAAAGCCTGCCGACGCCGTCGTCGAGGCCGTGAGACGATGCACCGTCGGCTCGCCATCTGAATCTTCATCATGTGGCAGAGAGGCGAGCATGGCCTCGGTCAGCTCGTGATGCGCATGGGCCGGTAACAAGAGCTTTTGGACATTGGGCGGCAAGAGCGCGACCATACCGGGCCGCGTCATCATGACCTGGGTCTCCACGGGCAATTGCTCGAGCACGCGATTCTGCTCGGCCTTGGAGAGCGGCATGAGGAAGGGCAGGAAGGGTTTCATCTTGTCCATAAACGACGTGTCGGTGAGCCAATCGAGCAAACTGGTGTGCAAGAGGAGCTCTTGGATCGACTCGGGCAGGAAAGTGATCAATCCCTTGGTGCTGGCTTCTTCGTAGAACCACCGCCATGCTGGCACGGACCACGAGTAGACGAGACCGAGCGAGCCATAGGCCAGCGAGATGAGTGCGATCGTGACGCGACGCGAGAGGAACTCGGTCAAGATGACGGTCAGCGAGAAGCACACGACCAAGCAGCAGACGACACGCAGGACGAGCAACGCGATGTCGAGGCGCGAGGACACATGCGAGTGCGCCACGTTGAGGAGGAAGAGCCAGGTCATGGGCAGCGAGATGGCGAGGAAGACGACGACATGGTCCACGACGAACGAGTCGTACTGACTCCAGTCCAAGTAGTAGATCCACGGGAGGTACTGACGGTAGATGTGGTAGTCGTCTTCGAGAATCGGCGAGAGGAAGTACAAGACGATGCTCAGGAGCAGCCCCAGCGACGCCAAGGCAAGCACATGCACACTCACGGGGTGGGCAAAGCTCTGCCGCAAGTGACCGTTGATCCAGTGGTTGAGCATCGGGAGCGACGGCGACGACGCGTGCACGCGCAATGTGGCTTCCCGTGGGAGTCGCATGCGACGCTGGACTTGTGCGACGTCCAGTTCGCTCGTCGGCATTCTCGTCCTCCTGCTCCTCCTTCTACCGTTGATGACTGCGTCCGTTGACTCGACACGCGGTAGATGAGCAGCTCCCTCGCGCGAGTGCCCATCACACTGTTCTGATATTCGCCACAAAATGGATTGCTCATTGCCCCTTGCCGCCCTAGTGTACTATCCGCACGAGCTACAGTCTCTTTTCCTATCTCAGACGATTGCCCGAGCCGTGGAACGGCACGAACTCGCTCTTCTTGGGCTCACTCTCCTCGGTTTTCGTCTCTTCCTCCTCCGTCTTGGTCTCGGCGGGCGTGGCGGCCGGTGTGGCGCTGCCCAGACGGTTCCCACCGCTGCTGGTTGTGCTGTAGGTCGACGTCAAGCCACTGAGCGAGCGTCCCGTGCCATGGAAGGCCTCGTATTTGCGCATGCGGGCTTCTCGCATCGCCTGCAGGTCACTGGAGGCCGCGCCATCGCCCTTCTTGAGCCGCAAGCCACCACCACCGAGGGTTCGTCGTGGGGCCGCCGCCAAGTCCTGAGACTTGACCGTCGTCACTCCTATTCAATGTGATCAGCAACGTGTCGCGTTCAGTGCAGTGGAAGACGTGTACATACCTCCATACGGCACGTCGGAAGGCGCTGGCGGAGGAGCCGCACTGGACGGCACGGGCGCGGGTGGCACGTAGTCGGCTGGCGCTTCAAAGTCCACTTCACAGTCCGTCTCAATGATACTCGCGGCGGGCGCCGGACGCACTTCCCGCACGTCCAGCATAAAGTTCTTGTTGTTGTACTTGAGACAGATGGTGTCGCCGATGGTCATGCACGAGAACTTGCGGAGCGAGGCCTCGAGTCTGTCACCACCACGTGTGTTATTAGCATCCGTTGATCGGTCAGTCAGCCCAGAGGCAAAGCGGCGCGACGTACACGGCCCGTGGGTTGGAAATGTCGAGAAAGTCCTGCGTCTGAGGTCGGATCTTGACGAACGTGGCCTTGGGCAGCGACACGTTCTGGATGTTGAGGATGTCGCCCTCGTTCAAAAAGAGGTTTTGCATCATCTAGCCACCCACACCACCGTCAACAGCCAGCCAACCTATTAGGGACACAAGGACAGAGACCACGCACCCAGTACGGCATGTAGCACGTGCCTTCGGGGGCACTGAACTCGAGCACACCGCAGTGCGAGTGGCGGTTCGCCCCTTCGTTCACGACCTTGAAAAGCATCGGGTATTCAATGTGCAGACGCGCTACAACACAGACACAACATGAGCTCAGCTGGCCACACAGAGACAGAGTCGACCGCATGTACCGAGGGTCTCGAGCGCCGAGGGTGGGAGAAGAACTATACAACACACACATATTCGGTCAGCACGCGCTCGGCCGTCGCCAGCACAGCACGCAGCCACGCACTCTTGTCGCCATCTTCCAGATGCGCCTTGTCCACGAACGAGACGGGATACACGCGGTAGTGCTCGTCGAATCTAGCGCACAGAGCTCACGTCAACAACTCACGTGTTGGACCTATTGCCCACAGGTTCGCACCGGTCCGGGAACGCGCCGTAGTTGAAATTCACGCCGAATGGGTTGTTCGTGTCGCCCAGAAAGCCGCCAAACTGCGCACAGTCGTCTCATCAGCCGCGTGGCCTCGTCAGCGACGGCGGCACGTCACGTACCATGTTGTCCTGACCTCTTCCTTCTTCCACCTTCGAGATATGGGACCGACCCACGTCACCCTGTACTGTCAACCCTCTACTATACGATAGTGGACTGAATATCGCATAACACGAGATTGCCGTCTTATTCGACAGCAACAATGCGAGGAGCTCCGAGGGAGCTCTTGCTGCGTGCGTGGGACGCCTCAGCGGCATGCGGTGCGTGAAATGAGATGCTAGACGACTAGCGGGATGAATGCTGATGCTGTGAGGGTGCAGGTGTGCTCCGATCGTCTCCAGAGACAGCGCAGTGGCGCGAAATCCCAGGCGACCTGGGCGTGGTGGTGACGTTCAACCCAGCACATCGAGCGGTAAGCGACGGAAAACGCGCTGACTCGTGCTTGATAGGAGCTGGATAAGGGAATATGATGATAGGCAAAACGTCCGATTGCTAAGGAGTTGGTTACTCAAGATACCAGCACAGCGAAGCCTGCGACGGGCGGATTCAACTTCACCAAGGCTCGGTTCGCACTTGCCTATTAGCTTCTCGCACGATCAACTCGGTTTCGTCATTCGTTGCTCTGATTGCAGACGAGAAGAGTTCATGTGTGCGGTGCGTTTTAACTTGGGGAGTTCTACCCGAACGGGCACAAGCGGTGCTGAGCTGTTGGAGCTTTCTGATGGTGGGGATCCCGAGCATGCCGTGCTGGTCAACGTGTCGCCACTGGTGGGGCCAAGGAGCTTGTTACTATCCTAATGGAGTGTATAGGAGTGCTAGCGATCTCGTATGTTTTCTTAGATGCGTGGTCACCTCCTCTCCATCTTCGATTTGGCTGCCCTCCGACCGCAGGTGCTGTCTCTTGATCTGCTTCAGTGGGCACTGGGCTTCCTCAGTCATGTCGACGACGTGGATTTCGCTCTTGGTACGTGCCTCGAAATGACCGATAAAGGCACTCAAGTGACAAGTGAATTCTACCACCACAGGCTTTAACAGTGCTGGAGCATGGTCTTCTGTGAACCATGCACACTTCCAAGGCTTCTGGCTCGACGAGGTTCTTGGCCCCAACAAGCAGTTCCCAGTTGTCTCTCAGCCCCGCGATGAACTCTTTCGTTTCCGCCCCGGTCCAACGAGGAGCTCAGTCGCTATTTCATCCATTCGTCACTGGCCGATGCATTGTCTCGCTATCGAACCAGCAGAGAAGACGCAACTCGACGCGTTGGCAGCAGCCGTTTGGCTCGTCGTCTCCAAGCTCCAGCAAGAAGACATTCCACACAATCTCCTACTTGTGTGAAAGCCAACACCCGTGGTATTTGTCTTCCCCCGTCAGGCCCAGCGCATTAGCACGCTCCAGCTACCCGTGGACAGTGGCGATGACTCGCATCAATGCGGACAGTTGCAGTTCGCAGTCGCCGAAGTCGCAGGTCTCCTCGTCGCAGGCGATGAGCCCACCTTCCGATTGATTTCAGAAGAGTCGTTCTGTCGTATCCTCAAGCAAGACGTCTCACTCACTCAGGTAGGTGCACGGGTCAAACGAGACACAATGAACAATCGGATCAACTTGACTGACGTCCTTGGCACAGGATTCTTTCCACGTCCTGACCCAACGTCTCCGTACACAGATGAGTTCGTAGTACAACGACCCATTTGGGCTGAGATGATTGATCATGGGGGTATTTTAGGAGGGTTGGTACCGAAATCACACTGTGTTTTGGCCTCTACGTGACGACACCGCTATCAACCTGTTAGTAGATCACTCGAGACGGCAGCGGTATGGGCTCTGCCTGCAGCTCAAACTATGGGATCGTCGCAGATCCCAACGTCCTCTCGCTGGCGCATTATGAGGTCCACCGTGTCATCGGTCAAGGCGGTTTTGGCAAGGTCAACGCCGTCATCCGCAAGAAGACGTCCCCACCGCAGTGGTTTGCCATCAAAACACTCTCCAAGGAGGTGATTCTCAAGAAGCACTGCGTCAAGATGGTCTGGAACGAGCGTAATCTGCTCTCGACGATCAAGAGTCCGCATATTGTCATGATGCACCACGCGTTCCAAGACGATGCCAACTGCTACGTAGTGATGGATCTGCTGCTCGGCGGAGACCTCAAGTTCCACTTGACGAGCACGCGCTTCCGATCCACCGGCTTCAAAGAAGAGCCCGTGCGCTTCTACATCGCCGGGCTCTTGCTGGCACTCGAACATCTTCACTCACGGAACATTCTCCATCGAGATATCAAGCCCGACAACGTCATACTGGACAATCAGGGTTATCCACGATTAACGGATCTCGGCATCTCAGTCAAGACCGAGGCTTTGCGGCATCGTGGTAACAGTGGAACAACCAGTTATATGGCACCCGAGCTCTTCGTCGCCTCGACTGAACACGGCGCCGCGGCTGATCTCTTCTCACTTGGCGTTATGATGTTCGAGCTTTTGTGTTGCCGACGACCGTTCTCTGGCGGTGTCAAGGCAACGGTAGAAGCACATCCTGAGTTCCTTGATGCTCTTCCTGACAGCCGGGCTCAAGAGTATTACCCAACTGAGGTCCTAGATGGATCGCCGTCCTCACCAATCTCGCTTCCTGGACGCGACCTGCTCCGTGGACTCCTACACCCGTCAGAAAAGTATAGACTCGGTTACCAGCGCGGCGTGGACGAAGTACGGCAACACGAGTGGTTTAAAGGCTTTGACTGGAAAGCGTACGAAGCCAAGACCATGGCCGCGCCCTTTACACCGACCATTGACGAGAACAAAGCCAACTGTGACACGGCCGCTCAGGACTTTGACGACGTTCTGGATCGCAGCTCGCGGACGACTGTCGTACTCAAGCCCGAAGAGCGACAAGAATTCGAAGGTTTCGAGTTTAATGTTGATATCACAGGGAAAGGAGTCGCCCCCGCACCATAGTGAGGCGATAGATAGTGAAATAGACATAAGAAGCTTTCTATTGATGACTCTATGCCTCGTGTGTCTGCGTCGATTGCCCGAGCGAGCGAATCAACCCGTCGATGCGAGTGAGCGCCGCTAGTCCTGTTGAGCGCAGAGAAATGACGAGATCCTCAGCTTTGAGGACAGGATGCTCGCAGTCTGGGAAGTCTGGATTGATGCGGATGAGCGACGCTTGATCACGTTGTCGCTCTGCGCAACGCCCAAATACGTCGGCAACGACCATTTCCGTCTCCTTGCGCACAGATGGGACCTGTTGAAACAGCACATTAATTGAAGAAACTCGCATACAACAGTAGACAACATGTACCCGCATGCCACATCCAATCTCGAGTACCACGAGTTTGAGTGACGGGTTGTCTTCAAGCATCTACATAGAGAACGTATCAGCACCGATAAACATCGTTGCCAGTCGAGGACTAGCATCGCTACCGTACCTGCTCCATCACGGCCTCCCAGGCGACATAACCGCGCTACAAAAGAAAGAGTGAGTGACTCCATCAAGGTGGTACAAGGCGTCGAGCGACTTTACCTCCTTGTCGGAATTGGCGATCCAGTTCTTGTCGTGGAACATGAGTACATTGGGTCGAGCCTGGTCACCACAGTGCGGACACGTGACGACGGCACGTCCATCAGAACGCATGGTCAAAGGATCAACCGCGAATCGAGCATTGGCTGGGAGTTTCCATGGCTCATCACACGGTCGTCTCGAGGACGAACCATCCACCGAACCAGCGCACTGCCACGTCTCGACACTGCCATGCAGTTCGTAGACCTCGTTGGCTTGGAAATGGTGGTGGAAATGACCATCGACCTAATAGCACATTAGTAATCCATGCATCAAGTACAAGAACTAGCGTATCGCTTACGTTGGACGTGTAGACGAAGAACGGGTCCTTGGTGATGGCGGACTCAGTGCCGGTCTGTGGGACAGCGCCGCTGAGTTGGAGTTGACCGAGTGTCTTCTCAAAGGTGTATTGACCAGCACGACGCGCCACAAGACGATTCTTCCATTGCTGAAGAATGGCATAGCTAAGAAGACGATTAGCACAAGGCATAGGCAAGATCGCTTTATAGGACGCGTACCCTGGATGCGGCTTGGTGTCGCGGTAGGCGTTCACACAGTTACCCCAAAAGCCGTAAAAGATCTGCTCGTCCTCTTCTAGCTACGGCACGACGCGTTAGCTCACGGAGATGTTGGCAAATGCATGCAGACACGCACCCAGTACGGATCACAAAGGTCCTGGTACTCGAGCCCTTGCTTCTCATACGCTTCCACGGCGGCAATATCGCTATACACGCACAGTCAGAGCCGCATGTTCGGTTATTAGCATCAGTCATGTCGTACTTGTAGACGGGCAGTCCTGAATCGGCTATAGAGCAGCACAAGTGAGCCATTCGACCGCTTCCAGTCATTTAAAGAGACCAAACACACCGGAAAAGCCGGCGCCAGCTGCCACCAGTAGGAAATCGGCCGCTGCGATCTTGGCTATGGGTTGTCGTGGTCATATAGCACAGATTAGACACAGGCCTCATGCTTGAGAGCGCTCGGAATCGCACCCGCCGCGCGCTTCCAGACGTCGTCCGTCATCATGAGCTGCTTTGACTGACACCTTTCGAAAATGATCAGGTTACGACCACAGGTTACACAGTTACGCTGTATTAACGAGATGGGTTTACACTGCAAACACGACTTAGAGTCTGGCGCCCATGACAGCCTCAGCGGCGCTCACGTGGCCACCGTCCGACAAGATGATCATGCCCGTGATCCAGGACGAGGCCTTGGAGGCAAGGAAGATGGCGAGACCCGCCATGTCGTGAGGACGACCGGCGCGACCCAATGGGATGAACTGCTCGAGCTGCTCGTACGAGCTGCCCGTGACGTGGACGATACCATTGGCCATCTTGGTTGGCACAAGGCCTGGCGCAATGGCGTTGACCAAGATGCGACCACCGTTTGGACGACGAGCGAGCTTGGCGGCGAGCACACGAGTCATGTGGTGGACGGCGGCCTTGGACGTGTCGTACGCGAGCGTCTCGATGTTCTGTGGCATGACACCGGCGACCGAGCCGACCATGATCACACGAGCACCGTCCTCCGAGGTGGAGGCAGCGTCGAGGAGTGGCAGAAGGTCGCGAGTGACGAAGAACGGCGTCTTGACGTTGACGTCAAGCACACGGTCCCAAGCTGTTATGGACAGACACACAAGGCAGTCAGCACTCCGGTTGCAAGAGCCATCAGCAGTAGCAAATCCTACCCTTGCCAGGGTGGTTGTGGATGTCACCGCCCCACGACACGCCCGAGTTGTTGATGAGCACGTCGACCTTGGTCTCCCGCTTGGCGATCTCATCAGCCAATTCCTTGCAGCCGGCCTCAGTGGTGAGGTTGCCTTGGAGCTGTCACATCGCATAATGCCTCGTCAGTACTGTTGGTCCTATCAACGCTCTCCATGCGGCTGAACACGCACCGCAATGCACTTGCCGGCGCCGAACGCGTTGAGCTCATCGGCCGTCTCCTGGCAGGCCTTGAGGCTGCGCGAGGCGATGTAGACCTTGGCGTAGTTCTTGACGAAGCCCTCGGCCATCATCTTGCCGATGCCGCGGCCGCCGCCCGTGATCACGACGACCTTGTCCTTGACGTTGAAGAGTTCGTTGAGCTGCATGGTGTCCAATGTGGCGTTTAACCAAGTGAACGAGGAGCTCCCGTGGAAACTGTTGACCGAAACAAAACACCACGCCATCACCCAAAAACCCAAAAATCCACCTCCTAACTGCTCCGTAAACAAGTTGTTCCTAACTTCAACCAGCCTAATATAGGGCCACCCGATCCTATATTAGGGATCCAATAACCTCTAATAAGCCATATCGATATGCTATGTCAAAGGTACTTGTCTATTATGTACGTTTAGACCATGTACTATTTCAAGGGAATCAACGACATGGCTACATACCAATTTAAATGTCTTTACTAGGGTGCACTACAACTTGGCCATGCGCGCCTCGGCCGCGGCGACGTGGCCACCGTCCGATAGGATGATCATGCCTGTAATCCAGGACGACGCTTTGGACGCGAGGAAGATGGCGAGACCGGCCATGTCGTAGGCGCGACCAGCGCGACCGAGAGGAATGAGCTGGCCGTAGTCGCTGTACGAGATGCCAGTGTAGTCGACGATGCTGTCGGCCATGTTAGTCGGCACAAGGCCTGGGGCAATCGCGTTCACGGTAATGTGACCACCGTTTGGACGACGAGCCAACTTCGCAGCGAGAACGCGAGTCATGTGGTGGACAGCAGCCTTGGACGTGTCGTACGCAGTGGTCTCGAGATTTAGCGGCATCACACCGGCCATGGAGCCGATCATGATCACTCGAGCGCCGTCTTCCGACGTCGCAGCGTTGTCCAGCAACGGCAGCAAGTCGCGCACGAGGAAGAATGGTGTCTTTACGTTGACGTTGAGCACGTAATCCCATGCTGTTCATGGATGACATGGCAGACAGTCAGCAACGGAGCGGCAAACAGCTGACACAGACGGTCACAAACGTACCTTCGCCTGGATGATTGTTGATATCGCCACCAAACGAGACACCCGAGTTGTTAATGAGCACGTCGACCTTGGATTCGCGCTTAGCGATCTCGTCGGCAAGTGCCTTGCAGCCATCCTCATTGTCGAGGTTGGCTTGGAGCTGTGTTCAAAAGTGCTGTCAGTTCTCGCAACCAATCGTGGTATCATCAATAAGAGAAGACTTACCGCAATACACTTGCCAGCACCAAGTGCGTTGAGCTCATCAGCAGTCTCCTGCAACGCCTTCAGCGTACGGGAGGCGATGTAGACCTTGGCGTGGTTCTTGACGAAGCCTTCCGCCATCATCTTGCCAATACCACGGCCGCCGCCAGTGATAATCACGACCTTGTCCTTGACATTGAATAGTTCGTTGAGTGGGAGGGCCATTTTGTCTGAAGTCGTGACGTGGAGCTCTTGGGCAGATTCACAAGTGCGGGATTCTAACGTGCTGATTTCTGCTTGTCCCTCCACTGCCCGCCACTTTTGCGAGGGGCCGCGGTCCTCGTCCCAATCCGACCTGACCAGTCTGCTTGCGCTTCAACGAAGCTCCGCCTGAAGACATCTCCATTGTCGATCCATCGTCGATCATTGCCCTTCGACGATCTAGTCTCACCAGCTGATCTTTGTGGGTGGAGGTATTCTGTACGCGGGCGTGAACACGTGACAGGGTGGACTCAACCCCATCAGCCCTCGACGCCACATGGCCTTGAGCTGATATCCATTCAATTGGGTTCTAGAGTGTCGTTACTTTGGGCTAATGCGTCACAAAGAGCTCTTCACTCCTGCGTACGCGACATGGAGAGCTGCAGGCGTGCCGTCTCCTGCAGCGTCTGGAAGAGACCGCGAGGCGCACGCAAGAGTTTCTGTTGGACCGAGCGCACTTCGTCGGGGTAGAGATGCAGCCACGAGAGAAGACTCGGGGCATTGGGCTGGAGGAACTCCTGGAAGATCCGCACGGCTGCATCCACACGACGCGCTTGCAAGGTCTTCTCGTCTATGGGTACGAGGCCTGACTTGCCCACGACCTTGTAGCCTTCCACGGCGCTCCAGAAGCGCTTGTCACGCTCCATCCGCGTTTGTACAGACAGAGAAGGCGAAAGGGCACTGGTACTGCGACTGACCGGTAGTGACGACGAGGGTGTCGAGCTTCGTGAGTCCTCATAGGTCATCGACGGCGTTGGCGTGTACAGACGTGGATAGAGTTCAGCGTACGCGTTCTGTAGCGTGTCCGAGAGCGGCGTGAGCGTGAAGTTGCGCCAGACTTCTGCCTTTTGTTCCTTTGTGAGAGCTGTTGGCTGATACCTATCCGGTTCGTGAGCCACACTCTCAGGGGCAGCACTCGACTCCGCACAAAATCGGGCTCCTTGCAGCACGAGACGCCTGTCGACTTCCTGCGTCGACGCTGGTGCTCGCTTCTTCTGCTTGGCAGCTTTCTTCGGCGATGATTTGAGAGCTGGGGTCGATTTGGGTGTTTGGGCGATCGCATCGTCGCTGGCCTTCTGCTCATTGGTGCTGGCGTTCAGACGAAGTTCACACCGCGCCATTGCCATGACGTCACGACCTACTAATGTCCTGTTGATCGCAGAAGAGTCTCCAGTGAGAGCAACTTCAGAAGCGAGCTGTGGACTCTCCTTGCGCTGGATCGCCACCGTGACCTTGGGGACTAGTAGACTGAGTGCGTCGAGGCCGTCCTCGTCGTTTATCGTCACTGTGTTGTTGACTGAGCCGTCGGAGAGGTCATCGCAGTCTGATTTTGCCTTGTGTTGCGCTCGTTTCGGTTTCATTGTGACCGACGTTCCGCTCAATCGCAGATCTTCCGGTTTCGAGAGGCTAAGACGATCCTCTTCACGACGACGAAGTTCCTCCAACAAGAGATTCAACGTCGCTAGCCTTTGTGTGCCTTCCACTTCGACTTGAGGACGAGATTCTGGAAGCAGCCGTGTGCTCTCAATACGCAGGAGTCCTTGGCGAGGAGGCTGGGACGGCATAGAAGGTGGTTCTACTTCATCAGGCTCGTACTCCCATTTTACGAGAGGAGCACTTAGGCGCGAGTCGACACGTCGATGTGACTCTGAGGCTTGCACTAACTCGAGCCTGGAGCCGTCACTGCCACCCAATGGCTGCGTCACCGAGAGAGTGGAGCGAGAGGACTGGAGAGGTACGCTGGACTCGCTCTGGGAGCCAAGTAGGTAATGCTTGAGTGTGGTATTGAAGAACTGCGCTTCTTCTGACTCACTCACGAGCTCGCGAAGCGCAGGAAGAGGTGTGACAATCGGTGGTGTAGTCACGAGGACACCGTCGTCCTCGAAAGCAGATGGTGATGCTGTCATGATACCTGGTAGTGCATCTTCCTGTTCATCTTCTTCATCGCCTTCGTGGTAAACCAGTATGTTGACAGCACCAAGCGAATCGGATTCCATCGGATTGACCCAAACCATGACGTCTGAGGCCGAATCATCGGGTTTTATCTGACCCTGATAGCCACCGCTTAGAGTGTCCCGCGTAGTGCTCAGTGGCCGGGCAGTTGTTTGTGAACTGCTTCGAGCACTCGAACCTCGTTGACTTGACGGGGTTGTTCGTCGGTCTTTCGATGCACTCATTAGGCGGAAAGTGTTGTCGAACGCCATTTCGTCTTCAGCAGACGCGAACAGATCAAATGATGAGCCTCGTCGACCTGCTTGGCCCATTTCTCCTGGCCTTCGTACGGCATTACCTCGTCGCCAGAGAGATTCGGCACTAGCAGCAGCAACAGTCGCTGCCACGACGACGGGCAATGCGCCAGGCGGCTTTACCGCTGAAATGTCCACTGCAGATGACGAGAGCTCACGCTCGATGGGCTCGGTACTGATGACAAAATTGCCAAAATCGTACGCTTCACCGTAAACCACGGCTTCCTCAGACTCTTTCTCTTCCGGCGCTGTCAGACGACGTCGATTTTGACCCTTTTCCATGTTGACTTTGCCGTCTTCGTTCTTGAAATGAGTGTCACCTTCTCGGTGGCGTTGCATAGCCTGTCGAATCAGCTCCTTCTTCCGATTCCGTCGTAGTGGGGAAGTCTGAACAACTCCACTTGCCTGATGACTGCTGGGATCACTGCCTGGGATCTCAACCAGTCGTGGTGGTAGCGTCTCTGGTTGCTTTGTGATCGGATTGAGCTCTTCAATCTTTGCAGCACTCTTTTGCTGCTGCTCGAGTTGGGCATGCAGTCGGGCGTCTGAGCGAGCAGCTGCACGCTCTTTTGCAAACAACATGTGTGAGCTCGAGGCATAATTCTCGTTCATGAGGCCCGCGTTGAGCTCCGCTAGTTCGATACCCAACGAGCTGCGATGCAACGTCTCCAGGGCTTTCCGTGCACTTGTAAGACTACTGCGGCGCCGACTCGTGAGGTTCTCAACGGCCTCATCCTCAGCGTGAGCAAACACGCCTGTGCCGTTTTGCGACCGTCGACTTGTCAACACACCGGGTTTGTCGGTTTGCTCCGCTACATCCCCGTCCATTTCTTCTGTTGGCCACATATTCTCAACAAGCCAGCAGCAACACGACCGAAAGAGATTCCGAATGAACAGCGCCCATAGTGCACGCGACGCTGCCTGATGGAGGCACCGTATCTCGCTCTTGATAGGCGCTGCTTCTTTCGATACACTCTGTCGTCGACGTCGCAGTGCACTCAAATACCGAAGGAGCTGAGCTTCAAGCACGTCCCGTTTCTCCTCAAGGGCATCAATCGTCTCAGAATCGTTTCGACTTGTTTTACCATCCTGGCTCTCATCGTCTTCATCAGAGTTACCGCTCTCTTCGTTCCCCATCGATTTGAGTTCGTCGCGAATCTCCTCCATCTCGCGGATCTTGTGCGTTAGGTCCAGCTGCTTGATACGCAAGCGTGTCATAAGAAGCCTTTCGCTCTCAAGCTTCATGCGAGCAGTGCAAATGTCGCGAAGGCGTCGTGGCGTTGAGAGCAGTGCCTCCGTAAGAGTCGTTTCCAGCTTCGTAAGTTCTTCTAGACTTTGCTGAATCTTCTTGTCCACCTTACGAAGCTTGCGTTGAGCTTTGACGAGTAATAAGTCCACCTCAGTAGAAAGCTGTTCGTGTTGCTGAGCTAAAGCGTCTTCCTCTCCATCTTCTTCATCTTCACCACCGCCGTGTTCCTCTTGCGTCGAAGGCGTTGCCACATTACGACGATAAAGCTCCATATTCACAAGCAACAGTTCACGCTTGAAGAAGTAATCGGCGTCTGCATCCTCGCCAAAGAGACGCAGCAGTGGCAGTCCTAGCGGCTGGTCAGGGCTACGTGTGCGCAGTTCCTCCCTCAAAATTGCCTGGTATTGTTGCATGACATCATTTTCGAGCCGCACACAGTCGTCCTCCAGTCTTCCAACCTCTTGTAGCACCTCGTCAACGTCAAAGCGCAGGTTGAAGAGAACTCCAACAAAGCTATGGATGAGTGGTTGTTCAGCAGCTTCGTCTTGTAGAATAGGTGAAAGCACCAATGTGCCGTAGGGAGCCAGCTCACCGAGCTGGCGTAGCACCGACGCCATGGCTTCATGTTCTTGGGCCATCGAGCGCTCGTTTGCCTTTGCCGCAGCTTCATCAAACGATTTAGTGAGCCAGCTCAGTAAATCGACTTTTTCTTCCATCTTGGCGAGGTCTCGACTGAGCATCCGACGTGTGGCGCTCTTGATTAATGTCATTGGCTTGACATCAGACGTTAGCGATGAGGAATTGGATAACGATGGGCGATTACCATGCGTCAAGACCATGTGAAGCACGTCATCTTTGCTTAGACAGATACGACGCTTCATGCCGTTGAGAAAGGCTCGACAGCGCTGGATAGATGGTGCAAAACTCGAAGTTGAGGCAAAGTAGATGCGTCCCTGTCGAAGCCACAGTTCGTCTCGCAAGACACTGTGCCACGCACGATGGATATCCCCAGGAATCCGATCACCACACACATACTCGCTTGACATGATTGACACGATGCACCACAGCAAACGTGCTTCACGAGGACACGCAGCGTCGCCTCCACTCCATTTGCCTTTGCGGGCATTGCGCAGCGCATCGCGTGCATGAAAGGCATAGAGACCTCGCTCCAAAAGCTCACGACTTGTCTCATCTGGCGCGAGTTGCTTCGGTGTGAGCCCATGACGATTCGGACGATCCCAAGTCACGGCGCCTTCACTCAGCAGAAGACTGAAGATCTCAAGACGACGTACGGGGTCCTCCACTTGTGCAACAACATGCAGGGGTGTGTTGCCGGTTGTTGAATCTACGGCATTCACTAGGTGCCTGCAACTCACGATGAGATTTCGTGCCTCGACGACACTGCCCTGTGCGAGGCCGTGGTGGAACTCGACGACATCTTGCTGTCTTCGGACCAGATCAGGAGGTACAGTCACGACTGGAGTTCCTACAACTGACGCACGAGAATGGAAACCCGCAGCTGAGATCTCCGACACTGGAACTCCAGCGAAAACCGCTGCAGCATTCGCGAAGTGGCCATAAAACAGCATGGACACCATTGGCGCGAGCTCTTCGTAGGCGTCCCACGCACTCAATTGCAGTCGATCCTCGAGAAATTCGTCTTCTTGCTTCCATACCACGGCTTTCCACGCACGAAAGATTGCACATACCAAATGCCGCCGCCGCAATGTGCTACATTGACCGCATAGCGTCAAGAAGAGCTTACGGCGCTGCACGTGCTGCTTCCACGCAACAAAGATTCGCCACTTGTGCAATGGGGTCCGCACGTCCATCCAGACCAAGAGCACACGTTGCATTTTCCAGCGCCATTGAGGCTGCTCCAAACGTGCACGGTTCAATTCGCGCTTGAAACAACTACGCAGTTGCACATTCCGCCATGCTGTCCACGCACGCTGATGATCGCGAAGCAGCCGCATTTCGACGACGGCTCGACGACGAGGCCGGAGGTCTCGCTTTGTGTGGGCGTATTGGTGCCATTGCGTCAGAACTGAACGAGTCAATTTCTTGTGGTAGGCGCTTTCGGCGATGGCAGCACGCCATTCCAACAACACTTTCTTGGTGATAACCCCACCAAAATGTGCAACAGCGCGCTCGTGATTGAGACGTTTCTTCAAGGCATACGCTGCAAGCACGCGGAATCGCCGGAAGCAACGTCTCATGTGGGCTAACGGACCTTTTGCTGCTGCCTTGACTTTGCGAATCTGTCGCTCCTGGTAGTTGTGAAGCCATAGTTCCCATTGAGGTAAAGTCTGCGCAAATTGTGGCATAGGAATACCGAGACGCTTGCACCGACTGAACGCTGTCCACCGAGCCCAAATGGAAAAGATGATGAGAAGTCGTTCCCCAGCCCACACAGGGCGTGACTGAAATGCCATACGGGCTGCTCGTTTGATACAGAGCTGGGCATTCAATCCGATGCGCTTCTCATTTGCATGCACTTGCTTCCACAAGAGGAAGGTGTGCTGTACGATCTTGCGTGCAATCTCGCGGCGAGCGTCCAAATGCTCTGCTTTAATGCGGCGAACTCGGTTTGCTGTCGGTGCGACGACCTCCTCGACCGATGCAAACGCAGAGTTCACAAAGCCTGTATAGTACGACCGAGTCGGGTGAGCCAGGACTTTGCGCGTATACGCATCGTCGTAATCACTTGACGTGAAGACGAGATTCATCACGATTCGTGGTAATTCCAGCTGAGTTGCGGCCTCTCGAAACAACTTGAGCTCAACGAAGCGTAGCTTCACAGGAGGTAACAACAACAGCCAAGTTAGGAAGCACAAAACAACACGCGAAATACACAGCTTACTTCAATGGCGCTTTCCACTTCTTGTTTCCAGGCACGGACATATTTCCTGAGTGTCGATCGCTGGGCCTGCTTGACGACACGGTATGACAGCACCCATACCTGAAAGTATATGCGTCGGACCATGCTGCGTCGTCGACACCAGCACTGGAATCGTCGACGCAGACGGACCATCCGCCAGGTTGCCTGGATTTTCGTCGCAGCCCACCCTCGCTTGCGCTAGAACACGACATCGTAAACGCGTTGGACTGGTTCATCATCATGGTCAAACGTGTCTTACCTGACGGCGATGTTGATTCAGAAACTGGTCCAGTTCTTTCGCGTCTGCCGCTAAAGCACTCGCCTCTTCCTCCGGTTCTTCTCGAAACACGCGATGAGAAGTTGAGCGGTGAAGGATACCGAAGTCTTGGGATTTGGGTGGCAAAATCCCCATCGATCTGGATAATTGCATGACACCAGTGGAATCTCTACCGTGACCCAGACGATGCGAGGCTGGGAGTGGCTGTAATGATGCTCGCCCTTTTGCACGCTTCCTGGTCACTCCGGCGACGCGTTTTGCAGGTCTAGAGTGCTGACTGTACTGCACAACTGCATCGTTCATCTGCTCGAAACAGGATAACTTTTGGTTAATGTTGGCTATTCGTCGTTGCAGCGAACCGACTTCGCCCTCGACACGAGCTGCCAGCAGCTGTTGCTCTTCCAGTCGCCGCAGCTCCATACTCTGCTTTGAGTTTGGTGAGAAGACAGGTCGAATCTCGACTGTCTGCCGGAGATTCTGTTCGCTGTCTTCAACTTCTTCTGGAAGAGCGGGGTACCAGCTTAGCACATCTTTCAGTTTGTGTCGGCTACGCTGTTCTCGCTCCAACGTAATCATTTGTAATTTCTCAGGGCTCGCAATCCACGTTGCCATCTCTGCTCGTCTTGCTTGTCGCTCGGCCTCGCGATCTGCTCGACGTTTTTCGTCGGCGGAGAGCTGATTGCTGCTCATCGCAAGTCGCCGCTCGTGCTCCTTCTTTTTCTTCTTTTCAGCTTTACGCTCGAGAAACTTCTGCTCATAATTGCTGAGAAAGTCAGAGCGGGTTGTCGACTGGCCGCCGGAAGAGCCTGTGAAGGATTGCGAGAACGATGTCGTGCTAGCGCCCCAGCGACTGGAGCGACTTGTGCCAAGAGCACTCTCTTCTGAATATTCGCTGCGGACAGTGTCCATGGCCCCCTCAATAGTTATCCGAGCAGTCCTTTGTTTCCCAACCCACGATCAATGTGGTCAAATCGCTGGCCCAACGGTTATATTTACTTAGACTGAATATGAACGCAAGTACTGTACCTTTCCAACCTAGAACTGCCAAAGGTGACTTTACGAAGAGCATGACACGCACACCGGAGCTCGCTCAGCATCTTGTGGTCGTGCGTATACCCGGTCGCGGACATCCGTGGACTTGTCGAACGGGTGAGTCAGGAGATCGAAAATATGAGCGACTTCGTCGTAGTCGCCCTCAATTGCAGCGTCAATCGCCTTCTGCGCAACGTGATTACGCAGCACAAACAGAGGATTCACCTCAAGCATCTTTGTTCGTCGGTGCATTTCATGGGCTGCAGCGGGTTGGCTGTCGGTTTCTTCCTTCAACCGGGCTACATACGACTCCATCCACTTTGCCCACGAGGTGCGAAGCAGTTCGTGTCGCTCAGCATCAGACGACCGATTCAACTCGGCAAGTTTTTCTCGTTCTTGTGTCATGTGTTCGAATGTCTCGATCGTGATACCGTACATTCGGGCTTGCACAGGATTCTTCTCCAAAAGAGCTGCCACCATCTCGTATTGCGCTTCAGTGAAGTTGCTGTATCGGCGCTTAAGCTGAGTGAGATTCTCCGAGACATTCACCAACTCATACACCACAGCAGCGTGAGTCGCCGCAGCAAATGGCTTCACATCAACAAGTGCACGGAATGTGCACGTGAAGTCTGCACCAGTTTCGGCCATCACTTGCATCAAGGAGTCGATAAGACCTTTATCTTCCGAAGGCAGTGTCTTGTGAATCAAGCCCAGCTTTTCGCGCATGATTCGGTAGTATTCATCTTGGTAGATTTGATCGTAACGATCAAGAGCGAAATCCAACTCACTGCGCTCCATGACGAGGCCAAGCTGATCAGCGAGCACTGAGCAGTTCCACTTGCAGATCTCTGGCTGGGCTTCGTATCGGTAGCGTCCGCTGTCGTCAGACGTATTGCAAATGTGCCCCGGATTGAAGTGTTCCATGAATCCGTACGGACCGTAGTCGAGAGTGTCGCCCACAATACTCATGTTATCCGTATTGAGTACACCATGACAAAAGCCGACGCATTGCCACTGGGCGACGAGCTTGGCCGTTCGTTGCACCACTTGGTCGAAAAACTCCTTGATACTCTCTTCAAGCGGCAACTCACGCGCCCAAACGTCGGGAAAGTATTGACGGATCGTGAAATTCACCATCTGACGCATCATCGCTTTCTTGTACGGCAAATGCGCACTTGGCCCCGCTCGTCCAGTCTGAGGGTCTTTCTCTTTGAAAATCTCGAATGACCCAAAGCGCAAGAACGTGCGTGCAATACGCGTGATGACCGCGGTGGGCTCTTTCTTCGCATTGCCATCGTAGAACATGTCGCGCACGACTTGTGTATCATGTGACACAACGACACTCCCAGAGCGAGTGGTTGGAATACCGAGGGCATGCATGTGCTCACTCGCGAGAAATTCACGCAACGACGATCTCTGTACAAACAAATACGCGTGTCAACGAGATTCTGCGTGATGGAATCACTCAAGTAACGAAGCACTCACCAAGACTTTGCGACCATCGGCACTACGGGAGAATGGCGTGAGCCCTGATCCCTTGAGTTGCAATTCCCACCGCTCCTTGGACTCGTTCACGACCTCACCAAGATACACTGCCGCGCCGTCGCCCAACTGTCCCGAAAAGTAGCCAAACTGATGACCACAGTAGCACTGCGCTGCTGTTTCCGAGCCCGAGAAGAGCGTGTTCCCACACAGAAATGGCACCAACTCGTCCACACTGGTCAGCTCACCGCGTTCAATCTCGTTGGTTTCCTCGCGTGCGTCATCTTCGCTCTTCCACGCCTGGATGCCCACAAGTCGCAACGCATCCGTCGAGGCGATGACCAACTCGGGCTTTTCAATCGGCGTGGGCGAAACCCGCGAAAAGCACGCACCGACGACACTCCGCACCACGTTTTGCGGCTCCTTGTCCATGGGCAAGCCACGTAAGACGGCATTGTCAAACTGATTGGCTGACGGCGTGGCCTTGCGCCAGAGGCCCAGTCCGCGCGAGAGACTGCTGCTGCGTCGACACTGCATGCTCCGTCGTCCACTAGTGCAGTCGAAGAGTGCGTCCACTCGGCGCTTTCCTTCTCCTTCTCCGTCGACGCCGCGCTTCGGTGGATGACGCCGTCACGTTCGCTTCTCATCATCGGCTTGTCCCACCTGACCATCACTCTAGGGAAACCACTGTGAGAATGAATAACCCTAGGTAGACGATAACCTGTGTTAACGCATGAGAACACAGACACGCATGCATGAACAAGAGAGGTTACAGCCAGAGTGATGGTCGCCATAGTCTGTCGCAGTCCCACATGGTGCACTTCTCGCATCAGTCAACGCACGCACGACGGACGACCACGTCAGGGACGGCAAGGCGATCGATGGGCACTCGAGTAGCAGTCATTACCTCAACGGACACGTCCGTCACACCCCAGACAACTCGCGCTCGGACTCCCACCATGGCGCTCGCAGCTGGAACGAGTATCCGCGCACTCGATGGGTTCTTCCGACTGCATTACAGTTGTGAAGTGCCGGCGCCCACGCCTGTGGTGCCCACGCCGCATCTCTTCAGCAGCTTTGTGCTTGACACCAACTCGTGGGAGGAGCTCGAGAAGAAGCGACAATTGCTTGAGACCTCGTCGTCGACAAGCGAGCATGCGAGTGAAGGCTCGCACGTCAAGATCGTGTACTTTGTCCGACATGCAGAGGGATACCACAATGTTGCGGAGCGAGAATTAGGTACAGCGCGATGGGAGGCGGTCGAAGCCAAGCAGGAAATGTTTCTTGACGCTGACCTCACGCCGTTTGGCATCAATGACGCACAGAGCAAGGGTCCACCAGCGGTTGCAGTCGAGCTGGCAAAAGGCATGCCGCCTGTGGAGCGCGTGATTGTGTCGCCCATGTCCCGCGCGATTCAGACCGCCGAGAACTTTTTCACTCCAGGTCAGGGTCCTCGTCCGTTTGTTGCGATGGAGCTCTGTCGCGAAACGCTCGGCATCCATACCTGCGATAAGCGTCGTCCTCTGCATCAGATCAAGGAGAAGTTTGCTGGTGTGGACTTCTCCAGGATCACGGACGAGGAAGACGTCATGTGGCAGCCAAACAACCGCGAAACCGATGATGAATTGCGCGCTCGCGCCAAAGAGTTCCTTGTACAGCTGTTTGACGAAGTGGAAGAGCGCCACGTCGCCGTCGTGACGCACTCGGGCTTCATGAGCTCCGTGTGGTCACTCTTTTACGGCGAGCCGTTCAAAGCCGCCAACTGCGAGGTTGTGCCCCTCGCACTCCAAAAACTGTAGATCATATGGATTGATATAACGGCGATCTCGATAGAATAGAATTCGCTTGTTCGTGTTAATTCCAGACCAAGATTGCTCGACTTCCGTAGCGTTCGTAGCTCTTCGTGCTTCGAGATCCTATTTCTGTTTAAATCATTCGCCATCTTGTCGAACGACCTAGGATGATGCCTTTACAGTTCGTCCTGAGGACGAAGATCGCCATCTGCATCTCACTCTCTCCACCTGACATCGTCTCAGCACGCGTCTAGTGATTGACCAACCGTCGCTCTCATCAGTTTCGATCTTTTTGCGGCCTCCCATCTCACACGACGCTGTTTTATCCATCGATAGCGGCACTTCGAGTCGTTCCTAGTCATGGGTAACATCTTGAGTCGCAAGGCACCAGACGAAAGCAAGAGCGTCGCCGCTAGGACTGGAAAAGGGAGTGGGGATGCCCCGGCCGCAGCCTCTGAGGCGATCTTCTTAGATGAAATTGACCCCGAGTCAGCCGAGTGGTCACGTGAGGGCATGTGCACGACGATCCAACGATTCCTAGGCTTACTACCTGACTCCAAGGTATGATTTTGAATTACCACCCATCGTACATTCACACAAATGACACATACATAGGGGGAATTGCTCAAGCAGGACCAGAAGATCCCTCTGTATGTGGCTCGAGTCCCCGTGTACGTTCATGATAGTGTGATCTATTGAAGGATGTGCGATGATTATCATAGGCTTGTGTATGCAGAGGGTTATCGTCTCAAATGACCAGTGCCACTCGCGCTAAAGCCATCCTCATTGTCCAGCGCGTCTACCGCAGATATCGTCTTCTCGTCAAGTGGCATGTCGTTGCCTTTCAGATGCTGGACACGGCTCGAGTTCGCATCGAAGAGCGAGAGATGCAGGAGAAAGAACAAGAAATGGTCGCCAACTTCCGCGAGCTGCTGATGAATGGCTTCTCGGCTCAAAAAGTTTCTGTCTCCGGTGCACTCAAGAGCATTCACTTGCTCTTGGTTTTCAAGCCCGAACAAGAAGACTGCTATCTCACGTGGGCTCCGTCGCGAAAGCGTCAGGCGCGGATCAACCTCCGTACGTTGTTTCATGTGGGTATGTGTGTTATCCAATCGCTAATCCTTTGCTTGTTTCGTAGACGATATTGCGGAAGTTGTCCCAGTTCTTAAGGAAGGCAATAAGCACGCACCAAAGCTTGCGAACAAGGTCAGCCATCGACGAGGACTGATCATTGTGTGCAAGAGTCACCATCGAGGGCGCGTGATTCTGCAAATGGAGACCAAGCAAGCGCGGAAAGTGATGCTTGCGGGATTCAAGCGCCTTCTGGCTGACCTGAACGACTTTAATCCGACCCTGGACTCTGCTGGTGCACTACGCAAGAGCATGCCTCGTCGCCAAAGCGTGGTCAAGTTCTTCGCCCAGCCAGTGAGTCGAAAGGACCCGCTGGAAAGCGCGTCTTCTGACGAAGAGGACTTGATTCCTGTCGACCATCAAGTCGACACACCAAATGAATCCAAGTCCAGCGAGTCCACTGACACTAAGGACCAACCACCGCCATCTGAGGAACCAAAGAAGGTAAAGCGACGTTCGACATTCTCGCGGTTCTACAAGACAAGATTCGATGAGCCCACAGAAGAGGATGTGGCCAGCAAGTCCACGTTAACGCGCCGCTCGAGTATGGTCGTCAAGTAAGCCAGTTGGCAGAGTCTAGGGACATTATTATTCAATCTTGACAAACTTTTCGTTGACCTCAAACGAGATCGCTCCACGTCGCATCGCACTTGGGGTCTGCACTGGGATGAACCAGTACGGCCACTCTTGATACGTGCCGAACACTTGCTGGAGGTTGTGCACCACGCCGACGTCAAAGAAGTTGACATACTCGGGTTCTCGTCGCTTCTCGCAATACTCGAGCGTCGTGTTGTTTTGTGCGGCGAGGTAGAGATGCAGGGCGTAAAAGGCCGTGAGGGCGAGGCCGAGACACGCACCGAAGAAGAAGACCAGCACGATCTGCATGAGGCAAAAGTTGTTAGTGTCATCGGAAATGCTCGTTCGCGAAGAATGCGAACCTGAATCGACGGTGTCCAGAAGCGCAGCTTGCTGTAGAAGAAGATATTGACGGCACGGTCGAGATGGTCCACGAGCAGGCTCTTGGAGATCAAGTAGGCCATGTAGAGACACGTCGCAGCTGCCCAGCCGAGGAACTGCAGGAAGAACTTGTAGTTGTAGTAGCCGATGCATCTACATCCATCGATCCACGTGCGGTGAGCTTCCACGTCATCAAACCCATTCACTAGTCCACGCACTTGTTGATATAGACGCAGTGGTGGTCCATCTTGAGCACGCATCGCCTACACGAGCTGCAGTGGTGCATGCGGTCCACTTTCCACACATTACATCGTCGACAGAAGCGTTTCCGTCCGTCCGCTTTCGTCTCGACGGCATCAAACTCGTCGGGCTTGTCCAGCTCCAGGTTCCCCTTCTTCTTCCGTTTAACAAACGACTCGTTGGAGAGCAGACACTGCGTGAGACTCGCACAGAGCAGCACCGTCATCGCATGGAAGAGCCCGATCTGGACCCACGGGACGTGACGGATGAGTAATTGCGGCTGCGCATAATAGGAAAAGGACGTGTAGAGGTATGCGATGATCCCCAGGACGACGGTGGGTGCGACGTAGCGCACTTGGTCGGGCGCCTCGCACTCGCAGCAGCAGCAGTCCATCCTCCCTCTTCCCTCTCAAGCAGACGAGTGGCCGATCCACGACCAACACTCACCCATCGCGGTCCATCCCCTCTCAAACGCGATTGTTCCTTCCTTCCTTCTAATTCGAGAGGCGGGCGGCGGTTCCGCGCGGAGAAAAGTTGCAGTTGCGCTGTGCGAGGGCAAGACACGGCGTCGGTGTTGAAGCAAGAGCGATTGTCGCGCGTCAACGGCAACGTGGGTGGATACGGCAATCGACACTTGACACTCGACGACAGACCCGATCTCCGTACACACGAATGCTACCGATCGCCAAGCCACCGCGGAGTATGGCGCTCCCGACGCCGCTCGCGACGCCCCCGGGCATGATGACGGGGGAGCCGCACGACGCAGACGTACACAGTCTGCTCGAGGTCACGCAGCAGCCGCCGGAGACGTGGTACAAGGACCAGTTTGGACGGAAAGCGACGTTCGACGTGCAGGTGCAGCGCGTGTCGCGAGGCTGTGGCGGGTGTCGCGAGCAGCGCCATCTGAACGTGCAGTTGCTGTATGAGAGTGGGTACGTTTTGGATCTGCTTGTTTGTGGCGGGGCGAGAGGAAGAGAAGACTGATACGTTATGATAGGAAAGTGGTGGAGAACCAGAACATTCTGCGGGTGGCCTCGGGGCTGTGTCTGAACAAGGACGACGTTAGTGTACTGGCGATTCGCATCATGGAGGTCTCGAAGAACCACCAGAACCAGGTAACGTGGTGCGTTTGAACCCATGGACGGGCGAATTGGCTCTCACCTTTTTCCTCTGAGTAGAAGTTTCGCCTCCAGATCTCGCTGCCTGGCTGTGCGCACAAGGCGGTACCTAGCACCGGCGCGGCGGCGATCACCAACGCAGTTCTCGTTTTGTCCAAGAAGGTAAGAGGACACAGTCAGCTATAGCGACGCCGTACGATGAGCTAACGTGTGTGATTCCGTGGTAGAACAAGCGCCCCGTAAAGGCAGAAGGAGAAGACAGTGAAGCCAAAAGCGTCAAGTCAAAGAAGTCCAAGCATTCGCCGACTCATGGGCACGACAGCAGTAGTCCGCAGAACAGCGCGTACTCGACACCGACATCAAAGACGCTGCTTCGAACTGCGCCGGCGTTCGAAGGATTCACCGATTCGATGGATGTGGAATCGGCGTGGGCTAGCGAATCTGTTCGCTTCCAACGACCAACGGAAGGCTTGTGTCTATGGGCGAATGCCGCGTTCAACTTCCTTCGACGGCTTCAGTGGCAACATCGGTGCTCTCCCGAATCGCCGGATCAAATGAGCGGCATGATTGAAAACACGGTGTACATGTGCCCAGTGTGCAATGCTCAATACGGAATGGTCCCGGCTCATCGCCAGGAGTGTGACCTCGCGCTTCTCCTCGAACAGACTGGTATGAACATGTCATGGCTTTTGTATTTACAGTTTTCTGATTGTTGTTGCGTAGGGCTTGTGGATGAGGAGATGGCACCGCCTCAACCCCAGCGAACACACCAAGGCAGCAATAGTATTCCAGTTCCTAAGCATCCAACTACGAAGAAGCTGTTATTCGACGGTGAAGGCGATGACCAAGACTCTGTCAACATGAACGGCTGGCGTCTGTCTCCGTTGGCGCATGGCAAGAGCTACACCATGAATGGTGGTGGCCGAATTTCAAACCAACCACCAGCCTTTGGAACCGCTTCAGTCGATCTGCTTGCGAAGAACCTCAACCTTGAGAGTTGGGAGGGCTACTCGAGTCTCTCCAAGATCATGTTTAGCATGGAGGCAGACGGGAGGCAACCTCGCGAGACAACGCTGAATTTGATGGCACCTAGTGGAAAAGGAGGCAGCAACGCTTCTGTGGCATCAAGTTTTGGTAGCGGCTTACTCTCGTTCGCTGGATCCTCACCAGCCAAGTCGTCGCAACAAACGACTCTTGGCATATCGTCGCTGATATCCGGGGTGAAAGAAATGTCCCCAGAGACGGTCGCATTCCTGCAAGAGCAAGACGCCGAGCTGACTGGTGATGCGAGCCTTCTTCGTTCATTAAGCCGAGTGAGTCTGACTGACTTCATGCCGGATGGATCAAATGAGGCTTCGAACGAAGCAGAAGAGCTTCGTGCGAACGTGGCAGCTCTTTCAGCTGTAATGGCTGATGAGGTGAAGACCCAGACTGCCGAGTCTGCTGTGATGACAATTGCAGCAGCGGATTTTCGACATTGCGGGTGCCCAGCCTTCGACTCCACCAACTCTCTGATTGGATTCTACTTCGTCTCCGAGTCTGAGGTACGACCGCTTGATCTCTTCTTGGTGCTTGAAGTCGATCCATCTAACGTTTCTTTTTGCTCCTAGGGCTCTACACAATTGCGGTTTATGCCAAATTTCTACCCACTACCACCTCAGATGTTGCAAGAACTGGAGAAGGATGTCGCGACATGGAGACTTCGCTCCGATATTTTGCATTCACGACGAAGCAAAGACGCCAACGCACTCGATCAACTGAAAGAGCTCGTGGTCGCGGCACTGGTATCCTCGCGATCCAGTATTTAACCCCAGCGTTTTTGTAACCTATAACATGAAATTTGTATCAGTTAAGACGAGGAGCTCCATTCACAGAATTGAATCGAATAACAAACAAGAGCAGCATGGGCAAGCACGAGTTCCTGACGGCCAAGGCGATCGGCAACCGCATGAAGGTGCGTAGACAGATATATCGTCGCGTAAAGCAGCGCTCATGTGCTCATCCGACTCTGGTTGTGTGTGCAGGCCAAGGGCCTTCAAAAACTGCGATGGTATTGCCAAGTGTGCCAGAAACAATGTCGTGATGAAAACGGCTTTAAGTGCCACACGACGTCGGAGAGCCATCAGCGGCAGATGCTGGTCGTGGCGAGCAACCCAGACAAGTTTCTGAGCGGATACAGTGAGATGTTTGAGAAGGACTTCCTCGAGAATTTGCGTCGTCGTCACGGTACCAAGCGCATGCACGCCAACATTGTGTACAACGAGTACATTGCGGACAAGGAGCACATCCATATGAACGCCACGCAGTGGACCACGCTGAACGGATTTGTTCAGTATCTCGGTCGAACCGGCAAATGCACGGTCGATGAGACTGAAAAGGTGGGTTGATGGGTTGAGTTTGGTCGTATGTGCCTCTGATTTGACGTAAACGTTTGGATTCCTGCAGGGCTGGTATGTGCAGTACATTGATCGCGACCCGCGGAAGATTGCGCGACAAGAGGAGCTCGAGAAGAAGAAGCAAGCGGAGTTGGATCATGAGGAACGCAATCGTGCGTTCATTGAGCGTCAACTCAAGATGACAAGGGAGCGCATGGACGACGAATCACTGGAGCAGCGACCAACGAAGTTGCAGCGCCGTGAAGGTGACGAAGGCAAGATTCAGATCACTTTAGGGGGATCTCGAAGTGGAACAACGTCTCAAACTTCAGGAAAACTGTCCAGTCTCAACGTCTTTGGTGGTGGAGAAAACGATGATGCCAGTGCCGCCCCTACGAAGAAGTCAGGTCGTGCTGTGGATGCTATCATGGAGGCAGAGGAAAAGCGCAAACGAGAGCAAGAACAACGACGCGTACAAGAGGAAGACTTGCGCGCAAAGAAACACGAGAACTGGGTGACAACTGGTATCGTCGTCAAAGTGATGAACAAGCGTGTTGGTGACGGTAAATATTACAAGCAAAAGGGAGAGATTGTCCAAGTGAAGGATCGATTTGGCGCCAAAGTGGAGATGCTCGACTCGGGAGACATCTTGCAGCTGGACCAGGACGACCTCGAGACTGTCATCCCGAAAGTTGGTCGACGAGTGAAGATTGTGAACGGCGCTGGTCGTGGTAACGTCGCTACGCTTCTCTCCATCTCGGTGGATGATTTCTGTGCGAGCGTGCGGATTGAGTCTGGAAGTCGCCGGTACGTTGTGTCTTTGGTTTGCTCTATCTGTGCTTCGTCTAACTCCTTACAACAATGCATACAGAGGAGATGTCCTGAAGCGTGTGGAATATGAAGACATTTGTAGAGTTATTGAGGAGGAGCCATCAGAGAAGCGATGATCCTCCATCGATTACCAGAAACCTCGTTGGAGAAATACATTCTACGGTGAGCGACCGCCGTTCATGTCATCTACAGAGTTGTCATGGTCAGACAGGCGTGTCAACCCCCGTGGCACAACAGAACGCACCGTCGTCTTGTGTCGCCCCTCTTTTCTCGCTGGTGTCTTCCATATCTTCATCTTCAGCATCACCAGATCGCTTCTGTTGCTCGTCTTCCTCGTCGTCCATCGCGGTGTCCTCATCGAGAGTGGACTTGAGGTTCTGGATCGTGCTCATAAGGAGCGAGAACTGCTTGGTGCGCAGATCCAGCTTCTCGTCCACTGCGCTGAGTGCGATCTGGGCCTCACTGAGTCGCTTCTCTTCCACGGCGAGCTCCCTGTGTTAAGCATACAACGGTAAGACTTCTCATCATCCCGAACGAGACGCAAGCAGGACGTACGCAGCGAGATCTTGCCGCGAGGGCAGCTCGTTGATCACTCGAGAGATGGACTCATACTCCTCCTTGTACGCTCGGATGGTCTTTTCCACCTGCACCTTGGCCATGAGCTCTTCGATCTCCTCCGACACCTTGAGGATAGACGCATCTACACACAGCCCACTCTCCATCAGGTTGCGTCCAATGCGCATTGCGCTGACGCCACGCACCGATATCCGCGTTCAGCGTCTCGTACGCTTCCAGCTCGCGTTCGCACGTGTAACCGAGGATATCCGTCTTGTTGGCCTCGAACTCGAGCTGCTCCATCTCCCACAGCAGCGCATCCACTTCCTGCTTGCTACATGCATATATCCACATCACCATCGTCTCGGTACGTCGTTATGCGTCTGCGTGCGTACCACGTAAGCTCGTCAATGCCGTCCTCGGCCAGCGCATCGAAGAGGCTGAGCACGCCTTCCGCGCACTTCTTGAGACCGGCCTTGCCCACGACGCTCGTGCGCGTCAACAGACGACGCCGGATGATCAGCTCTACGTAATACGTGCACGCTCCGTCACTCGACGTGGCCACATACAGAAAACCAGCGCCGCCGCACCTTCGTCCGCCATGATGATTGTGACTGGCGGCGTTCAGCTGGCAGATTTACTTAAACGAAACCACAAGGTTAACTTAACAGGGTTAGTCTGTATCTGATGCGGATCAGGTCTGAATCAGATGGGATAATGGGCATCCGCGAAACGACGCGAGAATGACACTGGGTGGGTGAGTGATGTGGTTTGGCGTCGCGCCGGCGCCGGCGCCGAGTCCCCGCACGAACACCAAGGGATGGCATCCTCCGCATTGTACGTGTGGCAAGCATCAGCGCAAGACGCCGCTCTCGCCGTTACGGGGATCACCCAAGGCGTCGCCGAGACGCCCGCATGAGAAGGAGTTGCACCCCCCTCGTGCTTTGAATGCGGTCGTCACGCCATTGCGACGGCGAGAGAAAGGAAGAGAGTCGGAGAGGTCGTGGAAGGAAAGAGACCGTTGCGACGATGAGCCACATCCGGTGCTTACCAGCAGCGTATTGACGACGCCGGCGCCGCTCATGCGGATGACGTTGACGTCGACAGGAGCACGACCACGCCTTGGGCGGAGCAGAGGGCACGAAGAAGCCGTGCCGTCGCCACGCTCGACGGAGAATGACGACGCAAAGCTGGTGTTCGACCCGGACCATCCGGTTTGGAATGAATCGAGTCAGGACAGGAGACACAGGGGTCTCCTCAATGTGGACGAGTGGTCAGCTGGGGAATCAACACTCGGACACGCACATCGTGTGTCAACTCCCTCTTCGTCCTCCCGCCCGCGATCGTCACGTCTAGGGCTGCGTCCGTTTCGTGAGTCAGAAGCGACAAGCACGCGCAGACAGTAAGTTCCTCATACACGCTTGACGATCGCTGCAAGCAATCCCCTTTACCATGTCGGACTTGTGTTATCCGCAGCGTAGATGACCCGGAGGAGGGCGTTGCTGCTGCCTCGGCACCCTCCAAGCCGCGCCGTGCATCTCGCGTTCGCTTCAGTATGACTGGCTCCACAGAAAACGGGGAGTTCAGCGATGTCGGGGGCCATGAACAAGTCTCGGTTGCAACCAACAGGCCGCAGAGCAGTCGAGGATGCACTGTGGAGCAGCTGGAACAACCCGTGCCGACTCGCGTCCAGCCAGCGAACCTCGTGGGCCACACGTCTAGCGTCAGTGCAGTCCTAGTGGACGACGACCGCTATATCGTGTCTGCATCGATTGACGGATCGGTCAAGGTCTGGGCTCGCAGCACTCTCGACTGTCTCCATACGCTCTATGGCCACACCGACAGCGTATCGTGCGTCGACATGAACTCTAAATGGCTCGTGTCCGGATCGCATGACATGACACTGCGAGCATACAGTCTCACGAGTGGATTCCAGTGTGTCTACGTCCTCTTGGGACATTCAGCGCACATCACCCGAGTCCATTTACGCTCGGACACACACGCAATGAGCTGCGCGGACGATGCGACATTGCGCCTGTGGAACCTCGACGTTGGTTATTGTATTGCCGTCTTCTTGACGCACTCGACACGCGTTACTTGCTTCCTCCTTCAGGCTGATCGTCTCTGTTCAGGTGCAGCGGATGCTTCTATTTGCTTCTGGACGTTAGAGAACTGTGACGATCTACCGGAAGCAGCGTGCATTTCCGCACTCAAGACGGTTCGCGTGCATCGCTCCACTATCCAATGTCTTCTGGGGCCGGTTGGCGTCGATGCAAATCCTTCCCTCGTCTTTAGTAGCTCGAACGACGGCACGATCCAATGGTTTAACAGTCGAACGATGCTGCATCTCGGCCGAATCGACGCTGTCAACACGCCCATCTACTCTATGATTCTTCATCCAACGAGTGGTGAGCTCATCTGCTCCACTCGTGATGGCCGTGTCTTGATCTACGGTGATCCACGACACTCGACAGGACGAAAACGGGAACTTCGTGTGGCTTCCAAGTGGATCTCGACGCTGCAGTTGCTCGATGACAGGCGCGTCGCTTGCGCCTCCGACGATCACCTCTTGGTCGTCGATCTCCAAGAGCCTCGCATCGTGCATCGCCTCGACACGGCTCACGGCTTCATTAACTGCGTGCGATGGCTCGCCGCCAGTCAACAGATCATCACCACCGGGCAAGACAACGTCATCAAGATGTGGGCCATCCCGTAGAATTTATTGAGCACTGTCTTTTGCCACATTCTCGCGATGCAGCGTCGAGAGTTCCTTGTGACGCGACAGAGCCGCCTCGGACGGGAACTTGCGTCGACACAGGAGACAGCAGATGACCCTGGGCGGCGACGAAGTCTGTGTCTCCTCTGTGGTTTCCGCTCGCTTGGTCCATCCGTGCCAACGACTAGCCTTGTCGTCGAGCGCCGACTCGAGCACACGCGTTCGCTCCGCCTCATCGTGCTCGTTGCTGACCGGTTTGGGTGATGAAGCTGCCTTGTACTCGCGCTCAAAGCCCTTGGCGTGGAACTCTCGTCTCGCTTGCTCTTCTTCTTCCCGCTGGAACGCCTGCCAGATCTCTTCCGGTGTCCTCCGACGTGGCGGTGGCGGAGGAGTGGGAGGAGGAGGAGGAGAAGGGCTCGTCTTCGGTCGCTTTGGCCGACGTGGCGGAGGTGGGGGCTTCGACGGCTGCGATGGTGCACGTGGCGGCGGCGGACGTGGACGCTTGGCGCCACGTCTTGCACTCGTCTGGGCCAGCAACCGTACCAGGTACACGCGCTGGCTGTGCTCGTTTGCAAGGCATTCATACGCCTCACTCAGTCGCTTGAAGGCTTCTTCGGCGTCTACATGGGGTCCTTATTAATCTCACTGCCCTTCGCGTACCAGCCTTCTCTAATACGTACTTGGTGATGCGTTCTTGTCTGGATGCACGCGGATTGCCAGCTCCTTGTATCGCCTGCACACGTTGACAGCGCGTCAGTCCAGTCCTCGGCGCTGAGCAAAACGATAGTCGTCTCACCGTCGAACGACGGTCGATGGGGCCAATGCCGTGGCGTCTGTGGGCAATGAGAGACCCAGCACATGGTAGTGGTGGCTAGAACGCATAGCAAGCAGTCAGTCAGTCGCATTGGAGTCGTCCATAAGCCACGAGGCGACGCACACGCCCGTCGAGAGGATCCGCTCGATGGCTTCGTCGGTCATGAGACCCAGTGACTGGCCAGTGGCCGATAAGATGGTTAAAACGAGGTGCGGAAAGGTGCATTTAGGGCAGTTAAAATCGGTTGAAACTCTGCTCAGGATGCCATCTCAATGTCGTCGTCGTCGTCCTTTGCCTCCGCTGGTGCTGCTTCTGCGACGTTGCCTTCGTCTTCCTCCTCCTCTTCTCCTTCCTCCTCTTCCTCCATATCTTCGTCGGCCGGTTGTTGTGTGCGCTGGCGCTTGAGCTTGGTCGCGAGCGCCTGCACGCGGCGGACAAAACTCAGGTCGCGCTGGAGTACCTCCGTGTCGTAGTGCTACGGATAGGAGCGAGTTAGATACACCCTGGGTGAGTAGAACAACCATAAGATGTAAATTCTTCCTACCTCTTCTTGTAGAGAAGCGAGGAGCTGCTCGTACTCGGCGACGTTGACGCCGTCAGGGTTATCTCCGTTCATCCCGTAATTCAAAGTTGACTCGGCCGGGTAGTTCTCCAGCAACGACTCGACCTGTTCGTAGAGATGCTGGTGTTCAAGGGCCAAGTACTCGTTGTGACGTCTCTTGGCGCGCTGCTGCACGACGGCGTCCTCGACTCGCTCGATCGTACTGAGACGAACGAAGCCATGGCCCCAGGGAAACACGACGATACAGAACTGGTCTTCTCGACGGAAGGCACGCAGATACCCAGCTCCAACAGGAGTGGCCACGAGGTCATCCATGCGCATGCCACCTGACCACAAAGCCCCGTGTGAGTTTCATCCATCAGTAAAACACGGGTGCGAAAACCCCAGATACATACCAACCACGTGCTCTTTCCGCAGCACGAAGCCTTCAATCGGATCTTGAATCCACTGACGCAGAAACGTCGCGACCTGGTCCTTTACACGCAGCGCCAGCAGTGCCTGTGTCGAAAACGACAGCGTCGAGTCGGTCTTCGTCAGCACGTCCAAGAGCCCTCGGAGCATCTGCTCGAGCGTACGGCGGTATGTCGGCGACGGTACCATCTGCATCGCCTGTTGGACGAGCTTGGCGATCGTCTCGACCTTCCGTGAGGGCACAGCAGCCACGGCTTGGAGCAAGTGAAGCCATCGCAGGTCACGCTCTTCGTAGCTGTGGCTCTTGGGCGCCAGGATTTTAAGCAGTACACTCGAGTGCGCCGGCACGGCGAAGAGGACGCCGTTGCGGTTCTCTAGCTTATGCGCACGCAGCTCCTTGTCCTTGGTGCTGAAGAGCGGCAGGCGCTCGTCCAGCGACGGCGGTGCAGCGCTCGGCATCGCCATATTCGCCACGGTTGGAGGAATAGTACCCCAGAGGGTGGAGGAGGACACTAACGCACAATCACCCAAACACCCAATGTGTTGAGTGGGGGATTGGGTGAATAATACTGTGGATAGATGAATAGTCCCCCAGGGGTAGCATGTAGCGCCATGCCCATCACTCGTGGAACGAGAGCGTCGGGCCCATGATGCGGGCAGCGACGGCGCTGCGAGCGCGTGATACGAGGCCATTGGAGCGGATTGGGGCCGCTCTGCATGCGCGCTTGACGAACGAGCATGTGTGTGGCTTCTCCAGTAAGCGTCGGACGCGGCATGGCGGTGAAACCGAGTCCCGTCGCACCAACAAGCTCTTCTCGGCACTGCGGGTCAAGCAGCAGGAGCAGCTCATGCGACTGCGGGAATCGCTGGCGCGAGAAGAGAGGGAGGCGGCTGCACAGGTTAAGCGGATGGAGGAGATGGAGGCCGCAGCGAGCGATACGCGCGTGGAGAATGCCGCCGAACAGCACGCCGCACGACATCACAAGCAAACGCGCGAGTTTGAGCGAATGATGGCGCGCAAGGCCGCACGTAAGGACCGGGTCAAGCACCTGCCGCTCTTCCGCGAGGACTCGCCGTTGCTCAAGCGGTTCGGTGCGCGCACGTTGCTGGATTATGACGGTTTGCCGGAGATTGGATTCGAGGGTCCAGTCACCGTGATCCACTCGGCGGACGAGGAGAAAGTGCATCGCGCGTATCTGAGCATGCAACGGGTGAGTCATGTGGTATGCTAGTGGTGATATAATATTGACGGTGTTGTGTCCACAGATCATTGGGATCGATACCGAGTCCATGCCACGATTCGACCATCGGAAACGCGCCAACCCCGTATGTCTGCTCCAAGTCGCGACGCTTGATCGCTCGTTTCTTTATCGTCTGCCTCCTGGAGGCCCACTACCACCGTACATTCGAACGATGCTGGAGAGTCAATCGATTGTCAAGGTCGGACATTCGCTGGACGACGACATTCGACTCCTCGAAAAGTCGAATCTCGTGAGTGCCGTGCAGACGACGATCGACACGCTGCCCATCGCCACCAAGCTCGGATGTCTGCGTCCTGGTCTACAGACACTCTGTCAGTTGTTCCTTGGCGGCAGCATCTCGAAGGAGATGCAGGTCTCGAACTGGGAGGCCGTGATGCTCAGTGAGAATCAGGTTCGGTACGCTGCCACCGATGCCTGGGCCCCGCTACGAGGTAAGTCAAGATGCTTTTTGCTACGACGTTTGCTGATACATTGAATTTTGTTCCTAGTCATGCTCGCGTTGATTCAAATGGAAGACTCGAAGACTCTGTTTCGCGTCAAGAGCTACAGCTCGACCCGAGGCAACGCGGTGAACGGCAACGTTGACCGCGTAATTGGAATGCTGGAAGAGTACTGGCTCGAGCATCGTTCGAAGCTGTAAGCGCGAGGTTGTTTGATATTATTTAGATAGAGCCATCATGATATCGGGTTGAGTACACATCTGAGAAGACCAGCCGTGTCTTTTCCTTTTATCATTCGCTGTAATACTAAAAAGAAAGAGCCATCACGACAGCACGTCAAACACGCAACTGAATGGGAACCAGCCTTGTCGTCCGTTTCGATCCGTGCCGAGCGCCTGCAGCTGCTCCTCCCGCCACTCGCATCGTAGGATCAGCACTTCGTCTCCACTCTGGAGTGGTAGTTCGTCACTAGAGTCGACCGCTGGAGTGTGAGCTCTTTTAATGATGACATGATCGCTCGTAGGTAGCCATTCGACGTAGGTGCTCGGGAACCAGCCGCCGGTTTGCTCTGCACTGGCAGTTGCCACTTGACCACGCCACCAGCCGAACGCATTCACATCCACAACGACTAGTTCTTGACCTCCACGCAGTGAGAGCTCGCTGGGGCCCATTGAGTCGTAGTCAGCGATTGCTCGCACTCGACCAAGTGCCATTTGTGGTGACGATGACAGAACCGGTGCGATCAGAGCACTAGATCCAACGACTCCACTCACCATTACCTCGTCGTCACTCGAGTACGCTTCATTCGCCACAGATGATGACCCACTCGAGTGAGCGGGAGATGGCGGTGGTGACTTGGAATGGGGAAAATGAGAGGTTTCCTTTGTCACCAGTTCAGCATCAATGCCAATCAACGACGAAGTCATTGCAGCTCTTGATCCTGCTGATATCAGAACCTTCGGATCGAAATCCTCGATGAATACGCTCGGGTGCTTTAGAAAAGGATGTGAAAGCAACTCGGCCGCACTTGGTCGCGAGTGTGGGTTTTTGTCCAGACATAAAAGCAGGAATGAGCGCGCAAACTCCGAGAGATTGGGCGGTATCACTGGCAATGCGTCTTGAGACGCAATATGAAACATGGCCGTGAGTGGGTTCGAATGGTTTTCCTACGTTGGAAATGTAAAGTTAGTGACATACTCGTCCTGTGTGGAGAGCAACTACGTACCCAAGGTGGTCTACCAGTCGCCAGTTCAATCATAACACATCCGATGCCCCAGACATCAGCTTTACACCATCCATCAGACCCTCTTTCGGCACGAACGAGCTCAGGCGCCATCCAGTATGGCGAGCCAAGGCCTTCTCGCACTGATCTACACGTAACATGATCAAACCCATCAGTTTCACTCGCCTTCGAGCGTCGTAATGTGCATGCTTACCGAGCCGTCTCCTGTGGATTTTCGAATTCGTCTTTCATCCCCTCCTCGTCTGGATCTACCGGCGCCACTCGCTTGGCGGAGCCAAAGTCGGCGATTCGGATACTCCCGTCTGGTGCGAATAGTAGATTTGCACACTTGAGATCGCGGTGAGCGATGCCTTGCTCATGCAGATACGCCACTCCCTCAGTCAGTTGCTGGATGTATCGACAAATGTCGTCTTCTTCAAAGGGACCAAGCTCTTTAAGCAGCCTACACCAGCAAGCTTCAAGTCACTAACGATACACGGTCGGGAAAGTATCCCATCACTATTACCTGCTCATGGACCCTGCTGGCGCATATTCCATGAAGATGTTGTACGCGGGTCCTCGTCGCTCTACAAGAGCTTGTGAGTATAGAGAAACGGATCATGCACTCAGAAAGGCCCACCTGCTCCAAGAAAGCGCACGATGGACGGATGGTCGAGGCTCTGGACGATTTCCACTTCGCGTTCGATCTTATCAAGCGCAAGTGTACGCTGCATGCACAGCGACGACGTGTCGTTGCCCTGTTCATACTCTTCCTGGATGAAGATCTGCTTGACTGCCACAAAGTCACCACTGCTCATACGACGTGTATCAGTCAGATGGCTCTAGGAATGCAGCATCGAGCTCCTCACGTCGGAACACAGAGCGCCATGAAGACCTGACCGAATCGCCCCGTGCCGATGGAGGGGCCCTGTTGCCATACGAGCGTCCTAACTCATAGAATATGAGTCCACACACATAGTCAAGTGCTCTCTAACGTCCACATACTGCGCAGAGAGGAAGGAGAGCTGGAGCTCGGTCTCTAGTGGCATCGTCGTCATCCACTCGGTGGCTCTTCAAGGTCGAGTGGAGCGGACGGGGAGCGGATCCGCACGCGAGTGGATCCACTCCGTCCACTCCCTGTCGCAACAACTGGTGTACGTGGCACACGGCTGCTTGGTCCTCTGCGCTGGTGTTCCCAACGTTAACTCACCTGATAGAACGGAACAGACCCATACATACGTACGCTTGCATAGTCATGCGCTCGGTTTGCGCACTTGACATGTTGCGCATACACTTGGGGCGGATCGCATGGACACAAGAAAATTCCATCTGCTTTTCAACCAATCAGAAGATGTGTAGCCATTGTTTCAACCAATCACGAATTTCCCATAGTGGACGCGGGTTTGCGCAAACTGAAGCGTCCTCTGTCCGGTGGGCGAAACGATCTTCAGCAGCAGCAGCCAAGCGAAGAGCTCATTCCGCCTTTTGCCGCGTGCCTTCCAGTGCTCCCTTGCTCCCAGCGCTCCGCACTCGCTCCCAGTATGCGTCTCTTCACCAGCTCTTCGATGCGTGCCGCGCGTGGCTCGCTGCTGGCGATCAACCGCCGCAATTTCGGCACCAAGTCGTCGCAATTGACCTCGCAGGTCTTCAAGGACCACCTCAAGACCGTCACCATGGCGGACCAGAGCGAAACGGTGCTGCCTGGTGGCCGCCACCTCTTCCCATTGCTGCCAAAGGCCTTTGCCGGTGTCAAGCAGATTGGTGTCATTGGCTGGGGCTCCCAGGGTCCAGCTCAGGCGCAGAACCTCCGGGACTCGCTCGAGCAGACGGACATCAACGTCAAGGTGGGACTCCGCCAGAACTCGTCGTCGTTTGCCAAGGCCCGTGAAGCGGGTTTCTCCGAGGAGAAGGGCACGCTCGGTGAGATGTTTGAGGTGATCAAGGAGTCCGACGTGGTGGTGCTCTTGATCAGCGATGCTGCTTGCACGGAGCTCTACCCAAAGGTGTTCCCATTGCTCAAGGACGGTGCCACGCTTGGTCTCTCGCACGGCTACCTCTTGGGCCACCTCAAGTCGGTCGGTGAGACCTTCCCTTCGAACGTCAACGTCGTCATGGTGGCGCCAAAGGGCATGGGTCCGAGTGTGCGTCGCCTGTATGTGCAGGGCAAGGAGGTCAACGGTGCTGGTATCAACGCCAGTGTGGCCATTGAGCAGGACGTGAACGGCAAGGCTGCTGAGCACGCTCTTGGCTGGAGCATTGCCCTTGGCTCGCCATACACGTTCTACACCACCATGGAGGACGAGTACAAGTCGGACATCTTCGGTGAGCGTGGTATCCTCCTTGGCGGTGTCCACGGTCTCATCGAAGCGCTCTTCCGTCGCTACGTGCAGCACGGTATGTCGTACGAAGATGCTTTCAAGCACTCGGCGGAGTGTGTCACTGGTCCATTGAACACCATGATCTCGCACCATGGTATCAAGGCCGTGTGGGAGCACTTTCAGGGTGACGAGCGCAAGACGTTTGAGAAGGCGTACGCCGCCGCCTACACGCCATGCCGTGACATTCTCGAGGAGTGCTACGACGATGTGGCATGTGGCAACGAAATCCGCAGTGTGAACAACGCTGTGTCGCGCCATGGTCGCCTTCCAATGGGTAAGATCGACCAGACCTTGACCTGGAAGGTTGGTGAGAAGGTCCGTGCGGCTCGCGACGGCAACTTCGTCATGGACCCATTCACGTGCGGCACGTACGTGGCTATGATGATGGCACAGATTGATTTGCTCATCGAGCGTGGTCACTGCTACTCGGAAGTGGCGAACGAGTCGGTCATCGAGTCGGTGGACTCGTTGAACCCGTACATGCACGCGCGTGGTGTCGCCTACATGGTGGACAACTGCTCGACGACGGCGCGTCTTGGCTCGCGTAAGTGGGCGCCTCGCTTCGACTACTTGCTCACGGAGCAGGCGTTCGTGGCCATTGATGACAAGAGAATACCGCAGGAGGCTCAGCTCATGAGCGAGTTCAAGAACCACAAGATCCACGATGTGCTCGCGGTTTGCGGTAGCCTGAGACCAAGCGTTGACATTTCGGTGCAGTAGACGTGTGGCCTTAGTGGCTTTCTCACCTTGTAGATTGTCGGTGGCAGCAGTTGGCGTTTAGCTACGGAGGAGATTATATGGAACGGTATATAAATGCTGTGTGATTTGCTCTATTGAGTCAATGCTTGTCGAATGGGCTGACGTTGTCTTGACGCCCACATCGTATTGTTGCGCATCTGTGGTGCGGTCTACGATGACCATATGTGGATACAGCAAACGATAATCAAAGCCAGGGCTATTGCTAGTGCGAATGTATTGTAGATGTGATGTGAACAAATCTTCTACAGCCTCTTGGAAGCGACTAGCTGATAATGAGCTAGTAGTTCCAACACGCAGTGTCACCATGTACACGACTTGGCTTGATCCAACGAACAGAAAGGATACTCACACGCGACGACTTGATTCAATGGACACCATCCTTGATCATACAGACCATATATACTTCTGAAGCACGAACCCAGCCAACCGATTCAAGCACACTGTCACCCAACCTAGACCTCGATATCGTCAACGACGGACCCAGCAAAGCGAGCAAGACGGAACGAAACGCGAAACGAAGCAGCAGCGGAATGCTAGATACCGTATTATGAAGGCTACGGGGTCCGTGATGAGGGACCCCGGCGCATCCGCTGCCGTCGTTCGTCTGGCGCGCGTGCTGGGCCGTCGAAGATAAAAACCAAAGAGGATCGGGTCGAGGTCAAGGCCGGAGATGGTTGAGCTGGAGGCTGGAGTGTGCCGGGTGGGTCGAGTCAAACGGTCGGTCTTGGTTCCGACTTGTTGTGCAGGCTTGCCACGGTTGATTCTTCTGTGTCTATGTTTCCATCGGTACATTGTCGCTCGAGTAGTATTCATCTTCTTCTTCTTCTTCATATTCTTCGTCGTCGTCATCGCCATCGTCTTCGCCTCGTCATTACACCCACTCACCGATCGATCGGCACGGGAGCAACCGCGAGCGGTAGCCATGGAGCTCATCTTCGGCGCGATCCAACACGCTACGAGCTCGCAGGTATCGCTGGAAGGCGCAGTATCGAGCACCAAGAGCAAGGCGTGGCTTCTCACAATGTCCAGACTTGTTCGTCTTCATGGCCCTAGCTGTCGAAGGACGACGAGGCTTGGCACCAACCGCGACGGCTTCGGCCGCTTCATCAAGCACCAGTCTCGCTTCTTCCACGCGATCTTCCGCCAGAGCGACCAATATCGAGTAGCGAAGCGTCACTAGCTGCTCCGGCACCGCAACCTTGCAGTGCCGGTAGCCATTCACATCTTCATCTTTTCCAATATCACACGATGTCCACGACGGACAATCCGACATCACCGTTTCCTTCCACGCCAATGCGCGCTCATGAGCTTGTCGTGCACGCTGCACCGCGAGTCGCATAGATCGCACCGACTCGCGCGGATACCGCTTGCGCTTGCCATCATCTTCACCGTGCCCAAGGGTCGTCTTCAAATGGTCCTTCGCCGTTGCATACGCAACATACGCTGTGCGAGTAGCCGCCCGGGCCGCATCGAAGTCGAGAAGGAATCGGATCAGCGGTGCTTGAGCGTCGTCGGCTGCTTCCAAGTCGATTTTAGACTTGGATTCGGACTCAAAGTCGGACTCGACGTCGGTCTCAGCTTCCGTCTCAGCGTCGCTCAAGACGCCATCATCATCAACAACGACACTAACACCCTCACCGACACTGAACGGCTTGACTTGCAATGGCAATGGCAGGACAAGCGCATCAGCACGTGCAGGCACACGGTTGCGATTGCACGACTTGTGCGGCTTGACTTCGACCACGGGATCGCCTGGAAGGCGGCGGCGCGCGTTGAAGACGGCCACCATACACGACACACACACAGGCGGGGAGCTGGACTCCATAGTGTAGAAGCCAGCGCCATCGCCATCGACGTCGTGAGATTGCTCTTCGTCTTCGGTCGTGGGAGGAACCATGTCGATGTCTTGGATGGCAAACGCGTCTTGCGTGTCTTCGACAGCTTGTGCAACCTCCATGGTCACCGTGAGTGCTGCCACCTCGGTAGTGATCGCGACTTGGACGGCGTCCAACGCACTGTCGACGGCCACGCTCTTCCCAGCCGCCTGCTCAATCAGGTCGAGCGAGTCCGAGGCACACAAGCTGGCAGGGCGCGCGTGCACAGCATCAGCCGTCTTCTCATATGCACTCGTCATCTTCGTCTTCGTTTTCGCTTGCTCTGGCGTGGGCGAGGCTTGCGACACTCGCAGCTTCCACAGGAACCGCACCAGCAGCGTCTGTAGCGGGAGCGGGAGGCTCTTCGCGACGAGACGGCATGCCATCGGCAGCACCATGCGCTTGGGGATGTCGCTCTGAGCCAGCGCGTACATGAGCGCGAGCATCAGCATCTTGGGGGCGAGACGCGTCGTCTCCACCACAGTCTTGACAGTCGTCGTCGTTGTCGTGGGCACCAAGCACCACTGGGCCATCACACGAGTCACATTGTCGCTCTCCATCGTTGTCGTCTTCGGTCTTCTTCTCTCTGTCGGCGCTTGTCGGAGAATGAGAGGGAGCGGGGGAGTGAGAAGAAGAAATCGGCCCCCCCATCAAGACCCATCAATCAAACCACCGTGTCCCCCAAGGGACCACAGGGGACCGCAGGAGGGCGCTTCCTACGCATGCGCGCGTCAACGTGGCGGGCGGTGCCGTCAACACGCCCCATTACACGCTTCCACCGACGCTGCTTCCACTTGACGGCCTTGGCGGCTTTCCAAGATCGCGGAATGGGTCCATGGACGGACGGTCTCACGAGGGCGTGTGGGACGAATCAGAAGAGATTTGGTGGATGGGAGAGCATAGATGTGTAATTTTGTGTATTGTGTTGTGTATATTTGTAATTTATGGAACATAGTGTCTTTTAAAGTAATATTTCCTTCTTTGTGGCCATATCGAGGTATTCATGGGAGAAATATCATGAACCAACGTGGCTATTAGTGTAATTTTGACATAAAAGAAGGTCATCCTCGTAGCTGGTCTTTCTTGTCGTGAATATGTCAAAATAACCGCAAAAAATACTAAATCACACCGAAAGACGACATGTCTCCCACAAATTACTATAATAGACTCTTGACTTCACATAACCACATTCGTAGCCTCGTCCGTGTTGTGGTCCAGTATCTTCTGCGTATATGCACAGCGCTTGCCACCGCCGGCTCTCTCGATGTGCTGCATATAACTTGGATGTCAAGCGTAAAGCTGCGCGAGGAATGGTGTAAAGATACTACGGTGTGCGTTGGTGATTCTATTGGGAATCGGCGTGGATTACATATCGCAGACTTCGTTGCTTTCGTACTAATGCAGTATCCTCATTGATTGCTACGCAAGATTAGACACGTGGTGGGGGCCTGTGAGGAAGAGTATAACTGTATTACTAGCCACTCGCTTTGCGTCTCTAGTTCTTGCGGCTGCTTGTTCGCTTGACCGTGGCCTTGGCAACGCTTTCGGCCTCCAAGGCGGTGGTAATAGCAGCCGCGGCGGCGTCGGCAACTGGCGTCTCCAATGGGATCTGACCCGTGGCTTCCAACACATCGCGGCACTTCTCCACCCACGCCATGAGCTCTTCCAAGGCGACTGCAGAAAGAGAGATGAGTTAGTTCACATATCCATAGGCAACAAAGACATTGTAAGGTGTACGTACTGCGTCCGTCCTGGTCGTGGTCGATCTGCGAGATGACCCACTCGACGTCTTCCTCCGTGTTGGTCTTGCGCAAAATTGTCATGACGGCCGTCTTGAACTCCTCGGCCGTGAGCATACCGTCGCTGTCGCGATCCAAAATGTTGAGACGGTCGCCGACATCGCGGTCGACCTTCTCCAACTCGACTTCGAGGTTCGAGAGCATCACGTCGAGGCGCTTCATCAAGCGACCCGCAGTCTTGTTCTCGCGGCTCTGCGTACCAATGCGGCCAGCCGCCAACAAGCCCTCGACGTCCATCTCCGACTTGTTTTGCTTCATTTGGTCCACGGCCTGACGTTCCTTGGCGACGATCGACTTGAACGCAAGCGATTCGAGAGCCATCAACTCCTCCAAACTGACAATGTCCGCAATGGACTTTGGCGGCGTCGCAGGAGCAGGTTCACCGGTCGCACTGGCGTCGGCAGCAGCACCAGTGTCCACCGGCGAAGCCACCTTGTCAGCACTTGCAACTGGCTCCGATGGGAGGACCACCGCCGCCGCGGCGTCTGTACCTTCGGTCACTTCGATGACCTTGGCAGCAGCAGCTTCGGCCGCCGCGGCTTCTTCGTCGGCCTTCTTCTTGCCTTCGCTTCGGAACTTTTCTTCGTCGGCAATCATCTCGTTCTGGTAACGAATCGACTCGAGCTTGAGCTCACGCAACTCGAGACTCTCCGTACCAGCCGTGGTCGCCGACAAGGCCACTTCCGTCACGACCTCTTCGTCCATCGACGAGAGCGACGTGGCAAGCGCAGCTTCTGGGTTGTCCATGGCCGTGATGTTGAGCGCACGCGACATGATCAGCAGCGACGTCGGCACGTTCTTGTTGATCGAGAGATCGAGCCACTGACGCATCTGACGCATGTAACCGGCCTTGGTGAGGCCCGTGGCACGCATACCACGTTCCATACACGCCTGCTGGAGCTCTTCCTTGTCAAGCGAGTCAAGGCCTTCCCAGATGATGTCCTGGTCGTCCTTCTTGAGCTGACGCACGCGGTTACGCAACTGGAAACGCAAGAAGTTGTCGTTACCGTAAGGCTGGACGCCCATGTAGCGACACATGGCCACGAGCTGTGGACGCGAGATGTTGTCAAGCATGAGCTCATCGTTGAAAAGCGTCGCGACCTTGAGCGTCTCGTCGGCCGAGACCGCGTCACCCTTCTGCGCACGCTCGATAAAGTCCATGACTTCGCTCGCAGTCGCCTTACGCTCCTCCGTCACGCCTTCCGTGTCCCGTGTGTCCTGCATCACGTCCTTGACGGTGTCTTGCAAGAACTCGGCCAACGCCACACGCAACTGCAACTGGCGCTTCATGTCTTCTTCGCGCTGGAACGAGTCCTTGAACGTGCTCGGCAGCATGTTTGGGAACATCTTGAGTGCAACCGGCAGCAGCAATTCCATGAACGGCACGATCACGAAGAACGCGAACGGCACAAGACGCACGAGATCGGCTACAGTACGCTGCAACTGCTTACGTTCACGACGCGACAGCGCGTTACCACGCAACAGGCGACGCAGGATTCGCGTGGACGTCGTCACGTCCGCGTACAAGAGCTTGGAGCCGACCCAGTAGTGCTTGAGTTCGGCCTTGACCTTGTCCTTGAGACGGCCCAACCACGCCTTGACGGCAGCTGGGTCTGTGAAGATGAGCTGGATACCACGACCCAACGCCTTGGCGCCATCAACTGTGAGCTGAGGCACACGACGGATGAGCGAGACAGCCTCCTGCGAGACCTTGGGCAACTGCTGGTCGAGGTTGTTGACACGGATCAATTGTCGCTCTCCGCCCTTTTCCAAGGCGGACACGAGCTTCTCTTCCTGCGCCTTGATCTTGCTTCGTCGTCGTCGAGCGGCCGCGACGCGCTTCTTGGCAGCCGCCGCTTCTGTCGGCGACAAAGGCACGGTCGTGGCCGGCTCGTTGGCGTTGGTCGATGTGTTGAATCCGCGCAGAGAGGAGGTGTACACGGCGAGCGCATGTGCGTGGAAGAGCGGCTGGCGCGTGTGAGGCGTGTAGAGTGGCTGCACGAGTGGCGAGGTCACGGTGACGAGACGAGCGGCCATGGGCATGCGGTCAGCGCGGCGGCGCTGACGCTCATCGTCCAGTCCGGCGGCGAAAAGCGCGCTGCTCGAGTGGAGCTGACGACGCAGCAGTGGATGCGAGCCACCAAAGCCGTGGCTGCTGGTCTGGGCGTGCAGCTGGAGGACTGTCGATCGTGCCGGCCGCGTGTGGCGCGTGGCCAGCGCCGAGGACGCGCGCAGACTCGTGCGGAGCATGGGGATCTGTGGGGCTTGGCTCGGATCGGCGTCTGAGCTGCTCACTCGCCACGAGCGGTTCCACTCAAACCGGACCGGTCTTTTCGAACCCACGACCGACCATCACTCTTGTATCATGTACCATCACTCATATATCAGTTTGACCATCACTCTGTAACGGTGATTATGGCCACTACCGGTACCATACTGATGTTTTCTAACGTCAAGATGTTACGAACCGGAATGTCAAATGCGCGGTTTGAATGCCAATCACATTGACGGACGCCATTGACTACGGATACCAACATGGTGGCGCCGTCGAGTCGGAAGAAGAAGAGCAAGAAGAGCGCGCCCAAGCGCAAGCCCGTGAACCTGCAGGCCAATTTCAATCGTAAGTGCTCCACGGGCGTGGCCACGGCCATTGTGGCGGCCGCTGAGCAGCTCGCGGCGGCGTATGAGGCGCCCGTGAGCGCCGACATGTTCCCCACCAACGGCGCTAACCACGACCCTGCCGATGCTGGTGCTGCAGGTGCCACGTCCGTCGGCGACTTCCATCTGCACAGGTAAGTAGATACAGGTGATGCGGTCCGTATCAGACGACTGATTGACACCTCTGCAGTCTGTGCAGCGATGGAAAGCACACGCCGCGTGAAGTGATTGCCAAGGCCGCGGCGAACGGCGTGTCCTTCATGTCCTTGACCGACCACGACACCATGGCGGGTGTAGCAGAGGCCATGGAGGCTGCTCAGGAGCTGAATGTGCTCGTCATCCCGGGCGTGGAGATCAGTGCCGAGGTCAAAGGCGGCGAGAACCTGCATATCCTCGGCTACTTTTACCCAGGATCCAACAGTGTGGAGCTCGAGCAGCAGCTGGAGAAAATCCGCATTGGTCGGCACAAGCGCGGCAAGGAGATGCTCGCGAAACTGGTGCGTTGAGTCGTCTTCGACCGTCAACTGAATCGTGGTATTCATGGATGTTGGTGGATACCTAGGCCAAGATGGGTATCCATCTCAAGTGGGAGCGCGTGCTCGAGATCGCTGGCGAGGCGGCGCCTGGCCGACCCCACGTTGCAGAGGCGTTAGTCGAAGGTGGCTTCGTGTCCAACTTCCGAGAGGCCTTCTCACGATATCTCCATAACGATGGACCAGCTTACGTCGAGGTAGGACCTTTCGACTGCATGTCACTCATCCGATTTGTCTTGACGATGATCGGATTGATTGCAACCAGGGCGAACACTTTCCTCCTGAAGACGCCATCAAGCTCATCAAGAGCGCAGGCGGTGTCTCTGTCTTGGCGCATCCGTGGTGCTGTAAGGTACGTTCAGCAAGAAGAGCCGTCGGGAGATCGATCCACCTCATCGAGTCGCTCGAATACACAGGATCCGATGAACCTCATCCCGAAACTCGCCGAACTGGGCATTCAGGTACGTGTATTCCTTGATGGCAGAGCTTCTGTTGGTCTCTGAGTCGCGTTGCTGATTCGTAGGGCGTTGAAGTTTACCATGATACTGGCAAAATTGATATGTACGGCTTTCTAGCTGATGAATCCAAACTGCTCAAGGTATGTTCACGTGAGCATGGCTTAGTTACACTGGTGAGCTGATTGCCGATCCTCTCGTACAGCTCGGAGGCTCGGATTTCCACGGCATCGACCCAACGTCCGAGCGCGCGCCGGGCGCCATCCCCTTCCCAAAGCGCCACGTTGAAGCGTTCCTCGCCCATGCCAAGAGCGCGTGGGAGCGGCCACTCGCCGAGCAGCTGCGAACGCTCGTGCAGTCGAGTGAGACGCCTGAGAGTCTCCTGATCTGGTGCGAGCAGCGCGAGTTCGCGCAGCAGTTTGTCGAGAAGGAGCTCCACCGTACGTTGACAGTGGAGGCAGAGCGAGGGCAGTACTGTCGCGTCAGCATCCGATAGCGAGGTGGCGAGTGTAGTGTAGCGATAGAATAGTTTGATAGATAGATAGAGTCCACGTCTTGACACATTCGTTTGTTTTTCCTTAGTCAACTGCACGACTACACCGACTCCAGAGTGGCTCCAGCACTTACAACTTGGAGTCGGGGTACAGCTGCTTGTCACCAGGGAAGCGGTTGTACGTGATGCCCGACTGCACAATGCGGACGCAACGACCGCTGTTGTTTGGGTCCTTCAACGACATCTCAAAGGCATCGACGACCTTGCTCACTTCGATCAATCCGCCCATGAGCTTAGTCCATTCCGGCAAGAACTCTTCCGCGTGCTTGCCCATCGCCGTCTTGGCGAAACCAGGGCAGAGCGCCACGACGCGGATGTTGTGCTGCTTCTTGAGAGGGTGGCACGAGCGCGTGAAGCCTACGACACCAGCCTTGGCGGCGGCGTACTGAGGTGAGTATGGCACTGGGTTGAGACCAGCGGCGCTCGAGAGGTTGATCACCACGCCTTCCTGACCACGAAGGTTCTTGCGGAACTGCTGGATGGCCACCTGCGAGCCACGCACGACGGCCGTCAAGTCGATCGTGATGACGTCCTCCCAGTTGCGAGGCGCATCGTCGTCCCAGAACGCGAGGTCACCAGCGATACCGGCGTTGTTGATGAGGAGGTTGACTGGCTTCTCGAAGAACTTGGTGGCATAGTCGAAGACGCGGTGGAAACTGTCCATTTCCACGACGTTCTGCTGCGTCCAGCAGACGTTCGTCTTGCCAAACTTGGCGGCGAGCTCCTGGCCGGTCGTCTCGAGCAGCGAGGCGTTCACGTCCGTGATGAGGACCTTGCCGCCACCACCGAGGATGCGCTCAGCGAACGCACGGCCAAAGCCCACGGCGCCGCCCGTGACGATACCGACGATCTCCTTGAGCTGCATCGCTTGTGTTCTGTTCCGGTCCTTTGTCCAAGTGAGCTGTGCGATCACGGTCTCACTTGCCAAGTGGCTTGGCCTTGTCCCCCGCCTCTGAAAACATGTAGCCTGTGCGAAAAAGGTCGACGGAAGCACGAGGAAACGCCCTCATGCACTCTATAAGCTGATTCCTCGTGGAAATGGGTGTTGAACACGCCCATCCGCTGTCGAATGTTGACGTATCCATTCTCTGGTTGAACATGTCTGCATGGGTGATGCACCTAGCCGCGATGATATCGGGTCAGCTTTCCCGTCGAGAGACAAGAGACCATTGCATATCATCATGCATTCCATCATTACAACTTGGCCTCTGGGTACAAGTGCTTGTCTCCTGCAAAGGGGAAGTAGGACGAGCCAGTCGGGACGATGAGGATGCAACGTCCACTGTTGTTGGGGTCGTTCAGCGCCATCTCAAAGCCGTCGACAACCTTACTCACGTCCATGACCCCACCCAAACGCTGGATCAATTTGGGTGAGACCTCGATAGCGAGCTTGCTGAGAGCAGAATCGACGAACGCGGGACACAGCGCCACAACGCGGATGTTGTGCTGCTTCTTGAGGGGATGACAGGAGCGCGTGAAGCCGATGACACCGGCTTTGGCAGCACCGTATTGAGGAAAGAATGGCGTGGCCATGAAGCCTGCCGCACTCGAGACGTTGATCACCACGCCTTCGTTGCCACCGAGATGCTTACGGAACTGCTGGATGGCTACCTGCGAGCCACGAATGACTGCCGTCAAGTCGATCGTGATGACGTCCTCCCAATTGCGAGGAGCGTCCCCCTTCCAGAAGTCGAGGTCGCCTCCAATACCGGCGTTGTTGATGAGTAGATTCACTGGCTTCTTGAAATGGTTGGTGGCGACGTCGAAGATGCGGTGGAAGCTGTCCATTTCCACGACATTCTGTTGCGTCCAACCAACATTCGCCTTGCCAAACTTGGCGGCCAACTCCTGGCCGGTCGTCTCCAAGAGTGAAGTGTTGATGTCCGTGATGAAGACATTGCCACCAGCGCTCAGGATCGTCTCGGCCAAGGCGCGTCCGATGCCAGCAGCACCGCCCGTGACGATGCCTACGATGTCCTGGAGCTGCATCGCTTGTGTTCTGTTCCGATCTCTTGTCTGACTGGGCTATGTGCCCACGGTCTCACTTGCATGCGTGTCCTCAGCCTCTGAGAACACGTCGTCTGTTCTGAGTATGCGGCAGGAAACACTCATAGGAACTGATTCCTCCAAGAAACGCTATGATGGAGGCGATGTTTTGAGTCTCTTGACGTGACTTTGATTGATTGACGCATTAGGTAGGTAGGCAAACGCCCGCGTTAAACTACACGTAGACTTTGACTTACAACTTTGAGGATGGGTACAAGTGCTTGTCGCCAGGGAACTGGAAGTACGCGGTGCTCGACTGCACGATGCGGATGCAGCGGCCATTGTTGTTGGGGTCTTTGATCGCCATCACAAAGGCGTCGGCCACACGACTGACGTCCATCATGCCGCCCATGCTCTTGATCAACTCCGGCTTTACCGATTCAATGTGATCGCCCATGGCGGTTTTGGTGAAGCCAGGACACAACGCTATAACACGGATGTTGTGCTGTTTCTTGAGTGGGTGACAGGAACGCGTGAAGCCGACGACACCAGCCTTGGCCGCCGCGTAGTCGGGGGCGTCTGGCACTGGCCCGAGACCGCCAAAGGCCGCGACGTTGACGATCACGGCTTCCTTGCCCTGGAGTTTCTTGCGGAACTGCTGCACAGCGACCTGCGAGCCACGAATGACTGCCGTCAAGTCGATGGTGATCACCGGCTCGAACTCGGTTGGCGCGTTCATCTCCCAGAACTTGAGGCAACCGGCGATGCCGGCGTTGTTGACCAGCACATTCACGTCGCGCTTGAACTGGTTGGTGGCCAAGTCAAAGGCGCGGTGGAAGCTGTCCATGTCCACGACATTCTGTTGCGTCCAACCAACATTCGCCTTGCCAAACTTGGCGGCCAACTCCTGGCCGGTCGTCTCCAAGAGTGAAGTGTTGATGTCCGTGATGAAGACATTGCCACCAGCGCTCAGGATCGTCTCGGCCAAGGCGCGTCCGATGCCAGCAGCACCGCCCGTGACGATGCCTACGATGTCCTGGAGCTGCATCGCTTGTGTTCTGTTCCGATCTCTTGTCTGACTGACTGAATGTTCAACGGTCTCACTTGCATGTGGCTCGGCGTTGTCCTCACCCTCTGACTCAGATGCTGCCGCAGGAAACAGAAACACTTACACGAACTGATTCCTCCAAGAAACACGAGGTTTGGAGATGGTGCTTTGAGTCTCTGGATGATCGCAAGTGAGACTTTGATGATTGACGCATTAGGTAGGTAGGTAAACGCCCGCGTTAAACTACACGTAGACTTTGACTTACAACTTTGAGGATGGGTACAAGTGCTTGTCGCCAGGGAACTGGAAGTACGTGGTGCCCGTCTGCACGATGCGGATGCAGCGGCCATTGTTGTTGGGGTCTTCGATCGCCATCACAAAGGCGTCGGCCACACGACTGACGTCCATCATGCCGCCCATGCCCGTGATCAACTCCGGCTTGACCGAGTCGATGTGGTTGCCCATGGCGGTGTTGGTGAAGCCAGGACACAACGCTATAACACGGATGTTGTGCTGTTTCTTGAGTGGGTGACAGGAACGCGTGAAGCCGACGACACCAGCCTTGGCCGCCGCGTAGTCTGGAGAGTCTGGTACTGGTCCAAGACCCGCGAAGCTCGAGACGTTGACGATCACGGCTTCCTTGCCCTGGAGTTTCTTGCGGAACTGCTGCACAGCGACCTGCGAGCCACGAATGACTGCCGTCAAGTCGATGGTAATCACCGGCTCGAACTCGGTTGGCGCGTTCATCTCCCAGAACTTGAGGTATCCGGCGATGCCGGCGTTGTTGACCAGCACGTTCACGTCACGCTTGAAATGGTCGGTGGCCAAGTCAAAGGCGCGGTGGAAGCTGTCCATGTCCACAACGTTCTGACGCATCCAGCAAATGTTCTTCTTGCCGAACTTGGCGGCCAACTCCTGGCCGGTGGTCTCCAGCAGCGCCGTGTTGATGTCGGTGATGAGCACCTGGCCACCGGCAGTGAGGATCTTCTCCGCGAAGGCGCGTCCGAAGCCGGCGGCGCCGCCCGTGACGATGCCTACGATGTCCTTGAGCTGCATATTAACTGATCTGGTCCGGACGCCAAGTGAGCTCTTCGGCCAGAGGTCCGGTGTCCAGAGTCCACAGTCCAGTATGACTGCGAGTCGTCCACCAACTGTTATAACGAATACCCTGCGCTTACGGTGTACGTTAAATCATGTTTTGTACGGTTCCGTGACCTGTATATATTGATACCCGCTGGTTTAGCGTGTTGAAGTAGCGTCGGCCCGGTGATGTTGACGCAGTCAGAAACAGGTTGAACCTTACCGGTTTGAACCGGTGGACCCTCCGATGACCGATGCCTTGGTGCCCACGGAACAAACGGAGCAAGATGAGTGCGACGGAAGACGAGAGCAAGCGCGCGGTGGACGCGGAGGAGATGGATCTGGACGATCTTCTGGACGGTGCGGATGCTGTGGAAGGCAGTGGCAGTGGTGGCTCGTGCTGACCGCGTGACGTGTGGTGCTCGACAGATGCGCTGGACGACTTTGCCGACGAGATTAGCAAGACCGCGTCAACCGGTAGGTGCATGTCATGGTTCCTCTCGTCGTTTCAGATACTTACGAGTGGTGGATGCATGCAGAGACGCCGTCGGTAGCAGCAGCGCCGCCTGCGATGGCCGATGCGCTGGAAGAAGCGGCGGTCAAGCTCGAGGCGACGTCGGACAAGGAGATGGAGAACCTCAAGGAGGTACGACTTGTCCGGAAAGGATGGACGAGTCGATCGATTGACGAGCGTATTGCGTGCTAGTAGAACATGGCCAAGTTCCTCGAAGATGCGCAGAATCCAGAGTTCCAGCAGGTGCTGGAGCAGGCGTTCCGCGAACTCGGTGGTGACGGTCCGTTGCCGTGACGACTGGCGTGACGAGGGTCTCGTGTACTCACTCGCTCTCGTGTGTTGTGTGCGTAGCCGACGGAGCCAACATTGAGCAGCTGCTTGGCTCGCTCAAGACTGCGCAGGGCGAGAAGGAAGACGAAGACCTCGATGTGAACGTCGGTGTGGCCAAGACACTGCAGGTGCGTTCGTTGCTGCTGAGCGTACTAGGACAGACTCATGGACACGTCGTACGATAGAACATGGCCAAGGCAGCAGAAGACATGGAAGGTCTCGAGGCGGCCAAGATGGAGCAGATGGGCGAAGAGATGATGGAGGAAATGATGAAGCAGTTTGAAGGCATGGGCGAAACGGTGCGAGGACCAACAGTTGCGTTGTGTAGCGCAGCTGCTGATGGGTTGTGGTCGTGTAGAGTGACTTCCAGGGCATGGTGGACGGCATGATGCAGCAATTGCTCTCCAAGGACGTGATGTACGACCCGATGAAGCAGATTTGCGAGCGGGTACGTTGGTCGTGTGGATTCAAGTTGCCCAAGACGTTGTGCTAACTGATTGGTGCTTGTAGTATCCAGCGTGGCTCGCAGAGAAGGAGTCGTTGCTCTCCAAGGAAGACTACGAGCGGTGCGTGAGCGTGCGTTGAGAGATTTGTACTCTGGTCAGCTCGCTAACGCTGTCCTGTGTCTTGGTGCCGACAGATATGGCAAGCAGTACCGTTACTTCCAGGAGATCATCGCCGTGTACGAGTCCGAGCCCGACAACTTTGCTCGTCTCTCGGAATTGATGCAGGAGATGCAGGAGACTGGCCAGCCGCCGTCCGAGATCGTCAAGGAGCTCGCACCCGGCTTGCAGTTTGACGACGAAGGCATGCCCGTCATGCCCAACATGGTACGTCCCTCTTGCCGTCATACAAGACCCAGACTGACCTCTTATGACCTCTTGACAGGGCGCTGGCATGTTTCCTGGCATGGCGGGCATGCCCGGCTTCCCCATGGGCGGCGGCGCGGGCCAGGAGCAGTGTACACTCATGTAGAACAGCTAGGCCCCTTCAAAATATGCACGTCATTTGTCCACTGGCACTAGCCGTCAAGAGTCACTCGGTCGAGGGGACTTGTGCCACTCACTTCCTTCCCATTCGATCTTTTGCGATGGTGGCGCCGACAAATGCCGCTGACGATGCGTGCTGGCGCTTCGCCAGTCGACTGCCGTGGCCCGAGGTGCGCGGGCGTCGCCTTTACGAGAAGCTGACGTCGCGTGCGACCAGCGAGTTTGAGATCGAGAGCTGCGAACCCACGGCCGGACACATTGCGCTGGTGCTGCGTCGTCGCGTCGATGAGACGCAGCCGGCCCCAGCGCCCGCCATGGACGATACGAACGCGTCCACGGCCTCGCAGCTGGCTCTGACGCGTGTGGTGTTCGTCGTGGACGCGGTGCCGCCGCCGGCGCAGCGTCCGACGTCCTCGAGCTTCTTGGCGGCGTCGGCGGCGAAAGAGCCGGCGTGGACGATGCTCACGACGCGTTCGCACAGCTTTGCTGGCTCCACGAGCACGTCGTCCACTGCGACGGCCACAACCGAGGCTAGCAACCAGCCGATCTCGTTCAATTCGCTGGACGTGGACGAAGTGGATCTGGTCCAAGAGCTCTTCACGACCACGCGCGTGGGCAAGGACGCGTGCATCCTGGCCAAGTCCCCGTTGCTCTGTGCGCGCTTCGACGCCCGTGTCGTGGCGGTGTGCTTCACACGCAGCAATGCCAGTGCGTCGTCGTCGTCTACGGACGACAGCTCGTCCTCCTCGACGTCCCCGCTGCGCTGCGTCATCGCGCGAGAAGACGGCATGGCATACATTTGGGAATGGGGCGCCGATCTCTACCAGTGGACGTTCCTCAATCGCTTCTGCTTCCTCGAGAACGCCAACCTCAAGTGGACGCGCCCCATCCTCCACTTCACAGCCGTCAACTGTGCCTGGGGCCACACGAGCGCCAGTCACGAGAGCCACCTCAGCAGTGTGGACACGACCGAACTCGTGTGGTGGTCGAGTGAGAACAAGCAGGAGCCAAAGCTCTGGACGCGCAGGATCCAGTACGGCATCGAGACCAACACGTTCCGCACGCAGATGCAGATCGGCAGTGCGCTGGAAATGCGCAACGTACGAGATGTCACAACGCTCAAGAGCTCGCGTCTCGGTCTGTGGGTCGTCTCCAAGACGAACGGCGTCTCGTTCCGCGGCGTCAACTTGCTTCACACGATGACGTACGAGTGGGCGGAGGGGTTTGATGCCGACGATGTGCTCACGTGTGTCCACAATGTCACTGGGGAGCTGCTGGTGCTCGATCGCCAGTCGCCTCCTCGCCTCGTGCTGCTCTCTCCCGTTCGATCTGCGTCGTCCACGCTGCATCCGCGTCAGCTCACAGCCAAGACGATGACGCTAGCGACAGAGACCAAGATGTCTCGCATCGAGAGCATCGCTGCACATCGTCAGCTGTTCCTCGCGCTCACGAGTAACGGCGAGTGCAATGTCTTTAGTCTCTTGACCGGACAGCCGCTCACCCAGCTTCCACTACCACGATCTGGTGGCGACGCCGCATTCCGCATGTGGATTATGAGCGGACGAGCAAGTGCTGTGGGTGTATGGTCGAAGCAGGGCTTTTGGCAACTGCAAACGCCCACGGCGCACGCTCTCGCCAAAAAGCTGAGCCAGCCCAAGGCATCGGAAGTGTCCAGAACGAAGGAGAACCCGGCACTAGAAGCTGTTCGACCGTACGGCGCTTCACTCCGATTTGAGGCCACACGGTTCGCTCTGGACTTGCTCCAGTCGGCCAAGACTCTTGTCGCTGAGCGGAGTGACTGTGAGGTGGCCTGGCACACGGCAGTGCAGTCGATTTCGAGTCCAGCCTTGCTATTGGCAACCCTCTCGCCAGAGGAGAACGCCCCGGAGGAGATGCTCGAGGCGCTCGCAACTCTCGTGGACCAACTCTACCACGTGACTCATGATGTGCTCGTCACTGGCCGCTTCAGTGCGTCGATTGACAAGCGCAATCCCACTACTCTTGACGTGATGCAGCATGTGACGCCAGCGAATCTCGAAGCTTTGCATCACCTGGCTAATTGGGTCTTGCTCGCCAAGCGTAAGCTTGCACGACTCCAGACGACAGTCTACCACAAAGGACGCCGTCATTTGCGGGCACGCACTGTGAGCTCGCTTTCGACACTCCGTGCGGAAGACGAAGAGAATCAGGATGAGAACGGCGCCATGCCCATGTTCAATCCCCTGGAAGAGCCGATCGTCCCCAAGGATGAAGCCACGAGTTCGGCACTGAGTCGGAAAGTGCGACCGATGAGCAGTCTCCAGTTTGCGGCAGGCAGCTGCTCAGTGCGTCATGGCAAACAGTGGCTCGCACAGCTCGAGTCATTGTTACTTGATGGTGTTGCGTTGGGTTCAAAGGAGGGTCAGTCTCGTCGCTCCGGTGTGCCGCACACCTTGCTTTTCCACGAAGAGCGCTGGCTAGCTGACTTCCAGCGCGCGTTCTCGTCCTTCTCCAAGCACATGTACTTTGAGTCGATGAGTCGGCTCTATCTGCTGCATCGTCCTGATGTACTGCTGGCGTTCGTGCGGTGCATCGCAGCGTACTCGCCACGTTTGTTCTCGCTCTCTGGATGGGATTCGGTGGTCCGCACACATGCTGAGCGCGCATTGGCGCTGCTCCCACCGACCCACGTGTTCGTGCATCGCGTGCAGGAGGAGCACTCAACACTCGCTCGTCGATCGTCCTCAACTCCGTCCACCAAGCGCCGTCACCAACGAAGACAGAGAGACCTTGCACTGGGCCTTGCGTCTGCGCGAGATGCTCTCCTTGCCTATGCCGATGTACTCTGTCTCTGTGGCTTCTATCTCGAAGCTGCTCGAGCTCTGCTTGACGCCGATCTCTACGATGAGTGTATCGACCGTTTTCTCACTCAGCCTCTGCCTTCCCGTCTCGCCAGCACCGCCTCGTCGTCCTCACAAGTCGTACCTTCGTCCAACACGACAGAGTCCGTGCTCAGCGCTGTCTACTTCATGTTACTGACACACTGCGTGCACCATCGTGACGCACCGGCCCTCACCCGCTTGCTTTCATTGCGTCCGTCGCATGTGAGTGTGTTGCTAGCTCTCAAGGCACTCAAGCAGCTTCTCCCTCAGCAGATCGTGCGTGACGACACTAACAACAGTCAACGCATCACAGTCGGAGCGTTGCGTCCAGTTCTCATGGCCATGCTCAAAGAGCAGCGGGTTGTAGCAGCCGCGAGCTGAGTAGGCCAAGAGTTGGGTGTCCACGAGTGTTTAACCAGTAAACGGTTTGTTTCGTACTACATATGTATTACGGCTATGATATGTATCTGTTTCTGCTTTTCTTTCTCTTTAAAAATGCATGAACGCACAAAATTGACGTCACTTAGACGGTCAGCTGCCATAACACGAGCGCCACTGAGCGCTGGATCCACTTGCTGTTCGCAAACTCGCTCTCACCCACCGACACGGCCACTGAGAACACGAGGCGGTCGCGACGCGTGCTCGAGTAGACTGGGAGACGACGCAGCGAGGCTTGGTCCTTCTCCACCTCGGTTTGAGGCACCCAGCGCAGATAGATCATGTCGAGATTGTTGCGAATCACATCCGACGTGGCGAAGCCGTTCGTCGTCCAGGAAGCGCCTTCGATCTGGAAGCCGCGCACAGCGAAGCAGCCGACCTTGTCACTTGGCTGGATGCTAGCAACCAAAACAAGCTGATCAAGCGAGCACTTGAGGGAAGCAGCAACGCTCTGGCGAGCCGCCGTGACGAAGGCTTCGGCAGAGAACAGTCCACCAAGCCAGATACCGCTCGAAACGCCGAGCAAGTCCTTGGCTGGCACAGCCACGAGTTCTCCAAGTTGCTTGACACGATGCGCAAAGTCGCTCATCCACTCCGGAAGAGACAATGACGCGGTGACAGCAGAGAGTTGAGCCCACTGCTTTGGCACCTGGTCACGGTACAGAGTCTGCATCGCCTCGCGCACGTCGTTCGTTGGCTTGGACTTGTAGTGGCAGACTGACTGGACGGTAGTAAGCAAACCGCGTACATTGCCCAAGTACTCATTGCCAAGCTCCACTTCACGGAAGACGCAACGGTAGATCGGATCGGAGAAGTGAACGGCATCACGAGAAAGAGATGGCAAAGCCGCTGGTAGCTCCTGAAGCCACTGGGTGACGCGACGGTCAAGCTCCTGCACCCACTTCGGACGTGCGTCCGATTCAGGTGAGGCGTTTTCTGTAGATCCGGTACCAAGCACCATACTCTCCTCCTCGGCGGAGCTAGACAAGTCTTCGCTGCCGTAGAGATCTTGCATCGCCTGGAAGTTGCGAATCGTCAACTGCGCCTGGTTGATCAACAGCATCGTCTCGGCCGAGCGAGGCAAGCCGAGCCACGATGGTGGGTTCACGTTTGGCAGCTGTAGGACCCAGTCCACGAACTGCTGTTTCGTCTTACCCTCAGCAATTACCACTGGATCATCGCCACTCACAAGCTCGAATGTGTTCTGGTAGCTGTCTGGCGTAAACACGTTGTCCAAGAGCGTCTCGAGCAACTTTTCATCGAACTCGTTGTCCACCCGACCACCGTACACGGATTCCTTAAGCGTCGTACGAATTGCGGTCCATGGAATGTTGTCTGGGGCAACGTGGGCACGGTTATGGCCAACTGAGTTGACCCAACGATCAATAACGTCGCAAGCACCACGGAAGTCGGACTGACTGAACTCGTACGTCTTGGACCAACCAACAGGCACGTAACGCAGACGCTCCTGCACAATAGCATGGAACCACGCGAGCAACAAGTACAGACGAGCACGTTCCGCTGGCGTCTTGTTCATCCGCTCTGGAGCAACAATATCCAACGAACGAACCATGCTCGCCTTGACACCGCTTGGAGCCTCAAACACGAAGATGTCACACATACGCAACAGGTTGACCGGCAGGTTAGGGTGGATTTCACTCGTCAAGAAGAGACGGAAGCCGGGGTTGACAGTGTCACGCGCGTTGTAGAGCTTCTTCTCGACGCCAACGAGCCACGAAGGACAGAGATGGACATTACGCAACAGCAACCACGAACCGTTCTTGAGCGCAGTGTTCAAGCACTTCTCCGCAGCTTCGAAACCTTCCGCCGAACCCATCGAGACCGAGTTGTACTTCTTGTGCAACACCAATGCCAACTCGTCCACCTGAGCACTGGCATCGAAACCAGTGGTGGAGCAGAGCAAGACAGCTCGAGTTGCATGAGTATCGTTTTCCACATTCTTGCGCAGTTCGATTTCACCTCGCCATGGGAAGTCATTACCGAATACGGCTTCAATGAATGACGCGGCAGCGTAGATAGTGCGGTCAGGACGCATGAAATGCACTAGAACAAGGCGACGGAAAGCAGCACGACGTGGCGACGTAGCTTCGTCGACAACTCCAGCCTCCCAACCTTTTGGCAACACCTTCTCTGGTGTAGGATGCTTGATCAAAGCGTTCCATTCAGTAGAGTTCGCACGGACATGAGCTTCGATGTGCTTGAACGAAGGAACAAGCAAAAGCTTTGAGAAGTGATCCAGTTCGTCCTTGGAGAACGAAGACAACAAGCTCTGCAGATCCGATCGTGTGCTGCCTTGCTCCGCCCGAGCAACAATGGCCGAATGATTGAGGAGCGTATCGATCTCTTCGTCGCTTGGGTAGTCCACATTACTGGTCTCACCAAGCGCAGCACCCGTTTCGCGCATCAAATCCAAGAAGATCTGAGCAAGGCGCATCGCGAACATCAGCTTGTCGTTCTCAGCCAGACCACGACTCACACGCGCAGCAATGTGCGCAAAGAGCGTCTTGGAGAGCTGGTGCAGGCGAGCCGACGTATTCTGAGCGGAGATGTCACCACGAGGAGCAGCCAAGACATTCGTGAGAACGCTGAGGAAGTAGCTCAACGAGTACTGGTACAGGAAGTGCACCGACGCCAGTCCCTCCAATGCGAAGTACAAACGTGAAGCACCCTTCGCCAGTGGGCAATACAACTTCGTCGCGGCCTCGACAATCTCCATCGTCGTGTGCGTGTCTTCGACCTGACGAGAGATCTCAGCAGCTTCCGCCTTGGTACCCTCCAGTGCGTTGATCACACTATCATCATCCAAAATGTTGCCCTGCACGTTGTTGATTTGCTGCAGAAGCGAATCTTCGAGCTCACGCAAACGTGCCTGGTACTCGCCTTGCAGCTTTAGCAGATTGTGACGCTTCTCTTCGGCTTCAGGCTGCTCGCACTTCATCAACATACTCAAACTCTGACTCTCCAAAGAGCTTGGAGTGACCGTGAAGTTGACAAACGTAACACGACTACAGATGTCAGGCGTGAAGCGACAAGATGGGTCTCGAGTGATCAAGAAGAGACGGAAGTCAGGCGAGTAATCGATCTCTTCACCCGCAAGACGGATCAGCACACGACCACCCGTCTTGTACAACTCACGGTTGAGCACCGGGTTCAAAATTGGGTCAATGTTCTCGACTTCGTGCACCAACAGCGCCGTACCGAATCGAATCGCACTGGCAAGGACCTTCATGAATGAGCTGTCCAAGAACGAGGTTTGAGCGATCTTGGACTTGGTCTTGAGTGCATAATGCTTCATGATGAAGTTGTTCGCCTGGCCTGATGGATCGATGATCAATGGGAATCGGTTAAAGCGCTCGAGAATGATAGCATTCTCGAAGCATAGCTCATCAGATGGGAGCTCGCTCATCTGCCAGTCCAATTGCTGGTTTGGTCGCGACAGATACTCAACAAAGCTCAACTGAGCATTGGTCTCGATAGCCATCGTCTCCAAGATGTCACGCCAGTCCTGAACCAAGATCTTACGCTGCTGGAAGTCAAGGAAACCAACATACGTCAAGCATGCCGCGGAGAGGAGCGTGTCACCTGTCAGTGTCTTCATCTGGCGGTCGAAGTCACTCGAGCCAGCCTCCCATCGCTCACTTTCCTGCAGCAAACTCTTGAGAAGAGCAACGGAGCGCTCGACCTTGCGCGTGACGCCGTTCATATCGTTCGTGATGATCTGAGCTTCGCTGATCAATCCCGCGTACTCCTGCTTGTAATTCTCGATCCGAACCTCAAGGGCATCGATCGTCGCCTTCGCTTGCTCGTAACGCTGACGCAAATCCGCTGACTTCTCAATGAGTTTCTGCACTTCCTCTCGCAACGGTTGGATACTGTGGAGAATACGCGTGTAGTTCAACTGGGACACAATCCACTTGTACAGAGGACCACACGCCTTCGAGGCGCGGTTCACCTTTTCGTAGTCGAACTCGTCCGCGTTATCAACGTAGTTGGTCTGAATCGTATGTCTCTGGCGTGTCGTCAGCTTCTCCGAGTCGAAGTTGACCACCTGGGAGATGAAATCATCGCGACGAATAAACTTACGCAAGTCAGCCCATTCAAGGCTTGTCTCGCCGAGCATGATCGCCACAGCCTCCAACGTCATCTTCACAGCGTTTGGCGGACGAGCAAGGGCTCGGATTTCGTCGAGCTGCGACTTTCGAATCGAGTTCACAGACGACTGAGCGTCCAAGAGGGCGGGCTCGGCTTGCGCGAGATCTGCCTCGACCACCTTCTTGCGCGAACCGATTTCCTCGTCACGAGCAGCCAGATCCTCGGCGAGCTTCTCGGTCTCCTTCTTCTTCTCCTGCGCTTCGTTCTGCTCACGGATCATCTGCTGCAACTTCTCATTGGCTTCCGCATCCTTCTTCTTCAACTCGCGCTCCTTCACCGCGAGCTGCTTCTGTAACTCCGCGACCTGTTCGTGAGTTTGCTTGAGCTTCTGCACACCAACATTCAAATGCAGTTGCTGATCCTCGAGTTGTGCACGCTTCTCCGAGTAGAGCGACACAAAGTGGCGAATGAACTCCAAGTAGTCACGAGGCGAGATGTGGTTGTACTTCATGTGACGCTTCTGAAGACGACGCATGTGAGTCAACACAGCGTGATGGAACTGCACAATGCTCGCCACCAAGACGTCACGGAACGAGCCAGTGGCAAGGTGTGGCATCAAGCGAGACAAAATCTCTTCAGCCTCTTGTGGCGCAGTGAAACCATCCGCACTAGGCAAGTCGAGCGTGTTTGTGAACTCGTACGAAACCTGTGCAAGGGCGTGATCGTTCCATGTGCCAAACCAATCGACGACACATCGGTTAAACAGAGCCGGCGATGTGTTGGTGCGGTTGCGGAAATCACCTGACGCAGGGTTCATCGTAAACACGACGTGAAGGTTGCGCTGCACTTGACGAGTGAAGTATCGGAACAGCTCGTCCTCAGTGTTCTCTACCATGACGCCATCACGCTGAACAGCTTCGCGACATGCGTGCATGAGCGAAGTGTAGTCATCGTCTTCGTACAAACCTGGCACTTCACCGGACGCGAGCAGAGCGTTCATTCTTTCGAGGAAGGCCGAGTCGAGGACGTTCGACTCGTCGAAGATGAAACAAATCTTTTCACCTTCGCAACCAGCACGTTTAAGAACCACACGGAGATCATCATCAAAGTTGTCCAACGTGTAGTTGGACGTGAGCTTGATCTGGAATACTGACATGCCGTTCATCCAGCTGACGAAGCGCGAGAGGACCGTCTTACCAGCACCACTCTCGCCAACAAGCAGCAAATGACCAAGTGGCTGACGCAGCACACGATCAATACGCAACACGTGATCGATAACAGAGTCGAAGACGACGAGCTGCACGTTCAACTCCTCCTCGTAGAAAACACGCAATCGCGCTTCGATGTGCTTGCGCAGATCCACCGTCGTGACTTCCGTATAGTTTTTCGAGAGCCACGTACTGAACAGCACGGAGTTCGGACCACCGTACTCGAGCCCTTCCATCGTAGTCGCGCACTGCGGGAAGTGGTTGCGGATCAGCTGCTTGGCAGTGTTGAAGCACCACTCCTGCTCGTCACGAGTTACAAGGCGATCCATGAACAAGCGGAGGGCCTCGTGGAACACCAACTTGGCCAAGTTCTCGACTTCGATCTCGTACTCAAGTGGCTCAATTGCCTCGTACAGCGCACGCATCCATCGCGAGAGTTCACGCGGACTGTAAATGTAATGAGGCTGCATCTCCGCAGTGAAACGCTTCTGGTTGTGTGTGTACACATCCACCATCGCATCAGTGAGAGGCTGCACGTACGACTTGAGCGACGGCGTGAGCTTGAGAAGAGCACGGTTGAAGGTGCCGTAAATCTGCTTGAGCGACGAATACGATGGGAAGTCAACGAGCATAACTGGCGCGTGACGAAGCAGACGTAGCGAAATCGGCACACGACCTGGATCCGTTGGTGGGTTACACGCTCCGACAAACTGAATGCGCTGAAGCTTCACCCACACGTTCTTACCACCGAGCCAGAAGCCGCCCTGCTCGATCAGCTGGCGAAGGAACGTGATCACGCGCTGGGTACCGTAGGCATCGGCTTCTGGCAAGTTGATTTCATCACAGAAGACGACAAGCCACTTCTCGGGCGTATTTGGCGTCAGAATCATACCGTTCGGCGTGCGCTTGTACTCACAGTACTGCGCAAACGTCTTGAGAATGAGCTCTGGCGTGGTTCCCGACGAGAAGTTGAGACTCGCGAACTCGAATTCTGGTAACGAACTGATAGTTGACGTCAATGTCATGGTCTTACCACTGCCTGGTGGACCACAGAGGATCAGCGGGCGATGCTGCGAGAGCCATCCACGCAAGACTTCGACGTGACGCAGCGTGTCGACTGTCGTGATAACCACGTCTGTCGACAAAACACGATGGCTCTCAAGGTCCAGCTGAGGAACCGAACGCGTCCATGGGCGCCACTGCGCGTCGTCCACATGCACTTCGTACTCCAAGAGACTGTTCTCAGCGCTAATTGTCATCGACGACACTGGGAACTCCATGCGGTTCTCTAGCGTCTGGACCACAAACTCACACAACTCCATACGGTTCACCAAATCCATGGACCCACCGAAACCCCACACGATCGAAAAGGCTAGCCACTTGGGTGCGAACGAGCGAATCTGTTCCTCCGACATTGGGAAATCCGTGTGAGCGTCGTTGTACTCCGCAATACGCGATAATCCGCGACCAAGGAGCGAGAACATCGACATGAGCAAACGCAACGAAGTCACTTCCATGATATGAACGAGGCCCATCGCTTGCTCGAGACAGATCTCAATCACCGACGGCATCTGATCGCCCAGCGAGATCATATCCCGAACTGTCTCAACGTAGACCTTCGCGCTCTTGCGAAGAACCTCCGTCTCGGTTGGCTGGAAACTGAACGAGCTCAGTCGGGAGAGATCCTTCTCGATCGAGCGCAGGTAGTATTCAACAATGTGCTTGGTTTGCACAGTGTCGGAGGAGAACCATACCATACCACATCGACTGACCGTCGCCAACGTCGCGTATCGGAGGGTTTCCGTCTCCATCATGATCCAAACGTTTGGTGGGATCTCCAGACGCTCACCGGATGGTAACGTGAGAAGACGGTTGTCATCGAGCACGGAGTTCAAGTTTTCAGCCCACTCTGGGTCAACGTCACCGTCGAAGATGATCCAATGGCGCTTCTCGCTCTCACCACGCACACTGTTGAGCACCTGGCGGAGCAGATGGGTGAACACACCATCAGTCCACTCAAGCGTCGTGTTATCGAGCACACCGTAGAGGTGTTCCTTCGAAATCGCCTTAGGATCGATCACGTGCGCTTCGCCCTTCTTGCCATCGACGGCCTCGAGCGAGTCCAAGAGGACGCGCCAAGCCGACGACTTGCCAGTTCCCGACGGACCGACAAGCATCACACCATGGCGCAGCTGCATCACCTGGTACAACTGGAGTGCCTTCTCCACCCACTGCTTGTGCGGCACAAGACCACGCGACTCAGCAAGTTCGATAATGCGATTTCGCAAGGCTTCTTCTTGGACGACCGGCATATCCGTTCCAGGGAAGACACCCTTCAAGAGGGTCTCGAACACAGCGACATCGTGCGCCACCAGCTTTGGAAGAATCGTGTCACTGATCGAGCCGATCAAAGCACGAGTTTCGAGCTGTTCCAACACTGCTGGATCAGACAGATCCTGTCCAGCCGTGATCTTGCGCTTCAGCTGACCGGCACTCACGAGCACACTCTTCAAGGCACGCAAACCGAAGTCGTAGTGCGGCTGCTTCGAGAGCTGATCTTCGCACAAATTAAACAAAAGCACAACACGCGAAGAAATCTGTTCGGCTGTCGTGATACCCTGGGAGAAGAGCATCACTTCCGCGATCAACTCACGGTCAGGTGCCACCATGGCAATGCTTCGGAACAGCTGCTTCAAGTTGTCTGGAAGGTTCGAACGACCAGCATAGCCTGGGTTCATCGTGACAAAGATACCCACATCTGGATGAACACGGACGCTCTTGCCAAGAAGTTCGATCGAGGTTGGCGCAGGAGTGGCACTGCTTGAAGTCGATTCAATCGCCTTCTTCTGCGACAACACGCCACTCTGGATGGCCAAAATCTGCTGGGAGACGGCCGACAACACACGTTCTTCGAGACGGTTAAACTCATCAAAACAACCCCACGCACCGACTTGACACAAACCAACAAAGATTCGGCCCATCGCTTGGAAGTCGAAGTGCTCGTCACAGTTGAACACCAACACGAAGCGACCGAGCTGCGAGCCCAAAGCCTTCACAGATTCCGTTTTACCCGTACCAGCAGGGCCAAATGGATTGCCACCCATACCAAAGTCGAGAGCCTGCGTCAACGTGAGGTAGCATCGCTCAGTGAGAGGCGTCTGCACAAGGCGTTCACCCACGCCGAGGTACTCGAAGCCGTACGAGAAACTGGCGTTCGAGACCTTGATACAGAGCTTCTTCAAAGGGTCCGTCTCCGATGGGTAAAAGTAGTAGCGCATGTGGTACAACCAACGGAAGTCCTCGGCGCTCACAACATTCGCCTGCATGAGGCGACGCGTGACACTCTTCTGGTGCACAAGCTCCGTGATGAGCTGTTCGTACTTCTTGCGCACGTCATTCTTGAGATCAGTGAGAACACGCTCACTGAGAATGCGCAACAGCTTGTCGATCGACTGCAGCACACCTGGAAGCTCGCTGCCGCCCTCTTTCAGCGCGTTCTCAACAGAACGCGACCAGTGCACTTGAGTAGCAAGGATAATCACCTGGGCCGGGTACTGCGAGACCCACTGGAGGTACCATTCTGGGTTGCTATCCGATGGGTACGATCTAACCGCGTCTTCAAGCAACGACGAAAGGGTTTGACGCATTTGGTCTTCCACTTTGCCGAGCCAGATGTTGATGCGTGTGTCTTCCTGAGTCTTTACTGGCTGTTTGAAGGTGACGACTTCACCTTCACGCGACACCATGCCGAGAATCGTGTTGTTGTTCGAAGGATCCATCTCGAGCGAGACCAATCCAGCGAACATCTTGGACAAGTGGCGCTGAATCTGCAATGGCTCCTTGCTGTTACCAATCATCTCGAGAAGGTCTTCATCGCCCACGAAGTAGAAACGAGGGAACGCTGAACGCTGGCGTTCGAGGTACTCGCCCAAAGCACGCTGCACGTTACCCATCATCTCTTGCTGGCGCTCCAACGAGTGGTACAAGTTCGGAATGTTGGCAACCTCAACAATCAACGGATTGTGCGCCACACGCTTCATCGTAGCCGTGAATTCGTTATCAATACTCTGGAAACGTGCGAACTCCTTTGGTAACTGCTGCTTAATGTCAGCAGATCCGAAGAAGATGCCTTCCAAGTAGACCCATCGACGTTGCACATCGATCCAGAAGTCCAAGATGCCACGAATGCGAGTGAGCTTATCCTCCCAGGAACCAGCTTGCTCGGCGAACACGCGGTAGTAAGGAGACTGCTTCATACTGGCCAATGAGTTGAGGTGTTCTTCCAACTTGGCAAACATTTCATCCCAGCCACGAATGATGCGGCAACGGTTCTGGTAATTGACAAGATCCAATCGGTAGCTGGTCCAGTAGTCCGAGGTCTGACGCAAGAACTCGTCGAGGGCCATTTCACCCTGCGCAGTGCGGATGATGTTCTTGAGCTCCGAGTCGTTTGAAGAAATGCGCGAGTCCCAGAAACTGCGGAGAGTCAGCTCCGAGAAGGATGAAGTGATGCGCAACATACGCAAGATTTGTTTCCAGTGCCGGTCGCGGATCGCATCTGACTTGAGCTCGGACAACAACGAATTCATCGACTTCTTGGACTGAAGGCTCGTCATCACCTGCTCGAAGGCCTCGTATTGTTGCACACGAGCAGGGAACTGACGCATTTCTTCAACGATGTCCTCCAACTGCTTGCGCACTTTGCGCGGCTGAACCGCTGACCAGAGCGTCTCTTGAAGCTCTTCGACATTGCTCCAAACCTTGGCAATACACTTCCACACTTCTTCGAGACCAGTCAACTCCTCCGAAGCGCGATACAGAGCCGATCCACTACCTCGATCGTCAGACATAAGGGTACCACTGACACTCATCGCCTCCAGGGCCGCCGACACCTTCTCTTGCTCTTGACGCAGCAACTTGAATCGAGTCTCGTAGACCATGAGCAGCTCGATCGCAGTCTTTGCAGACTGTCCGCCTTGAAGAGGTTTAGCTGCGTCCCAGTCGCTGACAGTCTTCACGATCTTCTGGTCCAGCGCAGTCTTCTCCTCAAGGATCTTTGCTTGCAGCTGTGGCAATTGGCTCTCCATCGCAGCACTCTTACGTTCCAAGAGCTGGAGGAAGGCATCCCATTCGCCTTCGACATTTGCGAGGGAAGGCCAGTCCGAACCAAACTTAAATCGCTGCTTCTTGAGCAAGCGCTCTCCTTGCGAGAACGAATCAATTTGCTCTTGCCACACGAAACGCATCGTGCGCATTTCTTGGATCAGAGTAATCGCAGCGACTACCTGGGAGGTGGCTGCTTCGAGCGCATGCTGCTCCAAGATAGCACGCTTTGCCGAGATCGTCGTGTAGAACGTGTTGATTTGGTTGCAAAGCAGCTCGCCGAAGTGCGAGAGAAATTCATTGTGCCATGCGTCATACTTGACGTTCACTTGAGCTTGCACCTGCTGATAGTTGATCTGGATCGGACCACAACGCTTCGTGTTGTGAACAGCATCGAAACTATTGCGTTCGTTCTTGATCTCCACCAAGATCTGCTGCCACTTTTGCAAGTCTTCACCCACACTGTTGATTGCAGTCTGTGCGTCCATATCCCACAAAGCCTGGTACTGCAACCAACTCGTAACGTACTCTTCCACTTCAGAAATTGTCGAGTTTACGATGGAATAAGCGCGCACAATCAAACCTTGTGGCAACTGAGCAAGCACTTCCTTGAACGCCACATCGCGGCGCTTCGATGGTCGTCGAGCAGGCGAGCCCAGCGAAGTGAGAGCAGAACGACCGTACACGTTTTCATACGATGACGCTTGGAGCTTTGGCAAATCACACACAGCATTGATCAACCCCTGCAGCTGCATCATCCACATGCTTCGAGCTTCGTCGATGGATGGCTCAAGATACAGCATCTGGTTCTTCAGCAGAATCTGGTGCGTCACCATGCTAACACCAACACCGTCGAGAGCTGCAACGAGCGACTTTTCATCGATCTGCTTGTCAAAGCACAAGATCCACTTGTTCAGCGACGTTTCCAACTGCTTTGCGAGGATCTTGGCAGCCAGGTCGTTGAGATTCTTGACGAAGACCTGAAGGTTCGAATAGCCAGCCAGGTTAAGCTCATCCACGAGAGCCTGCACTTTTTGAAGCGCAGCCTTGATCTCATCGATCTTCATCTCCTTGCTTGAGCGGACACTCTCCAAAAGCTGCTCAATGTCGTTGTTCTTCTGCAACAAGTCCTCCACCTTGTCGTGAAGGCGCTCGGCTCGCGTCGCCAGATCCATCACATACTCCGCGAGACCATCCGCATGCCAGCGCATTTCATTGCCCTTGGAGAACGTCTTGCCAATCGTAGCACGAACCTCACGCACGTACGTCAAAGCCAGTGGCTCGAAAATCGGCTGGATACGCTGACAGGAGTTCACGTAAGTCTTGAGACTCGCATCCAACGACGTGGCATACGGGTACTTGGACTTGGCGTCCTCAGCGATCATCTTCAACGTGAATGGAACACGGTATCCGAGCCATTCCAAGTTACGGACTTCCTTAAACAATGTCACGATTTGCTGGTTGAAAGCGACAACCAGCTTGCGACGTTCGCCCTGAGGGGTGTCCTCAGTCACGATGTTGAGGATAATGTTCTTGATGTCGAAGATGGGCATCGACGCCAGTTCGTTCACCCACTGGTCAAAGATGAGCTGTGGGTTGAGCTTGGTCATGAAAGCTTCAGCAGCGACCTTCAACGCCTTTCCTTCGACGTGTTGTTCCCACCCAGGGCCGAGAACACTCTCCACTCGCGTCAACAGCATCTTGAGCTTGCGTTCAATCTGCTTCGCCCACATGACAGCACCAGCAATTGGTGGGATATCACGGAGCTTGCTTAGACGCGAAGCCTCCGAGAGAGCGTAGTGCGCACGGAACTTGGCCTGGAGACTACTCACGTCTTCTTTCACGTTCTCAATGAGCTGCATCTGGAACTGCTGCACCGCACTGCGAATGCGCGGACGGAAGAAAAGTGCGTTGTACTTGGAGAACACACGGAACATCTCGTCAGCGTTGTTTGTAGCAGTAAGGCGACTCGTCAAACTCGTGATGATACGACCTTCGACGCGATCAATGCACAAGTCGTACGCCTTGCGCAAGTTTTTCCAAGCGGTAGTGCCTTCCCCAGACACATCCAACGGGTTCAGCCCACTGAACTGCGCATACGCGGCATTGATTTCCACAAGCGCATCGTCACTCAGGTCACTGCGTTGATCGGCTGCCTTTCCAAGCACACGTTCAATCACTTGACGCAACTTCTCGTGCTGCTCACGGAACTCGTACACTTCAAGAAGTCGCTCCTCAATCGCTGAGTGCTGCATTTGCAGCTCAGAAAGGAGTGGCGGCTTGTCCGAGTTCATGGTACCACGACGCTTCGACAGCTCCTTGACCAACTCGTAGAGCGCCGACACTTGGCGATGCCACGTCGTGAAGAGTTCCTTGCACGACACAACGAGCTGTTCGAACTGATCAAACGGCATCTGGATGAGGATGTAACCACGCAAGAGGTTCACGATTTGCTCCGTGAGATCGCTCGACATGACTTCAACAAGGTGCAACAAACGCGCAAGCTTGTACTCGTCGGCAACACGGATCTTCTTCAAATGCGTGAAGACGCTCACCACACCCTGCGTTAGTTGACTCACATCCGTAGCCGACAGAATCGAGTTCATTGGGAAGTCCTTCATCAGCGCCATCACACTCGAGACGCGCTGGAGAGCAGGACCAAGACCGTGGTCAGCGTTGAACGTCACCGTCGCCAAGTAACGCTTGGCTCGCTTGAGCAGAGCCAGTGTGATCTCCACCTCCGGCGAGTTCAACTTGGACTGCGCCGTGAGCAACGCACGGTGCAAGTCACACCAAAAGTTGATTTCCTGCATGGTCGTGCCTGGCAATGGCTCACTACACCGGTGTTAAGAGTGTCCAGACAACTGCGAGAGAAGGAACTCCTACCTGATGAGACGCGTCACCTTCTGGATTTCCTTGATCCACTTGTTGACACCGCTCTGGATGTCGTTGAGGAAGGTGACATCGTTCACCTTGTCTTCCAAGCCCAGCGCCTCAATGTTGTCGATGAGCACGCCCTTTTCCCGCACCTACAAAGCCCCACAACTCTGTCAAGACGACAGTTCAATGTCCTCTACCCCAGTGACCGACGTACCAGATCCGCAGCACGCTGGATCACTGGGTGGAAGACGAGATTCACGTCTGGAATCTCAATGTTCTGCTGGTACTGCAACAAGGCGAGTTCCAGTTCCTTCATGCGGCGACGAATCGCTGGCAACCCGCGTGCACTTTCGTTCAGGTTCGCGGTCTCGGCCTGCGGCTGGTGTACCTTGGTGTACTCGTTCACGAGCGGACCAAAGGACTCGTGCACGTAGTTGTACACGACCGAGAGCAGGTCGTCTTCGTTCTCGCCCTCTTCTTCTTCCGTGTTGTCGCCACTCGACGTCGTCGCGTCGCCGGCTTTCTCTCCGCCAGCGTGGCGTTTCTTGCCCAAGCCCAGCGTCATGACCTGCAGCTGCTGGGTGAGCGCTTGCTCCGCGACCAGAGGGGCACCGGCGCGCTTGATCAGACACACAACATCATGGCCGAGCTTCTTCCCGGCACTACTCACTCCATACTCGACGCCGAGGTTCACACGCACTTGGTACGTCGTCTCACTCGCGTCTTTGACCGTGAACGCGTGCACTTGCAGCACGCGTACACTCGAATCACTCACAAACTGTTCCAAGACGGTCGTCGCGCTCGGCGTCTTGAGGTCGTTCTCAAACGCCGCGACGAGCGTCTCGCTGCCGCCCAGCAGCGGACCGCAGGTGGTCTGCAGGTACCGCGCGAAGGCGGCCGCGTCCACCACGTCGGCACTGCGCGTCGTGTCGGCCATGCCGCTCTTCTTGTCCTTCAAGTCGGAAGGGAAGAGCGAGCGATCCTCCCTTTCCTGTTGACGTGGCTGCCGGAGGTGACGCGAAGGTTGCACCAACGAGTGCAACAGCAACACACCAAGCGACACGGAAGGGTTCTGGGGTTGTTTTCTCATACTTAATTACACGACGACGCTCGCTCTCTCTACTGCATGGGCTTCTTCTTGGTCTGCTTGTTGATCAGCGACTTGTGGATGTACGGAATGACACCACCGCCGGCGATCGTGGCCTTGATCAGCGAGTCGAGCTCTTCGTCTCCGCGAATCGCGAGCTGCAAGTGACGTGGCGTGATACGCTTCACCTTGAGGTCCTTGGACGCGTTACCGGCGAGTTCCAGCACTTCGGCCGTCAAGTATTCCATGATGGCAGCGGCGTACACGGCCGCCGTGGCACCCACACGCTGGTTGTTGGCCACGCGCTTCTTCAGGAATCGGTGGATACGACCCACTGGGAACTGCAAGCACGACGCAGAAAAAAGCACACAAGCTGTCAGTCTCTGCATGCACACCAAGTGCGAGAATCAATGCGCATTGCCGTACCTGGAGACCAGCGCGCTGCGACCGGGACTGCGGCGCCTTCTTGGAGGTCACGCCCTTGCCACCCTTGCCGCCCTTGCCGCCTTTGCCGCCCTTGCCTCCGCTAAAGATACCCGACTGCAGCACACATACACACAGACACACACATGGTCAGCGCGTCGTCCACACCGCCAGCGCGCGAGCAAGCGTGCGCACCATTGTCACTTGCGTCTCGAAAAGCGCGTTTTCTTCTGAAACTCGCCAGAAGATCCGCCGGCTGGTTGTATAAAACCTCCCTCGAAACGAGGTTTTATCGCATGTTTCCCACCATTTTTCAAGTTTGAACGTTGAGATTCTCTCTTTTTATAGACGTACCACGAAACCTGTGGGAAGTTATATATGTTGGTATAAGTTAACCCAAACCGGTTTTGTACCGAAAACCGGATCGATCGATAGAAGAAAGAACGCCAGGAGCGCGAAGGACACGACGAGGATGGCGACGTCTCCGCGGCCAGCGGCGCGCTCGTGGTTCACAGTGCCCTGCGAGAACCCATCGGCGGCGCCCTGTGTGCGCGCGTTGCATGCGTGCGCCATTCGCAAGGACTCGCTCTATATCTTTGGAGGTACGGCTCCGTACGCACTGGCATTGGGAAGAGAGAGACCGTTGGCTACATGACGTGCTGTCGACCAGGCTACGATGGCTCGAACCGACTGAATGACTTTTATGAGTTCAACTTCACGCGTAAGATCTGGTCGGTGATGCTGGCGATTGGCGCGCCGCCCACGCCGCGCGACCGACACGTCGGCGTCGTGTACAAGGACTCGTTCTATGTGTTTGCTGGCTTTGATGGGACGTCCCGAGTGAACGACTTTATGGAGTACAACTTTCGTACGTGCGCGGAGCTGAAGCATTGTATTGGGACTGAGGACTGACTTGGGTCGGGGCAATAGTGACGCAGAAATGGAGTATTGTGACCGTGAACGCTGGCATGGCTCCGACACCTCTCCATAGTCACTCGGCGGTGGTGTACGGTACGTTACGGTGTGACCCATCTGCTGTTATGCTCGTAAAACCAAACCGACTGGGTGGCCTGTGCTAACAGATAAATCGATGTACTGCTTTGGGGGATACGACGGCGGCTATCGAAACGATTTCCATGAATTCAACTTCGGTAAACGCTCTTGTATCAAACTCAGTCATCACCACGTCACTCAGGTCTAACACTGCCCTACAGAAACTGGCACATGGACCCTGGTCTCGGCGACTGGACGAGTCCCACGACCTAGGTTTGTTCCATCTCGTCCACGTTGATAGCGTTCTCGGCTAAATGTTGTTGTTCGTCCAAATCGTTTAGATACCGCTCGTCCCTCGTAGTCCACAAGAATAGCTGTGTGCTCTTTGGTGGACACGACGGCTCTCGCCACCTAAATGATGTCTTCGTCTTCGACTTTGGTATACGCTACGCTGTACTGTGGATCGGTCCGTTGTACTCATGAAATGCCACTGTTCTAGCCCAACGTGCGTGGACAGCGCTCGCCATCGAAGGTCCTGATCCCATCCCACGCGACAGTCATGTTGCTGTTGTCTACTCCAGCTCCATGTACATCTTTGGTGGCAGTAGCGGCACCGCCATGAATGACTTTTACGAGCTCAACATGGGTGCGTTGAATTGGTATCGTGAACTGGACCGAGATACTGACTTCTGTGATGCAGAAACCAGTCAGTGGCAAGCAATGCCCTCAAAGGGCCCTCCACCGGGGCAGCGCTTCTGCCACGCGGCTGCTGTATACGACTCGAGTCTGATCGTCTTTGGTGGTTACGACGGAAGTAGCCGGCTGAATGATTTCAAGCAGTTCCGCTTCGGCCAGGACGAGTTCGAGCTCGACATTCCTGAAAGCACACTGATCCCCGATCTTCGCATGCTTGTCAACAACCAGATCATGAGCGACATTGTATTTATTGGTACGTGAGACGATCTAGGCACGACAACACCTCGTCTGTAGTCAATAACCACTTTGTATTGTTCTCAGTCGAAGATTTGCCGATCTACGCGCACAAGATCCTGTGTATGCGGTGCGGCTACTTCAAGGCAATGCTGACGGGTGAGATGCTTGAGAGTCGCGCGCGTGAGATCGTCATCACAGATATACGACGGCCGATCTTCCTGGCATTCCTCGAATATCTCTACAGTGACGACATCGACGTGTCAGTAGAGAGCGCCATGGAGCTCTTCGTCGTAGCCGATCGGGTACGTTACGCCTTTATGCTCTCTTACACTGGCATTCTCACCCGTTTATCTGGACTGTTCAGTACGGCGTGGATCGCCTCAAGCGCATCTGCGAGCGTCGCATGCTCCAGTCACTCTGTGTGGACAACGCGGCGAGCATCCTCCACGCGGCGGATCTGCACAACGCGTCGGTGCTGCGTGACCAGTGTCTGGCTTTCATGCTCAACAACTTTGACGCCGTCACCAAGACGGCCGCGTTTGAAGAAATGGGACGCACCAACGTCGACCTCGTCTTTGAGCTCCTCAAGCGACGTTGAAGTGAGCACCTGCCAAAGTGGATATTCCATCGTAACCTGATAATGATATGTAGCCATGTGCCTTTGACACCTGATCTCCTGGCAATGTGACGACGCTGAGGTGGCATGACAGGCATGTGACGGAGCTCCTGGCGGACGCACGCGGCAATGGCGAGTGTCGAGGCATTTCTCGAGTGCGGCAATTGGCAGTGGGAGACGATGAAGCGGCCTGCGACTCTGGTCTGTGTGATGGCGCTGGCGGCGTGTCTGTGGGTGAGTGATGCGGCGCTGCTTCGACAGCACCAGGAGGTGAGTCGACGGCTGCAGAACGCGCAAGTGGTGGCACCGGATGTACCCGACGAGGTGCTCGCAATGACCGGAAAACCCATGGCGAATACTGCGGCGACGACTGGTCAAACTGTGGCCGCAGCTACCACAGCCAAGACCACAGGAGAAACAACGGTGGGGGAACCACAAGCGTCAGTACCGAGTACAGCAACAGGTCCTAGCGAGGAAGATCCGGCGACTGATGCACTTGATGCTCAAGGAGCGGTCGAGTTGGAGGCAACGGGTGATGTAGAAGGGTCTGGGGTCGTTGGGAACGAGGAAACTACGAGTGATCCGCCAGCAGCCGCGGAGCGTACGACGAAAACGTCACTAAATGTAAAGGGGGTGAGCGGTTTGGATGCGGAAGTATTCGGGAACAAGCTGTCTGGTGTCTCGAATGTCCAGCCAGGTATGACAAAGGGCGGCAAAGGTTGGGTCTCGACACCGACAGACCCAGTTCTTGTGATTGAAGACGCCGTACCGATGCCTGAGCCAGTCGTACGGAAAGACGATGGAAGTGGAGAAGCAGCTGTGAGTGCCGGGGATACAGGTGTTGTGCCTGCCATCGCTGCGGGAACCACCGGTATTGCTGGTACAACGGGCACAGCAACAACGCCAACTTCTACAGCGACGGGTGCAACCACGACCACGGCTGGAACTATTCCTGGGACAGCACCCACGACAACGACCACCACAGCAGTAGCCGTAGGAACAAGCACTGACCCAACAGTAGGAGCAGCAATCCCAGGAGCAGGCGTCCTTCCAGCAGCGGCTGCAACTCCAGCCACAGCCACAGCCACAGCCACCGAGACAACTACCAACGTAGCAGCTACAACAAGTGCACCCACGACGCCAGGAGCCACAGGGACCACCACAGCAGCTACAAACAATGCAACAGCCCCAGCTTCCGCCGCATGAGTCCATGACGTCCAATATTAGCCAATCCGTGTCTGACACCGACGTTTATATTTTTAATTGGCTAAAATGTATCCGTGACTGCTCGTTTTCATCCAATCAATAGCCTCCAACTGGTCTTGTCGTGCGTCGCGTCTGAAGAGCTCAATATGACGGACCCGCTTCGAGAGGCAGCCGACGGCTTCTTCCTGGCGGCGGAGCATGGCCGCTCCGACGTCATCAAGGCGCTGGCCGACCACGCTGAGGGCAAGATCGACTTCGGGCAGATCGTGGACGCCAAGACCGGCCGCACGCCGCTGCACGTGGCGGTGGCAAACCGCAAGACGGACGCGTTGCGCGTGCTGCTCACATCCGGATTCCCGCCAGAGATCGAAAGCCGCGATACCAATGGCTCTGCTGGCGAACAGCAGATCAAGCGCACGGCGTATGCACTGGCGGTGGAGATGAAAGCGCACGACCTCCTGTTCGTTTTCCACCAGTTTGCGATCCAACAAGTCGCGATTAACAGTGTTCAGGGTGTGGAGCAGCTCCTGCACGCCGGTGTGCCATGCGATATGACGGACGGAGCGCAGATGAACACGCTGTTGCACTGGTCGGTGACCTGCCGAGCGGCGGAAGTGTTGCGCTTTCTACTGGATTTGGAGGATGTGAAGACGGGCCACATTGTGGACCAAGCGAATGCCGATGGCGCGACGCCGTTGCACCTCGCGTGTCGTGACGGCCTACTCGAATTCGTGCGTTTGCTGCTGGAGCGTGGGGCTGATCCGCGTTGTACGGGCACAGGTGGCTTCTGCAAGGACAAGACGCCGCTGGATGTGGTCACGTCCACGGAGATCCGCGAGTTGCTGGAGCGCAGTCAAGACCAAGCGGCCGTTGGGGCCAAGCAGAGCGCTGACGTGACAGAGGGCGATGCAACAGAGGAAGAGCGAGCTGAGCTCACCAAGGAGGATGAGATCGCGATGATTCACAAGAAGTACGCGCTCCAGCTCGAAGAAAAGGACCTACTGATCCGTCAGCTCCGAACGACGATTGAGGCACTTGTAGTAGAGGCGCAGGAGATCCGCAAGCTTGGTGAGGAACGAACAGTGCTCGACTACATCCGCAAGCTTCGCGAGGTGCGTGAGCAAAGGAATGGGCGCAACGGTGACTTGCAAACTCATTTCATTCTGCGTACTCTGTAGGAACGCGACATCGTCCACCGACAGTTGGAAGACGCCGAGGACCACATTCGGATACAGCAATCACAGATCCAGGAGCTCAAGGGACAAGTTCGCGAGATGGTTGTCACTGGACAGGTGTGAAAACTATTAAACTACCAATGCCCGCTGAGTACTAATCTCTGGATTACTCGTCAGGTGAGACAATCAAAGGTTCCAAGCGAAACTACAGCGGCCCAGAAGTCGACGCAACAGATCGGAGGATCAAGATCTGAGGGTGCACCTCGGCTTGGTCGGGACATGTCAGCACCGCGATCGAGCCGGACGAAGGTCTCACCTCCTGTGTCTTCGAATGGTCGCCTTGGAGGCGTGTGGGGAGCGTTGTGGGGCAACAATGGTGCGGTAGAAGGTATCGAAGCGGATGGCGAAGTAATTATGACGGTATAGATGTTGACGAGACGTGTGCTGATGTGACAACGATGCGAATACAAAGGCGAAGCTATGAGCAATGGTTTTGTTCATTTAGCCACGCGTTTTACCCCCAGACGGCGTGGCTGATGTTGTTTGTAGACACTCGCAAGCAGCTTTTCTTTCTTGCGTGGGTGTCGATAGAGCTCACAATTGTTCGCACACGTGCCTCCTCGGCGATTTGAGTGTGGGTTGGTCTGTGATTGACGACATGAACAGAGTGCTGGTGTCCCTAGTTCAGCCTGCAGCGCGTCCCAGAAACGCTCTTCAGTCTTTGTTGGTGTAGGTTCATTCTTTTCCCGCGATGGTGACGATGCAGAAGCTGGTTTACTGTCACACAACGCCTGATTAGACAGTGAGACAGCTAAAGGGGTGTACGAGTCCTTCGCACCGCCATGGAGTGGACGTATTTGATCCGATTCGTTGCATACGAAATTCTTGTGTGGCGCTGGACGCATTTACTCTAGGCAAGATCGAGATTATTCCACTGATGGAGCTACGGAGACATTCCGTGAACGTACATTTTGACTTCATGGCTGAGACGCTTCCCAGTGCGAGCACTTGATGTCTGCCGCAGACTGTCAGGCTTGACGCGACGCATCTGATCCTCTGACTTGTGTACACGCTCTCTCTCTTGCTCCATGAACCGCCGCCGAACTGCCGAATAAAGCTCGAGGCGCTGTAGATACGAAGGGCAAGAGTGTAAGATCCATCATATTCCGTGGGTGACACAGGACACCCAACCTGCTTTGGTGGTAGAGTCACAGGGGCATTGGCCTGAACAGCCTCATCATCATCTTGAAATGACTTCGCGTTGACTTGTGCGTGACGTGGCACACTTGTCGATTCGAGCAAGAGGTCTCGGACTTGACTGTCCACTCGTATAGCCTGGAACAACAACTGCCATCAGATACTGACCTCGAGTACTTCCTTTGGATCAAAGATACCTTCTCCATCGCTGTGATCATCGATTCTGCGTTCTAGGACTAATCCGTCAGATTCAAGTGTTTCTCCGTCCCCATTCCAAACACACCTGCAATCTTAGGATCGATGCCTTGTGCTCTGTCAGCTGTTTGGCGTGGGACTCGCGACGGAAAACCAACTTAGGGCCCGCATTGTTTCGAGCAGAATCGCTAGACCGAGTCTCTAGGAGTCGTGCCATCTTGTCGCTCTTTCACCACGCATAATGTCAATCCGCCGTCATAGTATAGGAGTTGCGCAACGCACCACAGATTGCTCGGTCAACTGCATCTGCCTACGCTCCAACTCCACACGTTCGTTCACTCGCATACATATTTGACGATGGAAGCGCCTGAGATGTGTGGTCTGGACATGCCGACGTTGCTCGCTTGCTACACGTGCTGCGGCTGTGTTTGACTAAAAGGAACTCATGTCAGTCAATTGCAATGTTGAGTCAACCCTCCGAACCAGACACGTACTGCTACGTCCGGCAAGTCGATGTACTGCTCGTCCTCGACCAGCGGAGAGAAGTCACCCAAAGGTGTCGTGTGGTCGATCAACAGTGCCTTCCGGTTCCGATCTGGAACGATGGCCGGGCTCCTGGCATCTGGAAGAAGGGGCCATCAGAGACAGCCCTTGGAGCATATCACCCACAAAACGCACCGCTTTGGTTCTCTTGAGCCGCATCGGAGAGGTTCTGACGGCGATCAACAGCCATCATGATACCTTTGTCAGGGCGTCCTACCATCGCAACGTTATGAAACTGGTGTCACGAAAAGGCGTTCATCCTTTGGTCCCTGATATGAGCAATCAAAAATACCCGGTCCACAGTCATCATACAAATGCGCCTGCTTCTCTCGTGATTCCACCCATGGGAAGCACTGTCGCTCCAACCCTCACTCAGCTGTGGACGTATGAACTCCAGCCAGCGTATCCACTCCCAGTCGTGGATCTATCGATCTCGATCCGCAGTCGCTTTTCCGTCTTGTACGGCCAGTAGTACGCCTTTTGTTGTTCACATCGGCCATAATCACTGTCATCGCAATTCCAATCGACCAATTACGCCAACTAAGCATCAACAACATCCAGTCACGATTCTTCCCGTATTGTCAGGTGGCATCTCTTGCCTGTGCCAGCCTGGTGTGCGTCATATCGCTCTTCCTCTATCAGCGTCATATATTCTAGGTACTTTCAACTTCGTTCGACTTCATTTTCCTCGCTGCGCAACTCACGATGGCCCACGTATGTCTCTGCATTTTTCTTCAGTGGTCTTCACCATGCTTTGTCGTGTGTGCATCGGGGCTGTGGGTCTTGTGGGTCATGTGTATCGATGCGTTCCCACCAAACATCATCTCTCTACTTGGTATTCCTTCCCGCTTCGCGGCTAGTATCTTCTCACTATTCATGGTGTCAATGGTCTACGTGATCTACTATCACGTCTTTGCGGACACGGAAGCCAGTGCTTATGACCGTGTCTTGTTGAGCTTTGTCATACTTGGTCGATCTGTTCAGTTCCGCCTGACACCAGTATTCTACAACTGCTTGGGAACACTACTCCCGTGGTCACTCCGATTACTGTATCGTTTGTGGACGTATGAGTAGGACGTGTTGGTGATGCTTGATGGCCCAGTGGTGTACGCGAACTATATGCGATTGACACATGAGCGCGTGCACTCCCGAACCCAAACGTCTGTCTTGGCAACGAACCGAAGGAATCAATTTCGCACTGGCCCAATCCCACGAGAAATATCACAAGCAAATTGAAATCATCGGAGTATCACAAGCACTTACATTCCTACAAAATACGGATAATGGTCCGTTTTGTTGAATGATCTTGTCCTCAGCGTAACGCACACCGACCTTGGAGACGGACGATGCCGAGCCACGGTTGTTGTTGGTGGAGCCGTGGCTTCACCTGCTGAAGACATATAATCTAAACCGAATGATCGATTGCTCAAATACTCGCTCGAAGTTCAAGTACCCGTTATCTTGCTTTTGTGTGTACTCTTGTTTGCTGTTAGTGGTTCTGATGGGGTTGTTGCGCTCTTTTGGAGTTGATTCCTCTCCTCTTCTGCGAGGACAGTCTTCCATGTCCGAGAGTACACACGCTCACGCGTCTTTCGCATGTAGTTGTCATAGACCACCGAGCCAGCTACCATCACCAGCACGTTGTTCTCGCATCTCCACAGCCGATACAACAGCCGGAATGACCACGGCAACAACGTCGCCAAACAATTATAGAAGACCGGGGTCAGTCGAAATTCATCAGATCGACCTAATACGACCGAGCTCCCGAGACCAGATCGTATCTGCTAGCTTCAGTGTTCGCGAATACGAGGTAGTAGATCACATACAGCATCGCTAGAATGATAGTGAGAAGACGATGGTCGGAAGGCGAGACGGGATACCGATGATGGCTCGAGTGCTTGGCAGAAGAGCGTCGATACACATGACCCACGCTACCCAAAGACACGAAGCGCAAACAACTAGGCACGGAGATGACCACTGGAGGAATTCGCAGAGGCAAACGTGAGCGATCACGATTTGAATGGCAAGGTACACGAAGTCGAACGAAGTCAGCAGCACAAACAATAGATGGCACTGGTATAGGAGAAGCGATGCGATGCAACCAAGGCTGGTAAGAACGAGAGAAGTCACTTGAAACGACGGAAAGAGGTTGTGAATGGCATTTGTTTGGCGTAGCTGATCTACTGGAACTGCGATAACGGTGAGGACAGCAGCTGTGAGCAGTATAGCGCGCATTAGTGGTCGTGCTAGTCGAGAATGGGTGAGCATGAGTTGGAAAGTGGCGGTAGATATCGTCTGACGGGAGTCAACCTCTTTTATAGGGCGAAGACACCGAAGTTTTTGCTTGTGCATTGAGCCTGAACTTAGCCGTGATCTAGTCTTCTGCGGGACTATCGAAAACGATGGATGTGGACCCGACGTCAAGCTCAGACGAAGGGATGTTCGGTAGCTCACACACTCGACAAGAGTAGACTTCCCACGCTTCCGGAGAACCATGTTGCGAAGATACATCGCCAGCACCGTCACGAAGCCACTGGAAATGATTGCATCCGACGGAACTTCGTGCTTGTTGTACCGAAAGATTGTGACAGCCGGTGCTTGTGGAATCAACCCGAACGTGACCACCACAAGCATCGCGAGGTAAGCCATTGCTGCTATCGTGCCGATCGACACCATCTGCCGCACACCTCGCAGCGCACCGTCAACGAAAAAATGAGGTAGCATGCCAAACCATATTGAGGGAATGTACGCGACTCGGACGTCGCCCACTTGGATCGCGAGGATGATCAGTGTAGCGGTGAACATGACGAAGAAGAACCAAAAGTCGTACGTCCGCACCAAGAGACACACAATTTTGTATCGCAAGACGACAATTCCAGCAGCTGGAGACATCAAAACAAGCGGACAGACGATGGTCGATACGATTCCACCGACCGTTCTCGGTAGTATCAAAACCAGCGGAGCCATCACCTCCCCGACCATAGCCGACAAGCTGATCAAGCGCATATACCGCACAAGATAGTAGTTCATGCGGTTGATCGTGTGCTCGTTAAGAAAGCGACTGCGGATCGAGATCGAGAGATCCACGACTGGGAGCGGATACGCTGGCTGGAGCTCGTAGATCCATACCTCAGAGGAGGTCGGGGCGACCGCGCTCAACATGAATGGTATCAAGAGGAGGTATTTTTAAGTAGCTGTCTGTTGGCTTACGTTCCGTGGAGGTTCTTTCGAGGTTGGTTGGTACATCCGAACATTAAAGCTAGGAGATTCAGGCATTCGCTCATGAACTACGCCTCAAGTCTCTAGCGCCATCGCAAACTCGAGAGTTGATTACATCTTAACCCCTCAGCCACTCTCTTGACGCTCGAAATGACAGGGGAATAATCGCGCGGATGTAGCATAAACGTTAAGTCGGGTCGGATTATGCTAGCGAAATCAACCAGATAACCTCATAATTCATATAGTCTCTTTTTTTATGCTTATCAAATTAAATGATGTGATACAAAGTACGTTCAATCGGAGCGTTCGTCTCCGATATTGTGTTATCTGCCACGAGCGGCTGGTGGTCTCAATGGCCGCCCATGGCGACGAGCGTCGTGCTCTCGAAGGAGCGACATGGGGCGCCAGGAGCGACTGCAGGGAGGTGCACTTAAAGACACATGCGCCTGAGGATCGCATTCCGCGTTCTTCCGAGTCCCACTCACGTGAAGCATGACGACAGCGAGGATGGCTCCGACGATCGAGTACACGAGTGGCAAGACGCTCATGGCGCACGGCTCAGAGGCGCTCCACGAGCACGTCTCAACACGTGTGGAGGCGGCGATGGGTCAGGCGTTGCCGCAGATGGAGATCCGCTTCAAGAACCTCTCGCTCTCGGCCGACCTCATGGTGTCGAGCGAGAAGACGACGCACGAGCTTCCGACGCTCACCAACGAGCTCAAGATGACGCTTCGACGCCTCTCAGCGAAGAAACACAAGGTGACCAAGCATATCCTTCATGATATGAACGGTGTGTTCATGCCAGGCTCGATGACGCTGATCCTGGGACAGCCTGGGTCAGGCAAGTCGTCGCTCATGAGGATCCTCGGTGGTCGTTTCCCCGTCACCAAGGACGTGACGTTCAAGGGCGAGATCACGTACAACGGAGCCAAGCGCGACGAGGTGCTCAAGCGCCTGCCGCAGTTTGTTTCCTATGTGACGCAGCGTGACGTCCATTTTCCGATGTTGTCGGTCAAGGAGACGCTCGAATTTGCCCACGAGTGCTGTGGCGGGGAGTTGTCCGAGCGTGAGGAGAAGCGTTTCAACAAAGGCACGCCAGAAGAGAACCAGGCAGCACTGAATGCGGCCCGAGCGTTGTACAAGCACTATCCTGACGTGGTGATTCAGCAGCTCGGCTTGGAGAACTGTCAGGACACGGTCGTTGGTGATGCGATGGTGCGTGGTGTCTCGGGTGGCGAGCGCAAGCGTGTCACTACGGGTGAGATGGCGTTTGGCAACAAGTACGTGACGCTGATGGACGAGATCAGCACGGGCCTTGACAGTGCGGCGACTTACGACATCGTGAAGACGCAGCGTAGTATCGCGAAGAAGCTCCGTAAGACGGTGGTGATCGCCCTGTTGCAGCCAGCACCAGAGGTGTTCGAGTTATTCGACAATGTGATGATGCTAAACAAGGGTCGTGTGATGTATCATGGACCTGTCAACCAAGTGGTGGGATACTTTGAGGATCTGGGCTTTCACTGTCCTCCAAATCGTGACGTCGCTGATTACTTGATGGATCTGGGTACCAAGCAGCAGCACCAGTACGAGATGGCTCGTTCGGACGGCAGCATGCACCCTCGCAAGGCCCGTGAGTTTGCGGAAATCTTCGAGAAGTCGAGCATTCACGATCTGATGCTCGCGGACCTGGATGGGCCCCACGACCCCGTGTTACTGAAGGACAAGAGCGAGCATTTTGACGCGATCCCAGAGTTCCACCAGTCGTTTATCGCCAGTGTCTACACGCTCGTTCGTCGCCAAATGAAGATCACGATGCGCAACACTGCGTTCATTACTGGTCGTTTCTTCATGGTCTTTCTGATGGGCTTGTTGTACTCGTCTACGTTTTGGCAAGTGGATGCCAAAAATGCTCAAGTGATGATGGGCATCCTTTTCCAGGGCGTGCTCTTTTTGGCTCTTGGCCAGGCATCCCAGATCCCGATCATCATGTCTGCGCGTGACATCTTCTACAGACAGCGCGGGGCTAACTTCTACCGAACATCAGCCTATGTCATCGCCAACTCAGTCAGCCAGGTGCCTCTTGCTGTGCTCGAGACTTTGATTTTCGGCTCGATGCTCTATTGGATGTGCGGTTTGGTCGCGTCTTTCGTGCCTTTCCTGCTCTTTGAGCTCCTCTTACTGCTGACGAACTTGTCGTTCGCCGCTGTCTTCTTCTTGCTCTCGGCAATGGCTCCAGACGTGCACGTCGCGAAGCCCATTTCGATGGTGTCTGTTATGTTCTTTGTGCTCATGGCTGGTTTCATTTTGAGTCGTGGAAAGATCCCTGACTACTTCATTTGGATGTATTGGATCAACCCAATCGCTTGGTGTGTGCGCGCATTGGCCATCAATCAATACCGCCGTCCAGAGTTCGATGTGTGTGTCTACGATGGTATCGACTACTGCAAGTCGTATGGCAAGGAGATGAGCACGTACGCCTTGAGCTTATTCGATGTGCAAGACGAGAAGGAATGGCTTGGCTGGGGTTTTGTGTTCCTCATTGCCTCGTTCTTCTTCTTCATGTGGGTCTCGTATTTGGCTCTCGAATTCAAGCGCTACGAAAGTCCAGAACACGTGAACTTGGATCACGAAGAAGACGACGTGGGCTTCCAGTTGGGCAGCACAAGCTCCAGCTCAGGATCGGAATACGATCTGATCGAGACACCTCGCAAGGGAGGAAGTGGCAGTGAGATCGCAGTGGCAGTGAACACTGACAGTTATGAGCGATACTTTGAACCAGTGACCCTCGCGTTCAAGGATCTCTGGTACTCGGTGCCAAATCCCAAGGATCCAAAAGGAGCTCCTCTCGACTTGCTTAAGGGTATCAGTGGCTTTGCGATGCCAGGCACTATTACTGCTTTGATGGGCAGTTCTGGTGCTGGAAAGACAACTTTGATGGATGTGATTGCCGGTCGAAAGACGGGTGGCAAGATTCAGGGTCAGATTCTCCTCAATGGCCACCCAGCGACGGACTTGGCGATTCGACGAGCGACTGGCTACTGTGAACAGATGGATATCCACTCGGAGGCATCGACATTTCGCGAGGCTTTGACGTTCAGTGCGTTCTTACGTCAGGGCAGTGACGTTCCAGATAGCCAGAAGTATGACTCAGTGGAAGAGTGTTTGGATTTGTTGGATCTCCGTCCAATTGCTGACCAGATCATCCGTGGCAGCTCGGTGGAGCAGATGAAGCGCTTGACGATCGGGGTGGAGCTGGCTGCACAGCCGAGTGTGTTGTTCTTGGACGAACCAACGAGTGGTTTGGACGCGCGTTCGGCCAAGCTGATCATGGACGGTGTACGCAAGGTTGCAAACACTGGTCGTACAGTGGTGTGTACGATTCACCAGCCGTCGTGGGAGGTGTTTAGTGTGTTTGACAGACTTCTATTACTGAAGCGCGGTGGCCAGACTGTGTTCTACGGCGACCTTGGTGTGAAGGCGGTCGAGCTGGTCAAGTATTTCGAAGCGATCGAAGGCGTCAGACCGTTGGAAGAGGGATACAACCCAGCCACGTGGATGCTTGAGGTGATCGGTGCTGGTGTGGGCAATACTGCGAACGCGGATGTGGACTTCGTGTCGATCTTCGAGTCAAGTGAGAAGAAGGCGTTGTTGGATGAGACGTTGGCTCGTCCTGGTATGTGCACTCCAGCTCCTGGGGTTTCTGCGCTGAGCTTTGCATCGAAACGCGCAGCCTCAGAGTGGACCCAAGCTCGTTTCCTGATCGGTCGATTCACCGATTTGTACTGGCGTACGCCGTCGTACAACCTGACGCGGTACTTCGTGTACTTGTTTGTTGGTATCATCTTCGGTTTGCTCTTCTTGAACGGCGAATTCGAGACGTACCAGGGCATCAACGGTGGCGAAGGTCTCGTCTTCATGACGGCACTTTTCGTCGGAGTTGTGTCATTCAACAGTGTCTTGCCTATTGCTTCGGAAGAACGTGCGGCATTCTATCGAGAGCGTGCCGCCCAGACCTACAACACGCTGTGGTACTTCATCGGCGGCACCCTCGCTGAGATTCCTTACGTGTTCACTGCGACGTTGCTCTTCACGGCGATCTTTTTCCCAATGGTTGGTTTCACTGGCGCGTCTCGCTTCTTCCTCTTCTGGGTGAGTCTGGCTCTTGGTGTGCTGATGCAGACATACCTCGGTCAGTTGCTCGCTTTCGCGATGCCAAGCATCGAAGTGGCTGCGATCATGGGTGCCACGGTGAACAACGTCTTCTTCACGTTCATGGGCTTCAATCCTCCTGCAAGCGCCATCCCGTCGGGTTACAAGTGGCTCTACCGCATCACGCCTCACCAGTACGTGCTTTCCATCATATCCTCGACAGTCTTCGGCGACTGTCCTCACGAAGGTGATCTGAGCGAGCTCGCGTGTCGTCCGATTCAGAACTTGCCTCCAACCGTCTCGGCCAACTTGACGATCAAGGGCTACATGGAGGAAGTGTTCAAGATGAAGCACAGCGAAATGGGGCAGAACTTTGCCATTGTCGTGGCCTTCATCGTGCTGTTCCGCATCTTGGCGCTGCTGTCGTTGCGCTTCATCAACCACCAGAAAAGATAAAGGCATCTCTTCTAGAAGTAGTTGAGGCTACTTGACTGCATTCTACATACATATACACATAAACGTTTTTCTTTGCTGATTTGCTGGCTTGATCGCTGAGAAAGCATGGTGACCAGCGGGTAAACCTAAAATTTCGTTTTGTCCATGCCACCTCTAACAAGATCACGTGACCTTTCGCCACTCGTGCCACTTGGGCGATGTCTCACGCTACTCAGTTCTACCACACTCGCGATCCGATTGAGAACCTCCTGATCCATGTGACAGCACGCAAGGTATGGATGTCTGTAGTGAGCTGTTTGGTCGGCTGCCTGTCTAATGAGTGGGCCAGATCGCAGGAGGTAAGGCTGAGACCAAGCACTCCGACAACTCGCCTGTGGGAGCGACTGTAAGCTATAGCTTTCGATGGCAAGAGCCTCGGCGCTCTTCTTCTTTCAAAGATCGCTCCAAACGCCGGAAGAAGCCCGTATGATCGCAGTCCTCCGTAGTTTTTTTTCCAGCTACAGGGATCTGACAGAATTGTTTTGATTTTTTGTTCAGGATACGGGTGACGGGGAGGAACCTCCTCGAGATACTGCAGCTTGTAGACTCGAGCTTTGTTCCTATATCGATGCCGATAATTACGATCCACCCGCTAACCAGCGAGAAGGAGTGGCCCTGACGACGTCAACTGCGTCCTCCTCTACACATCTTACCCCTACGGCGATGGAACAACAGGGATTGCAACTCTCGATCCACTCGGTGAATCGAGCACGCCTGGCTCGACGTCTCCATCGAGAAGAACGATGTCGACAGATGCACCTCGTGTTGCATGTCAGCGATACAAAGGAAGAGCTCGTCCTAGCCTCGTTGCGGTATTACTCGCAGAGCGGTTTACTTTGCTCGACGCCAGGCTTTTCATCGTTCATCGATCCGGAGAAGCACACGGATATTTCGGGTAAAGGACCCAAGCTCTCAACGTACTATGCAGTATCCCCTCTGACAGGAGCGCGGTATGAATATGCATTGGACAACGAGAACGACTTGCTGCCAATGATTTATTCGGACGATGCGCAGTTGCTACGGGAGATCGAGCGACTGGAAGAGCGGGACGAACTCCATGATGTGAACGAGTGGAAAATTAAACACAGTGACCACCCAGAAGGTCAAACGGCTGCAACGAAACGTGACGTTACGGACGAGGAGCAACCACAAAGTCTGTTTCTCTCGTTGGAGATCGTATCTGCTCACAATGTCTCGACAACTGAACCTGTGCGTGTGTTCTACGAGTTGCATCTTCCTCCAAAGACTTCGTCCAACCCCAACAATCACTGGTCTGTCCAAGATGAACCAGGTTTGTTACAAGGGAGAACCAGGTTATCTCAACCCTGCTTTACTCGAATCAAAGGCGCTACAGCGGCTTTCGGTTACCACGAGGAATTTGCGGTTTTTGGGCCTGCTGGAGACACAGCACCATTCATACGACCAGCAATTGTGTTTACGATGGTATCAAGAGACTCGTGGTATCGAGAACACTTGGAAGGCTATGCAGAGCTGAAGCTACCGGCCTCTCCGGGCTTTTACGATATGAACGTCAAGCTATGGAAGCCGCTCCAGACGACCCACGACCAACTCGAAGACTTCTTCATCGGAATGGACCCATCCATGCAGCATCGACCGACTGCAGTGGCTCAGGCGGCATCTTCAAGTGGTGTGATGAGCAGATTCGGGATGAAGACAGTTGCAACAGATACGTCACTCCGTGTTCGGCTTCATGTGGTCCAGCGAGACCCTAGCAAAGATCAGACTCGCAATGTGGCCGCTCCAACGAATCATCCTATTTCCTTCAGTAGTATGGTAGGTGGTGGGAAAGTTGTCAAGCGGAGCGTTCAGGAAATTCTTCAGGCACTCCAGCTCGAGAAGCGAACGCGTACAATTGGTGAGGCATCAAGGGATCGAACCACCACAATCCTAGGTAGCAGCAAAGCAAACACGCCATCAGCAAGTTAGAATATGCTTCATATTCTTTAGTCATCATCACTGTCGAGATCATCCAATGGATTGCCTGAACGCTTCTTCATGACGCGGAAGAACTCTTCTTCGTTGATGAGTCCGTCGCCGTCACGATCGGCTTCATCGATCATCTCCTGAATCTCCTCGTCCGTCAGTGTCTCGCCGAGTTCGTTGCAGGCTCGCTTGAGGTTACGAAACGAGATCTTGCCTGTGTTGTCGTCGTCAAAGAGCTTGAAGATCTTCATGATTTCCTCGCGAGGATCACGGGCGTTCTAGTCCACACAGTCACTCAATAATGCAACTTCGAATGGATTCCATCATTCGCGAGACGTACCATTTTGCCAGTCATCATCTCAATGAACTCGTCCTGATCAATCGTCCCCGACTCGTCTTTGTCAATATCTGCGACCATCTGTCGGATCTCGGCCTTCTTGACGTGGAATCCAAGCGCGCGCATGGCTGCTTTCAGCTCCCGCACATCGATGGTGCCACTCCCATCCGAGTCAAACAGACGAAATGCTTCCTTGATCTCTTCCAAGTCCTCTTCATCCAGCGCCTGTATACCAAACAGGTCAGCAACCCAGCCCTCTTCCAGTCGAGAATATTCGTCCGACCTTCTTCACTGGCTTGGGTTTGCGTCGTAACGCCGCTCGAGAACGCGCAAACGCAGCTGCTGACGTGCTACTCGACTACACACCGCATATCCATTGAGAAAACCCTCCCTTTCCAACAAGAAGCCCACATATCCGCACCATCCTCGACGTCGTTCGTCTATTTCGTTTATGGTCTGTTACGACCTTTCAAGATCCGAACCTCTCCTATCTACTATGCTATTAGACAGGTGGCCCTTCATTCCCTCACTTGTGTGACATCACAGAACCCCATGGAAATCTTAGCTCGCGAAACGGATCGATCATGAGCGGCGTGGCAACCAAGGCGGCAACGCACACCTACCGCAAGAGCAAGCATTTCCTGCTGGTCATTGGCGGCAATGGCTTCGTGGGCAGCAATATCCTGCAGCGCGCCGTGCAAAAGGGCATCGACGTGCGCAGTCTGAATCCCTCGGGCAAGCCCGACTGGCAGGACGTGCCATGGATCGACCAGGTCGAGTGGATGAAGGGCGACGTGTTCAATCCGGACGACTTGGCAGCAGCGGTCGACGAGGCCACGGGCGTCAGTACGTGTGTTTGTTGGCGTTTCGATGGGGTTCGTGGTGACTCACGCTGGTTTTGTGTTGCTCAGTCTCGACGGTTGGTGCGTTCGGAAACAATGAGCTCATGGAGAAAGTGTGCGGGGATGCCACAATCCTGGCTGCCCAGGCGGCTCAGAAAGCTGGTAAGAGCTGACTTACTGGTATAGATATCTTGTGTACGCAGACTGATCGCTTATTGCCACCGTGTCACAGGAGCGGAGCGATTTGTTTTCGTGTCCAACTCGCGTGTTGGATCGTATGTTCCGACATGGGCTCCACTATATGGGTACTACCATGGCAAAGAACGCGCCGAGGCCGCGGTGCGTAGCAGGTACGCAGTGATATGGTGTCCATCTTGGAGTTGCCCACAGTGCCTGACTAGCTGAGTGTGAACAGTTTCCCCTCGACTGGCGTTTCGCTCCGTCCCGGCTTCATTTTCGGCCCGCGACGAACGAAATCGTTCGGTATTCCGTTGCAGCTAGCCGGAGTGCCGATCAAATTCGTCGCTCGTGATCTGGGGGCCGTGTCTTCCATCATCAGTCGCATTCCATTGGTCGGTCACGAGCTCCACTCGGCGATCCCAGTCGCCGCCGTTGCGAAGGCCGCCGTTCTGAGCGCGATCGGACCCGTACAAAGAGAGACTCTGGACACCAGTAGTATGCTCGCTCTCGCCGACTCGTTTCATCATACGCTGGAGTAGCAAAATGCGCAGGAAGGTAACGCGATTAATCATTTTTTCTTCTTCTTCTTTCTACCGTCGAGCCATCGCCTGCGCGGTATACTTCATACCGACATTGCCAAACTGCTTCTTTCGCTCTTCTGCCTCCTGCTTTCGCTTCTCCATCTCTTGTGTCCGCTCCTTCCAATACCGCTGCATACATAACACACCCACACACTGATGAACGCACGCTTCCAATGCCACGCCAGATGCAAGGGTTCCTCACATCTTTTTCTTTCTCGTTTTGCTTGGCGAGCTCCTGCTTCAACGCCTTTGTGTCGTCTTCGGAAGCGCCGGACTTTGTCGGGGAGCACAACTCGTCCAGCGTCTGCACCTAGTAGACAGTCATCGGCGGTTAGTTTCTCCGTTGCATCTCACCTCACGAGGTATTGCTCGCACCCAGAGATCGCGTACTGTCGTTGACTCGGCCGTGAGCTCCAAGAGCTTCTGTCCATTCGACCCGAGGATCATAAACTCACTGATGCCTGCACGCAACACATGCAATCACGTCCATACGTTCCATCCTCCATTCTGCTTAACGGTCTCACCCGTGGCACAGACTTTGCCCACTCGGGACAATGGGATCTCCTCTGCCTTGACGGTGCCAGGCGTCACGCGCCATTGCAATCTAAGCAGCGACACGTATTAGTCTACAGACATGCCCCATCGCCTCCCCGACAAGGCGTACTTGGTCGCTGTCGGGTTCAATTGCAGGTAAATCGACTCGGTCTTGCTCAAGACCCCGAGATACGTTGTCTTCTTCTTAAAGTCGTTGCCTTCCTTGAGCACCTCCTGACGCTGGAGCATCTCGTAATCGCCGCCACCACAGCACACGTTCCCCATCGCCGCTCTCACGATCGTACGGCGCTCCTCACCGCCAAGAGCTCCATTCTCACAGCAAGAATAGCGGCTTTTCCCTTGAGTTGCACGAATTATGTTGCGCACCGACAACTTAACGAGATCTAATGTTGAAGTTCCTTCTGCAACATTGGAGCCTTGGAACTGTTCTGGGCGGAGGCGACGCCGCGGCTCTCAATGGATCCCCAGGCGTTCTCGCTGTCCGTAGAGGCCCCTGATGGCCGCCGACAGACCCAGTCGACGCGCGATCGAACGGCGCATCGATACAGCCTCGTGCAGCCGCCGCCACAGCACCAGAAGCGACGACCGAGTCTCGTCAAGACCGTCATCATCGTCGTGAATGTGCTGCCGTTGGTCTTTGAACGGAAAGCCGACGACTCGGGATGGAAGATCGAGTGGAGCTCCAGTGCCACGAGTCTCTTCTACCGCAACCTCGTGAGCAACACGGAGCGCTATCTCCCCATGTTCATCGGATGTCCCGAAGTGTTTGTGAGTCGAGAGGAAGAAACGGCGGTCGAGAAGCAACTCAGTGCGTTCAACTGCGTACCAGTGTTCCTGGATCCGGTAGTCGCACATCGATATTTCCAGGGCTTCTGCAAGGGCGTGCTCTGGCCGGTGTTCCATAACATTGTGGACGTGTACAACTCGGCCAAACTCGCCCTGGACGACTTTGAAGAGCAGGACAAGCCCGCGAGGGGGCCTTCTTCAGCACACGACAAGGCGTCGTGGTGTCACCCTGCGTCGTGGAATCCAGCGGCTCAAGACAAGTGCTGGAGCGACTACTGCAACGTCAATCGCACCTTTGCCCGTCGTATTATCGAACGATATCACGAAGGCAACATGATCTGGATCCACGATTTCCACTTTCTCATGCTTCCGTCGTATCTTCTCCGGAAGCTCCGGACAGCGATGATCGCCGTTTACTTGCACGTACCGTTTCCATCCAGCGAGATCTTTCGTTGCCTCGCAATGCGCACGGAGATCCTGCGAGCGATGCTGTGTGCCGACCACATTGGCTTTCTCATCTTTGAACACGCCCGGCATTTCCTCACGAGTTGCAAGCGGTTGCTCGGACTCAACTACAAGACGAGTCCAAGTGGAATGCTTGTTGTCGAGTATAATGGTCGCCTGGTCAACATCTCGTGCTCGCACATCGAGCCAGATATCTCGTACCTTCATAGTATCATGGACCGCAATGATCGAGCTGAAGATACGCAAAGGTTCCGCGAGTCAATTGAGCAGCATATCTATGATGCTCAGAAGCAGCGCAAGTTCGTCATTACCTCGGTGGATCGACTGGAAGGCATAAATGGACTGCCACTGAAGCTTCGTGCGTTTGATCGCTTCCTCTCCTCGCAACCAGCAAAGCGCGGCTCCGTTATTCTCGTCCAAATCGGGCTGTCGCTGGACTCTCGGCCAAATGATTATCGTCAGACCAGAGAGTACGTGCAAAAGTTTGTCGCTGAGATCAATCGACGATGGGCGCCGCCGGGTGAACTTGTTGTTCACTTTCAAGAAAAAGTGAAAACAACGTGCGCCGAGCGCATGGAGCTCTGGAGAATGAGCGATGTCTTTCTAGACACGAGTATTCGTTCAGGGCTATCCTTGCTACCTTTCGAGTTCTTGGTCGCACAAAAACGGAACGCCGAACAGTCCAAGGCGGATGCATTGCACCAGTTTGGCTCCATGGTGGTGTCGGAATTTACATCATACTCGCGGATTCTACATGGTTCAGTTCTCGTCAACCCCTGGAAAGCCGACGACATTGTCGCTGCACTCTTGAAGGTCACAAATATGCAGTATTACGAGAAGCTCAATCGTTTTCAAGTGAACTATCTCTTTCTGGAGCTTCATCCAGAGTCGCGTTGGTCTGATCGACTACTCACTGACTTTGAAATATTAGCCGAAAGGAATCAACAGAATGCCGAGTCAGGGAAGTCTGTCGAAGTTGGTTTTGGCTTCGAGTATCGAGTTATGCAGTTCGCTTCGGGCTTTGTTAAGCTCGATATCGACGAACTTGTCAAGATCCAGAGCAAGTGTGAGCGCCGTCTGTTCATTTTCGACTATGGCGGAACTCTCAGCTGGACAACAAGCATCCTGACTGAAGATGGTGCATCGCATCACTCACTACACCGACGAGGTAGCTCATCGTCTCTTTGTCCCACTGAAGCCATTATCGTGCCGATTGAGATCGCGCAGGACGCCATTCGTTTCATTGATGGGCAAGTCCGAACCCCACTCTCTGCGGAAGCACAGGAAAACCTACGAACGCTATGTGCTGATCCCCATAATGTAGTCTTCGTGGTGAGCACAGGACGCAAGGCAGAGCTGGATGCGGAGTTCGGACACATCCCCAATATGAATATCGTCGCCGACAATGGATTCTTCCTCAAGAAAGCGGGAGACACGCAGTGGGAGTGTTTGTACGACCAACATGACCTAGTGATGGATTGGAAAGAGGAAGTGAAGCGCATGATGCAAGCGTATGCGACCCGCACAAACGGTGCGTTCGTCATTGTGAGCGAAGCCTCTGTCCTTTACGACTACCGCAACAGCGATCCAGAGTACGGAGAGATTCAAGCGTTGGAGTTGTACGACCAGCTCCGTCAAGTGTTGAAGGTAAGTGCTGTTGAAACTCATTCATCTATGGCTCGTGGTGATTTACTATCCGTCTCATTACACACGCAGAAAGGAGACGCAACAGTGCACCGCGCCAAGGGCTACGTTGAAGTGCACCAATTCGGCGTCAGCAAATCAATTGCGGTCTCCCTTATCCTCAACCATCTCCAAGAGCGAGTTGGTATCCCTGACTTTGCGTTCTACGCGGGTGACGATGACTCGGATGAACTCGCCTTCCGAGGTAGATGACTGCCTGAACAACTCGTGCTTGTTGAAAACTGACTAACCATTCATGGTCAGCTCTTCAAGCCTTCGCCGACCAGAACCACGAGATGAAGTATCTTTACACTTGCACCGTCGGTATGAAGCCAAGCAGCGCCAAGTTCTATGTGGTGCGTATGTTATCGATCTCCGACGCTTCTCAGTTGCTTACTTCGTGTCTGCTAGGATGGTGTGGGTGACGTTCTAGCCACGATCCATGCGATAGCCGTTCGGGTACTTGCGCTCTTGCTGCCATTCTATTCTACGATCCACGCTAACTCTATTGTGCTAGCTCCGCCTCGAGCTCAATCGGCACGGTGTATCCATTTTCTCGAGACAAGGCTACTTTGATCGGTTCATCACCCTGGGCAGGCTCGTGAATCCGCGCTTTCTCCGCTCCATGTCGGTCGAGTCTCTGGGCACTGACTTCGCGGATCCCTACCACGCTCCTGTCATTCTCCCAATCCCCGTCGAACCCGAGACCTCAAATACTCAGAAATCCACCAATCCCATGGTTCCCACGGACGTGTCGACGTGGTGGCCACACACGTCGACAGAATGGCTCACCCTGGGCGTTGGGGTGGCCTTGGGCGTCACGCTGGGGGTCTCGGTCGTCACACGTCGCATGAAACACAGACTTTCAAACCTCTGACAAGGTCCATACATCACCTGTTACAAACCTTCGAAATATGTTCGTAACGCTCGTTAGGAACCGCGCTCTGTTCTTTGGCAGGCAGAGACTGAAGTGAAGCGTCGGACGTTCGCCGCTGCGCGCTGGAGCTCGCTGTGCGTGTCCTGGGCACGAGAGGACCTCATGGGACGCTCCGTGCACTCGTCCCCACCGCGGGTGCTCGAAGGACGGCCTCGCGAGCGCGAGAGCCTGCTCCCAGACCGAGATCAGTAGTACGTCGCTCGTCTGTCTCATGCCGCCCTCACATGGTCACTAAGCTCGTGTCTGTGTCTTGACTAGTGCCACGTTCAGCTCCATCTCCCTCGTGAGTGAACACCGAGGGAGCAAGAGCGCCCTCGAAGACGTCACGCGCCTCCAGGAGCAGTATGTCCGTGCCGCGCAGGCGTTCCCGCCAAAGCTTCGACGAGGACGCCGCCCGAATCTCGACGAGTTGGAGAGCGAACGCAGCGGCGTGTCATCACACAGCTGCTGGTGCGCACTGCGCGACTCGGTCGTCACTCCCTTGCGTCGACTTCGAGGGTTTATCGTCCCGTGTATCGCCCTCTTTGGATTTGGCCTGGCGGGCATTGTCTGGGCCATCGTCACGACGGCCGACGCCGACTTCTACCTGTTCCTTGGCGCGATCGTGTCACTCGTCTTCTCGCTCATCGTGTTGATATGCTACGTCAAGAGTCGACGCGTGCGCGCACACCCGAACCCACTCATCTTCAGTAAAAGCCTCGTCGACTTTCTCCTCGCCGAGCTCTATATCTTCGAGTACTGCGTGACCGAGTTCACGTCGCCGCCAGTGGTCTTGCCGTTCCGCATCGCGGCACTGACCCAGGCATTACTGGTCTGTGGCGAGTTCTGGTTCTTTGCCATGCCAATCGACATGGTCCAGTCGATCACCAACCCGTTCACGTCATACCCGTACAACCTCCGCGTCTACTGGTTCTACTCCATGCTCAGTGGATTGGTCTGTGGCATTGCGCTATGGATCTTTGACGACGATCCGTCACGAGAGTGTGCGAGCAACGGCGGCTGCAGCGAAGAAGAAAAAGAGAACCAGCTGCGTCGCTTCTATTGGTTCCACGAGAACACGGATGCCGAGACGTTCTGGTGGCATCGACTGGTCTCGTATCATGTCTGGGTGCTCGTGTATCTCATCTTCGCCACCATGTCGATCATTTACGTCAAGCAGCGTCTTGAACGCGGCCTCGAAGAGACGTTTGACGTGCGTCGCCGCGTGCTGTCTGGCGGATTGCTCACGTGCTGGATCTACGTCACGTGGTCCCTCCTCATCCTCTGTCTCTTCGCCGTGACCAATCTGCCAGTCGTCAAAACAACACTAAGCGACGGCCTCTTCGAAGATCTCGTGAACCTCGGGGCATTCCTGCACTCGGCTCGAGGTTGTCTCAATATCATCGTGTGGCTCGTGATCAATCAATCGAACCTGAATGGATTGTGCTTCCGGACCGAGATGCCCTCATCAAGGACATCGTCGTCAGTGTCTGGGTCGTCATCAACTCCCGGCACCCCATCATCCTCTCGCTTGTCGTCGATCTTTCGCCACGCCGCTGACTCGGCTACGTCTTCTGCTACGGATGCAGCTGCTCGAGAAGAGCAAGAGCTACTCATTAAGCCGGATCTGAACGTTGCCCTGCGGCGGCAGATGATTCAAATGGCGACAACAGGGATTGTCGAGGCCGTTCAACAATACCATCGTCTGAAACAGCACGTCGAGTCGAATCAGACGTTCCATCTTGATTGGCAGCGCTCACCGAACTGCGAGTTGTTGCCCCTTGGCTCGACCACTCCTCTTAATCGCGGTGCAGTTGCCCGCAATTCGACAATCCAAGTGGTCGAGGCGCACGACAAGACGTCTGGAACTCGCTTCTCGTTTCTACCAATGGCTATGGAAGAGATGCAGTTTTACGATTTCCAGCCCAAGCTCTTTGCGTCGATCCGTCGTCTCTATGGCTTGGACGACACGGAGTACATGTTTGCCTTCCGTCACACAGCAAACGAACGGTTGAGCGAAGGTCGGAGTGGTGCGTTTGTGTTCACGACGTGCGATCGAAAGTATCTCGTCAAGAGCATGACAGCTGCCGAAAAGGACGTGCTGCTTGAGCTGCTACCATCGTACTTTCGGTATCTCAAGTGGAATCCAAAGACGCTGCTGCCGCGTTTCTTCGGTTTACATGCGATGAAGATGTATGGTCAAATCTTTTACTTCATCGTCATGGGGAATGTGTTGAACACAAAAGAAGTGATCCATCGCCGCTACGACATCAAGGGCTCTTGGGTCGACCGGAATGCCCCAGCTTGTGTGCTCGGTGAGAAGTACCGCTGCTCTAAGTGCAATCGGTTCTTCACGTTCGGTGCAACGGGATCAGCTGCCGTGCCATGTGACCCAGACGGAGCCGAACACTATCCAGACATCACGCTGCGTGATAATGATCTAAAGAAGCGATTGAAGCTAGACCCCCAAATGGCCGGTCGACTCGTCAAGCAGCTCACACGAGACAGCAATTTTCTCGCGAGTCTTGGGATCATGGACTACAGTCTTCTCGTGGGTACGCACTATTCGTACTTCACCATCACGAGCGCTTCGACGATCACGAAGAATGAGTCGTCGGATGCCATTGGACCTCGTCGTGTCGGATCAATGCAGATGCCTCCGTCATTGAGTATCTCCACCGCGCAGGCAAATGCCTCAGCTTCTCTCAATCAAGACGAGTTCCTGCACATTCTATGCGACGACGGAGGCGAACAAAAAGCAGCTGTAGACGCTAATGCCTCACAACGGGAGACTGAGACATCAGAGGTGACTGCCTCGGGTCTCAGCGATACCACGCGTTCTCAGCATCGATATCGTGCACACCAAGTCTCCGGCCCAAGCACGTATTACTTTGGTCTAGTAGATATCCTCCAAAAATGGACCATTGCCAAGCGTGTCGAGCGTTCGTACAAGGTATACGTGCTTCGCAAGTCTCCACGTGGTGTCTCGGCCATCGCTCCCAAGGCCTATGCGGCACGCTTCCAGCAGAAGATGCGTCAACTCTTCATCACGTCGCCGATGCACAAGCGCACGTCGATGGATCTCCTCGACGATGGCGTCGTGGAACTCTTACCTGTCGTGGACTGAGCGTGTATTTGTGATTGTGTAGCGTAAATCCCAGGGGCTTCAAAGCGCGTGGATACTCCAAAAATAATGTAAATCAAGGTAATTTTCTCTGTTTCGAGGATGCATCTCCTCCGCAAGAGACGTCCAGCGCTTAGGTTTCATTGTGTTGATCATGCTACCACCACTGCATCTCTCTGAGTCACGAGGAGGTGATGTTGTCGGACCTCCACGAGCAGCCGTTCAAACCACACCGGCGCCTACCCGCGTCCAGTCCAAGCCATCACCGCGTCATGGCTCCGTTGCCGCTCAGTCACCCCAAGGACCAGGATCCCTTTCATCGCGAAGGCGTACGACGATGGCATCGAAGGCACCAGGTCCGGCACCAAACGGCGAGGTATCGCCAGTTCAACTATCTCCAGGTATTACAACGCGAATCGAGCAATTGAGTCGAGTGCCGCGCGAGTTCTTTATACTCGAGACCAACGCCGTGCTCCCACAAACACAGTACCCACCAACTCAGTACCAGTCTACATTCAACACTGCCTCAAGCTCTTGGGAGACTGTTGTCTTCCCCGCCCTCACGCCGCAGACGCGTCAACAGGTTCTTCTCCTGGCTCAAACACTCGCGCGACTCCGTGCGGCCCGACTGCCGGCTGGGTTCGATCCGTCCGTAATGATGAAGAAGAGTGCACTGGAGGCAAAGGACGCTCTTGCGGTGGTCGAGTACACTGAACACGAATGGGGATTGTACTCCATCGGCTTTCACGAGCTCGCTCGTCAGATCAAGTTCATCTGCAAAGAGCAAAGCGAGCTGCTGCAAGAGGTTCAGCAGCATTACGACTCTGCGATGACTCGACTCATAGGAGTAGTACGTGGGTTATACCACCGACATGAGCAACATGAGCAGCAAGTCGAGGCCTTGAAGCAGCAAGTGCTACAGTTGGAAGAAGACGCGAAACGATCCAAAGAAGAAAGCGATCGATTGGCGAATGCGCCTCGTGGTCCGCCAATCCGACGACCAGGAAGAGGAAGAAAGTCGCCTTATGATACGGACTACTCGGAGAGGCAAGATGACGAAGAGTATGAACAGGACGGCGAAGACAAAGAAGGTGCAACGCTGCGGCGGTATGTTCGCCAGCGACCTCGAGATGGAGATGCGGCCCGTCGTCTCTATCCACGCGCGTCAGTCATGGAGGAAAACCTCGCCGCTGCTCGCGTTCAACACGTGTACCAGAAGTACCAACTGCGGAAAGAGCAGCTCCGTGTTGCAATGCGAGAGCAAAAGAAGATGGCGGCTCTTGAGATCCAGCGTTCGTACCGTGGATACCAAGACCGTAAGCGATTTGCGCATCGTCGTGCGGTGATGCAATTGATTCTTCGGCGTCGGAAGCAAATGGCGGCTGTGGAGCTGCTTCAGACAAACGTCCGCACGTACTTGCTCAAGAAGCGTCGCGAAGACAAGTTGATCCAAGAGCAGATTGCACAATTCATACCCCAGACGGTGCTTATGCCTACGGTAGGCGAGGCAAGTGGGGAACGGAAGGATCAAGCCGAGCAATTAGACGAAGCAGCTGCTGGAGGTGATCAAAATGAGACAGTTGAGTCGAGCACAGCCTCGACAGAGCAAGACCCGGACAACCCCGAAGCGAATACGTTCGTGCAGTTGCTGGGACGAATGAGTGAGCTGACAGCTGCGTTTGCAGTGATTCAGGCACGTCGAAAATCACCACAGGAGCAAGGAGACTGCACAGACGAATTCCCATCAACAATTGAAGAAGAGAGCGATGTCATAAGTCCGGGCACACCTAACCAGAGGAGTCGACCAGCAACAGCGCCGTCAGTCGCCCCCGAATGCGAAGAAGAGCTTCACTCGACCATTCGGCAGGCGGAAGACCTCGTCCAGTCCTTCCGTGCAGCGATTGTCGACTTCAAGCGACGTGGTGCTGTGCGTCTGGCTCCAGGGGGTGGTACGTTGGATCCCTACGATGAGAATGAGCTCAACAAATCGACTTCGACGACGTCGCTCGCACCAATGGACCGAGAACGCGATGCGATGCATGAGTTTGGTCTTCGGTTTCTCTTTGTCGAGGACGACGACGACAAGTATCAAGAGCGTCGCTTGACCGTCTCGAGACGGAAAACGCTGACAGGCATTTCTTCCAGTGACAACGACCAGGGACTGACGTCGGACATGGATGATACACATCTTGACGACGTGCTCTGGCAAACCACCGTGTATTCACCACGGAGTCTAGTGGATGATGACGAAGCGAATGCTCGTCGAATGCTCCTACGCGAAGTGTTCTCGTCTCGTGAGCAGAAGAAACGCCATACTGGACTCAAGCAGTTCATTGTGGACATTTACGATACGATTGTCGGTCGCATTCGAGACCTTCCAGCGTCTCGACTCGCCCTGTTGCTTCGATCACACTGCAGTCTCGCACTTTCGTCAGTAGATGCGCATCGATACCTCAAACGTCGTCGTCATTATCGTTCGAATCAACTGTCTCAGCAACACAACGACAGTGTATCTCTGTATGAACCGGCCGAAGCGATCGTAAAGACCGAGCTTCGGTCTTTGATCCGAGAACACTATCACTGTCAAGTGGGTCTCAAGCATCTCGTCGATGCCTCCATTACGCAGCTCGAAGTCGATTTACGAGCGTTTCAGCAACTTGATCCGGATGTCAAGCGGTTCTATGACTTCCTCACTCACGAGCGGTCGTACGAAGAGCTCGTCTTCTACTGCGTCTGTCGTTTCTTTGCGAGTCAGTCGACCCCCTCGACGCCACGAGAACCTGTCTTCCATCCAGTCACGATGCGTGAGCTCGTCAGTCAAACGAGAGCACTGGAAATCGCTAAGACGCTCTTCCACGTCGATGACGAAGCCAAGATCCTCGAGGGTGATGCGTTTGTGATCGAGCCAACCAATGAAGTGTATCGTTGCCACCTGCCATCGAGCTGCTTCCAGCAATGCGAGACGATTATGAAGGATTACTTCGGGCCTGTGGAATCTGATCCATTGCGAGACGACAATGACGAAGAGTCCAGAGTCCCACCTGCGTCGACGACGGGCATGCTGCGCTCATCGAATGCAAACCAGTTCCATGCCCGTGAGTTTAACGCAAGTGCCGCACGTAGTCCTCTCGTACGGCGTGCCAGGAAGCCCGGAGCAGTAGGCTCGGGCTGGGGTCATTTATCACCAGAGTCGGAGACCGAGTGGCTCTACCTGGACGAGTTTGTGGACTTGTTGCGGCGATACCGTGCCATCATGACTCATTTCCACGCGTTTGTTCAGTGGATACACGAGCTCTTCCTCAAAGCTGTGCAGAAGCAAGAAGAACAACGCGGATCTAGACTCACGGACACATCGACTTCATCCCCAGTACTGGAAGAGTCAATGTTCGTGGAGACGCTCTTGCCGTTTTCTCTTGGAGCTTCTGAACGCGAACTCGAGAACGTCTTTCACAACGCCTTGCGTCAGCGCCAACTGCGTAGTTTCATGCCTCTACGAGTGTTTGTATCCGTGGTCTTGGTGTTGCTTCGTAATGGCGTTCTCAGTGTGAACAGCTACTCTCCAATCCAGCCGCAACACGCCGACAAGAGCGCTAAAAGAGCGAGTATTCGGGAACAAACCGAAGAAACAAGATGGCGACAGCTCGCACTGCAGTGGCGCGGCCTGGAGCAGCGCTTTGAAGGCGCCATCGAGCTCATTTACGCTTCAACGGCGACTGATCCAGCTGTCAACAACAACAACGCCATGCAACTGCTCCAATGGCGTAGCGAACTCTACGAGCACTTTGTGAAACGCAGCGGTCCGGAGCCCTTGGAGCACGCCCAGGAGCTCTATGAGCAGCTCCGAGACGCCATTTTCACCGTCGAGCGTGGTGGGAGTCTCCCATCAAGCATCGAGCCAGTCGAACCCACGCAAACACTAGCAGTGGGCTCCCCCTGGGATGTCACGCCAGACGAGTCAGGATGGTCCTCATCGCTGGACAATGTAGCCATGTTATGAGGTTAAGAACGTGTTTGACGCACTTAACGCTGTTCGTAACACGCGATCTTGAGACGTCGCAATGGAAGATCCGCATGATGACCAGACACCTTTCAACGGTTCGCATGCGACGCCAGATGCGATGGAAGCCATGTCTGCTGCTGGCGCTGGCCTTAATATGCGCCATCCGACCAGCAGAGGCCAGTGGCGAGGTGGTGCACGTGCCCATGGGCATCACGACCGTGGTCTTGGGGTCCCAGCTGACCCAGCAGATCGAGTGCGACGTACAGCCGCTTTCTAGAGTGCAAGTGGAGATGAAGGTGCTGGACGGCAACGGCTCGGCTGTCGAGGATACTGCGAAACTAGTCAAGCCTTCAGTCGTGACGTTCTCGAATACCGATCCATTAATGACGCTGACGCATCAGACGCGGTCTGTGACGTTATCTGGACTTCGAGAGGGCCGTTTCTACCTGACGTACCATCTCACTGGAGACGTGGATATCTACCGACTGAGTGCGCTGAGCTCCGTGCTGCTCATAACGGAGACAGGTCAGGGCTGGCAGGGCATCCTGTACGAGTTGGTGTTCAACGCTATCATCTTTGTGGCTGGAGTGTCGTTCTTTGCCTGGCGCCGACTGCATCGCGTGGACCTTCCGATCTGGCGCCGTCAGCAAGCAGGGCTTTTCGAGCGAGCCAACTATGGGTTGCTGCCGAAAAAGGCCTTTGAGAAGCGCTATCGAGAGGTGCTGGGGTCAGATCTGCGTACGCGGGTGCGCCAATTCTGGAAGATACGATGCGACGGCTCGTACGTGTGTAACACGTGTGGTATTCCCGCGGCGCTGCTCATGCGCTTCCACATTGACGCGGCGCATCTCTGCGCCATCCTTTCTGTCTTTAGTGTCGGCGTCATGCTCCCAGTGGTACGTAGCACGCACATGCTCCAACAACTCGTTGCATTCTATCGCCGGGGTGCTTGTAGAACTATCTCTCGGGTAACACCAGGAGCCAATTCCAAGGGAACTCGTTTCAACAGACCACTATCAGTAACGTACCGCTTCACAGCGACTGGTACTGGGCTCATGTTGCCTACTGCTACGTCGTCGCAGGACTTGTCTTGGCGTTCTTACAACGGTATGACGTTACTCTACTCGACTGCACTGTGATGGTCCGCATGTCTGACGCTTCCTTGTAGCCAATACCAACTGCTGGCGTTCTTGCGACGACGCACCAAGCGCATTGTCGGTGGTCGCAGCATTCTCATTCATGCTGGATTGCCTCCTACCACGACCAAGAAGAAGCTGCGCGCGCTGCTTGCTGAGTACTATCCCGACGGTGTCGACGAGATCACTGTTATCTATGATCTCACGAAGTTGCACACTCTGCTGGATCGCCGATGTGAACTCTCAGCGCTGCTTGATCGAAAGTGTGCTCTGGACGCGGCAAATGAGAATGGTACGCTCTCATGTTCATTGATTTGGCTTCCTGGCTCGATGATGGTGCCGTCACCATGGGAGATGATGATGGCGTATCTCACCTGTCGACCGTGTCGGTTCTACGCGCGTCACTGGCGGCGAACATGTCGATCGTGCTTCTCGTGTTGTTGCTGCTGTTGTTGCTTTCGAAGGGCATATAAACCCCGTGCCGACTCGATCGCGAAAGAAGCACTCTTTGCATCGTCCACTTCGGCTGAGTACGTCATCGTGCGCAGCGAACGCGAGATCGTCGATCCACGGCTTGCCGATGAGATCGACGCATTGGATGAGCAACTCGAGTTCTTCCCGGAAGAAGCCATCGAACTTTACGACAAGCGGCAGTGTGCAGGAGCTGCGTTCATCATCTTCGACTCGACTGCTATGCGGGATGACTTCATCCATCTCGTCAGAGAGCATTCGTGGTCTGGTCGATTTGTGAATCGAGTTGCTGACGCCGCGCATCATGCTCGGTACGGCTCTACACGCCCCATGCTTCGTCGACAGCCGGCGGAAGGAGAACCTAGCGAGCAGGATCGTCATCACAGCAACACATTACATCGATACCTCTCGAAGCTCGTGCTCTCAAGCGCTCCTGAACCAGACGACATCATCTGGCAGAGCGTCAAGTACCAACCACTCACGATATCGCACGTCTTCATGTCGCTGCTCCGCCAGCTTGCAACGATCTCGCTCTTGCTGCTATTCTCAACCCCGACTGCCGTCTTAGTGTTTGTCAAATTGGATGCGGGAAGTGGCATCTACCCACAGCTCTACGCTCGGCACTCGGTGCTCGTCTCTCTTGTTGCCACATACCTCCCTTCTCTGCTCTTGGTACGTCAAAGAACTTGTCGTGAATGGTGTGTGCTGGAGTCACTTATCATCTTGTTTGTAGATTGCTGTCAACTGGGCGTTGCTCGCATTCCTCTTCTTCGTGACTATGAGCGAGGCATCAATCAGTGACACAAGGCGCGTTCGTAGCTTCCTCATCAAGGGTTTCATCTACTTGGTCGTGGTATGCGCTTGCCGCTCGCTTGTGAATATTTCTCGACTCTGTTCTGATTCCTCTGTTGCTGACTCAACAGAGCTCCGTATTTCTCCCCAGCATTGGTGTGACGGCTGCTTACCTCGCCTTCGCACAAATCAAGGATAATGGCAAGAGCTACGTCGAGTCATTTCTCTACAAGGTCTCGGGCACGTTCTTCATATCGTACATCTGCCAGCGCACTTTTCTTGGCTCCATCATCGAACTTACACGCACAGCTGAGCGTCTGGCCTTCCAGCCATGGGTTCTCGGGCGTGCAGTTACTCTCGACGAGCAGCGCGAAGCAGTCAAGCCCTGGCCGTACTTCTTTGGGCATGATTATGCCATGCTTCTGAGCATTTTCCTAGTCATCTTGCTCGGCACTGTCATCACACCCGTGCTCACGCTCTTCGGTGCTCTCTACTTCTACATCAAGTTCGTCACGGTCAAGTACAACTTCCTTTATGTGCTGCCATACACACCTGGAAGCGGGCACATTGCGCAGACATCGTACACACTTGTGTTTGTCTGCCTCGTGCTCTTCGAGTTGGTTCTCGCATTCGTTCTGCTGCAGATCGCGACACGGAAACACTTCGTGGCGATGATTGTGCTGCTTAGTGCCACCTGCGCCTTCTACTTCCTACGTCTTGCTGATGAGACAACACGTATCCATCATCGTATGTCGACGCTTCGTAGCGATACGCTTGCACGGGCACTCAGCCGAGCCACTGAAGCCACCACGTCCACTTCCACGCAGAAGACAAAGGCACCCACGGCAACAACCGCATTACTCCACCAGTCATCAACTCCGAGCACTCCATCGACTGTGGCAGCTACTCCAATGCATGGACGTCGCACAATCTTCTCGCCGTCGCCTGCAAACCTGGAGCAAGAACTCGACATGATCGAAAGCTACACGGATCCGTACAAGGTGGCCTTGTCTATCTTCAAGTTTATAGGCGTGAATGAGTTCCATCGAATGAAATCGTCGCGGGCACAGTTGCTGTGTGCCTTCCATCGGCTAAAGAGGAACATGCACGCAGCCCAGCGTCGCAGTCGTCGTCTTAGCGGCAGTATGACTGGGAGTCGCGCACACAGCCCAACTGCGTCGATGCGACAAGACGATGACTCTCGACGCACGAGCACAATAACAACCGCTGACCTTGTCTGAAAGCAAGGGCAAAACAACCAGCGTAACCCCAGTATCATGCCATTAAATAAAAATCTCACGTGTCTGTCGTCCTTGCAGTGCGCAGGTTTACACAATTGTCGGTCTGATCGACTCGAAGGAGATTCTCATGGCCACATACCACGAATAACCGAGGCTGCGGCGTTGACAATGAGACAGCTCACCAGACTTGCTGGGAGCATGAGGAAGAAAGTGTGAAACCACTACATAGCAACATGTTAGTCCAGAGATTCACCCGCGCGAAATCAGATTTTGTATCGGACGTACATGCTCTTGTCGGAGCACCTGCTCCAAACGAGGTAGTGTGAAGCCGAAGAATGACTTTGGCGGCTCATCCAGGGCTTTAGATCAAAGAGCATACGTTAGAGGAGCCCGCAACTAAGTCCGACTATGAGACATGAGTGTACCTGAGATAGCATCTTGCTTACAGAGGGGGCAACGTCCACTGCGGAACTCAAGCCACGGATCAATGCAATCCACGTGGAAAAAGTGCTGACATGGCAGCACTTTGACGCGGTCATGGACCACAAAGTCATCTAGACAGATGGAGCATGACTCCCCTGACGTGTTTTCTTCGGTCTCGTCGACAGCAGCCGACATATTATCGGTGTTTCCCTCCGTTTCCGGGGTTGAGCCGTCATCATCGTCAAGCACGATTCGATCCAAAATGTGCGCATCCCGTAATGCTCGTTCTAGTAGCTCAGCTTGGAGATGAGGCACGTAGTGAATTACTGGGAGTTTGCGTGTGACTCGAGAGCGCCATAGCGTCCCGACGAAGCCAAAGAGGAATGACGAAATGATACTCAGCCCACTAAAGATACGTCATACAGAGAAGGTTAGTGCTGGCGGTCAACGTGAAAGAGAATAGACAACGCACCTGGAGAGGGCGCAGACAACTGATACAAGGAAAATGTAAGCCACAGCACGCTTCCAAAAGCGGTACTTGGTACGGTCTTGCGGCACTGCAGATACCGTTGTCACCGTCAGAGCGCGTCCAACCATCACCCAATGCAGTACGTACTCTCTCCAACTTCGTTGATCGTCACAAGTGCTGGCGTCCATGGAGCCGCCTTGCGGATGAAATGGAGGAGGCGTTCGCCATCTCGGTAGGCAACAAAGACACCTGGAATGGTCAGCTGTGTCGCATTCTCGTCCTTTTGCATGATGATATGGTGCGGTGCCCTACATAATCATGCTGAATAAGTTTATACCCATGACGTTCGTCCATAGACTCGCCACTCACTCGTCTCGCGCTGCGTTGTCCATCACCACAACGCCAATGGCGCCTGCACGCTGAGCGTTGTAGACCTTCTTGACGAAATTGCAGTCTCCACGCTGCACGAGCGCAATGCGACCGCTCAGATCCGTCGAGATCGGTTCACATGCATGGAATGGTGTCACTAAGCCACACCAACACCCATTAGCAGACCCTCTATCGAGCTACCACGCGTCCTTCTCGTACCAGGGATCACTTCTTTCGACGTCAATGCAGCATCATGGAGCGTATCGGCATCCGTAAACTCGCCCGATCTATCATGGAACCCCTTTCAACACATCATCATCACCAGCCTCCCTCCGTTGGTCGTACACGTGTGTCATGACCGAGTAAAAGGGTCTACAAGCACTCTCGTCGTGAGTCCATTTGTCGTATTCCGTGTGTTCTTCTGCGCTTCCCACGCACCGTTCGATGATCAGCGCCGTCACGTGTGTCGTCCACACCATCAGCGTCATACTCAGTAGCAGCAGACGCGTGGAAACGCCGCCGACACGCGCATACACGACGTCTCTCCTCATGCTCTCGCCCTTCTCTATGTCACGCCCCGATGTGTGCCTTATGTTGTCTGAGATCGCTTGGTGCAACATAACTCCCAAGTGGTGTGGTCCACGCATGACCAACACTCACTTCAACTTCCAGTCGACGGAAGAGCATGGCGACGGAAGAGCACCGCACGGCGCACCATCTTCGTCGGCTCCAGGCGAGTGTGCATGAGCTCCAGAACGGTAGAAACATGGTTGAATGGATGGAGGAATGCAAGCTGCGTCGATTGATATATGGGTTGTGGGATGGGTAGCGCTGTGTGTCGCGAACAAGGCCGAAGTGCCTCGTCGACCGACACGGGAAGCACTTTCAGCGGACACGAATGCGAACAAGGATCCGTACAGCCGCATTCGAGCTAACAACAGTCGGGGGGTCATCGAAGACATTGAGGTGCGCACTGGTGGTGTTCATATTCCCTAAAGATGGCGTGGTGAACAGCGATTGTGGCTAACAGCGACTGGAAGAGCTCGGTATTGTGGTGATTGGTCTCCAGGGCGTCGGCGCGCTCACTTTGGACGCCCTCTGTCGATAGTAAGAGAGCTGATGGACCGGTTCATGCGTTCCCATAGGATTGATGTGTTGTTCTGTTGGTATAGTGGTGTCAAGCACTTGATTATCGCAGATAATTCCGAAATCACGATGGCTGATCTCGACTTTATGACATACCAAGTGCAGCATCTCGGACGACGACGTGATGACCATTTTGCTACGTCACTTCAAAGCCTGAATCCGGATGTGGATGTGCTGGCACTAGGCCTCTCAACGTCCAATGTCACCGGGATCACTAATGCCTTGCGTACGATCCTCAGTCTAAGTGGTGAGAACGATCACAGTGAAGAAGACCGAGATGACTTGAGTAGCATACTTGAAGAAAACCAGGTCTCTTCTACAAGCGAAGACAGCGACGACGATGATCCGGAAGATATTATCCAAGTGGTTGTTCTCTGTGGTCCTCACCCGGAGTTGGCATTGGCACTAAATGAGCTATGTTGCGAGTTCGGTCTGCACTTTGTGTATGTGTCAACAGGACGAGATGGAATCACGGGCGACATCATCTCAGTGGTTCCTGGACGAACCGCGTGTTTGCAATGCCTCGAAAAAAGGAAACTACTAAGAGTCATGTCGCCGCCACAAACTCCATCGGATTCAGCTAAACCAACAGAGGTCTCCAGACCAAGATTTCGGCCATCCTTACCGATGGTTGAGTGTATACTAGCAGGGATTGCAGTACAGCAAATCGTCGGGTACGTTATTTGGCTTGATCCCACGTGTCTGAATTCGCTTTAACATATTTTGGTTAAAAGACATGCGCTGTCATGTGCACCGCTTTGCTCGAGGGTCGAATACGACGGCTTTCTTGAAGAGCTCGACCGAAGTGGACTAGTTGCTCCTGTGCATCAATGTGCAAACTCCCACTGCCGATCACAGCAACAACAGCAACAAGCTGCACCTTCAGCTGAGCGTTGATGCTTATGATATTACGATAAACGTTCATTCAAATGTAAGTTACTGCGATCGTGCACATGAGCCGCAGTCTGCGAGCATCTTCCCTTCGCTAGCTGCAGCTGGAGCATCCTTGAGTTCGATAATTGGTGTCGGCGCTTCGTTTGTTCCCGTGCTTGGAAGGCCCGTGGCCGATCCACGTGCTAACGTTGTCGCGTGAATATGCAGTACCAATGTACTGAAAGCGTCGGAAACCTTCTGACCCTCCCATTTGAAAGCTGTTGCGTTCATTTTGGCCGATGTTCTCGCAAAGAGAAGCCCCTGTTCTTTGCAGAAGGCTTGGACAACGTCTTCTTGGACGAAGTGTTTGGGGCGTGGTTCGCGTGAGGCGCTCTTGGGCTCTGGAAGTTGGTCAATCTTGTTCTCAATGACCATGATTGACTTGAGTGAATCTCCTGTTGTCTCGCGCAACGTATTCAGCCATTCACCGAGCTTCTCAAACGACTCGGGATCAGCTACATCATACACCAATAGGGCTCCGTCGGCGCGGCGATAGTGTGAGCGAGTGATCGCCCGATATCGCTCTTGACCAGCTGTATCCCAGATTCGTGCGCGAACTTTCTACTCCATCAAGAGGTGCGTTAGTTTACACTCATGGATGATGTTGCGGGGGTCCAAACTCACATTCGGGTTGGAAATATCTGGATGTGGGATTTCAAAACTTCCAAACTCAGCTTCAAGTGTCGTCGCGCGTCGTTCCTGACAGGTATAACAGTGTCACACTGATCACTTGTTTGGAGCTGGGAAAAGAAGGACGCCTACCGTATACGCTGAATCACCCTGCACACCGACTGCGAGTACACTACTCTTCCCCACGCCAGTTGTTCCGAGCAAAATGATCTTGTAGACCGAGTTAGACGACGCCACAGGCTCAGCAGCTCCCACAGCCGACGTTTTGGGAGCTGTTGTGGGTGAGGATGGCATTGTTGGAGCTATGGATGTCTTGGATGGGGAAGGTGCTGGCACTGTGGTCTCGGGACCCATCTTCAGCGAATCACGGAGCTCATGCGGCGTCACTACGCCAGCCTCCACGTCAATAAAGCGGATCATGGTCGGTCGAGGGGCTGTTTGCAGGCTAATCAAGCTATCGTGAGTACGCGAGAAGCCATTTAAGAGTCTGATGATGAATCGTACATGGTAATTACAGCCTCGCACGGCATGTCGATCAAATGCGTATCGTTGATATGCGTCAAGTAGAGACCCGGTCGCAGCGCGCTACGAAACCCGTCAGAATAGTCCACACCGCGTCAAATGAAGATAGATTCTACCCACAGATGCTCTTGCCCAGGTTGAAGTGCCGAGTTGTATTGCTGTGCAGGGCCATCCGCACCATTGGGTCCTTTATTCAGCTCAAGCACACGGATGGTGTAGATGCCATTGCCCGTGTCCGGAAACTGAGCCGGATGGAAGCGAAGACCAAGCTTTTCGGCTTGGAATTGCACTCGAAACGCGATTTTCCATGGCAACACTGTGGTAAGAAGCACGTCAGTCATGTGTACTGACATTTCTCGGCTGTGAGTACTCACATTCTGTATCGTTGCTGTCTGTCGTGAAAAAGGAACCACGTGGCGAGCGTAGCACTGGCGTATCGGAGACCGTCGACTCCTGGGCCATGGTGTTCCTCGGCCCAAGTCTGTTCTCCGTGTGACCCTTCAAGCTCAGTGCAAGCCTCCAGTGTGGTCCACTGCCGTAAAACGCGAAAGGGCACACTGAGATACACTAGCCATGGAGGAGGTTGATGTGCCCACTGGAGCTGAAGCAGAGCTCGATACGGAAGCCGTGGATGTCGCGGCCCAGCAGCAGCTCTTCATGCAAGGCCTTTCGCGTCTCGATCGGGTGATGGACGACTCAGGCTTCGCGTTTACTTCAATTGATGTTGTGGTACGGACATGTGTTTGTAGATCCCTCATGAGTGAAACTCACTCGTGATTGCTTGCCAGGACAAGGCGTTGACGACCATCGAGCCGATCCGCAACTATCCGCATCTACAGTTTGTGAATCTAGCCAACAATCAGCTCTCGGATGTTTCCCCTCTCGCCGATCTGACGTACCTCGTTGGCCTGAATCTCAGCGAAAACACGCTGACTACTCCACCAGCATTCGCCAATCCATACTTACAAGCAATCGATCTCTCGCACAACCAGCTCACGACCCTCGACGGTCTCAAGAGTAGCAGTTTGTCGTCTGTCAAAATCTCAGGTTTGTTTCATAGTAATCAGTGCCTCAGGTTATTTGAGCTCAACCCACCACGGTGCACAGACAATCAGATCGAGACACTTACAGGGTTGTCTGGGATGTCTTCCCTTGTGATTCTCGATGCCTCACGAAACATTGTCGCGGACTTGAGCTCATTGTCGTCCGAAACGTCCAAGTTGGAGCGACTCGAGCTGGTAGCTGACGCTGAACTTGTGTTTGCCAGCTGGAAAATTGATCGCTGATGAACGAGTTGGTTCTGTAGAATGAGAACAAACTGACGTCTCTTGCAGGGATCGAGGCCCTGACAGCGACATTGAACGCGTTATCGGTCCGACAGAACAATGTACGTTGGTTTGTTTCTTGCAGTTTGAAGCAAGTCTCAACCTATCTATTGGTGATTCTAGCTTGACACGATGGATGCGATTGACAAGCTCATTCAGCTTGAACAACTGAGTGAGTTGGATCTTGGTCTCAATCCTGTGACTGACACGGAGAACTACCGCCTCGAGATGATACTCATGCTGCCACATCTGCGCAAACTCGACGGCGAGCTGATCACAGACGCTGAACGAATCGCAGCAGTCGAATTGAAAGCCCAGCGCGAGGCGGCAGCGGCAGAAGCAGAGCAAGAAGAGTGATTTGCGTGTATGAAGAGGTGTATGCTATCATTGGGCTTAATACGGACTACGCACCGAGACGCCACGTCCGCGTTCGCAGCGTCGTCGGCTATTACAGTATACCTTACTGCTCGGCCTCCTGCTTTGGATTGAGCTTGATCATATCGTCGATTCGCAGGATCGTGATGGCCGCTTCCGTGGCGAAACGCAGACTCTTGATCTTGCTGATGGCTGGCTCGACAACACCGGCTTCGAGGTTGTCGCGCACCTTGCCTTCCAAAAGGTCGAGGCCCGAGAAGCGCAGGTCACGCTTAGCGGCGTCGCTCTGCGATGTGTTGTGAAACGCGCGCAATCGCGCCACGAGCTCCGAGGCGTCCTTCGCGGCGTTGACCGAGAGCGTCTTTGGAATCACGAGGAGCGCATCAGCGAACTCAGCGATCGCGAGCTGTTCGCGCGAGCCGAGCGTGGTCGCGAAGTTCTCCAAGTAGATCGAAAGAGCAGTTTCGACGGCACCGCCACCGGCAACGAGCTGGTTGCTCTCGAGCATACGCTTGACGACCATAAACGAATCATGGAGCGAACGGTCCATCTCGTCCAAGAGGTTCTCGTTCGCACCACGCAACACGACGGTGGTTGCCTGTCGGGTCTTGCAACCCTTGATGTAGATGAGCTCACCATCACCAACACGCTCTTCGCTGACGACGGCGGCCTCACCGAGGGTCGCTGGGTCGAACGACTCTTCGCCGTCCATATCGGCGAGCGTGAGCACAATTTCACCACCCGTAGCCTTGGCGATGCGGCGCAAGTCCTCCTTCTTCACACGGCGCACACCCATGCAGCCGTTCTCAACGAAGTACTTGAGACAGAGGTCATCAATACCCTTGGTCGTAAGAATGACCTTGGCGCCCGCGTCAATGATCTTCTGGATCTTCTCCTTGGTGATGTCGATTTCACGCTGACGAATCTGGTCGAGCTCCTTTGGATCGTGCACGACAACCTGCACACCCATTGGGGTCTTGTATCGCTGCAAGTCAAAGTCGAGGAGCGCGATCTTGGCGTCCTTGATGTAAGATGGCATCTGCTGCGAGGCCTTGGTACAGTTGAGCGCAAAGCCGTCGACCAACTCCGTCTCGAGCATACTCTTACCGTGCGACTTGAGCACGTTGATAGCACTGACTGGGTAGCGCGCCTTGGACTTGCCCTTGGCGCCCTCTTCCGTGACCTTGACCGACGTGACGGCGTCGACCACCAGGTTGGCAAAGAACTCGGACTCGGGGCCGAGAATCTTGGACGACATGCTGGTCTTGGCGGCGTTGATCAAGCTTTCACGACCGATCGAGTCCACTGGCACGCTCAGGTTCTCCTTGATGTACTTGACGGCCTCACGCATCGCCAGCCGGTAGCCGGCGATGATTGACGTCGGGTGGATCTTGTTCTTGACGAGTTCGTTGGCGCGCTTGAGCAGTTCGGCGGCGATGATCACGACAGACGTCGTGCCGTCCCCCACTTCCTGGTCCTGCAGACCCGCGAGTTCCACGAGCACTTTGCCCGCCGGGTGCTCCACTTCGAGCTGCTTGAGGATCGTGGCGCCGTCGTTGGTGATGGTCACGTCGCCGATGTCGTCGACGAGCATCTTGTCGAGCCCCACGGGGCCGAGCGAGCTCTTGACGATGTTGGCGATGGCCACCGCGGCCGTCACGTTCTGTTCGCGCACGTCCTTGCCCGTCGTGCGCGTGCCATCGACCACGAGATCCGCCGTCTCCATCTTGTCTTCCCTCGGTTGCTTGATGGTATTATGGAAAATCGTGTGGTCCCCCAGAGCGAAATCTTCCCCGAGTTTCCACGAATCAGCGACGTTTCCCATTATATTCACGCGTTTCATTGGTCGAAATAGGCTTTTCCACGAGAAGGATCGATTTTAGACCAATCCTAGCGATAAACGTTGCCGTGGTGGGTGATTATAGCCAATGGGAAGAGAGCAACCATCACTCTGGTCGTTTGAAAACCGCGCCAACAGTGTCATTTCCGTCGCCCGCGATGCCCAAGACGACGGTGGCGACGGCCTTGCGCGCGTTCGCGAGCGAACGGGACGCCACGCCACTCGCGCTCGTGCTGGAGACACGTAGACAAGAGCAGCGCCGCGCCAAGGGGAAGAAACAGCCGTCGCAGGACGCGCTGGAGGGCGTGGACGAGCAGCTACGATCACTGCCGCGAGCGACACTCCATGGGTTCTGTGACGCCGCGAACACGCTGCTGGACGAGCAGCTGAGTGTCGATGATGCGCTGGGTGACGAGATGCTACAGGTGATGGACGTCGTCGCGCAGTTCACGACGTTGCTCGTGAGCCACGCCAAGCGCGTGACAGTCGACACGGACCGAGTCTTTGATATTGCGCAGACGCTGCATGACCACTTGCTCCGCCTGCGAGGAGACGCAGCCTTGGTGCACAGTGTACAGGATACCATTGCCTTGCTGTGTGAGGCGTGCTGGAAGAATAATTACAATGAATCCGCGCAATCGCTCATCACGCAACTGCTGCCGTATCTGATTGTGCGCTCGTACGAGGCACAAGCGAACGACGCGTTCCAGTCCAAGCGTCATCCGATCCGTCGACTCTTTTCTATCAAGGATGCGCTGTTGCTGCTTGACTTCGACGATGAAAGCAGTGGGTATGTCGATGGAACAACTTGAAGGATCAACAGGCCAAACACTGACTGCTCTATTGTGTAGATTGCTTCGAGACATCCTTTTGCGCTGTTTCATCCAGCCCAATTTCTTCCGCTCGCCCGATGCCGTCGCATTTCTTGGCTTCCTTTTCGAGCTCCACTTGCCGTTCATCACCGACATCAACGCCACCATCCGCAATCAGATCCCCAACCAGCGCAAGTCGATTCTCAAAAAGTTTGGCGCCATTTATTTCAAGGTTCGTGACCTCGCTCTCAGTTTTGTGAACATCTATGCTCACGACTAGGTGTGAATATCAGGCGTGGGTAGGCTCCACGGACGATTTCCGAGCGCACATCGAAGAGGAATGTATCCAGCGCTACGTGCGCGATGCCGTACACGCCAGCAGTCTGACGTTGTTCACTGCGGTGCGCACTGTGCTCCAGATTTTCTTTGAAAACAAGCGTCATGCTGGCGTCGATGAGATGCTTTACCGGATCACGAGTCCGATTCTTTGGCGTGGTGTCAAGGCAGCCAACGACTCGGTGCGTCGTCAGGCAGCGATCCTCCTCTTCGACAATTTCCCATTGCGCGATCCGCAATTTAACAACGAGATGATGGATCGCGCATTGCAGAAGCAGTTTGATGCCTTTGAGGAGTTGCTTGCTGATTCGCACCCGGCCGTGCGAATTGCGGGTATCCAGGGTGTTTCCAAGGTCCTCTCGATCTACTGGGAGTTGCTTCCAGCAGAGACCATTCGCTGCTTCATCTCCAGGTTGTGTGTGGATCTCGTCAACGACGCTTCTTCTAGTGCTGTGCGTGCTGCGGTCTTCGAAGGTGTGCAGTTCATTCTCGACAATCACCATTCTCATTCGATCCTCAAGCCACTCTTGCCGATGGTACGTCATCGCGTGTGTGGAATTGCTGGTCCTATTAGCTAACGGTGTTATTTGTTTATGTGTGATTAGCTGGCACCATTGATTAATGACCGGAACGAACGCGTGCGAGCAGAGTTTGCGGCGCTCTTGGTGCGTATCAAAAGCATTCGTAACCTGCACTTCTACGACGTTGTGTCAGTCAACGACCTGCTTGACCGTCTTGTCCTCGATCGAGACTGTCCGATCGTTCGCAAACAACTCATACTACTGTTCCTGAATTCCTACTTCCCTCAAAGCGTCGGCGGTTCTTCACAAGTGGCGCGCTGTCTTGCACTCGTGAAGAAGAACCCGGAAGCTGCCATGGTGTTTTACGGAAACGTAGCCGACCAGGCTTCAGTAGGTTCAGTGTGCAAGCTTGCAGCTCTTCTGTGCCGATGCTCGCTCAACTTTGTGTCCAAGCGACTCAACCGACCTCAAGGAGATGATGACGAAGAAGAGGAAGAACAAGAAGAGGAGGAAGAGGGCTTCAGTATCGTCGGACGGATCGTGGTGCTAGAGATCATGGCGAGTCTGCTCAAGAGCGTCCACGTCAAGGTGCTGAACGACGAGCGCTACTTAGAATGTAAGACATTCCTTACGCAGCAGCTCTCGTCCGAAGCCCTTGAGGCCTTGCTCGCTGCATACAGTGAGGGCCGTCCGTTTGATCAAGAAGCGTTGAGTGCAGTCTGGAAAATCATCGGTTTCCTCGGCGAATTGACTCAAGGCGAAATGTTGGAGCCGCTCGTGAGTCGACTCATGGCGATGGACGAGACGTCGAGCAAGAAACTCCTGGATTCGATGGTGGAGTGCCTCACCAAGTGGCATCAGCTGCCGTTCCTCGTGACCAAGATCGAGAATGTCCTGATGCAATGGACCGAAGCCGAGTACGTCGACACGTGGAGCTCCAAGAAAGACGACAAGAGCAAGAAGACCCCCAAAAAGACGTTCGCGCTGAATGCGATCGTGGCGTTGAGCACTGCCGAGTACATTGTCCAGTCGCCGTCCGTGCCATGTCCAAAACATCTCACGGATCGGTTGGTCGTCACTCTGAAGCGCTGTGTAGACCCACTACTCAGTTACTCGTCGTCTGAGGTCAAGCAGCTGTGCACCAAGAACGCTTTCGGTGTGGTTCGTCTTATTGAGGTATACGCTAAAGTACTGATGATCGCCGAGTCGACACACGTTAGTCAACAGACGAGCGCTCTACTTGAATCTTCGACGGTGAAGCAAGCCATGGCCAACAGTGAGACTCTCCAGACACTGCAGCCTGCCGCGTTCTTCACACCACCCGTGGCACTCGCTGATCTGCTCGAATGGATCGCACGCATGCTGATGGAACTGCATGGCGAGTCGGAACCAAGCGAGGATACTGGAGGTAACAAGAAACGCCGACGCGGAGGCACCGCGGCCGATGGCGAACACTTGCTCAGTCGCTGGCGCAACCTCTTCTCGCTAGTGGCACTCCTGGTGACCGAATGCATTGCGTTTGTCTTCCAGCGCGAGGGCGAGTACACTTCCGAGATCTCCGACTTTATTGACCGCATTGTCTGCTCATTGAGTGACGCAGCGCAGGAGATGCCGACACTCGACCGCGCTATCGTCTTCCACACATGTCAGCTTCTCTCGCTCTTGGAGAAGGAGAAGCAGAAGCCCACACGTGTCGCCACGAGTGAGGCGTGGACTCACATGCTTCAGCGGGCCTTGGAAGCGATGCACGAGCGATTCGAAGACGCCTGCAAGGAGCTTCTAGCGCCCGTTCGCTCGCTGCTGGACCTGAGTCTCGAGGACCAAGGCGGCGAACAATCCGCGGCCGCATAGAGCCAGCCATAATGTAATTCCTTCTACGCCGCATACTCATTTCCTTATAAAGACGAACAATGAATGAATGAACAGCGCGTACAGTACACTCGTCGGACTCATCTTCTCTCAACAGCTCCTTTTCGTCTCAGTTGTCACGTTTGAGACCGTTTAGGTAATCACCTGTAACGTATCCTAGGTATCGAATTTCACGGGGATGCATTGTGAAGGGTCAATACGCGTCTAATCATATACATTCAGAATCGCCTTGAAGAGGATATCGTAACGAGCACAAATCTGGTTTGTGACGTTTCTCCCAATACCGAGATTCAACGGAAAAGACAGATCCGGCATTCTTTCGGTCCAGAGGACTCATCGGTTGTCTATGGACGTCTTTCTTCCTCGAACTCGCGACAAACGTGTGTCGACCTTTTCAGTGTGGATGATTGATTCAGCTGGCTCGTCAGATCACCCACACGTACCTGCCCGCGGCTGGCTCCGATGGCACGCAAGGCAGCTGGCTCGTCAGGTCGATCCGGTAGGTATCATCCAATCTAGGTATCAATCCTGTAGGTACCTCTATTGATACCTACAGCGTTAGGCCTGACGATCGGACGGAGTAGACTGCACAGTATGGTCAAGTACTGTATCGTGTGCAATGTGCCTCGTCTGGCTGATCATGTAGGTACCGTCGTATCAGCCACCATCGCAGTTGCTACCTACTTTGAGGCTTGCTTGACGATCAGGCTCTCCCTTCTGCACCAGCATTGATGATGCCGCCGCATTGTTGACTTTGGCGGATCCCCTCGCTGGATCGTCAGTGTGTGTAGGACAGGACGTGTCTCGCTACAAGTGGCGAGCCACGCGGAAAAGCGCGTCAACTCGCACTGGATACTGGTTGCATGTGACGGCCCACGAGCTCCAAGAGCTCAGGCGTTGCGTTTACGCTCGGTGCGGTATTGCCTGGGGTAGAAAGCGCACGAAAGCAAAGCTAGGATGATTGACATGGTCAAAGCTCGAGACGAGGATGATATTGGTACAAAATAAATAAGGTTTGCGTTCATAAACTACGTCATGGTCGTCGAGGAAGGCTTCTTCCATCGAAAGACCCCATCAAAGACAGCTCGCAAAGCGAAGCTGCGCTGTGGCTTTGGCGATCGACGCCGCCGCCGGGAGAGGCGCTGGTAGAATGGGTTGCGAGCAGCGCGCTCTTCTTTTTGCCGAGCAGAGTTCTGGCGACCAGACTTGGTCGGTGCCACAAATGCACACGAGCTGTGGCAAGATGTGTTGATAGGCGCTGGTCGGCGCAACATATATGATGCTGCCATGCTCATGCTTGGCAGCATCTTCATTGGAGCCCAAATGGCGAGGGCAAGCTTGTCGTGAGCAGGGTTGATTGTGGCATCAACCTCCTCCATGTCTTCGTCTTCAGTCTCCAACTCAGAGTCGTTCTCGATCTTGAGCTGCGCAAAGCATGGATGCGCAAGCAGAGTCGAAGCCGAAGCGCGCTCGCGAGGATCCATCACAAGCATTTGCTTGAGAAGATCGACCAAGTCCTCCTGGCCGTAGGTCTCAAAGTCGCATCGCTCCAAGAGGAACTCGACACCGAGCGTCTCCAAAAGGCGGAACTGCGCATCTTCGGGAACTGGTTCACTGAATGGGTATTGGCCGACAAGAAGCGTGAAAAAGATCACACCAAGCGACCAGATATCACTACGGAATGGGTTGTACAAGTCACCCGAGACGCGGATGGCTTCAGGGGCCATGTAGTGAACCTTGCCCACGCCGGTGGCGGCGACGACAGTTTGAGTCGTGGACATGCCGAAGTCGCTGAGCTTGCAGTTGTCCTTGCTGTCCACGAGCACGTTCTCAAGCGAGAGATCGCGATGCGCGACACCGTTGCGGTGAATAAAGTCGACAGCGCTGAGAATCTGGTAGAAATAACGGAGGACTTCGTCGATCTCGAGCAATGTGCCGCGGGCGTTGATAACATCGAGTAGCTCACCGGCGTCGCAGAATTCGGTCAGAAGCGACACAGTGGTTTCCTCTGCGATGCAGTCGACCATTTCCACGATGTTCTCGTGGCCGCCGAGTGCTCGAATCTTGAGGTTGGTCTGTACTTCGGTGAAGATATCTTCTTCAATCGCGCGGAGGGTGTCTTTGGTGCGGTGGGCCGCGGCGTACGCGAGTTCGACGCGCTTACAGGCGACAAACTCGCGCGTCCGTCGATTTCGTAGCTTGTAGACGTCACCATAGAGCGCGTCGGCGATGACGCCAAGCGACTCGTAGCTCTCCTCTAGAGGCATTTCCTGTGTTGTGCTGTGCGCTGTGTATTGTGACGGCGGTGGTGGTGTACACTGAGTATCCCCACACGCGTCAATCCTGGCGAGTCCGTGAATGAGTTCATGAGCGGTTAGACCCCCTCGACCGACCGTGGCGTCGGTTGTGAATCGCACCTGCGTTGGCCCGTCTGCGCTCTCAATTGCTCGTGCACTCCAAGTCACAGTGTAACTCGGGGGCGGACGAGGCGGCTGCATAAGAACGCTTCCCTCGCGACTGTGGAACGTGAGCGACAGAAAGACTCAGATTCAGTGGCAATGGCGTGGGGGACAGGGGTAGGGTTCGTCTCGCGTCCGAAAGAAACCATGACCTTAGTGCCAAAGAGTGGGAGGTGCCACCTTGTGAGCGCCAGGTTCAAAGTTCGATCTTTTTGCCGGCGAGCAGTCACGTGGAACCCCTGTCTCGTCTCCGTACCGTTTCGCCTTTGGACCGAGCGGTTAGACTTACGAGCCACCACACAGTGGGAAGGTGGTCACTGGCGTGCGGGCGGCACGAGCCTGATGCTTCTGATCAACACAGACTCCGGGTGTCCCAGCCGAACCTAAGCGAAGGATTACTGCATCACTCCATGCGACGGCGCAGGATACACGATACACGCAAATGCATGAACATGGCGTTTCCGTTTCGACGGTGATGAAGGCCGTGGAAATGGCGGGGTTCATGTGGCGACTTGAGTTTGCTCAGCCTTCCTGGATGACGCTTGCGCTTTGCAGAAAGTGAGTTCATGGACGCCTTGAGGTACAGTACTAGGTCTCATCCGCTCGCGGAGGACCTCTCGTCGTCCGACTATCCAGTCGAGTGAGTCTTAGTGGACGATAGGGAGGGATGCTTGATGACGCAAAGAGGTTCTGTGGAAGGCAGCACGCAACCGCGCCGCAAAGAGAGATGCAGTGTCCAACACTATATGTGTTGTCCACTGCTTACGAGCCATGTTGGCCCACTGCTCCGACTCACTTTGGCACACTGAGTTCAGTGGAGTGCCACCACGACTTGCCTCTATGGTCGGTCTCTGAACAGAAGAAGCGTCAATCTCAGCCTGCGCGACTGCAGGGAACGTCCAGGGCGTGTGCAAAGAAGAGATCGTCTCTTAGAATGAGTCTACGTGCGCTCAGCATGCCTTCCTGATTGAAACATCCCACTCATGCTTAGTGCGCCTGCTCGACGGTCATCTGCGTTATTCTCGCAGCGGACCTGACGACTGGGTCGCTGTCATCTGGCCGACAGCGCGCCAAAAGCAGCTGGCGTTAGCCTCGACGGGAAGATTGATGGCATAGTCCACCGTGCTACGTCTGAATGCCAAACCGAATGGATCTGCAACAGTTGACGATCCACCACCTCCTCTGATAGTGCATATGGCGCATTTACGAACGCCACATAACGGAGGAACTCGGGGATTCGATCTTTCAAGTCAAGAATGGATCAAACGCGAGAGGTTAAAGGTTCTAGTGTGACCCACACCATCTCAAGTGAAGATATCCAATTGGTGTGGGTCACATGACTTCAAAGTAAACCTACCCGCCGTCAAGTCATCGCATCACCCGCTGACATGAGATATACGTGCACAACAGGTATACCTGAATCCACGGGCATGCCGCTTCTCTCATCTGAGTGCGCCTACTGCCTCCTTCTTTTGAGAACCAGCGACGCCTCGTGAGCCATCTTCCACAGTCTCCGTTGAAACGCCCACAGACAGCACGGAGGGCCACTGGTCCCATCACAATCCCAATCCTTTCAGTGCTGAGCCCCAACCTCAGACAGCCAGTGCCCTCAATACAAGCCCCTTCCGTGTCTGCATCTCACTTCCACCAACTTCTAACCTATTCCAGCAGTGGTTCTTCCTTGAATCTCCTAGTGCTGTCTCTCAGCATCGGTGTGTTTTCTCACCATTCACCACCATTTTCTCCCGGTTCGAACCGGCGCTATCCCACCAATCGACAGCCGGTCATTACTGCCTCCCGTTGGCGCCTGCCTCAGGGCCGTCTGGCAACGACGCCCCACCCACGCGCTTGCCGCCGACTGCTCAGCACGCCGCTCGAAACCGCGGCCGTGAGAAGGAACCTCCCCCCGTCCTGAGCGGAGCCATGAGCAAGACAGAACCCCACATCGACTTCGACGACGCACCCACCGACGACCACGGCACGCGCGCCCATCGCTCCCTGCGCCTCCATGTCGGCGTGTTCTCGAAACACAAGGGCGTGCGCTACGACGCCGATGGCCGTGTTCGCGTGTGTCGCTTCTGCGAGATCCTCCGTCACCGCGACGAAACGTTCCTGTATGAGGAAGACGCACTCGTTGTCTTCCGTCCACTCCACCCGATCGCGCCGTCGCACATCCTGATCGTGCCGCGCGCCCACATTCGCAACGTCAAGAAACTCACGGTGGACCATATCGACCTGCTGCGCCGCATGCGAATCGTCGCGGAGAAAGTCCTCCAGAATCACTCGGAGCTCTCCAGCCCCAGTCCCCCCACGTCCAAGGACGACACTCATTCGATGGAAACAACGGCCGACGATGATGACGTGCTGCCGTACTCGCCCATGGCCGACCAGGGCGTCGTCGGCGCTTCGAGCAACGACTGTCGCTTCGCCTTCCACGTCCCGCCGTTCAACAGTATCGACCATGTCCACATGCACGCCTTTCGTGGTTCGACCGGGTATTTCGGCCGCATCAAATACCGCACCGAGTCGTGGTGGTGTCGCTCGTTCGACGAAGTCATGACGCGCCTCGAGCAGCAGATCGTGCCTGAGGTGACCCACGCCTCGACGGCAGTCATCCATGCACGACCAGTATCCACACGCAGTCGATGAAGACAAAGCGTCCATACAAACGTCGAACTATTTATTACTAGCATGAATGATCACCTCTTACTTCCTACGTTAGCTACTCCGTGCCTAATGTTGTTGCTTCTCGTGACTGTGCCTTTGCTACTCGACCAGGACGAATCTCGGACTACTAGATGGGGGTGCCATAGGATCGATTCATGTCGTTTGAGCTCCCTGCAAGACGCACGCGCGACTGACGACGACTCATGGTCGGGGTATCTGGATACCATCCAGAGATGATGGCTTCAATGGACTGCAGACTGCGCTGACTCGTCTCAGGAAGATAGAACCACGCGATAAAGATACCCAGCGTGTTACACATGATGACGGCGAGCACACTGAGATGAAAAACTTGTCCGAACGACAACGTCTCGCGGAGCCATGGTACCAGGGAAGATAGCCCCAGGTTTGTCAGCGTCTCGGCAATAATCACAAGACTCACAGCTCCTGAGCGTTGGCGCGCAGGGAAGAGCTCGCTGGCAGCTACGAGTGGCACGATACCCAGACCGAGTTGGTGTCCTGCTGTGATGAGCAGTAACGTAGCGCTACCAACTTCAGTCACTTGGAGACTGGATTGTTCCTGACGGTATGCAGTCAGCAAGACCAACATGCACCCGACGAGAACCATGATACATCCTGCTTGTAGTGCTGCGACGCGGCCTCGGTAGTCGACGACCAAGAAGCAACCGAGCGTCCCCACAGAGAGAGCGACCCAAAGCAGAGAGAGCACAGTGAGAAGCTGGACGTCACCGACGTCGAGGTTGACTCCGAAAACAGTCACAACGAATGTCTCGGTGGGCGTTTGACTCAGTCGGGGCTCAATGAGGAACGACGCAATCGCACGGAGACTGAAGAGCGTGCAACACAGGAGAAGAGGACGGAAGAACGCACCGTGGTGTGTGTGCTCCTCACACGAGAGAATGTTGGCGTGCACAATACCGTTGAGCTCTTGTTCGGCTCGGACGTAGTCGTTGCAAAAGAGCTTGTGCAAGATCGCAAATGCAGTCTCGTGATCGTTGTGACGGACGACAAGCCACGTTGGCGAGCCGGGAAGGCGCTGGGCTAGCAGCAGAAGCCCCAAACCAGGTAGCAATCCGATGATGGAGAGAACCTTCCAGTCACGGAGGTTGAATCCGAAGTATTGATGGCTGAGGCAGATAAAAACGGCGCCAATGCCAACGTAGCACAGCCGACCGATCCCAGTAAACAGAGCGTGGATACATAGCAGCCGTCCACGCGTTCGGACTGCGCTGATCTCAGCCATGTAGATAGGAGCCGTCACAGCCATCATCCCACCAGCGAGACCGAGAAGATACCGACCAAGCAGCACCGAGACCTCTCCGTAAGCCACACCCAGCATCAGCCACCCGAGCATGTATGGCACTGCCGCGAGCTCCAATGTACCAGCACGTCCAAGCCGATCGCCCATATACCCAGCGATGGCTGCCCCAAATAACATGCCGAGATACATACACTGGCCGAAGAAGTAGACAGTGTGGTCATGGTTGGTGTTGAAGACATCCACTTGGATATTGTAGAGGCGATTGGGCGAGATGGGGAAGAGTGCGATCCAGGCGCAGGCGATACACGACACACCGATGGTCAAGACATGCATCGCGAAGAACCAGTTAGCTTGCTGACGGAAGGGTCCGGTTCGATGCGAGCGCGGGGCCTTGCTCACGTCGTTGATAGGCGTGTTTTCGGTCGGCGAGTATGGCACCGTGATCACTTCAGTCGGCGCGTACACATGCTGATGCGGGACGAACGCGAACTCGCTACGCGACGGATCTTGCAGCGCACGCAGCAGACTGCCCCAGGAGCGCCGTGTTCGAGTCATGTTCGCGACACAGAAGAGCGGCGATGGATGTGACGAGGAGAGATCCCGAAGCCGCCGACAGCCACTACAGCGTCCGTCCATCACACCATGGGGTACGTTCCACGAAAACCGGTTTTTAGTCGCCTCCAACCGGTTTCGTCTAGTTCGTGAACCGGTGTATTGAAGGTGGTACGAAGGTGACGCGAAGGTAGCGTTCTGTGTGTTCCAATCATCCTCCAAGTCGCAGTGGACGCAATAATGGCCGAGTCCAAGGCGCCCGCGGCGGCGACGACGGCGCCCAAGAGCGAGGCGAGCGTGTTCGTCGATGCTCTCTATCGCAAGGTGCTGCTGGCGGTGAAGGCGTCGAATGCGATCCCATCAGAGGACGACGATTACCACTATCACTGCAAGTTCAGCACGGCGTTTGCGTCGCAGGTGACCTCCACGGGCTCACGTGTGCAGGACTTGCTGTGGCAATTGAGCAAGAGCAGCAAGGATAACGAGAAGGACGACGACGCCAGTGACGACGAAGATGGTGAAGACAGCAAGGAACTTTTTGAAGGTCCTGAACCCAAGTCGCGCATCACTGACTTGGTCGACACATTGCTGGATGAGGCGTCCAAGCAATTGGACATTGTTGCACGTGGTGGCAACGAACGCAGCTCAAATACCAAGACGCTTGAGAACAAGCCGATGGTTTTTGACAAGAAGCAGCAGAAGACCAAGGAAACGGAGACGGATCGCGCAACGGCAGCAGCCACTCGTTTGCCACGAGCGACCAACAAGCCGCAGGACCAGTTTGAGGAGAAGATTGATAACTCGGACGCGCCGTTTGTCTCCAAGCTGCGCGAGAAGGTGCATGCTGTGCATGACGCTGGCGATATTGCGATTGGCGACGATGAAGACGAGGAAAGCGCGGAGCTGGCACGACAGCATCCATACTACGCCGAGATTCACACATTGAAGTACGCCGACTGGCAATTGGAGGCCTCTTCCGAGCCATACAAGAAGATCCCAGTGGAAAATGCTTCCTACATGTGGGTCAACACGCCAGAGAAGCTCACTTCGATGATGACTAGTCTCACCAAGGCTGAAGCTCGTGTGATCGCCATCGATTTGGAGCACCACAGCTATCGTTCGTACCTCGGCCTGGTCTGTTTGATGCAGATTTCTACTGCCACCGAGGACTTTTTGGTGGACACGCTGGCTTTGCGAAGCCAGCTTCAGATTTTGAACGAGGTCTTCTGTGACCCTGCCAAAGTCAAGGTGCTCCATGGCTCGGACATGGATATCCTCTGGTTGCAGCGTGACCTGGGTCTTTACGTCGTGAACATGTTTGACACTGGGCAGGCTGCCCGCTTGCTTAACTACCCACGATTCTCGCTGGCATACCTTCTCAAGCGCCACTGCAACATCGATGCCGATAAGCAGTACCAGCTCGCGGATTGGCGTATTCGTCCCCTCGATCGCAACATGACCAAGTACGCTCGAGAGGATACGCGTTATTTGTTGTACATTTACGACCAGATGAAGCAAGAGCTTCTCCAGGCAAGTGACAACACCCGCTCGAGTCTCCTGTTCGAAGCGCTCCAGAATTCGAGCAAGTTGTGTCTCCAGGTGTATGTGAAGCCACGGATCACTGACGACGAATGCCAAGCACTGAGTGACAAGCTCAAGGCGACTGCAGGCCTTCCTGAGCTATCAGAGCTTCAGAAACGTGTGTTTGAACGACTCTTTTACTGGCGTGACCAGGTCGCACGAGCGGAAGACGAGTCGCACGCGTACGTGATGCCTAACCACGTACTCATCAAGATCACAAAGGAGCTGCCACTGCGCTCTGACCAGCTCTTCCGCACTTGTCACCCAGTTCCTGCGCTCGTGCGTCGCCACGCACACGAACTTACATCGATGATCTCAACCGAGAAGAGCAAGCTTGCCGCTGAAGAGGGCAAGCCTGCTTCCAGCTCTATTGCTCCACGACAGCAGAAGATCACTTCTCAGAAGCGCAAGTTTGACGACGATGGAGTCATGGAGAGTGCCACGTTCACGACGATCAAACCGTTGAGTGAGTACGCTGGCTGGGAGAGCGGGAAACGAAAAGCAAAAGAAGCCTCGACTTCCACTACTCTGAGTCTGCATTTGAGTTTTTCCAAGGTCTCCGTAGCGGAAGAAAAGGCTTCTTCAGGCTTGGCCGCCCTCGAGAAGGTGAAGGAGCTTGTGGCCAGTACCGCCTTTGTGGTTGCCGAGTATGGCGTGGAGAGCATGGAAGTTGAAGGTGCACAGGAGATCGTGGAGACGAGCAAGGCGTCACTGAAGGTAGAGCCTCAGGAACCAAAGTCAATCGCCGAGACGTACAACCTTTCCAAGAGACGGAAAATCCAGGGTCTGGATACCAGTATTGCTGGACGCGGCAACACCAAGAGCCGTGAGGAAGACGAGTCCGACGTGAAGCAGGAAGCCGTCAAGGAGTCAAACGTGAAGGCCTTCGACTACGCCGCTGCCAGCCAGCAGATCGCCGGTGCGCAGTTCAAGCTGGAAGAAGCCGCACCTGCGCGTACTCAGCACAAGCACAAGGGCAAGAAGAAGGTCGGTGGTCGCGGCTACAATCCATTTGTGGCGGTTCGTGGCGGAAACGCTGCCTCCCAGACGAGTGAGAAGGAGAGCGCGCCCGTGGGTAAGAAGATTCACCACATGCCACGTAGTTCCACGTTCCGATAGACATCCATAGCAGCAGATTCGTGCATAGAGAGAGAGACTTCCATCATGATCCATGGCGCCATTCTGGCGTTTCCCGCCAGAATTCGAGTGGTTTTGATGGTTATTTTGACCAATGAAAGCGCTTTGTTTGGTGAGAAGGGTGTTTAATTGGCCGAAATAGCCGTTTGTTGGTTTTGTGTTGTGCCGGACCAACAACAGACGGACGCGAGCGAGCGTAATTGCGTCAGAGCGTTCGCAGGAGACAAGGAGGAGCGATGGCCAAGCCCAAGCAGACGACGACACGCGCTCGACAGCCCGCCAAGACGGGCGAGGCGGCGCAGCGCAAGCGCAAGGGCGCGGCGGGCGAGGACGGCGCGAAGAAACGAGCGCGAAAGGTCGAGGCGGGCAACGACGAGGCCCCCGAGACGAACGACGCCCACGCGGTAGACGTTGATAATGACGCGTCACATGCGAACGAGGGGGTCGCGGACGCGGATCCAGCCGAGGATCACGGCGCAGAGATGAATGGTACGTGTGGTTGTTGGATATGAGACGCGAGAACAACCAACGGTCTAACCTCGACATCCTTTCTTGGTTAGGCCACCAGCATACCGACGAGGAGGTCGTCGCGACACCAACCAAGTCTAAGCCCAAGAAGACTAAGTCCACCAAGCAGCCCGCCAAGTCTAAACCCGCGGCGGCTCCTAAGAAGCGCAAGACGCGGACTCTGGAGGACAAGCAGCGCGAGAATGCGCCGATGAACAAGGCGTTCTACGTGGAGACGGGGGAGGACTGGCACGCCACGAACGTCGACTTTGACGAACTCACGGAGCTGCGTGCGATGTGGCAACTGCCAGCGGCCGCTCACGTTCTCTGGCTTCTCCAGCAGCCATTGACGCTGCGTGCGTGCAACACACTGCTCGAGTACGAGGCGGCGTTGCTCAGTCCCGAAAGCAGTACGTTGCTGGAAGATGTGTTTACCAAGCTCTTGTTGAAGAAGAGCGAGCGTGACTGTTTGGCGCCTGGTATCGGTCTCAAGTACGAGTGGTGGAACAAGCAGTTGCGCGAGTACTACCTCGCCTTGTACGACAAGTGGTACGCGTTGTTGCGTAAGGCGGGCGATAAAGTGCCCGTGACGGTATCGTTCCTCGAGTCGTCCGAGTCGGAGGAGGACCTGTCGGATTCTGAGCGAGACGTGGAGCTCTCGGATGATGAGTGGTTGGCATTGGACATCCTCAAGTCGCGACTGGAGGGCCTTGGCGCTGAATGCCCGTTGCAGCACCAGTCGTTCGGTGAGCTGACCGTCCAGCAGCGCTGCAAGATCCTGTTGAACCTCTGCGAGGCTGTTGTCGATGATCCAGCCAACACGTGAGTGTAGCTTTGTCAGTGACGATAGTATGTATCAGATATTGACGTTGTCTCGATTGCAGGGACTACATTCGTCAGATGGAAGAAGACGACTTGCGCAATGAGCCAGTGGGTCGTGATCGTGCCGGCAACTGGTTCTACTTCTTCCCGCAGTTTTATCAGGAGCGTCGCATGTACCGTGTGGATGTGAAGACCCAAGAGTGGACGCTGTGGGCCAAGGGTGACGACGCGTTTCGTCAGATGCTCACTGCCATGCGTGCGATTCGCGGTCGTAAACTTGGTGGAGAGCAGGAGCTCATTGATCACTTGGAAGCGATCGTCGAGCAGATCGAAGAAGAAGCTGAGGTGCGCGCCAAGCAGCTCGAAAAGGCCACTCGCAAGGCGATTCTGGAGGCCATTCCGCGTAAGCGATCGCTGCGAATTCAGGTCAAGCAGATCGAGCAACTAGAGAAGCAGCAGGAAGAAGTCGAGGCGAAGAAAGTCATGTCACAGGAAGAGATCGCCGAGATGAAGCGGGCTGAGTTTTTGCGGAAAGTGGAGCAGGATGCCGAGCGAGAATCACGCGAGCGGGAACGGGAAGCGCGTCGTCAGGCGCAGGAAGAGCAGGAGCGAGAGGCAGCACAGGCTGAGCGTGAGATGCGACGTCTGCGACGACTGGAGAAGGAGCAGCATGAAGAGGTGTTGCAACAGAAGCTCGAGGAGGAGCGCAAGCGCCAGGAAGAAGCTCGAAAGTTGCGTGCCATGCAGCGCCAGGGCGATGAGCTCGAGTTTGAGGATTAGATGATACGGCTCCCAACTGATTAGAAAGCCACCATCAATAAAAACAACAACGTACGTGAATATATTGTAGACAACATGAACTGAACGCCAGCCTGGGTGCTCGCACGTCATGTCAGACCGTTAGCCAGCCACTGCAAATTGAGGCTGGTCCTGAGGAGAGCCGTTGACTCGGTCAAGAAGGAATACGCGTGCCAGTGGTGGCTCATGGTGAAGTCCGAAGTGGACCATAACCGGGCCGACTCGAACAAACTGCCACGACCCCATTACAGCAACAGAGATGCGACTAAACACGTTCAGGTCTGGTAAGTGGAAGACATTCATGCTTGTTCCCATGGTCATGTCAATCGCTTCCGGAAAGCGCTCCTCAATGAATTGTCCAAGAGCAAATGGAGGTGCTGCGTCCCAGCCCATTGGCAATTGAGCCATTTTTAACACCATATGCAGGCTGCTCACCACCAGGCATAGGGGCGCTGACCCGAGATCCCTTGAGGCAGAAGGTATTTACCCCCGTGTAGATAGCTCGTCGACGCATTCAAGTTGGTGGGATCAACACACAGAACAAGCAACGGATCGCCTTCAGAGCAGCGAAAGCCCTCGTATTCCAGGCGAACAAGCGTTCGCCCCTCGCCACTAACGACGTAAGCTTCGACGTCGTCCGGTGACAGGGTCTTCCACAAGCTCAAGATCAAGCGGAGGTCGCTGTCTGAGAGGGAGTTTGCATACTCGACAGCTGATGATTTCTCCATCGTAAGTGAAGTTGTGCGGTGATGGAGAGTGACGAGAACAAAATTGATCAAAAATGTACGAAATATACTGTTGACATGAACGATTCTACTCGCGGGCGTACGCGTTGGCCTTGTGCTTAGGCTGGAACTGGAAGCCTTCAGGTACTGGGCCGAGGAGCATTTCCGAGATCTTGACCCAGTCCACAGCCTGGTCACTCGCCATGAGCGTCTCGAGGTCGTTACGACCGTAGTACGGCGCCGGGCGGTTGTTGATCTGCTGAGGAAGAACTTCGAGCAAGCCTACTGGGATGTAGCGGCAGAGGAACGACTGCCACTCGAGCAAGTAGCGGCGCGTGCGGTTCACACCCTTCTGGTCTGATCCCCAGTGTTCGAGGCCGAAACGAACAAAGTCCTTGAGCAGATCAAAACGCTCCGATGCGGAAATGTCGAAGTGGCGGCGCTCCTTGATTTCAATCGGCAACCAAGGCTTGATGAGCGCACCACGACCAAGCATGCACGTCTCGAGCTTGCCGCTCTTGAGGTGTTCGTCAAAATCGACGTACGAGAGTACATCACCGTTGCCGAGGAACTGGGTGCGAGGAAGTGCCGAGTCCTGGGCATCACTGCACTGGAAGATGTAGTCCCAGTCAGCGTTCTTGGTGTAACGCTGCAAACGCGAGCGACCATGGACCATGATGGCGTCCACGCCCTGCACAGCGCGGAGCTTGTAATCCTGGACGACGCTTGCGTTCATGTAGATGGACGAAGCTCGGACGTTCTGGATCTTCGACACGAGCTTGTGAGCCACTGGAGACTTGTCCGACCAGCCCGTGCGCAACTTGACGGTGAGACCTGGGGCAACATCGCGTTCAAAGCTGCCGAGCTCAATACCCGTGAGCGCACCGGAGATGACCTCCATCATACGAGGAGGACGCGTCATAAGCGCCGAACCAGCACCCGAGCGACACACGAGGTCAATAGGACAACCCATGTTGATGTCGATGAAGTCCACGTCCGTCTCACGCGCGATCATTTCACAGACGCGAGCCAGTTGATCACCATGGGCACCAGCGATCTGCACACCGAACACGTCCTCGGACTCGTGGCGACGCAAGAGAGCCCATTCCGACTGCTGCGCCTTGAGCAGGTTGGTGGCCATCGCCATCTCACCACACGTGATGTCCGCACCGGTCTTCTTCAGGAGACGACGGAATGGCAAGTTGCCGACGGTCGTCAATGGCGCCACGTAGATCTTGTTCTTGAAATCCACGGGCTTGCGCTCGGGCAAGAGCGGACTCTCGCTCTTGACGATCTCAGGCTTCGCAACCGCTTCAGCGCCCTCGACTGGCTCGGTCGCTTCGTTCTCTTCGGTCGCCGTCGTGTCCTCCGTAGCAGGTTTGTTATCGCGCTTGTCCTTGCCCTGGCGGTTCTTCTTGCCCTTCTTGCCCTGGTCGAGCGATCGGAACGGGTACTTGTTCTTACGAAGCAGCTGACGCACTTCGTCCGTGAGCGCGTTCGACGTGTGGACGAACTCGGGGTCCACAGCGCGCTTGTCTTCTGGTCGCGTGTCCTGGTTGATCCACTTGCCGTCCTCCTGACGCAGCGTGTGCGAGCGCGCAAAGCGACACGCGACACCGTAGCGACAAAAGCCATACGCCGCAAACACGGGGCACTCGTCGCCCATGTCCTTCTCCTTGCGCTTCATGTAGTCATCGAGGTCGTGACTGAACTTGCACGAGTCCCCGAAGCCGCAGCTCCCACCCGCCGCCACTGGCCGACACAGCGTGTCTGCAGGATCCGCCATCGCATCTACTGGACGCTTCTTGAAGGTGCCGCGTTGCTTCTTCTTGCCATCGTCGCCATCCTCCACGGGTGCATCGGTCTTGACTGGCTCGTCCTTTGGTGGACGTGGGATCGCGTCCGCAGGCTTGAGGAACTCGCGCTTGATAGGCGCTTCGCCTGGACGACGCGTCACAACGGCATCCTCCTGTGGGACGTCCGCCACCACCACAGTCGTCACCGTTTCGCTCTTGATCTCCACCTTGATCTCCTCCATTACGCCTCGTCACCTCTTCCACCGATTGATGGTGTTCACGGTGGATAACGAGTGGACGGACTCAGAGCGGACGACACAGAATCAGAGCGGATCCGTTGTTTAACGCATCCTTTTTGGCCAATGAACGATCGAGAATGTCCTTGACGATGCGCTCTTCAGTTGGTAGAGTGTTGCTCGCACATGCTAGGAGAATTACCATGCCACAAGGGATCCAGAGAACAGAGTCAAGGCCAAGAAGCTCCCGTTGCCGCTTGGAGTTGCTAGAGCCAAGTTCCCGCACTGTAGCTCTTTCTTGAAGTTGCAGCTGTCACTCAAACTTTTCTGGTGTGGCTACGAAGAGTTCTTCGGATGCTGACGGTGTGCAAACCTTTCTCCAACCAAGAGCTGCGTCAAGCCGAAATTACGACCTGAATGTTGGGATGGTGTTCTGGCCAAAGGCAAAGCGGCCAACTCTGATTGCCCAACACACCAACGCTGTTCTACATGGCTATCAAGATCGCGACCAAGCACAGCCATCTCGTGTTCTTTACGCCTAAGACGCGTTCATGTCCGTTGGTGAACCATCCCACCGAGGCAATCAATCCGCTTGGGAACCTTCAAACAGCTGTTGAGAAGAGAAGAAAAGCGAGCTGGTCCCATGTACACCAGCCTTATAGAGGTATAAGCTGGTAAAAGAAGGTGGGGGGAAATGTCTATCAAGAAACATCACTTTTCGTATTTTATTGGTTTGCATAAGCGGAGGAACGTTGTTCGTCAACCCAAGACTTGCAGGATGCAGGCGGAACCTCACAAGCTGGAGTTAACGTGCGTGCTGGTGAACACCGGTGAAGTGATTGATGTTCGCATCCGAGACGACCTCTCTGTTTTCAAGCTCTCTTCGGAAATCAAGAATCGGGTGGGTGACCGAATGTTGCGTTTCGCTCCAAAGCCATCCCTCTGCGTCGCAAAGGTGCCAACGGCCGATGTAAGGCTCGACATCTCCCGAGAAGAAAGTAGCCAGATGCGGAACGGTGTGGTGCCTGGTGCGATTAACGCGATCTTGACAAGTGGGCGTGAGATGTATGAGGGAGATCGCCTTTCAAGATACGCGTTTCCCGACAACGCAGCATTCCATGTGCTCATCAAGCTGGAGCCTCCCGTGTGGAAGAATTAGCCAGAACTAGAGTGTTCACTCGACAAGGAGAAGCTTTTCTTCGTTGATCAAGTGCAAGCCATTTCTGAGCTTCAGCGTATCCATGAAGTCGCGTTCAATCGTACAGAATCCCTAAGTTCAAGATTTGACATTCCGATTGCAGACCACTCACAAGGCATGGGCAAAGCGTGTTTTGCGGAGAATTACATCCAACGATGTCGAAGTCAATGGGCTGAAACCACAAAGCGAACCAAGTTTCAGCAGACGATCAGTGCGGCCCATACTGTCTGGTATAACGTGCAGCCAAGCGAGTTCGTCAACCAGCGGTCGCTTGCTACCACCATGAACGAAATTCTTGCAACAACAATCAAGGAGTCTCTTGTACCAGAAACCGTACCAGAGTTGCTGGCCGCACCGTGTCCTAATCAGGTGAGGCCTTTTGTAAAGGAGCTTGCTGAAACGTTAGGGCCACTATTCATCGTTCTCGACGACTTTGGCATGGGATTCGAACTAGAAGGGTGCGTGGACGACCGTCAGTCATGCGAGGCCTTCAGTAAGTTTTGCAAGTATGTGCTAAGTGGGTTGGTCAAGGTTCGTGGTGTGTTCTTCGTACTCACGGGTCAGGCTCGGTTTATGCACCTGTTGGATAGCGCACCAGCCATGTCGAAGAACTTGAGATCGTGGCACCTTCTACGATTGCCATTGTCGGTGTTGCATCCTGATCATATCAAAGAAATATTGACGAAAACGCACGTGTCCGAAACCGACGCAAGTACCCTGTGCGAGCGTTGGGGGCTTGAGAAGGATGTCAAGTTGTTGGATAAATCCGCAAGTCTCCTGTTCGATGCGTCATCTGGGTGCCATGCTTCCATATTGACAATTCTCCAACGATACCCACGGTATTCCGAGTTTGCCAAGGTCGGGGGTCAGGATGCTGGGGTTGTGGACTGGTTCAAATTGTACCGTCGTATGTGGCTGTGGCGAATGGTATTGAGAAAGTGGATCCCTGGAATCACTGGCTCCACTCCAATTGATCTATCTCGAACGTTGGTCGACGAATATCACAACCCCATTTGGTACGGCGAGGTGATGGATCAGTGCAGTCTCGGATGGGAAGGCACATTAAGCGAAGCCCGTGTATTTGCACATCCACAGGTGGTGGACGCCCTCATCAATGTGACGTTGCCTTTCCGGAAATTCGCTGCCCAAGTTGCCAGGTTGCTACCACGACAGACAATGTCACGCACTGTAGTGTTCCGTTGTCTGTGCCTGAAGCGACTGCAGTGGTTGTTTCGAGAGCGCAAGGTCCCTTGTGAAGTTCTTCCAGAATTTTTTGGCGAGAACATGAAATTCGGGATGTACATAGGTGGTGTTCAGTTCTCAGACCAGGTAGACTGTTTACCTGGATGGAAGGAGGACATTTGGATCGACTCAATCGATTGGCCGAAGTTGATGCGGTTGATAGACGATGAATTGCGCGAGAGAAGCATCAGTTGGAAGCCACGAGTGGGATCCATGTTTCTCGATGCAGTCATGATGATGCGAAACTCTGGCAGCGACGCGTGCAACTCGAGAAGCGATGTAGAGGGACATCTATTAGGTAAGACGACCACATTGACAGTCGGTCTGGTGGCCCGCGTTGAGATCAGCAAAATAACGGTGGAAATGGAATGCCGCAAGCTCAACGACATGTTCAAACATCTCGCGTTGAAGTATCTTCATTTTGGGCGCTTGACGAATGTGTTGATCGTCTGTGCTACTTCGTATCTGGACAACTGGGTTGATTTCAAATCGGGCGGTGCAGTTTCTATGGATGTTCCACAAGACTGTGATTATGTGTCGGAGGTGTTGTTATTGAATCTGACGACATCCCAATACCGCATGCGTTTTTTTGGATTACGGAAGGAAAACTCTCTTTGGTCAATAAAGTTGTCACGTCGGAAAACGATGAGCAATTTTATTGACGCATAGAGTCTATGCATTCGTAATGAATAAATATGATGACTTCCACATGGTTTTGAGAATGGGTTCTAATGCTGATGTTTGTCTGCTTGCTTGGGTCACGTGGGGATTTGTTAGATCTCTGAAAATTGTCCAGTCTTTTCTAGCTCCCATAACAATCACTCGCTGGTAGCTGAGAAGGATATCATGAACCAACAGAAGGCGTATGTTTTGCGGATGACGTGGTATGCTGGCAGAGCATCTTCTGCATTACGCTTCTGGAGCATGTTGTGGCAAGTTTCTCTCTCTAAGAACATCACTCTGCATCGCCGAGAGATGAAGTACTCTAATAAATGGGCCAATTCTGCGATCCTTCGTGTCACGCTTTGCTCTCGCTTGCAGCGTATGGCTTTTTCTTGTAGATGTCAAACATTTCAGACGACTCGGCACCAAGAGCCGGTTCTATCAACGAGGAACGTCGTTCATTTACTTGTAACACAATATGCCTGACCTTCATTGTCATCTTTAACGAGGATCAATGGGTTGAGTCGACTGAGACAGTTGTTGCTGCGCTCGTAATAGAGCTATAGTCAATGCCGTAGCTCATAGCCGGTGCCCAAGGATCCCATTTGGTGCTGGCGCTGTTGAGTATACTACGCGCATTGCTGAGTGCGAGGTACATGTGCTCATTGTCTTCTTGAAGGATGGCTGTTTCATCCACTGAATGCAACAACAGGGTTCTGAGCGCGTCAATTGTCCCTTGAAGCTGCTCATTCCCCGTCTCCATCTTCGACACATTTTCGTTTGATCGCTTGAGCATCACCTTCAAAGCCGCGAGTTCCGTCGCGTACTTACTGCTCGTCGCATGATGCTTCTTGTGAACAACCGCCCACTGATTCGACACCTCCCGTGCAACTTCGAATTTGTGCTTGAACCGCTGGGACTCTTCCTTGAAGGTAACTGCCTCCGTGATTGATTGCTGGAGCATATGCTTGACTACCATGTGCTTCGTAGTGAGTTTTTGCAATGCTACTGTGCGCTTTACTTTCTCTTCGTTCACTTGCGCCAACATCAACTGCATATCTTCAACTGCTCGTCGAAGCTGTTCATTCTTTGCCTCAGCACAAGCTGCAGCCTGCACTGCTTGCTTCTGTTCTTGAGCGATTACCTTCATTGATGCAAGCTCACCTTCCAGAGCAGACACCTTGTCTGTCAAAGTGGCGACGGAAGCTCGTAGCGCCTTGACCACGTTGTCGCGCTCAGCTTTCTGCGTCTCCCATGCCTTTGCCTCACTCTTCAGGGTAATCGCATACTTCCATAAAATCTCAAAGCTCGCTCGTAGACCCACGTACTTTGTCTCGACGCTCGTCGTCGCCTCACGTGCCGCTGTCTTCTCAGCTTCCAGTTCTTGACAGTCACGCGAAGTCTCATTTGAGAGTCAACGGCCGCTTGGAGCTGGCTTTTAAGCGCCATGTTCTTCTGCTGCAAATACAACAACACTGCCGCCGGCATCGCCGCCTCTTTCAATTGCACTGTGGCGTCTTTGTCGTGAGGATGGTCTCTTGCAGTTCGATGTCTTTGCACATCATTTTCTTGAGTTGCGCTACGTATGTCGCTTTCAAGTTACGTGTATGTTGCATGTACTGTTCATCTCGCGTTTTGATTGGTTAGTTTCGCATTTTGACATGGATCATCACTCTCAATCCGACTTCAATCTGGGGCTCACTTCACATTGGTTGTCTACTGTAGCCGTCTATTCTTCTCTACCAGAACGCCTTGGTCAGGTGGCGAAAGTAGAAGTTGGTGGGGCTCGTGAAGCCGTTGGCGTTGGCTTGGATGACTTTGACGACGTTCGTGGCCCCCGCGACGGCGTCCTGGAGACCGTGGATGTGCACAATGCGGTCGCCGTTCACGATCCAGCCCTGCTCTTTGGCATACGCGATAGCCTTGATCGTTAGGCTTTCGACACCGACCATGGACTCGACTCGAAGCGCAGACACTCCTCTATACACACACAGCCGTACAGGGTCAATAAATACGACCAACGTGAACATAGAGCAATCGGCACTCACCTAGAAACACCGGAGAGCTGTCTTGCAGTGGATCCAGACGCAGTGACTGCGAGGATGTGCGCCAAAGGGCGATATTTGGCCAGCAGCTTGGTACTTGCACCAGTCTCGGTGAAGGCGATGATGAGCTTGGCTTGCACATCGATGGCCGTCTCAGCAGCAGCGGATGCAATAGACTCGCACATACTAAAAGGGCGAGGTGTCGCTGCTCGAGTCGCACGGTAGATCTCTGAGTGATCCAATACCATCTCCGCCTCGACGCATATCTTGGCCATGGTGGTGACTGCTTCTCGTGGGTACTTGCCCTTGGCTGTCTCAGCTGAGAGCATCATCGCGTCGGTCCCATCGAGCACAGCATTTGCCACGTCAGTGCATTCCGCGCTGGATGGATGAGGATTCACAGTCATAGACTGCAGCATCTGTGTAGAGGTCACGACGGGTTTGCCGGCGATATTAGCCTTTCGGATGATCATCTTCTGAGCCAGGAACACTTGCTCGGGGGACAACTCCATCCCTAAATCGCCACGACTCACGTGGACACCATCAGCCTCACGGATGATCTCGTCGATATTTTGCAGTGCCTCGAGACTTTCGATCTTGGCATGCACACGAATGTGCTTCCCTCGCTCACCAAGGCACTGGCGAATCGCTCGGACGTTGTCTGCGCATCGAACAAACGAGCCAGACACAATGTCAACAGCCTGTGGAATCGCAAAGTTTCGCAAATCATCTTCGTCTTTCGGTGTGATACCAGGGATCTGAATCGCAGCTCCTGTCGATGTGTAAGTGTTAATCGGATCCATATCGATTCGCACAGCTATAGAAGTGGTGTACCTGGTAAGTTCATATTCTTCTTCTCTTCGAGAATGTAGTCGTTATGTACACGGACGATAATCGAGCTGTCCTTGATCTCGACAACATGCATAACGAGGCTGCCGTCATCGCAAAGAATCTTTGAATCGAGAGATACCGACGTGGGCAAATGTTCATACGAGCAAGCGATGCGCCGATTGTCGCCTTCGATGCCGTAATCGGTCGTGATTTCTAGGAGCTGGTCAGCCTGGAGGACACAAATGACACAGTCAGCACTTTTGACACGACGGAATGCACGGAACGGAGCGTTACGTTGAGCTGTACAGGCCGGTGATTCTTTAGAAAGCCTGTTCGGATCTCAGGTCCCTTTGTGTCCAACAGCACCGCACAATGACAGCCACGGCGCGCTTCCACTGCCTTACGCAAGTTCGCCAAGCTCTGGGCATGCAGCTCGTGGTCGCCATGCGAGAAGTTTAAGCGAGCAACATTCATCCCCGCGTCCAGGAGCTGACCTAGCCATTCACACCACTGTCAGTGTGCACGGAATCATCTCCAATCACCTCTCCCACGAGCAGCTCCATACCCAGCATCTCCACCGACGACGACGACGGGCCGATCGCACAGATGATCTTGGTCTTGCGCGTCCGTGCAGGCGTCGGCATGAGCACCTGCTCGAGTCGGAAGCCTCCAGGCAGGCCCTGCATACACACGTGATATCAGTCGTTCCGTGTCCATCTCCGCATCCTCGTCGTGTCCACGCACACGAGTGACCGGCGCGCGGGCACTCGCACTCCGATTCGTCTTGCCGTCGGGCGCGAGCATGAGTTCCGCGAGTTCCTCGGAGACGGAGCGCTCGCGGCGCCACGAGCCCATGCGCACGGGTGGGAAGGAGGTCCTCCGCATGTTCGAGACGTGACGCGCGCTCGTCGGTTGAGCTTTGCCGCAGGAAGGAAAAAGAATGATGTGCCCTTTCATCGCCCACCCTCTGCTAGTGCATACGACGCCCTGTCATCACGCATACCTCAGCTTCAAGCAAGCGGCGTGGGTCGGGTCGGGTCAGGCCCAATCGGGTTTCGATCCCCCAACTCATCTGCGACACGCGCACAAAATATTTCGACCCGTTGGCACTGTACTGGGCCGGTATCAGATCGGAGTCTGAGACCATCCACCCCAAAGTTAACCCATGGGCGTCACGAGGAAGAGCTCACTTGCCAAAGAGAACAACCGACCGCCATGGGCCAGACGAGCAGCAATCCGACGGAAGGAGACACGCCGATGGCGCCACTGACCCAGCGTCTGCCGCCAGCGTTGCTCAAGATGAGCGAGCGGGCGCCGCTGCACTGCGTCTTCCACTACGAAGACAAGGAGGTGAGGCGTGATGTGGCGCTGCCGCTCGTCTACGCCAAGAACGACGACGACCCCATCGGCACGCGCATGATGGACCTCGAGCTCTGGCTGCGCGAGCAGTTCCAGCTGCCCACGGGCTCCAGTGTCTTCGCTGTGATCCCCGCACAAGAGCTCTACAGTCCGCCGTTTCCGCTCGTGATGATCAACACAGTCGCGCAGACGCTTCAGATGCGCTTCGAGCCAGGAAACGAGCCCGAGGTGCATTACGCGCTCGTCGTGCTCAGTATGTCCATCCTGCGACAGCCGGTGGTGCGTAACGACGCCGTGGACTCGCCGTACTATCCGATTTCGGCGACCCTCTTGAGCCAGAAAGAGCCCTCGGTCGCCCGCGAGTTTGCCTATCGACGTTTCGCGCAGAACATGATGCGTTTCGGCTTTGCGCGGATCGAAGTCACGCCAGAACAGGCCAAGATCCCTCAAGACGCCTTCACGAGCGTGCGCAAGTGGCTCATGAGCCAACTGGCGTTACCAACCGAACAGCGATGGCGCGACAAGGTGGATGCGCTCTCGACGGAAGAGATGGATGCGGCCTCGAGTCACCCCAAGGTCTCCGGCGGCCGTTACGTGGGCTTCAGTGCCGATCGCAGCCGCGAGTATCTTCAACTGCGCCGTCCTATTGCCGCCAGCGGTACTGTGTGGCCACCAGCGTACTTTGCCGACAACAAGCAGTTTGCGACGGAGATGCTGACGCTGTTGAACTTACTGGACAACCTCGGACGCGACTGTATGCGCGCGATCTGCGAGATTCTTAATCTGGATGAAGACTGGATCATGAAGGAGCTTCTGGACGACCCAACGCCGCCACCAGCGTCCGAAGAAGAGGTCACCACAGTCGACAAGTCGTACCAATACGGCGCATCGGTCTTGCGCATCTACAACTATCGCAACAAGTCCAAGGACGGCGCCCCTGTGAACCCAGAGGACCAATCGTGTGCCACCCATGCGGATCTCGGTCTCGTGACAGTGTCGCCGGTGGCCACCGTCCCAGGTTTGCAGATGTGGAACCTCGAACGTATGGTCTGGACAGATGTGGAAGGAGATGCGGGCCCACTTCACTTCTCTGTCTTCGCTGGTGAGACCCTCGGATTCATCACCAATGGCTTGGTTCGAGCACCGTTGCACCGCGTCCCAGCCATTGGTGTGCCAACGGAAGACGGACGACGTATGTCCATGCCGTACTTCCTGCGCGCTCGTCCAGAAGCGTGCTTGAACCCTCGCGCGACGCCAACGCGACGCATAACATGCCGTGATTTCATGGAAGATATCGTGTTCAAAAACCGACCATGGCGGCGAGAAGACCCAAAGAGCCCCGCACCTGACTATTAGGTGCTTCACGCATGACTCCTCTGTAATTCTAACTTTTAAATGATCATCAGCGCTTTACATTCTTAGTTGCTGTCTTTTGTCGTGCCTTTTCACTTAGAATACGTCTCCACCACTCTGCGACATCGAAGAAATCAAGCTCAGGATTCGGAATGTGGTGCTTGCGTCGCCACCATACAGCTTGACTCACTGCCTGTAGATGGTCGAGCATAGCTTCCTGTGTCAGCTCGTGACTTGCCCCAAGCATCTCCTTTGCAAGGTGTTTCAGGATATGCATCGCTTGCTCCTGAGCCTCGCCATTGAGTCCAACTCGAGTGCGAGACGTAAATGCTTTCTTCAGCTGCTTCAGCACCTTCTCGTCTAATAGCAGAACACCACGCGCTTCTTCAGACACCCAATCCTCCAATGTCATTTGCTTCCATTCTTGAGGAAGCCGTCGTAACTCGTAGTCTTTCAGACGCTCTACACGCAGGTGAATCGCAGCGAGCTGTCGAATCGCGGCCTGGTGCTTTCGGAAGCGGCGAGCACGACAACACGCCACCGCATTGCGGACTTCCACGACCTGGTCACTCACTGGTTGTGGTGGATCCACATCGATCTTGACGGTGGCATTGAGCTCTTCAACGGCTGGATTCACGTCAGCCTCATCCGTCGCTTCGACAGTCGTCGTTGTGTTAGCCGAGTATTCGATAGACTCGTCGAACACCAGACTCATTCGACCGTTTCGTTGATCAAAGCGGATCTTGAGTGCAGCACATGCCGCAAGGTCACGCCATTCTTGTACCGATATGCGAGGTCTTGGCCAACACTTCTCGATCTCACGACGCGTCAGATTGAATAGCTCATACAATGAGCAGTCCACGAAGTATCGTTGCTGTGACTGCAACTCTCGACACGAGATGATCAGGCGACGCGGGTCTTCCAAGTCATCGATCTCGAGCTGCAGGTGTTCTAGACGCAGTTCGTTCGTGACATCCGATGGTACCAAGCTCGTTTCTTGCTCTCGACTGAAGAGGTTACGCAGGACGAGATGGTCTTTCACCTCAATGCGCGCCTTTGAGCCGTCAGTTGCTCGATGTAACACAAGGGAAGCTACAATAGAGTCAAGAGAGAGCAAACTCGGCTTCACAGCACCGTACATCCACTCGAGGGAACGTCTCGAGATGGCCGTATAGGTAATTGCCGCCTTATCTTGTTCATCATCGAGTGTATCCACAGCCAGCCTATCCAACATGCGTTGCAGCTTGGCCTTGCGGGCGATCTTCAGTCGTTCGATTGAGAATTGCTTCCACGGCAACAGTTGCTTTGTCCGTTGAGCAGTGGCTCGACGTCCTTGGACCGGTCGGACTTTGGGATTCATTGCTGCAGTTTGGCTGGACAACGTCGCGTAAGTTGATGTAGCGTTCTTCAAGTCCAAAGGAAAAGTACAAGTTGATGCTGGCCACGGAATAAAGACAGCGTCCCCACGAATCATGATCATCGCAATCGCAGACGCGCGTGGATTCCATTGCGCTCTTGGGTCGGTCTGATAGATCAAAACGCCATGAAGTACTCGCTTGACGGACAGAATCGAGTTGCCACGAATAGTTGATCGCCTTGATGGCTGGAAAAGCACTGTACCGACGGTCTGAATCAGGGTCGCGATGATGTCTGAGAACGATCGGGTCGATGCAGAATCATTTGCAACACAAAACTCTTCGTCAGACATTTTGGTAGAATCGAAACGGACTATTAGACCCAAGGTCGAAGCATTCGACTCGTTCGCCAAAGCTACCCCCTCTGGTTGCGTTTCTTGTGTCTCGTCATCGCCACCAACTGTTATCGAAGAAGAGGAGTCGTTCGAATCAGAGAGAAGTCCAACGTCGAGTGTCTGGGCAAATCGCTCGAGTCTCAACCGCTTGTTCTGCGTGCTGCTACCGTACCCATCTGACGTCTCCAGGCTCTGCTCGAATGCGCGCCAAAGTCGTTCCAAGTGGCTTAGAATCTCGGTGAATCGAGAGTTTGCCTCGTTCCCAACAATGAGACCTCCAAAGTTGCTTCGTAACGCAACAAAGGCATTCTCTTCGCCAACTCTTAGGCTGTCCAAGAGAGCGGATGTCGCAGCTGTTATGCTGAACAAGCCTTCGTTCACCTGGGGGCTCACATCCCTGCAGGATCCGTTGCTCTCGAGCAACTTGCCAGCCGATGTCGTTTCGATAGATAACCTCTCACGAAGTTGTACGTGAATGATCTGCCAGCTCGCAGTGCGCTCCTCCCACACCCGACCCAAGAGGTCAATTGCTCTCGACGCTGCTTCAAGACGAACCTTCACCTCACGTTGCAAATCTCTTAGCTCGCGCTGGAGTGATAGCTCCTCCTCTTTCTCCAATTTTACACGCTCTTCATTCTCGTGTCGAGCGGCCGCTTCTTGAGTGATCTCGTGCCGAACTCTAGCGAAAAGACTGTGGGTCTTGATGAAACAATCGATTCTTAGATGATGGTCACTCGCATGCCGAGAGAAATTTCGCATGGCCAGTAATCTCTTGCCCTCACCAAACGGTATTCGCTCTTGAGACCTGAACACCAACTGTTCGTACTGAAGAGACTGAAGAGACTGAAATATGTCGGTATCGAGGGATGCAACGCTCCGATCAACCTCTTCTCGAGATAGGCCTTTGATGGGATTGCGAATACTTGTACGGATCCAATCATCGAGCTCTTGGAAGCTTTTTCGAAGGCTGAGTCCAGTTATGATTGGTGAATTGGCAGAAGCGAGTACATCTGGATGCTCCAGTAGCCTCTGGAAGCAGAGTCTCGAGGATACCCATTCGCAAAGTTCTCGTTGATTCCGCACGAGTAGGAGATTCCGTTGTCGTCGAGTGTGACGCTGCTCGTCGCTGGTCTTGAGGACACGCTGAACAGTTTCCCACTCCAAGGTCAGCTGGTAGTTCGCATTCAGAGTCCAATCGTAAACGTTGATCTCGAAATCACCATCATCGACTGATCGGATTGTTATCAAGACGCGTCTTCCTTGGATAAAGCTTGCGCTTCGAACACGAACACGGCGAGTCCTGATCGACTCGTTCATGCTGATTGAATCTCGAACACAAATGGCACTGGCATCGCTTGTCCAATGAAGTTGCTTCAGAATGTATAACAAAAGCGCGGGAACATAGTTATTTGCCTTGACGCACGATATCCAAAGCTGGAGCATTGTCGGCTTCCTATCCAGAAGATCGAATACGTGGCGGATTGTCAGTTCGACACGATGTGATTGCGAAGAGCCTGCTCGATACGCAAATATCACGAGATCGCCCCAGTTCTCAAAAACGATGACAAAGCACGACTTCCCATCGATGAGCACACCCTGCCGCAGAATCTCGTCACCATCTCCGCTCTTCCTGCCTCGCCGGAGATCGTGAAACCAGCGACTATTGTGAACTCGTGGGCGAAGCAACCGGAGGATGTGATAGAACTGTAGCTTGTGAAGCGTGAACTCGGTGGTGAATTGGTCCAGCATCGCAAGTGCGAGTAGCCTATCAGCTACTGCGAGAAACCGACCACGACCTCGCGCTGGAAGCGGATGTTCCTTGCTTCCACGCGAAGTGATGAGCAGATTCACCAGATCCCAGTCGAGATAGAGACGGTGGGACTGACAGATGACTGGATCGTACGCAGTGACCCAAAGATTCCGCTTGATATTGGCATCGGATGAATAAGTCCAGGCGCTGACTTCGACCATCATCCGCTTTCGATTCTGCCTGTTGCGTTCACAGTTTCGATCGGAGAGAAGAATCGCACGTCGACGGAGTACATTCCGTCCTCGATGGAGGCCGGGAATGGCGATCATCAGCGGCTCCATCTTCCATGCAGGTGGCTGCAATACAACCGATCGACGTGTTGGTGCGAGATGGGCGTCTCGGATCGTCAGCAGCGAGTTACACAGATGATGTATAGCGTCCTTCAGACTCGTTTGCTTCGTTTCCAATTCGACCGAGGCTTTAGCCAAAGCATCCTCTTCTCGAAGAGCCTGGGGCAACCAATACGCCTCGTACTCCGCATGGGCTGCTGCTGCTTGTACGCGAAGAAAGCTCTCGTCTGAGGCAGTCTGGAACAATTCAAATCGACATTTCTCTTTCCTTGCTTCTTCCGACGACAGTAGTTTCTCAGTTTGCCGCTTCCCCACAATGAGGCGCCAGTCATTCGCATTTTCAAGCGGATCCCACGCCTGAGCCTCATGGAATTGGCGTGAAGTGAAATCGAGCGCGCGTCGGGTGTCGTTTATCGCACATTCGTATCGTTTCTCGAGCTCTTGAACACGCTTGGTTGTTCGCTCCAACTCGACTTCAGCAGACTTGCGTCGCTGAGTCGCGTCATCACTCAGAAGTCTCCAGCTCATCATGTTTTGGTGTGCATTCGCTCGTAAACGATGGGCATAATTCGTCATGTTTGTCGCAGTCTTAGCCACACGGTCTGTCGTATCTCTCTCAAACACTGGATTCCATAGCCATGGTGCCGTTTTGTCAGCACCAAGAAGTTGGCGCAGTAAGGCATTTCCCATTCGCAGTCGGTGAATGGTATTGCTTATAGGACTGTATGCCCTTACGACCCATTCTTCCGTCTCTTCGTCACCAGGGTTATTCAATTTGCAAGCACACGTGCCGGCAAACAATCGAAAGCCAGTCACATGACTGTTGTATTGTACGCGAACACGGAAGCGCCGAGCACAGCTGTGGCAGGGAATGCATCTTGGCTGTTTATAAAGTGATGAGTACTGAAGAGTCTTCTTCGCTCGACTGGCATGGATCGCGATGACCACGAGTTCGTCGTCTAGTCTTGTAGCTTGAGAAAACACAGGTACCTGCATTTGCTTGATAGCGCACCGCATGGCCTTGTGGAGGATTGTGTGGGTATACGTTTCTAATGCTGTTTGGCTGACTTGTTTCGCGTATATCAGTCGGAGACGGCACGTCAAAGCCAGAGCTTTTCGCTTTGCTCTCGCTCGTATGCGTCCACGAACACCTCGATACCACCGCTGGACAACAACGGATTTGATACACCATCGATCGTACTTTTCGAGGTATTTTTGAGTGCTCTTCACTTCCAGCATAACCACATCGCCTTTGACTTGTTCGCCTTCGAAGATTGCTTGAAGAATAACCTCTCGGGAAGGAATGAAGTAGAGGGGCGTCTTGAGCAGCTTACGGATCATTGAGAGGACCTTTCGCCGTTTCCCTTGTAGCTCCCGTCCTGCCTTCACCAGATTCAACTCAAACACGAAATGCTGCTGATGCTTGCCTCGAACGATCAAACTTGCCCATTCACCTTCATCCGGTCGACACCAAATACCAGGTATCCGATAAGCAAGTGGCAGCCGTTCTTGCTGAATGCGAAGAGCAGCACATCGATCCCAATACAGCGCCTGTACGATGCGTGGGGTGGCCTCTACCCCCTTCAGCCTTTGGTGGTATTCTTCTGGCTGGTGACTATCATCAGTGTTCTTCATGTCCTTGAAGAGCTCTGGGTGGTAAATCTGAAGTTCCTGGAGAAACAACCGCTGGACGTTCAACACGCGATCGCTGTCGAGAGCTTCATCGACCACTTCTTGATTCCCGTCATTTTCCATCTGGTTGTTAGTCTTGGTGGATCGCTTGAGTGGTGGGATCCTTATCCCACCGAGTGTGCATAAGGTAACCAGCGAGGGGTCTTGAATGGGTGTCTTTGGCAAGAGGAACACATTTCCCAACAACGGAAACGGCTCGTGAACCGAACCAGAAGCGCTACTGTTGAGAAGCATCTTGAGCGGCAAGATCGTGTCTAGAAAATCGAGATCGTTGGCCATCTTGAGGATATAGTTTTCACCCGGTACAAAGTGAAAGGGAGGATTCCATTCGTCAGCACTCACCGTAGACGACAATTGCTTGATCTTGCACTCGATGCAATAATCAGGGCCGATCCGTTCACTCTCAACTGCGAAATGCTTCCCGCATGATCGAAAGACGTTTCTACGCCTTGGAAGATGGGACACCGTCGTGTTCAGGCGTCTCGCTTCAGCTGCCGCAAACTTATCGTACGCTTGCTCGGCTTCGTCTTTTGTTGGGAAATATCCCAGGTAAACGAGCTTCCGTTCCTTTTGTCCTTTCGCATCCTCTGGTCGGCAGAAGCGTTTAAACTTGGAGACAAAGGCCTTGGATCCCTTGTACAGCTGCCGGCCAGTGGAGACAGTGATCGATGCCGACCAACCAAGGAGAGGAGCTTCGCCACTCCCGTTGGTCTCGCTTGATGTGTCCGAGATTACTTTGCTTTCATGGTACAGCGCAAAACCGAGCTTCCGAGCATGCGCGCGCCATGTCTCGATCATTTCAAGAACCTTCACCGTCAAAAAGCGTAGATGATTGAGCTCGTCAATGATCTTGTCGAGAGTTTGTTGAGTCTCTTCGACAAGATTCTCTTGGAACAGCGTGTTGCATTCTTGACACATTCGCCTCACCTTGTCCAGGCTAGTTTCGCGCCGTATGACTCCCGTCAAAGCATCTTTGACCAACCAGGACTCGTGTTCCTGCGCCCACGTTACCATCGCTTGCTTTTCTTCTACAGATATGTAGTAATGTCGCTTCAAACAGCCGAGTCCAATACCACGTGGCGGTTGGCTGCTCTCACGTTCTGGTTGGTCCAAGCGCCGAGAGCAAAGCATCAAGAGAACCCATTCTTTGCATATATCTGCACTTGCCTCAGGACGCGAAGCAGCAACATCCTCGGTGCCCTCGCGTTGAGAGTTTTTGTCTTGATTCGTGACATGATCTCCGTCTCTGCGCGGTGAATGAAGTGCACTTTGAGCTGTATCCGCATCGCGCTGTCGTTGGTGTTTCTGAGTGATCTCGTTGACTCTCATCCACGTACCAATACGCTTCATGGACTTGAAATCAGAAACATCCATCTCTAACGACCGCAAAGCTCGAGGTAGCTCATCATGGACCTTTGCCGTTGGCGAGGCTTCGCGCGAAATTGACGTTTGAGGGTTCAACTGTGCTTGCTCACTGTCATCAATATCACCAAGACCTTGGACAATGCTCGAAGATCTTGGTAAGCATTTCCGAAATAGTTCAATCCCCGAAGAAGACTTAAATTTCTTGTCCCGATTGTGCACACCGCTGCACACATATCGCCCATTGACGAAAGCTGCTCCTGCACCGACAATGAGCCAAGTCTCCATCGACGAGTTAATTGGAGTGAGTGTGGGGGCCGGATCAACACCGTGAGACGAACAGCACTGCCACCCGTCGAGTGGAGGGTGATCCTCGCTCTGGAGTGACATGGGCGACTGGGTGGACGCTGCCGCGTAGTAGACGACATGTGTCGACAGCTCTTTCTCTGGGTCAAGGACAAGTTGAGTGGTTCGATCGCGCGGAGTAAATGGCAGTGTGAGCAAAGGAGCCGCCAGAATCCACACGAGAACGTGATCGGCGAGGTCAGTAGCAACCGACAACGACTCGAGTGTGAGGGACGCAGTCACTCGCTTGGGCTGAGAAGGCCGCATGGACTCGTATGGATCCACCAGCTGAGCTCGCAGTGTCCGCGCGTACACACACTCGTCATCAGCCTGCATCTTGGCCGCCTCGGCAACCTTGTTCGCTTGCATGACTTGCTGGTAGCGCTTCGCACGCTCGTCAAAGTTCCAGCTCTTCTCGTTCTGCGTGTATACTACCATGGCGATGCGTGCTTCTTCCGCCAGTCGCTCTGTGTTCTGAATCGCTACAGCCGCTTGTTCTTCGGCACGAATGACTCGCTCGTGGTCCGACACGTACTGCTCTTGCTGTCGCGCGCGCTCTTCCACTGCCCGTGGGCTCAGATACTCCTGATTCGGCTGGCGATGCAAATGCGCCGTGCTTGCGAGCACTGGTAGTTTGACTTGCGAGTACACCTCCTCGATCCGCGACGCAGACTCGCCTTGGTCTCGCGTCCACTGTGTGGACGGGAGCACGGGGAGACTTTTGACGCCATGCTTGTGTCTCTCATGGAGCTGCGTGCGGATCGCACTCAGTCGTTCGTTAAAGCGGTCGATCGTGGCGCACGTGGCATGAATCTTCTCTCTCTGCTCCTCATATCCACGCATCTCCCCGTCCGCCTCGTCCACCATGGAGCCACCATGTTCAATGTGTCGCTTCATGCTTCCGTCGACAAAGTTCAACCACGTTCGCTTCGTTTTGTCTCGCACAGTACACCCTTCCATGGTTTTCCATAATCCACCAATTAAAACGCGTCGCCGATGCGTAACGTCATCACGTCGCATCGGGTCTGGGAATGTGCCGGGTCAAAGCCTGCTGTCAACCGACCTCGTACCGGTTCCTACTCCCACACTCCCACTCTCTTCCTATCGAACGTGACGGCGTTGCGCAGGTGGAAGAGAAACGTGAAGCGGCTCATCCACTGGCGCTCGCTCCCTCACATCGCGTTGATCAGAGCCTCGAGGCGTCGTGGCCCAGAGTGTTTATGCGACGAACGAGCCGCGTGCTGTGTTAGTGCAATCGGTTTTTGTCGAGACTCGGCGCCAGAGACACACACCCCCACTCACCCACTCGTCACGCCAGTTTGCTTCTCCATCCACCCCACCCCACCCCCCCCGGTAAGCCTTGTTCTTCTTCTTTCTCATTTTTCCTCCTGGTGAACGACCGGCAGCGAGTTGCCGGACGTGGGCACGAGGAGACGGACACGACGGCGGCACCATCGCGCACGGCGAGCAGAGCTGACTGGTCTTCGCCACGGAGTCCGCCGCGAGGGCGGCGCGGGGGCGAGCACCCGCATCTTGCGACTGCGGCGTCCCCGGCGCGCGGCTCTGCGGCGCAGCTGCAAGAGACCGCGTCTGTGGCTCCGTCGGCGTCGATCCGCTCGCTCTGGTCACTTTTGAACCTCCGCATCACGTCCTCCTCTTCGTCGCACGCTGTGTCCGAGGCAACCGAGGCCGCCGCCACGCTGGCCACCATGGGCAAAACGCCAACCCCGCTCACGCGTCCTCCTTGTTTCGTAGCCCCTGCTTCGTCGCCGACTCTCGAGCGCAAGAAGATCAAGCAGCCGCGCCTCTCCTTCACGACGCGGATTCGAAGTATCAGTGTCCCCGAGACCCATCGCGACGAAATGCCGCGACGGAAACGACCAACTGCTCGACCTCTGGACGTTCCTGCACTCGAGGCCACCGATAGTGGCGACGAACATCGCGTTGTCGTGGTCATGGACGACGCAACGGTCGCAAGTCCACACTCGATCCAGAAGAGTCTAGCCGAGACCAACTTGGACATGAATGGCAACGTCCGTCAGAGGAAGGGGAACATCGGCATTGGCGGTCGATCCGCTTCGTTCTCGGAAACTGAAGTGACGGCATCGCCGAAGAGATTGCGGAACATGAATGCTGAAGACTACGATGCTGATCGTGTCGTTGGCCCAGCTCCGCCAGCAAGTGACGACGGAGATGACAAATCCGAAGAGGCGGCCAACGAAGAATCCGAGAATGGAGGTGGTAGTCCGATGAGCGACACGGCCCTCCATGGACTCTCGGGAGCTCAGCTTTGGGTGCACCGCATCGTTGCCACACACCACCACACTCTGCACAAGCTTGGACTCGAGCGTGCGGACTTCCCAAACACCCGGCTTTCGCTGAAGCAGCTTGAGGTTCTACTCAGCCCTGTCATCGCCATGTGCAACATGATGGCACCATCCCAGTTTGGAATTCAGACGCCACCTCCGCACATCGCACGCACGATGAAGCAAGTGCACTACTGGAAGCTATGGGAATCGGACACGATCGACATGGGGTATGTGGTATTACGAAATGAACGCAGTGGTATCATCGTCATCTGACCGGATGGCTTTTTTGTGACACAGGATCTTCTTTATGCCTCCCAACTCGGTCATCCCATTGCACAACCATCCAGGCATGAGTGTCGTCACAAGAGTGTAAGTTTTGGTATCGTCGACCAGATTGCATCGCAATAGTACTGACATCGCTCCCATCCAATCGTAGATTGTATGGTTCAGCGCAAGTCACCTCTTACGATCTGGTCGAACAATCCAAGCTACGTGATGTGCCTGATACGGACGAGACCCGCGAGGTTACGGCTGATAAGAAGATCACGTGGGCTCGTGTGAGTCGAGAAGGCGAGTACGTCAACAACTCGACGATGTGGCTGGACCCCCGACGCTTCAACCTTCATCAGATCCAAGCCAATGACTCTGTTGGCTGTGCTCTACTGGATATTATGATTCCGCCTTACGACAAGTACGTTCTTCCGTATACATAGTGCATGGCCGACTGACCACTGACTGAACGGTGTGTTTCGCAGCGCTGATCGGGATTGTCACCATTTTGACATTGTCGCGGAACACTTTTTGGAACAGTCGAAGGAGCGGATTGTCAAGATGATTGAGTCCATTGAGGCGGACAATCACAACGAACCTACGGGAAGTCAATCAATGGAGTCTTGAGCTCAGACACTCACAAATGTATGTGGATATGAAGTGGTGATGCTGACGCGCCTGAAAGACGTGGGTATATTAGAGAGAACAAATAGAGAAGCTGGCCGTTGGAGTGCAACGAGGCGGTGAAAAGTGCTCTCCTGCGAGTAGGCACAGGCGATGTGGCATCACGTTGACGAGTGTCTGCCGAGGCAACTTCCTGTCAAGGCGATCCCATTTGTTGCACTCGACAAAAACCTGTCTGCGGCATCGTGCTCTGAGGGCACGTGGATGACAAGGATACGGTGCAACAAAGCAGTTGACGTAGCACAGCGATCAGTAGTTTCAAATAAATTACGGTGTACAAACATTGGACAGGTAGCAAGCTACTCCTCAGCGCTCTGTTCGTCTTGACTCTCCTCAGCGTCCTCTTCGACCGCATGCGTAGCAGTCATAGCAGAGAAACTTGAAGAAAAACGAAGTCCTGTCTTGGGCATGTACGGGAAAGATCGGTACTTGATGTGAATCAGCACGGGACTGGATAGGACCGCCTGGACATCATCTTGCGTCGCTTCCGGCATAAACCCGAGCAGCTTCCGCACGCAATACAATGGCGAGCCTTGTCCTCCGAAGTCCTCGCGGTACCATTCGCAGATCCGCGGAAGGTAGATAGTCTTCCGGTCTAGGTCGACACGAATGTGGAGAGCGAGGTACGCTTGCAAGACTGCATTGAGAACTTCATGAATACGCTCGGGATTATCGAAGACAGGAACGACGTCTGATACCACTTGGTTCATAAGCAGAGCGAAGCTTACACGAAAGTCTGGGTGTGCGATCGCCCAACGGCGCAATCGGGCAGCCGGAAGCGTGTTCAAACACCGCGTCACGTCAAGGTGAGGCAAGTCAGCTCGAGGCAATCGTGCACGGAGAATAACATGCTCGATTTCGGCAAGCGACATCGTCAGCGGCTGTGTTGGTGAAGAGTTCTCGTAGCCAACGGCATAGCAGAGGTGAGTCTGGAAGTATGCCCATTGCGCTTTGCTGCGCGGGTAGCCGTGTGCGATCATTGCGTGGGCAAGAAGCGCATGATACAGGTTCAGATAGAACGCCAATTGCTCCTCGTGAGATCGTTCATGGAGCGCTTCGAGGTCGATACTACGCAAGGCGCTGGCTTGATTCAAAAACTCGAGGATCGTCGTTACCTCAGCATGTTCGCCATGCTGATGAATCGATAACGCTAGACGCAGTGTCGACGCCACTATGAGCAATGGTGTCTGCTGTGCAGGTGGATCACGTCGAGGGAACAGCTGTCGCGAGTTGAGAACCACACGGTCGGCAGGTTGCAAAGCCTTGGTAGGAGTGTAGCAAACTGCCAGCGGGGCTGTCAGGACACGGTCAAAGTTGGAGTGCGGACAGCAATGCTGTAAGATCACCCGGATCCATGTGTTACGGGTATGCTCCGTAGCAACACAGACCACAATCTCTTCAGCGAACGTGTTGATCCGAAAAGCAAAACCGAAAGTATTGGACTGGGTATCAGGATTGGTCGATTTGGGGGCAGCAGTGTAAGGCATAAACATTGCCTGGACACCAATGACGCGGTCATTTGGAACAATCTTCTCCGGACGAGAAGAGAACGATCGGTAGAAGTGTAGTTCTGTCGCTGTGGCCACCAAGACTTCTTGTCGGAGCACCGTACTAGCATAGAAGCGATACACCACACCTTCGAAAGCAACCTGCTGGTCCTCCCGATCGCGCTTGCTCAGATTCACACCAACACGTGACGGCGTTATCGCTGTTGCCTCAGACGAGTTTTCTTCCTCTGGCGCCACCTCCAAGTACTGCCGCGCCGTCAAGCACTGATACAATTCCGAGTCGAACGATAGCTCACGCGGGTCGACACTGTCGCCTGAACTACTGACGCCATCAGTTTCTTCGCCATCTGCCGCACAAAGCTCCTTGTACACGCGCCGTGAGCGAGCTAGTAGTCGTTGAATCTCTGCTGTAACGTGTAGCGCTTCATCATCAATCACACTGTAGCTGCCGATACGTGAGCGAGCATGGAAGCGCAAGTGCTGGAGCGGATACAGATGCGCCAGCTTGCGATACGTGCCACCGAGCAACAGACGCAATTTATACGCGCTGACGACCACCAGTTGATCAGCCGTGTCTTGACTCTGCAGGCGGAAAATGTACTGGACACGACGCACTGCTGTTGTGACATTGTCGACTTCTTCCATCCAGTATAGATACTGCAAAGAGACTTGACTCAATGCCCGTGCGTTTGTCCAGTCAACTTTTGTGACGACATCCCTCACAGCCGAGCCAGATGGCACAGCAACAGCCAGTTCATCTTGCGTGACTGTCACCCCTGGGCTGCTATCGTAAGTTCCGCCAGTACCATTCGATGACACGCTCGATTCCAACGAATACTCACTATCCGAACGCCATAGACCAGACCGAGTACTTGCGTTTGGGTCGAATTCGATGTTGAAGCAGAACAAATACTGCTTGTCGCGTTGCCGATGGGTGTCTTGTGGAGTCGCGGGGATGTCGTACGCCATGAGACGCAAGGGGAGCGAGTCGAAGAACGTGGTGAGATTCATATCGGTCATACCTGGGAGATTCGCCGTCTTCCAGTGCGTCAGATCCACATACATCGTGTGGAAATGGAACGAATACGTCGGGCCGACTTCGAATCTCTCTGTCCCAAGTGGTGTCTGACGACGACGACGACGTGCTTCATCACTCTCACCAAAGTCGCTCTTTCCCAAGGGTGGAGGCGTCTCACCTTCAGGGGTTTCCATGAACTGATCCACTGATTGATACAACGGAAACGACACACACGGCAGCGCCTCATCAACCACATCAGAACGCCGCGCCGAAGGGTTGTCTCCGAAGCACACGTAGACTTTGCCCACGAGTTTCTGGATTATGCCCATGATCACGAGCGCGAGACTCTTGGTGAAGATGCCGAGCGAGATTCTCGAGGGGAGTTCTCCACCCAGGTAGACCACACCACGTGGTGGACACTTGAAGCGACCTTGGACTTGGATCCAGAACATGCGGCGCTTCCCCACAAAGAGATCGGACCAGTGTGGATCCTCCGGTGACGTACGCACGAGGAAGTAGACGTGACCGACAAACAGTTCGTTCTCAAACGGGATCGGAGAGCGCGAGTTCATTTGCATCCGTGGCTGTGAACGGCCCGAGGACGAGCTCGCAGTGGTCTCGCTGCTACTGGGGGCGGTGAATGCGCTGCTACCAACGTCACGGACGATCAATCGCGAGAGTTCTTCACGCACAGCGGACGGCGCAGGGTCTTCGTCCAATACAGGCGCCATGTTCTCTTGAAACGTATCGCGATCTTCCTCCTCTTCTTCATCCCTCTCGTCGAAGAGACCGTTGATAAAGTCTTCTTCCATTCCTCCCTCTTCATGATCAGACGCCTTGTGGACGCCGTCCACACGCCAAGTATCTTGTCGACTCAAAGGCGGACGCCTGGTGATCGGACTAACGCTGGTACCACAGAGCGCGATCACGAAGCTACCAATCTTACCACAGTGCTGCGTGAATGCCGCAAACAGCGTCCGTCCGTGCTCCACCGCCGTCATGATCAGCAGCGCGAGACTCATGCCCTGCATCCCAAAGGCGTAGTGGACGAGGGCGGATGTGGACGCCAAGAGCGCCATATCCACAAGCAGCTCCATGGCGGACAGACTAACCAAGAATAATAAAGTGAAGTAAGACTCGATCAGATGGACGACGACTTGGTTAGATCATGCCCTAGTGAGGCTGTGATCGAGTGACGGACCGGATGATTGACGCCTGCGGTTGTGCGGAACTGGAGAAGAACTCCTCACCTCGTGTCTCGACGCGTAAATGGATGGCTCCCTTGGCGCGGCGCGGCTTTCCTTCCTTCTTTTCTTTTCCGTTCCGTCTCCGCCCTTTGCGGAAGCACTTCCGATAGGGCCTGGCTGTCTCCTACATAGGATCCAACCGGAAAATCAGACGGCGTACCGTTTAGACCAACTGCTCGCGCGCGAAACGCTTTTCCCAATTTTTGTAGGTTTTAGCGCCCCTTCTTGGTTCGTACTTAGCCGAATCACTCCGATGATGTGCGCCTCCCACCCCCTGTCCCCCGTTTCGTTAGTTTTCCGGTTTTCGGCCACACGAAAGAAACACCAAACGAAAACACAGACCGTGTTTTGGCAAGCGCGCTGTGTGGAGCAGGATCGGCGTCCGGATAAAGCGTCCGACCCCTTATAACGGGTATGGATCCCTTATAGAGGGAGATTGGCACCGCCCGGGCCTTCCATTGGCTCTCGCACTCGCATTCACGCCCTGTCAGCCACTGAGTGTCCCTCTCTTCCTCTCATCGACGCATATCACGAGCGTCTCCGCAAGACCAGCAAGCCAGTAGTCGACTGGCTTCCGGAGCGGCGATGAAGACCAGCAGTATGAGTCCCAGCAGTATTAATAGCACGAGTGTGGGTGTGGCCCCCGTGGCCACGGGCAGCGGACCGTCCGCGCTGGCGGCGCTGCTGACCAGCGTCGGTCATTTGCATCATCCGACGACGCACAAGGCCGTCAAGAGCGAGACGGCGAAAGCGAAAAAGAGCAAACAGGCCAAGCAGGTCAAGCAACAGGCCGCGAGTGAGCCCGTGGACAAGGCCAAGACCACGGCCACGACCAAGAAGACGGTGAGCGAGCTACCACGTGGCCCTGCGTCCGTAAAAAAACGTACGTGGCAGTTGTGGGCGAGTGTGGTCAATGGGACATTGACGACTGTTGATGATGCAGATCCACCAAAGCAGCAGACGTTCAAGATCACGCGCGACAAGGAGCGAAAGGAGAAGCTGTTCAAGAACAGCGCGGGGATCGCGCCGTCCGAGTCCGCTGTGGCGTCCACAGCTGCCATGCGTGGCAGCAGCAACGCCAGTATCAGTGTCACGACGTCGCCAGCTACTGCACTCGCGGCACGACTACAGGACCTGGAACAGGACGGTATGAAGAGTCGTAACCACAAGCTCGTGCTCGCGCCGTCACGAAACGCGTCGTCCACCGTCCACACGGCGTCCACTGCGTCGAATGGTCCGTGCTGGGGACGTCTCCCACGATCCGTAACTTCTTCGTCTTCGACCAACTCGAACGTCACTGATCGACTGCACACGGAGATTCTCGACTACGCGACGTACACGCGTTCGACTGTGGCCGAGATGACTGTGCACATCGAGCAGATGATCACGAATGTCCGCGACTGTGTGCACTCGTTGTGGTCGAAAGCGCAGATAGAACCGTACGGCTCGTACTCGACGGGCATTTGGTTGCCGAGCAGTGACGTGGATCTTGTCATCCTCGGTGTGGTCGAGATTCACGACCGTACGCTTACTGTCAAGTCGCTTCGTCAGTTAGCAGACGCGTTGCGTTCCCAGTCTTGGGTCGAGTCGATTGTGGTGCTTGATACGGCCAAGATCCCGGTGCTAAAGCTTGTGACAGCTGAGTCGTCAGTTCCTCTTGACATCACGTTCGAGTCAACTGCGACGCATAGTGGGCTGTTGGCGCGCGACCTCATCAAGCGCTACGCTGACGAAATGCCCGAACTCTATCCACTTGCGATCGTTTTCAAGCAGCTGCTGCGTGAACGCGACCTCAACGACGCGTACACTGGCGGCCTCAGCTCGTACTCGATCGTGCTCATGATTATCCACTTCCAGTTGCTGTGGCGATACGACAGCAAGTGCTTCCACGCGGCGTCGCTGTTTGCGTCGGGGGCCCCACTGCCACGCCCAGCAGACATCATCGCGGCGGCCAAAGAGAGCGAGGGCGAACGAAGCACCGACGCAGACTCTCGGCAATCAGCCAGCGAGAACATCACCACCACTGAGGATGCTAAGTCCGATGCGACGTCATCGTATGCATCTATTGTCGCGCGTGCCAAGAGCCTCAAGCGTCCAGCGAGCGAAGCCGGACGTAGTGCCGGTAGCGCTGAGGCTAACAAGCAACCGACTCAGCCATTCAGTTACGCAGCTGTCGCTGCTGGTATTGCCAAGCTTACAACTGAGTCTGCGACTCCGGCTGCACCAACAAGCTACGCAGCTGCTGTGGCCGCACCACCTTCAGCGACTCCGACTCGTCCCCTCAAGCAGTCCGGGTCCAAGTCTGCGTCGGTGGACCCACTGGATGCAATTAGCGTCACGTCTAGCAGTGCTGACACGGAAGATTCGTCTTCGTCGTGTGGTGCTTCTGCTCATGATGAAGCCGATGACGATACCACTGGTGCTTCCTCGGGCTCTGCTAATGCACAGCACGACGAAACGCCGTTGCCGACGCGTCGTGTAGCCTCCTTGGGCGAACACACGATGACGATTCTTGAATTCTTCGGTGTGATCTTTGACTATCGCAAGAACGGTCTCTCGGTGCGCGATGGCGGGTACATCTACCGATTAGCCGACCACATCGGCACCAGCGGGGATCTTAGCAAGAAGATGCCGGCACTCGTGCTGGAAGACCCAATCTACCCTGATCGCAATGTCAGTGCGAGCAGCTTTGCGTTTTCCAAGGTCGTCGCAGTCTTCGAAGACTCGTACTACGCCCTCAAGTACTTCCGTCCAACACGCTTCACGCCTTCGGCTCTGAGCTGTTTACTCAGCACGTCTGGGCATACACAGCATCAGACGCCGCAGCTGCAGTCCGTACGGAAGCCCGTGGTGGCGCACACCTCCTAGTCAGTCAGTAGTCAGTCAGTAGTTCCAACTTGTAGTCTAGCGGAGTAGATAGATCAAAAACCCTCAACTAGTGTGATTAAAAAACAATTTTCCCCTACGATTGTGTGCTTAATCCTCGTCATCGCCGTACTCGAACGAGTCGTAGCCGTCCTCACCATCTTCATTCGCGTCAAGCTCCTTGAGCAGTGTCTTGATACGCGCGATCGAAGCCGGGGAGCTCACGAGCGAGTACGAGTTGTGTCGCTTCATCGCAACGAGCACAATATCCTGGTCGGCCGTCTGGACAGGCTCCATGTCGTCCAGCACGACAACGAGACTGCCCTCTGGCGTCTCGCTGAGAACAGCACGAGCCGATTCGCTGGCGTTCTTAAGCCACATCTCCTTGGAGGAGAGGAGCGTCGAGAACTCTTCCATTGGCAACTGCAATACGCGACGGTGGAAAACCGAGAGAAGAGCACGCGCGCCGTCGTCAGTAAGCTCAAACATACCAGTCGCAACCACACGCTTGAAGGCGTCCACACCAGCACGATGCACCTGCAGACGACGCTGGTAGACCTCCTCAATTAATGAAGACACAGCAGAGGAGACAAGGTGGATAGCCGTGTCCTTGGCAAAACCACTGCGTTCCATCACTTGATCGACAGTCAGATCGTCGCTGTCGATGCCGTAAAATGACTGGAGACGTCGCAATACCTTGGTATCGAGGGTTGAAAGACTGCCGAGGACTTTCTTGCTCGCCTTGAGTTGCTTCTTGTCGTGCTTGGAGTTCTTCTGTCCCGACGAAGGCAACGTTGGGCCAGCGACAGCAGCACTTGGCTCTCGGAGCTTTCGGATCACAGCGATGAAGACACCATTGGTGTCGTTCTGATGTGGAAGCAGACGCACGCAGCGCTCGAGATGGAGCTCGTCGCTGTCAGTAGGCGGCCACATGGAGGCACGAAGAGACTTGCGCTGAGCTGGCGTTGCAGTCTCCCACATACTCACAGCATTCATCTGTTCGTCGAGAACATCCCACGTAGACAAACCTTGTTTGCGCGAAAGCTCGGGGTTCATCTCCGAGAGATCCACAAGCTCGTAGGCGCCGTCACCACCGCGAAGAATCTCAGCGACGACAGCTTCGTTCTCAATCGGATTCAGTGAGCGTGTGCAGTACAACAATGAGCCATCGACCGTCACAAGACTCATCGCACGCGTTGCCAGAGCCACCTGACTCGCGTGGCTCTTGAGACCCGCTTCCGGTGTCCATGTACGCCACTTCTCTGGGATGCGACGAATGAGACCGTCACCCGAGCATGGAGCGGAACAGATCACTCGGTCAAAAGCACCGCTGCCTTCAGTCGTCGACGGCAATGGGAACTCGAGTGGCTTGTGCGCTGTGACGACCGTTTCTCGCGACAGGGCCAGCGAGCGCGAAAGCGTCTGTACGGCACGCATGGCCATAGCGGCGTCACGCTCGTTCACGACCAGAACGCCAGGCTCTTCAGCTTCGTTGAGTTGTTCCAGAATCACTGTTGCGCGCTGATCACCACCGCCACACAAGTCCAACACACGGTGGCCAGGCTGGACGTCGAGGAACGACGGGATGACACTCGTCAGTGGATCCAAGCGCTGAAGCGTCCCAAGATGGCCCTGCGCCTGGAAGTAGTTGCTCAGATCACGGAGCTTGTCGGCTTTTCGGAAGCTCTTGGCGTCGATCGTGAGCTTCCACGTGCGCTTGTCTTCCGCCCACGACACGGGCGCCAACTCGACCTCGGCTTCCTCGCCGGACGCCAACGGCACGACCACGTCTTGCAAGTTGAAATCCAGCTCGAGCGTGCCCGTGACAATCTCGCAAAGACTCTTGTAGTGTCCATTCACGCGCACGTGGATCGCAACTGGGTCTTTCAGCGTGCTCACAAACTGCTCCCATTCGGACGCCTCGAGCTGCAAGACGCGACGGTAATACTGCTCGAACGAGCGGTTTTCTCGGTCAAACTTGCGCCACACGACCTTCTCCGCGCGCGTCTCGCGGAACTTTTTCTTTTGCTTGTCGAGCTCGAGCTGCTCGAGCTCGGCCCGTGCGCGCTTGCTCGCCTTCTTCTTGTTGGGGTTCTGCGCGTGCTCCTGCTCGAATTCGGCGATGAAATCGCGCACGTTGCCTTCTTCCAGAGACTTGAGTGGGATCGGGCCACGCGCAGCGTCACCACCGCTGTCACTGTCGCTGTCACCGTCACTTTGGTACACGCGCGCAGGCTTGGACGCCGCTTTCGCAGCCTTTCCTGGCTTGCCTAATGGTCATACAGAGCTGGTTAGACACCGAGAGCATGACGATAGAGTCATAGAAGCATGCACGCGCTTACCCGACGCCTGTGCGCCTCGCGGGGCCTTGGTACGCGTCGCGGCGTTGCGGCCACCAGCCATCTTGACCATCCACGTCCTTTTGAGTGTCAAGCAGCTCCACCAAGCTCAAAGAAGCACTAGACGGGACATATTTATATATTATGTTGCAGACAGTACGATGGTCGTCGATGCGCCATGAAAGCAACTTTTACGTAACATTGGAGCAACATAGTAGGTCTAGATCAGTTGTGTTGCGATCGTCAAGCGACGCAAAGGAGTGGATCAATCATTGCGCTTGACGATGGACTCTGCTGTTCGTAGGCAGGCAGTAGTCGCCAATGATCTTAGGCAGTAGCGACGTGCGGACGAGGTGATGTGTGGTCACGTTCTCTCCATCATCATCGCCAGTCGCTCCCGAGCCATTTTCCGCTCGGAATGGAAACATGTGTGGCTCTGCGTTGTGCGGTGCTGGTCGATGGCAGTGTTTTCACTGTCAATATGAAGCGATCCGCAAGTGTTGAGAGCCTCCGCGCCGCGATATATTACATGCAAGCATACAGCCGCCTTTACCGCTTCCCTCCCATCGCAATGCGGTTGTATCGATCTCTGGAACCGACTGGTGCGTGGTTGAGAGAAGATGACCTCACGTTGGAGCTACTGAGTCGAGTGGCGAACCTCGGCTACGAAGAGCTACGGATGACCGACTGCGTGCTCGACTATTACGCAGATGGACCCTCTGTCGGTCCGGGCGACATTCAAGTTCTGGTGAGACTCCCAGCAAATGTGCTAACTCCGCTCTCCGAGTATCAGTATGATATGGTAGAGGCGCGAGAAGAAGCCGAAGCAATTAAAGAGTACAAGCGCACGAGGAAGACGGAGCGAGCAACTATAAATGCGTTGAAGTCACCACCTACAGCAAAACCACCACGAAATCGTGGCCATGGGCTGCGTCTTTGGTGTGTCGTGCTTCGCTTCGGAGGAGTGTTCTCGATACACATCACAAAGAACACGGGCTTTGAAGAGATGCGAGAGAAGATCTACGCCAAGCAATGGTTCGAATTTTTGTACGATTTTAGGAAATCGGCGATGACGCTTCACGTTGCTCAAAAAGCCAACAGTGAATGGCTTCGTGACGATAAATATCTTCACGAGTTCATTCGAGGTGAAAAATGCGACTACTACGAGATGATCACCCAGTCAAAGTGGTCGGAGGGTTGTTACTCACGGTACTTCTGCAAGCAGCGAGTCAGTGAGCCGCACACGATCCATATCGTGCTAGGACTCCCTGATGTCTTACTTTCGTATCCTCAAACACCGTCCCTGCGAGCTAGAACTGCTTACTGCGTGGACGGGGAGCCGGTGGCTGAGCGGTCGGATCAGGTGATCGAGTCCAGAATGAAAGAACGAGGCAACTGTGTACGAAGGTAAGTCACCGCTTCGAAGCATCGTGATACAAAGGAAACGGCTGACATGTCGATGGGTTTACCAGATCCTCTCGGTCATCGAAACGAGTCATGGCTTCTAATGATTCCAAGAAGTCAGTCTAAATCCCCCCTCATACACCATGCGTTTAACAACCATCACATGAATCTTGCCATTGATAAGGAGCGACCAAGCACAGCGATTGCCTCGCGAAGAATTTGGGACCTGAACACAATTCCGAAGTAAACGCAGAGATCTCGCCAAGCATGGAGAGTCCCGTGCCCGAGATCCAGAGCAAAATGATGGTGTTCCCCAGAGCGCTCCCTATGGAGGAGCACCCGTACGAGCACCCTCATTTCTATGTTCGCGAGTGCTACAGCCGCTACTACGAGCTGGTGATGAAGATTCTCTATATCAAAGGCAAGCATGGGGTGACGATCTCAGGCTCGCCAGGTACGCACAGCTCAGAATGTTTAGATTCCTTCTGCCGCAGAGAACCAACTCGCATGTTGTACGTAGGAATCGGCGAGTCCGTCTTCTTAGCTTACTTCCTCGGTCGCTACAGTCGTGACCACCCAACGGCAACCGTGATCACGACTTCTTTCAAAGGCGCCCGCCCGACATGCAAAAGGTGGTGGTCTAGAAGGGTGGCAGCGTCATTGCTGCTGCAGTCGATGAGCACAAGACAAGTTAATCGACCTCATGCAAGAAGCACAGCGCGAAGCAAAGGAACGAGAAGAACAGGTGATTCGGCTTTACGATGGCTCGCCTAAATTTTGTCCGGATTTCGTTAAAGTGGTGTGCTTTACAAGTCCAAACGAAGCGTGGTTTCGCCATATTCGGAAGCGCCAGGAGCACCCGATGCTTATAATGCCGCTATGGGATCTCAATGAGCTCCAAGCTGCTGCACAAGAATTCGATCTCGACATACGCCCGCCATCAAACGAAAGCATCCCGATTTATGCGCAATTTGACCACCCCGACGAAGCTGATGACCGCGAAGTTGCTAAGCGGATCGAGCATCGCTTCAAGATTTTTGGTGGCACTGCGCGTGAATGCTTGTCCACTGATACCTCATACGTCTGCCAGCAAGAGCGCAAAGTGGATGATGTCGTCAACGGCTACGGCGACGTCCGTTGTGTGGAACGTCTTTCGTACAAGTCGGAGGCGGAGATGGCTCAGCATGTTCTTACTCACTTGTCACCGAACCCAAGCAACCCTACCATGTATACGATCGTCCCACCATCCAAGTACATGTAGAGGTTACATGTCGAATGCCTGGTTAAGCAGGTGGTGACGAAGAGGGAGGAGATCATTGAATACTTGGAGGGCAACGCGGCTGCACCAGCATACCGTGGTGCGTTATTTGAGATGGCAATGCACGACAAACTGAGTGCTGGATGCACATTCGAAGCCCGCCGTCTTGGCAGCAACGCATCCATGAATCCATCAATGGTATTTCAGTGTCAAGCTTCACTGCCGTCGAAGAATTGCTGTTTCGACGGTGCTTTATCGGCGTCGATACTTTCTGGTGGACCCTACCACATCCCAAGAGGCAAGAACTGCGGTGGTCGACTCATTTTATTATCCGAGAACTGCGGATGCGCAGTGTTCCTTGGTGTTGTTCTTTAGTGCGATCCTGCCGTCGTATCGCATCAGTGGAGAAGCCATTCTAGAGGTACTGGATCAATTGGGTGTGTCAAGGATAGCGGAAGCAAACCCGAAGCATGTCGCACTGATCTTTGTGGTCCGGAAGGAGAACTCTTCAAGCTTTGTTTTTGAAGAGATTCAACTGGAGGCAGCCTACGAGCTCGACAAGCAATCACAGAAGCACATTCTCGACAATTTGCCTCAGTATGTGTGGGGCATCTAGCGGGACTCTCCCAGCCGTTGATGGTAAAAAAAAATCACCGCATTTGTATTCTGAGGTTAGATTTTGGGAAACTGTATTTTCAGTGCTCAGGTTCGAAAGCGAAACAAATGAACGGAGAGAGCAAGTGGTTCGTCTTTATCATGGTCAGCCGAGAGGCGGAAGCTAATCTGGAGCTAGTCACATTAATCTTTGTGACTCCGAGGGAAATCTCTTCAACTTTTACATCAAGAGATCGAGCTGACGGCACCCAGCAAGGCCACAAGAAGGCAATGCTCGATCCTCTGCTATAGGACGTGTAGGGGTATCCGATTGAACGTGTCCAACAGTGAGGTCGCTGACAAATGACAACCCGAGAGCGCACAAATCCGATACCCCCTCTATCCTATATGGCTTCAGCACCTCGATGGAATGATACAATGCGAAGGCGCCCGATACTAAAAATCGCCGATCTTGTGTTTCGAGATGAGTTTTGGGGAAACACTATTTTCGCATTCGCCACGCTTTCGATACCTTCGTCCTCAAAGCCCATGGCCGAAAGAAGGTTGGCTATGTTGGTGATCGCAGACCTAGTATGACCTACTTGACCCTAGTTGTCAAAAACAAACGGACGATCCCGCCAGCCCCAGACGTTCAAGCACTCTTTCACGGTCAATACGAGACATCTCGACCCGTGAACGGCGTGGAACTGTGTTGTCCTGGCTAGAAGGGCTGCGATCGTATACACTCGTCTCATGCATTGCTACTAATTGGTCGAAATGAACTGATCCGTTACGGTCCACAGTGTCATTGCGACATGCAGCGTGTGGATGGCTTCAGTTCCGACTGACTGAATGATCAGAGCCCTGTAGTGTACGTGTTCAGACGATGGAAGGCTGTGTCTGGTCGTGACGTCGGCTGCTCCTTTATATCTACGTGCCCTGACAGCTCGAACGACCAACACGCCATGAATCTTGCGACTGCGGTCGTCCAGAGAACGTCGTCCAGAAAGGAAGGAGACTGGGACTCGCGCAAGCGATTGGTCTCGCAGAGTCCAGACCGCGTGGATCCAACCAACCAGACGATGGTTCACTCGTCGTTCGAGAGCTCGTTACGAGTCAAGCATTTAATTTCCTCCCGCAACTTCACAGAATGGCTTCCATCTGCGACACCTCGCCGTGTCCAGCGCATCAGCTGAGCCCCGATCTGCTTCTCGCAAGTGGTCGTGATGGTGGATGCGCTGAGTTGATGCGCATCAAGCGATTGGCACTCCAGTGTCGTGGACACAGAGCATTTGCCCGTTGCACGTCGCACTTCCACAGCCACCTGCTCGACGCCCTCGCCCATCCGCTTGCTCTATGGGCGACGCATGACGTCGCTGTGCGTCAGCAGCCTCCTGCGCCAATGCCCTGCGTCTCCATGTGGCCATGTGGAGCTCTTCGTTCCTTCCTTCCTTTCCTCTCAACGGTCGCAGTCGGGCAGTAGGGGAAGGGGATCGAGGGTCGTTCTAGAAGGTCGTTACCTACGCAAACACTTCTGACAACAGTGATCGATTTAAAAGGGTTTTGGATACCGTATATATGGAAAATTGAGTACTGTAAGAATCGATGGCTCCATTTCAACTGTGGCACTGACTGGTAAATTACGGCGGATGCGACACGCGCCACGGGAAAGATGATGACGGTCGTCCGTAAATTACGGCGGCAATGGCCACCGCCCTCGTCAACACCAAAGGAAGAGGACCAGCCGGTTGCCGCAGGAAGCCTCGAAGCCGCGGCGTCCACGCGCTCGATTGACACGTAGCGCTCATTTACGCGCTTGCGAGCCAGCCCACAGCCTTCAGAGTCGCCGTACGCACGTGGTCGTCCAATCTGCACGTCGCGAGGGTCGCTAGAAGCCGAGCAATCGCACACGACACGTCCACCGACCGCGCACGAGCGTGTCGACACGAACCGAGCGCGCAGGGCACGCAGACGCATGCTGAAGAACTGCCCGCAGCACCAATACATCAACCAACGCAAGCACGAAACCCGCACGGTCATCTCACAAGCCTTTTGAGTCTCGAGTCGATCGCATAGAGAGCAAGACAAGAGAAGCAAGAGAGCGCCCGCACGATGGGCATGGCGACGATCGCGGTGGCGGCCAGTCGCGTGCGCTGCGAGTCCGAGGTCGTGGACGGCGAGAAGCAACGCAAGGTGCTGCGACTGCACGCGCCAGTCGCACCGGAAGACATCAAGACGTGGGACAAGGACGCGCCGCGCGGAAAAGACGGGCTCGACCAAGTGACAAGCGAGGCGTTGCAGCAGATTTTGGACTTCTTGCCCGTCCAGGACCGCTTCGCCGTGTTGACCACACGTCGCGGTTTGTTACAAGACACGGCGTTGGCCACCACGTTCACGTCCTACTGCGGGGAATGCTCGGACTGTGACGCCAAGCAGCAGCATCTGTGCAAGAACGGCGACAACAATCGTCCTGGGTCGTTCTGGCGGACGCTGTTGCGTTACAGTGGCGCCTCGGGACTCCGAGAGCTTCATTTGGCGAGCTGTGATGGCTTTTCGGCCGAGCTGCTCTCGGGAATGGATCCACGCGACCGTCAGCGCGCTCTCGAAGGTCTCCAGGTTCTAGATCTCAACCGTTGCACTGCGTTGGGACCACAAGGGGTAAGTTCACTTCAATATGCCAGGCTATAGCTATCGTTCAGATGGACTGATGATGATTCTTGTTCCTGCTTAGCTGTTGCTAATCGCCGAGTCCTGCCGTAATCTTCGCCAAGTCCATTTCCGCGACATGCCCATTGATCACGCCGCCTTTGAGCGTCTTGTTGCCAACAACAAGAGCTCACTGCGTGTTGTTAATCTGCTTGGATGTCATACGATGACGGGCGAGGACGTTGGTCTGCTGTCGACGTGTCCGGAATTGCGGGACCTCAATCTTCAAGGCTGCCACATGGTGGACAACGCCGCTGTTGCCGACCTTGTACGCACCTGTGGCAATCTTGAGCGCTTGAACCTGCGCTACTGTCACAAGGTGGACGACGCGTTGGTCAAAATCATTGCAAGTTCGGCTAAGAAGCTTCGTGATTTGAACCTGCGTTACTGCTACAAGGTCACGGATGCCAGTGTCACTGCTATCTGCGAAGGTCTACTGAAGTTGGAGACGCTGAATCTCTCGCAGTGCAACAAGATCACGGACGCTGCCATCGGCCGTATTGTCGCTACACTCCGCTCGTTGAAGGAGCTGCGTCTTTGGGGCTGTGCCAAGCTCACGTCTGCTTCTGTCATCGCCATTTCGGAGGGTCTCCCGTCACTTGTGCTCGTGGATATCCGCAGTCGTGACAAGTTGGAAGCAGTCATTGGTGGACCCGTGGCGCTCAAGTGTTTGATCCAGACTTATCGCGACACATTGGCTCGTTGGGAGCAAGCTGAGGAAGTCGGTGTATTCAAGCGACTCCCAGTCTGTGCCGTCGCGGCGTAGGCCTACGTCCAATTTCTCTGCATGCCTTCTTTCGTTGCTTTGCACAGTTCGCCTCCTGTCCGCATTCGTTCGTCTCCATTGCGTGGTAATAAATCTAATACAGACAGATGGTTTGATGCATTCGATCCAATCTCTCTACGTGACTACGACAAGCTAGGGGCCAAACCTTCTGGCGACAGTCCATGCCGAAGCGCAACGATTGTGTTCAGGTCCTCACAGTGTCGACGACTCACAGCTGTCGTCATGGTGTTGTCCATAAACTGCCAGTTCGCTTGCTCGACCTTATTGAAAGCAGCACATAAATCGTCACTCCTCTGTCTGATCGTGAATAGCATGATCAAATGCTCACTTACCTCACGCAAAACACTGCTGATGATCACACGGCTTTTCTTCGACTCTACGTGGACCTTCGTGGCCGTTGCTTCGTCGTCTTCTTGCTTGGATTCTTCCTGAGCGGCTTGTCCCTGGGATGCTGCTGCCATGGACAGTGCCATGGCCTTGGCCAGTAGCATGGCTTCATCTTCGTCATCACTTCCTGGGCTATCGAGCACCATTGGCGCACTCTCATCGATCGTGGCTTCGCTAGGCACATACGAGAGGCGCTTGTACAGTAGTAGATAGACTGTATCCGAGACCGAGTGTGATAACGTGCGATTGATCTCCGTCCAGCTCGAACACTCCACCTTTATGTCGTTGAACTTGATCCACGGCGCGAGAGGCGCGTCTTCAAGGTGCAACTGCTGCGTACTATCGTCGCTTTCACGGCAGAAGCTGTAGTAATGACCCGAGTTGGCGGTGAGACCGCTATGAACAAGAACGCCGTAGAGACCGTACTGGCGCTGCCGACGGGAGATTTTGAGTGCTTGGTCGTCGTTTTCTGTATAGAGAGTGGCTTCATCCTCCTCGGTCAGAGCTGGAAGTGTCATCAGTGCCGGGAATGTGACGTCGTGAAGACTCTTCACAGTCTTCTGATGCTCCCAATCGTACGACATACGTTTAAGCGTCAAGATGAGATGCGCTGGAGGGGAGACAATGACTGTGTGCGTACGAGACTCGGTCTTGCGGTTGCAATCCGAGCATGAGCTCTGATTGTCACCTCCCATGGTACGCAACGCAACAAAGCGGGACAGCATAGATGCGATGTCGTGGCGCCAAACACGCTCCGACGAAATAAGCTGGCCTTCCTTCCACTCGGTACCGTAGTCCTTCTTGAAAGCCACACGAACATACGAATCCTTCATGAGCTTCCACACAGATGTGGGCTTGGCCGCTGGGGCTGTTGACGTGGTCGTCGTTGTCGAAGCAGTCGAGGTTGTAGCTGTCGCTTCGTCCGCGCCACTCCACCATCCACTCAACTCCATACCCGACTCGTTCAGTGTCAATTCGCATGGGTAGCTTGGAGGAACAATGTCGATCATAGACGACGCATTTTGCTCATCCGACATCCACACACCGCTGAGAATGTGTTGCTTCTGTCTTGTCGATGAATACAGCGTACCCCGGATCATGCCTGGTAGGTATCCAAGGAACACCGTGCCAAACTTGCCTTCGACTGTTCGTGCTTTAGCAATGCGCTCAACTGCCGACAAGCGGATGAACTTTCCGAACAAAGAAGTTGTCGCGGCCACTGCGGGTACAGAGATTTCGTATTCCCCATTGAGTGGATCGTCAATTGGCTTGGCCACTTCGTTTGGATCACACTTGGCAAAGCACAAGTGAATCGCGACACCGTTCGTGCCTTGGTTCAGGTTGGCCTCCATACCCAAAGGGGTGTGCTGGATCTTGGTGAATCCTGCTGGCAAAGTATCAGTCTGTGCCCCTGAAGTCCACATAAGTGCGAGGTCCATCAAACACTTCTCCGTAGGGTTCTTGGTCCGGCGGTAGCACAAAAAGATCGGCACACCGGTCGTACCGTCATTGAGGTTGGCCGAGTGACCCGCTGGGGTCGTGTCGATGCACGTGTAGTCCTCTGGGACGGCATCGATGTCGCCGTAGATGACACAGACATCGCTGACGTACCCACTGCCCTCTCCTTCAAATACCCCGGGGTCTTTTTCTTCGCGCTTGACCGCAAGATACAAAGTATGCGGAGACTGAGTTTGTGCAAGGAGGTTACCATTCTTGCCGGAGCAAGTTTCCTTGACGACCTCAACTCCCTCTGGGACGCGTTCATCCCCACGAAGAACGAGTACCTGAGATATTGGCCACTTGACTCGGACATTACGAGACACTTGCGATCCTGTGACCGCGATTGAGCGTCCTTTACCATCGCCCACCGTACCCGTCAGCGTATACAGCTTATTGTTGGCTGTGTCATTCAGTGTCGGTCGCAACTCCACATCAAAGAGCTGGTGCTGCTTCGTCTTGGAGCTCTTCCAGTGCCCAGTCACCCGCAGCACCTTGTTGGTAATCCCCACGGCACCATCGCTGCCGAAGGACTGCGACCACGATTGCACTGGTGTTGCGACTGCCGTAATCTCGCCCTTGTCGTCGAAATTTCCAGATACCACCGCCGCATCAGTCACAGGCTCCGAGATGGAATGGATCCGCACCGCCTTTCGTGAGCGATCCACATCCTCCCCCGCGAGCCAATCACCTTTTAGCGCCTCCGCAGCGCTATCAAGACTCGTCAGCTCCGCAGTCTCTGAAGAATAGAGGTCGATCACTTCGTAGTCCTTGTAGCGTGGCACGAGTCGTGGCGCGCGGAAGACGTCAATCGCAAAGATCGGATTGCCATGTCCACGTCGAATCATGAGTTGGTCAGGAGCAACGGACGAACCATCAGCAGCAACGACAGAGCTGGACGCGCTTCCAATGGATTCCCAACCCTTCTCAATGTGCTCGTCGACAGCATCCGCTGCAACCAACTGGAGATCTGTCAAGCATGGCTCATTCCCGCCAACCTTGTATGCTAGATACTGCTTCACAGCGTCTTCGTTGCTGCGGTTGAGCACGTAGTCAATCATTCGATAGCCTGGAATACCACTGTTGACGATCTTGAGATCCGTGATCGGTATGTCGCAGCGGTAGCACAAGAAGACCTTGGTGCCATCGCCTTGGTTCAGATCCGTTCGGATCTGCTTGAAGCCGTCCGGAACAGGCTCGTTGTTGTAAATCACTTGCAGGTCCGTGATCGGAGATCCATTGGGCTCTCGTTTGAAGAACAAGTACACTTGCTTCTTGCCGCCAAGCACGGCTGCGTTACCTCCAATGTTCAGATCAAGTGGCACTCGCTCGTACCCTTCCATCACTGGTCTCGCATCGCTCATCGCAGCGATCTTGACCACGATATCGGTAATTGGTGCCAGTGCTAGCTCGCCCGTCGAACCAGGTGAGGTCGTTTCAGGGCTTCGCTTCACACAGAGGTACACGTACGGTGCACCATTACGATCCTTATTGACATCACAGTTCAAGCGCTCGTATCCAGCAGGGACAGCGATATCGTTCGTGGAGCCTGTGACTGCTGTGATGCCCGTGATTGGCGTGTAGCGAAGATCGATCATGTTGAGAAGCATTTCCCAGAAATACTCACGAATGATCGAGGTCTTGCCGCACGTCTTGCAGGCCAAAACCGTCGCTTGAGTGCCGCCAAACACTTGATCGATCCCATCGCGGGTGCATTCGTGCTGGTTCAACTGTTGCGATAGCGAATCAATCAAGAAGTGCGCGAAATCAGAAGTGTCTTGCTGACGACCGGCCTGGAACGTTGGCGGCAAGCACCGCTGAAGCGCATGCGTGTCGAGATGTGGGCGTTGAGACACAAGCAATCGAGCGAAAAGGTCACGAATGCACTGGAGCATGTCGCCTTGATGGGATCCGTCTTCTGCTGGGATGTGAACGTAGTCTTCGAGATTTGCCGAGAGAATGAGTCTTCGGAACTCTTGAGTCAAGAAGAGCGTCTGAATGAAGCTGTTTTGGTAGCAAACATTAGTCAGGTTCTGCTTCATGTTGATCAACCCCGAGTAAAACGGTTGCTGCTTTGGGAACAGACTCTTATCCGTTGTTACAAGAGTGGCCAAGCCTCGGAAATCCGCGTCATACGGAGATGCCAGACACTTCCAGTCGCCGGACCCGTCTCCGCGATACCATTTCCCATTGAAGCGAGAAGCACCACGATCCCACAGCAGTTGCACCGCGTTCTCTTGCGTCTGGGTGAGCTTTTTGAAGCGTCCAACCAGCTTCCACGCACCATCAGGTGTAAGACCGGCAATACCACGTACGTAGCCATCTTTCTCTGCATATTCACCTTCGACAAATTGACCCACGAAAGACTCACCCAGCGACATAGTCAAAAGACCCGCTGTGGTGTCCCACGTTGAACCATGGAAGCTCGATGGACGGACGACACCACCAAGACGCGCCTGAGCTTGCTCACGGCGATACTCATTCAGACGACGTGCACCATCGATACTCCACTCACTTGCTGGGGCAATGCCACCCGAAATGCCACCCGAAGGCGGAGTGGTTGGCAAAGGTTGAAGTGCAGCCGCCGCCGTCACAGCTGTGCTCGTCGTATCCATCGTCATGGGCACAACCGACAACGCGTCCGTAGGATGAGCTGGTACGGCAGCTGGGACTGGTTCCGCCACAGGGATCGGACGAGCCGTTGAACACATGAAGCACACCGTATCAGTTGGCGCATTCTCCATGGTACAAGCACCGCACGCCCACACTTGGGTCGGCGCTGCCGCGACTGGCACAGCAGGCTTGCTGGCTTGAGTCTCAGCAGCATAATAGAGCGTCATAAGTCCGTCTCCATCCGCTTTCTTGGCGGTCTCCTGGGCTGGAGCTTCAATTGGCGCAGGCTTGGCAGTATCGCAGATAATGCACTTGGCCACATCGCCTGCATTCAGATACGTACATGCAGGGCACGACCACTGTGCCGCAACAGGAACAACGGCCGGTGGTGACTCAACTGGAACCAGTGCGCGGGACGTCGATGTAGCAGTACCTGCGGCTTCAGCAGTCGCACCCATCGCTGACGCATCTGGGGCGGAGTTGCCGCACACAGAGCACTCCCGTTGATGCTGGCCGTTCACGACAGTACAGCGACTGCAGCACCATAAGTGGACTCTTGGAGGATTCGCAGCGGCAGGGTTCTCACTCAGAGGCACTGGTGCAGACGTTTTACAGACACCAGCCCCACGCATGGAGCAGGCACACGCAGTCGATACATTACCCATGTACACGAGCTCATGCCCCTCGTGGCATACCGTGGCGCACACACGACACAGCCCAGCACCGTGAATGATGTTGCACGTCTGGCATCCGTACGTGACTTGTTCGAACGCACTTCCATCTGACGTCGTGCGCGAGCATGCCACAGTCTCGGAAGCACTTGGCTCCGAAGAACTTGGGTCACCTGAGCCTTGGCTCGAAGAGGAACGCAACGGGGCGTAAACGGAGTGCAAGTTCGACGTACCAACGAGCGAGTCGTCGTCCACCGGAGCACCGAAGGTCGCAAGAGACCATGACTTGAGCGATAGAGCGAGAGCCTCGTGTCCCGATGCTGATACCACCAAACCGGTTCGCACACTGTTTGATTGGAGATTCAAGGCGGCAGTGAGATCGATAGCCGTCTCGAGGACAAGTCCTGAGCCAATCACCTCCAGACGAAGGGCGTGCTGGTATGGCGAATACACGATTTTGAGCCCATAACCTTGATCTCCACTCAACTGGATATTGCAAGCGCGACAAAGTGACAACGCTTGATGATTCTTCCACACGTACACTGCAAGATTACAGCGGCTAGACGCATCTTGTGCAACTGGCTCGAGCGCAATCATCAAAGCCGTTCCGTCAAACGTCGACTTGTCGATTTGCTTTGCATTGAGAAGCTGCGTTTCATACAGCAACGGCGACGCGTTCCAGTAAGAAACCTCACTTATCGCAAACACAACTGGGCTGTGCGGGGTGGCAGAGCCAACTAGATATGTCGATTCAAAGCCGTGCTCGATAGAAACCGAATCGCGATACCAAATCGACGCTGCACCTTCCAATCCGAGCGCAATGTCACCTTCGCTTGTCTGATCCGCGTACGCGGCGCGACCGCTAATTTCAAACGCATCCATCGACGAAGTGAACGAATTGGCCACAGGGACAACCTGGACAGCAGTTGCTGGACAAAATACACGGTCGATGGCCACAGCACTGAAAACACTCGAAGAAGACGCCAACACAGCAGCGTACACTGTCGCGTGATTCTCGTGCTTGGAGACATCCATCAGAAGACGTTGGGCGTCACCAACGAGAGGAAAGTATCCAAGAAGGTTCTTCTCCGATCCATGCAAGCGAGCGTTTGCAGAGTGAGCGACGATAGCATCGCCTACCTCACTCCAGATACGGAGGTCAACGATGATACCACTGAAGCATTGCTGCATCTCGGAACCGTCTGGCTTTAGCTGCCCACCAATCGTGAACCACGACGAAGAGGATCTACTAGTGGTGGCCTCAGACGAGCGTGACGAAGAACCAAGAACTGCGTTGTCTAGGATCAGTTGGAAAACCTGTTGTTGGCACGAAAGCGTCACGTGGTGAAACCGTCCCATCACGAGCGGTTCACTCGCCCTGATACTAACCGCATTGGCACTGCCATTCGCGATGATCCAGGAAAGATGTCCATCAGCTTCCAGTGTCAGCGTAAAGTCTCCAGTGGCAAGAACAACTTGTGGCTCTGTACTTGCTTCAGGCTCGATCCAAATCTGTACGGAGAGTTCTCCATACGTCGAAAGCGGGTATGGCTTCTCCAGCAACACCACGCGTGTTGGATCGCCTCGCGGCGAGTAAGCGTAAACAGGGATAGCGTTTGAGTCCATCATGGCGTGGGCTGTCGACTTGGAAAGACTTTGATTCAAATCGAACCCTGCCGCAACAGACTCACGCTTGGCCAGCCACACTCCGTGCTGCTCTCCTCGAGACCATCGTACTCGCATGAATGATCGCTCGGCATTCAACACGGCTTGGAACGGCGCTGGGTTGTTGCCTCGAGCACCTCCTTGGTTGGTCGCCTGGACTGTAGTGCTCGGCTTGGCTGCTTCAGTGCCACATGTGGAGCACTTGGTCGCCGAAGCTTCGTTGTTCATTGTGCATGCCGGACATGCCCACGGCTCTCGTTGCTCGCTAGGGGCCACCACGGGGCCGGCGAGTGGCAATCCAGTCTTGGATTCCAGGATCTGAGACCAATGACCTTCGAGTTGCAACGCCGTAGACGTCTCGGAGCCATCGTCTGAGAGAATACAACAGAGCGCGCCATCAAGCTGCAGTTGTGACTTGGGGTGCTTGTTCTCGATCGTGGCGCTAAACTCGTACGCGAGGCAGTTGGCAATCTTCTTGAAGTCGATGGACCCGGCATTCTGCGGCGTGTTGGGCGTCGAGGCGTGCTGATCCGACGAGTTCTCGTCCAGAACCCACTTGCCTTCGATGGTCGTGAGGTAGCGACTCAGTTTATGAGCTGGTAGCACCCATGCGGCATCGCGTAGGGCTGCTTCGCAGTCCGCCACAGCTGGCCACGGCACGGAGAACGTCGCCTTGATCGCATTCCTGAGCTCTTGACCTTCCCGCTCGTAGCCGCAATGCAGATGCACAAGCGCGGCACTTACGGCAACGACGTCAACGCGCAGAGCGCTGTCTTGCACCTTGGCAGCGATCGAAGTCGCCAGTTCGATGAGCTTCGGCACTTCCCGCACAAACAACTCGCCGCTATGCTGGTATCCAAGCACAATCTCGAGATAGAACCGCAGCCAGCCGCGAAGGAAGCGCGCATCTGCTGGGTCGTCCATATGCGCTAGGATTCGCGCGTACAAACTCTCGGTCAGCGCCAGGGAAACAACGCGAAGAGCATCCCAGCGCTTGGCCACTTTGAGTCCTTCAAACATCGCGATGACGACGCGCTGGACGCCAGCGGTCTTGAACGCGTCGTGCACAAGCATACTCTGCATCATACTCACGAGTTGCTCCGTGGAAACGGCCAGCGTCGCCACCAAGACGCCGATATCCGCGAGCACCTCATTCGAGAGCTCTTCCCAGAACGCCTGGTCTTCTGGCGAGAATTCCGCCGCGATCGCCGCCGCATCGGTCGCTCCGTCGCGCGCAGCAGCTACAACGGTCCTTAATAAAGCCTGGAGACGCGTCTGCAGCGCCTCGTTCGTCGCCGTGTGGCCACCCGGAGGCTCCATGTCGCCCTCCTTCCTCGTCCTCCTTGCGACTATGGGGATCGCTCGCCCCCTTTGTAGTAGGGAATCCGCAACTTCACATTGCGGACGGAGCTGTGATTGGCTGAAAAGACAAATCTATTTCAACCAATAGAAGATATTCTATAAAACGTCTTAACGGATACAAAGTTTTAAATAGTGGACGACGCTTCAAGGTACAAGCAAGTGGCGCCGGTGGAGATCAATGCGGTACGCCCATTGCTGCTGCTGCGCGTACGTGGACACGAAGAGCACGTAGAGCGTCTCGTTGCAGTAGACCTTGAGCGGGTAGAGCTGGTTCGGCTCCCGTAGCCAGCTGCGCTTGGTCCGAGGCCGAGGAGACGACTGGACAAGTTGGAGCTTGGACAACTCGAGACTCGCGAGCACATGAGCCGAACTGTGATGGAAGAGATGCAGGTGTGTGTCGGTCAGCACGCCCCACTGGGTGATCATCTCCTTCCGGGTCGACGACGGGGTCTCCGGTGGCAACGGCGTCATGGGGGCCGGGGTGGAGGGGGTCATCATCTTTTTTGTCCACTGGAAAAAAGAACTGGATCGTGTGGGCGGATTTGGTGGCAGGACGAGGAACTGACCGCTCATGCACGTCATCCGTGATGTAAGAGGGGATACGGAACACTTGACGTTGCCCGTGACGTATCGATGGAGTCCCAAGAGCGTCTCGTCGACGGGGAATTGCCATTTCGATAGCGGTGCCGAGATCTCGTTGCTCTGTCGACGTTCCCACCCGGTTTCCAGCGGCGCCACGGCCTGCCCGAGGAAGCGCAGCTTGCCAATTGTGTTAACACCGATCAACGTGACGACGACCTCGCATTTACTGGACATCATCGGGACGAAGAACTTGTCGTTCCACACTGGCCGGTTGACGTTGTTACTCTTGGCGGTGGTGAACTGGAACATGAACGGCCCAAATGGTTTCTTCATGATGCGAACGTTACAGTAGATGGACACGACGTCGCGAAAGTCGCACAGCATCTCGAGGTTGACGACATCGGAGATCACGAGTTCCGCCGGGCGGCCGAGCGCGCTCGTGAGTTTCGCGCGCCGCTGTCGCGCCAAGTACCCGCGGAAGTTGCGCTGAAGCACCACGGCGCCCGTGTCTCGCTCCTGACGCTCCTCGACACTCAAGTCTTCTTCCAGGTAGTTGAGGTTGGACATGCTGGACGACGTGGTCGACGGCGTGCTGAGAGGCGACGACGATTTCCGGTGACATGACGAGGCCCGATCGAGGAGCTCAAGCGGCGGGGTGCCCGGCAGCTCCATGGTCTCGGCGGGCTTGGCGTATGGGTGCGCGTGTCGACGCGGAAATGCGGGCTCTGGCGGTGCCATGGGAGGGCGAGGTGGCGGAGAGGAGGGTCAGAAGCGCATGTGATCCGCTCAGATGCTCAGAGAAAGAACCGAATGTTGCATGTGTGCAGGAAAACACCTCAAAACCTCGCTGTCAAGCCACAAAACACCTCACAACCTCATTGGGTTGTTATCTCTATATCAGTAGGTCAAGAGGACGAAATGGCGTTAATCTAGTGGGTTTGCCATCCCCCACAAGGATGCCATCAGCCGACAGGCTGTTGTGTGGCGCGCCTCCGCACGCATGGCCTGTCCACTCAGCAGTTCAGCATGACGAAGGGCCACTCCTGTCATCCCGCTGCAGCCGGTGGCGCGAGCGGAGACAACGCCGTCGTCGTCGTTACAGGAAGCAACCTACCCTAGCGAGCCTAGCATATCTGTATGGCCACACATACTTTTTATTCCACAATTCTATGTGATAAAAACCCTGGAGGACCACGTGCTTGCACGTTCGCAAGGCTTGCTTTGCTATGGGACGTTCGTATCGTGCCGATTCTTCACGAGAGTCTCTGGAAGCGCACTTCGTTCGGAGCTTTCTCCGCCATGGGAGTAGAGGCTCCACGTCCGAAATCAACACACAACAACACACACACACATATCGATACTCTGCTTCTACCGTACACACGTCGGCGGCGTTGCTCCCGTCTTTACAGGCACGCTCGTCATCCACCACGTGCGGTCTTCCAGTCGTGTTCGAGTCTGGCGTCCGGACTTCCGGATCCCATCTCTTGACGCATTTGATTGGCTGAAACGAAAGTTATTTAAGCCAATAAAATAACTCTTTTTTAAATCTATATGATTGGTCTAAATAGTGCGTCTAGTCCATCTTTTCCACCAATCGGAAGATGTTGAACATGAGCTCCATGTCAAAGTCGCACGAGGGACGATGGCCGAGAGCTCCAAGGCGAACGACGCGATCTACGCGACGGCCGAGTTCGTCGGCTACTCGCTCTGGCTCGTGCCACATGCCGCGGCGGAGCGCGAACTGCAGGGCGTGATCGACGAGCTCGCGACACGTCTGGAAACGCCATCATTCCTGCCACACATGACGCTGCTGGGTGGAATCATGGTGCGTCTGCGAATTTCAGTGTGTAGACGAGAGGTTTCCTTGTCGCTGACGGTCATAGTAGGGTCTTCAAGAGGAAGAAGTGGTGCGCAAGACGCAGTTGGTCGCAGATGGACTCGAGACGTTGGATCTCCAAGTCAGCGCCGTGTCGTCCAAGGTGTCTTGCGTTGCTTTGGTTGCTGTTTGGGTTTTTATTCTCATTTCCTTTCGGACAACACAGGAACTGCTGTACTTCCAGTGCGTGTTTGCGCTGCTCAAGATGACGCCTGCGTTGGAGAACGCGCACGAACATGCCAAGCAGGTCAGTTAAGATAGTACCAAAGTATGCAAGTCTGTCAGTTAACTGACGCATGGGATCCTCTCTTGCACAGGTGTACGAGCGCCTTGAGGAGCCTTCGTTCATGCCGCACGTCAGGTACGTCTTATACGCCAGATAGTATACATTGAGAGGCCTCAGCTGACGTTTGTGGCTCGTCCAGCTTGGTGTATGGCGATCTCTCAACGGAAGACCGTCGCGCACTGGCGCAAGAGTTCGGCCCTCGGTTTGATGGCACCCAGATGAAGGTGCGTCCAAGTCTTTCCCATGTGCATACCCGCAGCTAACGATCAATATCCCTGCGTAGATGGAGCGTCTCCAGCTGTGGAACACGACGGGCCCCGTCAAGCAGTGGAAGTTGGTCAAGGAGATCGCCTTGCGCCGTTGAGTTTGTTGTCAACACATCAATCACTCTTTGTCATAATTATCTAGGCCTGCGCGGCTTCTATCTGCGTCTTCACTGCGTTCACTTGCTTCTCAAAGGCAGCGCGACCATGGCTCAAAGCCTGGGCCTCGGTCTCTTTCAGTTCGGGCTGCGCCTGGAGATCGTCCAAGACAGCCATGCCCACACGTTCAGCGGCAGCGACGTTCGACACGAGCTCTTCCACGTCCACAGGCGGGTAGAGCGCCGCGCCCATGTCCACGACGGCTTCCTGCACCGCCTTATAGCCACGGTCGAGCTTGGCGGTCCACGTGATGGTCTCCTGCTGCGAGTCTTCGATCGTCAAGTTTTTGAGCGTGAGCACACCACGCTTAAGCACCGCCACCACCATCTCCAAGAGACGAAGACCGCTCTCGAACAAGGCACGCTCATCGTCGGACAAGTGCGAGTCGAACGCAAAGTCGTCTTCGTCTTCCACGGTATCAAGCGCTTCAGCAGATGTGCTTTCCTGCTCAGACAAGAACTCTTTCAACTCCTTGATGGTGTCGTTCAACACGCTCACGCACTGGAGGAGCAGTTGTCAGTTGAAGTTGATGAGCAAGCCCGAGGCTGAGGACCACATACCTGCAACATGCTGCGCTTGGAGGCGATACAGTTGGACTTGGGCGTGCTCGTGACGGCCTTGCAGCTCTCCCAGACGCGACCCGTGATCTCAGGCACACGCGCACGATCACTACTGGCGATCACCAAGCCGAGATCGCGCACACTCTTCATCACTCGCCTGCAACGTCCACCGGTTAAGAACTACATGCACACCATACGAATGAGTAGCTACGCACAATGCCCCGAGGATGATCTCCTCTGCTAGCGATGGACCCGCGCCACAGAAGAGCGCCACACGGGTGGCGGCCACGAGCTGCTCGCAGGGCTTCTGCATCGCCTTGCAGATGCTCGACGCTTCTTCCTGCGACGGCGTCTTGCCATAGACCAGCGAGAACTTGGTCACTTCATGGCCGATGGAGCCACTCGCCTGCGAGCACACGAGTCGCGTCAGCATCCGTTCGTGACCAACGTAGCTCTTCGTTTGTACGACGTACCGCGATGAAAACGTCACGGGCGAGCGTGAAATCTTCGTGCTGCAACCAGAAGGTCGGCTGGAAGACCCGCTCCTCCGTGTTCTTCGCATGCAGCTGCTCCAACTCGCTCACATACGTCGCGACGGTCGCGTTAAACTCGGTCAGCAGTTCCGCCATGGTCTTCTTTATGATTGGTGGAGCCCCACTCTTCGTGTCGGGAATTGTCTTTTATCGACACTTTACTATCCGCACGTCTGTCGATAAGCACAGGTTATCGACACTATTCGTTAGCTACACGTCCGTGAGCTTTTGGCGGGAAGAGCTCTGTAGTGGATGACGCACCCGCGAAAGCTCGTTTGGTCTCTAAGCCACCGACGCCGACACAGCGCCGGACGCAATGGACAACATGGACGACATGGACGAGTGGCTCTGGCCGGAAGCGTACGGCGAGCTGCGGCAGCTCGAGAGCACGCTGCGCTGTCTCATCTGCGGCGACTTTTTCCATGGCCCCGTGCTTTTGCCCTGCAGTCACACATTCTGCTCCGAGTGCGTGCGTCGTTTCCTGCAGTCGCGTGGCGCGCATGGCTGCTGTCCAGAGTGCAAGCAGCCGTGTGCGCCTCGCGATCTCGTGCCGAATCGCTCGGTCGAAAAGGTCGTGACGCTGTTCAAGCAAGTCAAACCCAAGGTCTTGCCCGTCTTGTCGAATACCAAGCAAGCAGCGGTGACGAGTACAACGCAGGACACGACGCAATCGAGGCGGAAGCAAGGCGGCGCGAGCTCAAAGCCTCCAGATCGAATGCCGCTGCTGTCGTACAACATGATGAAGGAGAAGGAGATCAAGAAGCTGCTCGAGTCGATTGACATCCGCGTGCCGATCAAGAACCGAGACGATATCATCCAGATCCACAAGGAGTACGTGCTCTTGGCGAACGCGCAGGCAGATTCCAGCAATCCCAAGTCAGCCGCGCAGGTGCGCGATGAAGTCATGCGCAATTATCGAGCGCGGCAGCAGGAGAAGAAGCAGAGTAGTCGCAAGTCGACGGAGGCGGGAGGTCTCTCGGACCAGATGAAAGCCAACTTTGAAAAGCTCAAGCAGCAAGTGGCTGCACGGAAGGCCAAGCAAGCGTCTGGCGGGGATGGTGGTGATGAGGACGACGCGACCAAGGAGGATCAGGAGGAAGACGCCGAAGATCATGACGAGGAGGTTGAAGGGGTCTGGCGGCATGTCAAGGCTCTCAAGACCAACACCGAGTTCTATATCCACTCGACCACGCATGAGATTCGACTGGAGAAACCAGCAGAGTTCGAAGAGCTGCAACGACGAGCGATCGCTGAGGCCTCCTCGACCAGTGTCGACGAAATTGACTTGACTGGACCCAGTACTGAGGACGTGAAGACCGTCGACAACGAGGCAATCGCGGCTGCGACAGCGAGTGACGACGATGACTTTGAGGTGCTGTCCCCCTCCAAGTCCATCCCGGCCTTCCACATTTCCCCAGCCACTCCGTTGTCCACTACCAAGACGCCTCACAGACGTGCTGCGCCGACGCCCACTTCGTCTGGAAAGAAGCCTCGCTTGGGCAACTCTTTCTTCTCTCCAGGCTCGGGTGCCTCCACACCGATTCAAGAGTCGTCGGCACAGCATGCACAAACCTTCACGGCATCAGCGTCAGCCAGTGCTGAAGAAGATATGGTCGTCATGATGCCGTCAGCTTCGCCTTCCTCTACCCAGGTCATCGAAATCGATGGTGACGCGAAGTGGGAGTGCCCGCGGTGTACACTAGTGAATGAAGCGGGACAAACGGAGTGCGAAGCCTGTGGACACCAGAATCGACCGGCCAGGAAGAAGCAAAAGACACAATTCCAACCCAAGATCTCGAATTTATTATGATAAAAGCGCTTTGAACTCGTCGTACTCGATCTCCCCACTGCCGTCCGTGTCCAGCTCGTCCAGCATCCGATCAATGTCAATGGGCAAGCCAAAGTCTTTCTTGATGAGCTGCACGAGCATGCGACGCTCGACGTGCCCGGTCTTGTCCGGATTGCCGCCACACGCCACGAAGGCATCTATGAAGTCTGACTCATCATCGTACTGTGCCGCTCGGATCTTCTGCGCTTCCATGACTTGGAGAAACTCGGCAAACTCGATCTCGCCACTGTTGTCATTATCCACTTCGGCGATCATTTGGAAAAGCTCCTCATCCGTCGGCTTTTGGCCCATGGCTTCCAGCACTTTGGCCAGTTCATACTTGTCGATGGTGCCGCTGCCGTCGCGATCGAAGTGCACGAAGGACTCGCGACACGCGTCGATCTCTTCCTGCGTCAGGATCATCGCCATGGTGCCTAGTTCTAGATGAGAAAAAAATGGTCGTTGAATGGGCGCTGTGCATGCGACGCTTCCGGTAAAGCTTACTCACAATGGCTGGGATCAATATCTCTTTATTTCCATGGTCATTTCACACGCATGCAAACAGAGTAACAATGGAGACTCTAACCAGATGACAGATCTTGGTTATACGACGCCCTGTTTGCTCGCAATTGTCTTAACGAATGAGTAGCACGTCCCGAACGTAGATCGCCTGAGAACCAAACAAACGAAGGTCAGTTTCTTTGATTCCAAAAAGAGAAGGTAGTGTTAGTGCACATACCCAGAGTCGTTCGCGCTTTTCCTGGGTTGGCAAGAGACGCACGAGCTTTGGCATGAGCTCCTTGATCAAAGCCGATGTGCAAACCGACGTTAAATAGGCAAAGAAAGCATCCACCGACATCTGATCTTGGCCGAAGAGGCGACAGTTGTCCTTGAAGACCTGGAGGTTTGCGTGCGGACAACGCGCCGTGATGAAGTTCATCACTTCTGTGTATACTGCCTTGGTCTCAGCTCCGGTGGCGGGGGATGGAATTGGTGGAGGTGGCACGCGCGGCGCCGCTGGGGTCGTGTAGGTCTGTGCTGGAGGTGGCGCTGGCTTGTAGACAACACGAGGCGGAACTGGTGCTGGCGGGGCGGCTGGAGTAGCGTATGGTGTTGCCCCAGGAGCCGGATATCCTGGAGCAGGTGCAGCAGAGTAGCCACCGGCAGTGCCGTAGCCGGTATTAACAGGCTGAGCAGCAGGAGCCCCGTAACCAGCTCCATATCCAGTATTAGTAGGCTGAGCAGCAGGTGCTCCATAGCCAGCTCCATAGCCACCGTTGGCTGGCTGAGCAGCGTAGCCAGCGCTGGCCGCAGCGGCGGCGGGGGCGCCGTATCCACTGTTGTAACTAGAGCTTGAGCTCGAGCCTGTGCTGATTGACGACGAGGATTTGTTCTTGGAGAACTCTTCGTACAGTTCTCGCTCTGACTTGTACGAGCTCAGTCGCCGCAGACGAGGATCATTCTCCATTGGCTGGGCCGTCGTAGGTGGCGGCAGATTGGAAGTCGACGAGCGCGAGGACGACGACGCAGAGTTGTAAGACGACTGATCAAACGAGCCGCGGGAGCTCACACCCGATTGCGAAAGCGATGAGTTGCGACGCATTTCAGACGCCGAGATGCCGTACGACGAAGAATCGCGCGAGTACTAGTCACATACACACAAGAGCAGAGTCAATACATGACTTGGAATATCAGTCATAACCGTCGCATCATCACTTTACCATGCTTCCGCCACGCGTTGCGGCGCGCTCAATCGCATCATAGAGCACATCGCAGGTACCGGGTGGCGCCTGCACGTGGCCGTTAAGAATCTCCATCGGCGTCACGTCCCGTCCGTAGAACTTGCTGTTCATGTCACCACGCACAAGAATGGTCGAGCCATGGAGACCGACACCCGCGAACGCACCCTTGGCGTGACTGTACGTGTAGTTGCCACTGAGACCACCACCGCCAGCGTTCACACTCGCGCCGGCCGCGCGACCGACAGGGCCGACGGCAAGGTCCAAGCCGGCACCGACCGACACCTGCGTGCCCTTCTTGAACGTCTTGACGGCGCTGGGCGAGCCCAGGATGATCATAAAGTCGACGATTTCACCGCCAATCTCCGCGCCAAAACCCACACCAGCGGTACCAATCCCAGAAGGAGGCGACCAGCTGCCGTCCTCCAAACGCGAGATCACGACGCCTGTGCCGAGCTTGCCCGTCCAAATCATACCGGCCTTGACGACCGTGAGGAAGGCGAGCCCGGCGCAGTTCTGGATGAGCTCGGCGGGGATGGAGCTGTCGGCCCGCACGCGTGAGTCAAAGAAGGCATTGATGATGTTGGCCGCCTTGCGGATCTCCTTCTCCATGGAGGAGTGATACGGCGCGTTGATCGGCATGGCGTCGAATGTTCTCTCGCGCGCTTGAGCGTAATCCGCGATGTGTGACTTTGGTTCAAGGAAGTTTCGACATGTACCGTTGTCCCTCTCTTATGTGATGTACTACCTCCCTCTGCTAGATGCTTGCGACATGGGAGTAGGGTCTTGTATTGAGAGAGGTACAGTACAATAGAGGATGGACCAGACAAGACGCAGCCGGCTGCTTCGCGAGTGCTTGTCCATGCACACTGGTCGGCACTCCAAGCAGAAACGCACCACCGCCCTGCATGTGCTCCCCGTGTTGGCAGAAGAGAAGTGGACGACTCGTGAGCTGTCTTTGCGTCGTGTATTGTGTCTCCTCACGGTCGTGTAGCCATCCTACGTCGCCTGGCCGCGGGGATTCGCCACTTGAACGACTGCATTGCCTCGCCGATCTTCGGGGGATGACACTGTCGAGTCACCCCTCCCGGGTCTCGTCCAGCTGGGTTCAACATGGGTCGCGTAAACCCGTCGATTTCCACCACGGGCCCATCTCACTTGTCATTTCTAAATGAACCCAGACGAAACCCGGAGTCAACGGACCGACCCAGATTCCCCTATCCAACCCGCGATCTCGCTCATGACAGAAACGCACGCAGTCCGCAGGATCCCAAACGGGGGAGGAAGAGCTCACTTTCCAACTTTCCAACCAACAGTCACATCCCCTCTCCTCTTTCCACCATGGGCCTTTTGGACATCGTGCAGCCTGGCGTGCTCAACGGCGCCGACGTCATCAAGGTGTACAAGTACGCGCAGGAGCATGGTTTCGCCATCCCCGCCGTCAACGTGACCTCGTCGTCCACGGCCAACGCGGCGTTGCAGGCCGCCCGCGACATCAAGTCGCCAATCATCATCCAGGCCTCGAACGGTGGCTCGGCCTACTTCGCCGGTAAGGGCATTGACAACAAGAACCAGGAAGCCTCGGTCCTCGGTTCGATTGCCTGCGCCCACCACGTGCGTCTCCTCGCCAAGCACTACGGCGTCCCTGTGATCCTCCACTCGGACCACTGCGCCAAGAAGCTCTTGCCATGGTTTGATGGTATGCTCAAGGCCGACGAAGAGTACTTTGCCACCCACGGTGTGCCACTCTTCAGCTCGCACATGTTGGATCTCTCGGAAGAGACGCTCGAAGAGAACGTGAGCATCAGCAAGGAATACTTCAAGCGCATGGAGAAGATGGGCTTGATCTTGGAGATTGAGTTGGGTATCACCGGTGGTGAGGAAGATGGTGTTGACAACTCGGACGTCGACAACTCGGCCCTCTACTCGCAGCCATCGGACATCTTGTACGCCTACAACCAGCTCTCGGAAGTCTCGCCATACTTCACGATCGCTGCTGCCTTCGGCAACGTGCACGGTGTGTACAAGCCAGGTAACGTCAAGCTCCACCCAGAGATCCTCGGTGGCTTCCAGACGCACGTGCGTGAGCAGGTGGCCAAGGACCAGCAGAAGCCAGTCTTCTTCGTCTTCCACGGCGGCTCGGGCTCGACCGAGGCTGAGATTCAGGAGGCCGTCAAGAACGGTGTCGTCAAGATGAACATTGACACGGACACCCAGTGGGCTTACTGGAACGGTCTCCGCAAGTTCTACGAGAGCAAGAAGGAGTACTTGCAGGGCCAGATCGGCAACCCAGAGGGTGCCGACAAGCCAAACAAGAAGTACTACGACCCTCGTGTCTGGGTGCGCAAGTCGGAGGAGGAAATGATTGCTCGTCTCCAGGAAGCCTTCCGCAACCTCAACTGTGTCAATGTCTTGTAAGCGGATACGGCGATCAGAGTTGAAAGCCCGAGAGCACACTCTCGTTGAATAGCTTCGATCTAGTCTGCGTATAGCGTCATTATCTACTCAAAAACACGAATGATTGCATGCTCACTTCTTTCTACTTCATTCTGTCGCTTAGATGAACACCCGCGGCACACAATTGCGAAAGATTCGGCCTGAGCAAGATTCGTCAGAGAAGGTATTGCACATGAAACAGAGAGGACTGTTACGAAACGAACACATCATGCCATCGTTTTGAGACAAATAATACTTGGCCTACAACTGGCACACTTCAACATCCTTAACAAGAACCCGTAATGCCCACCTGACTTGCTGTCACCGAGCTCAAACCAACCCACGAGCGCATGGCGTTCACGATCTGCAGGTCACGATGGACACGAGTGTACTTGCCAACGGTGGTGAACCCTTCGACCGTGTAACCACACGAACCGGCGCGGAAAGCTTTTTCGTATGGCACGCTCAACGTGCACTTCTGGCCAGCAGAGGCATCGAAGCCGTTGGCACAGTCCGACAATCCATCAGGGAAACCTGCAGGCGTGTTGTCCGGGAAGAGAGTGTACGAACTAAGGACGACCTTGATCTTCCAGTCAGCTTCGCGACGCGTGAAGAGCAGAACCTCGAAGTTGCGGTGCGAAGCGACGTCGCGGTTCTTCACGAGCACAGTACCCTTGTCCTGCATATCACGCGAAGTCGATCCCTGTTGCTGCTGGTCGTGATCGTCGTTCTGAATGACGAAGCGGGAAGCAGGAAGAATCCAACTACCACAAATTGGGAACTCCTTTGGGTAGTCTGAGGACCAGATCTTGAGTTTCGCGATGTCAGTAGCCGAAATACCAGCAGCAGCGTATCGCTGATCCAATTCCGTGTAGAAGTTGTATCCCGATGCACCATTACAAGCAAGCAATTGCGCCTCACCGCCCATAATGACCTCACCCCACATGATGAAGTCGGCTGGAAGGCTACCACCCATGTACGTGTTCAACAAACCCATGATCGCCGCCGTATCGGTTGGGCCGATGTGCTTCATAGCGTCAATGCGGAAGCCACTGAAGCCGATCCCAAGAAGATCAACAAAGTACTGGGCAATACGTTCTCGAACACTTGACTTGGCTGTGTTCAGGTCTAGCAGGCCTTCAAGCCAACCATTCCCAAGGATAAATCCATCCGTATAAGCGTTCAGGGAGCGCTCGCAGTGGAAATCCGAAGGGCCGAACGGAACTGCCGGGAACTCAGCAGCGGGACGCTGAGCCGTCTGGGCATTCACTTCGTATTGGAAGTTGTGCGTGTAGTATGGCGACTTCCCTGCACTTGATTTAGGTCCCCAAGTACTGCACGAGCTACTGCTACCAGTGCGATGTGTTGGATTCAAGTCGTTACCACCGCCTGACATGTGATTCACGACAGCATCAGCGTAGACACGCACACCGTTGGCACGACAGGCTTGAATCATCGAGCGAAGTTGAGCACGAGTGCCCAAGCGAGACACGAGACGGTAGCTCACAGGTTGATACACGAAGTACCATGGGTTGCGCTGGCCACTCTGAGGCCATGCGTCGGACAGCACAGCTTCTTGTGGTGGATTAATCTTGACGCCGAGATATCCAGCCTTACCGAGGAAATCCTTGCACTCAGATTCAATATCCGCATACGGCCAACCAAACATGTCGACAATCGCACCCTTCTGACCGTTTTCCAAGCCTGCTGGGGTTGGTACAGCCGTGGATTGCCACACAAAATTCACAGGGTCCAAGGTCAGGGTCCATGTGTTGGAGCCATTGACACAAGTCACCACAATGTTGAGATCGGTCATGAGAGACGACGTTGCAGCGTATTGGTTTGAAGACGAGGTAGCACCGTTGTAGCTGAAGGTACATGTCGTGCCCGACGTTACGCGCAGATATGTCCGCACCGTCACAGTTGCCGAAAGACGGTTGGACGCGTAGACTACATGGGCGTAGCCTTGAAGCGATCGGTAGTCCTGGAATTCAGCCTTCCAACTCGACGAGTTGCGCGCAGGGGTCTGCCAACGACGCGCTTCGATGTTGTCAGGGTAGCTGGTTTGGTCACCACTGCACGAGTCGAGACCATTGTAGTTCGAGCATCCACTCGACGGAGGAACAGTCGTGGTTGGTGGGGTTGAAGTAGTTGATGGGGTCGGAGTTGGGGTGACCGGTGTAGTCGTTGTCGGAGTCGGAGTCGGAGTCGTTGGAGTTGGCGACGTCGTTGTTGGAGTAGGAGACGTCGACGACGACGGAATTGGGTACGGTGTCGTCGTCAACGAGCTAGTGAGCGCGTACGTGCCCGCAGCAGTAACCTTGTAATTGGCATTGTTGTTGTTGTCCCAGACATTGTTGCCATTGTTAAACACAAACTCGAGCGATGTCGAGCTTGGGAAGTCATACTTGAACCATCCAGCACCTGATGGGAACGTCGAGTTCGTGCTTGCCACCATCTTGACACCTGGCGAGGTAGTCCAAGCAGAGCCGGTGTTGTAGTGGATGTATGGAGCTGTCCAGCCAGTACGGAAGTACACATGGAGACCCGTTCCATCACTTGTCTGGACCTGCACAAGCGGATTTGGTGGCGAGGTGACAGTGCTGGTGACAACGTACGTGGCAGTAGCCGAAACCTTGTAATTGGCGTTGTTGTTGTTGTCCCAAACATTGTTACCGTTGTTGAAGGCAAACTCGAGCGAGGTGGCAATGGCATCAAAGCGGAACCATCCAGCTTCCGACGGGAAGTGCACGCGATCCGTGCTCGCCGTCATCTTGAGACCTGGCGTCGTCGTCCACCCAGCTCCCGTGTTGTAGTGGATGTACGGCGTCGTCCAAGCCGTACGGAAGTAAATGTGCATCCCCGTGCCATCGTCATTCCGAGCGAGGATCTGGGCATTCACAGCAAATGCGCAAAGCACAAACAGAGCTTGAACCACCGCGAAGAACTGGCGCATGGCACACAAAGACTTGACTCGAGACTTGTGCGATACAAAGCAAATTGCTGACTGAGCTCTGGCGCCGACCCTGACTTTCCTTCGCGTCCATCTCTAGCGCCGCTCCGGCCCATCGAGAGGCACTCCATCGTGGGTTTAGTACGCGGCCCTTTTCGTGGTCGGCACAGATCGAATCCCCGCGAAGCTTGAAGCCGCGGGTGCCATTGCCAGCCGTCTCTACGGCAGAACGCGGTCGATGGGTGGCCACGACGCAGCTGAAGACGGCGTCTCTGCGCAGGAGATGCGTTTCGTCGCGTCAGAATGTCGCGCTTGCCTTGACACGCACGTTGGCGCCATCGAGGAGAAATCCAGTAGCGCGGAATACTGATAAGCGCGCATCTTCAACGCCGAGCGTTGTCCTCGGGTGCCTCCATGTTGCCGCATCTGTCACTTCGCGTGCGGAAGCCGACCCATCAAAATGTCGGTTTACGTGGGAAAAGAGCATACTGACTCAAAACACGACGTGCTGTCTACGGAAATACACCAATTTCTGCATGTTGTACATCGTGTTTTGGTAATTTGGTAGTCTCGACGGCATCACCTATCAAAACTGACGGGCGTTGAAGTTCAAGGTGCTTCCGTGAGCCGTGCGGTTGACGTCATGAGGGTCATGGCGACGGCAGGAGGCCATCGAAATGGCATCTGGCGCTTCAGTTCAAGACCCAAGCACCAGTCTACTGGATTTCTCGGATCTTGGCGATGGGCACGGGCTGCTTCGAGGCTTCACCACGAGCGCATCTTCCTCAGAAGCCCGAAGATGAAACGACACAGACTTGCCTTTCGACGGGTGGATGAGTCCCAACATGAGTGCTTGCGACGGACACGCGCCAGCTACTCATGCGCAATCGCATGTACTCGACCTCATCCCTCGAACAAACCTTTCGCTCTGGTGCGAAGATCCACCTTCCAAACGCAGTTGCTGGGGACCATCCTCCATGAATCCTTGGCTGCTGAGGATGTGCTGCACAGTCCGAGATGCGCGACCACCTCACGAAAGAGGCTCGCAGATAGTGTACGAGTCCATATTGCCTGAGCCATCATCAGCGGCGAAAGAAGTCACGGGTACTGCCTGATTTGCATACACTTGAGACTCTTGTTGTTGGGCATAGCACGTCACAAAACACCAAAATGGAGGAGTTGCAGAACACTTAAATAAAACGACGACTGGCCGTCGACATCCACGGCAGTCTTGGATGCTCGTTCTACTACGCGCCGAGCCAACTCTATACAATACCCATGTAGCTCGCGAGCATAAGTCCTATCCAGAGGTAGCTCAGAGGCACACCCATGATCCACAGCAGGAAAAAGATCAGCATGAGGTTGCCGCCACCAATACGAAGGCGCGACTCGGGCTCTGGAGCCTGTGCTTGTGCGCCTTCGTGTCCACCACTGTCGTTACACATGGAATCCGTCATTAATACCAGCCAGGTGTCGCGAGACATTCTACAAGAACGACGTACCGTTGTCTCGGATGCATTCGCTGGCGCATACGCGGGTCATTGCCGAAGCTTGTGAACGTGAAGCCTGGTCCGAAGTGCGAGACGTGCACACGGTGGCCACCAAAGCCAGGATGCATGCCACCCCCGCGAGCTTGCATGCCTTCCTGGAAGAACATGGAGAACGGGTCCTGGCCACCGAAGAAGGCACGGAAAATCTCCTCGGCATCGTGACCCTGGAACGGCATGCCGCCTTGGCCACCACCTCCGACGGCACCGTTCATGCCGGCCTTGCCGAATCGATCGTAATGACGACGCTTGCCCTCATCCGACAGCACCGAGTACGCCTACATAACAGCAGCCACGACGATAGTATGCTCGCCAATATTGCACCAAACCACACCTCGAACACACCTCGCCGATCTGCTTAAACTTGGCTTCGGCTTCGTCCTTGTTGTCCAAGTTCTTGTCTAAAAGACCCCACATCAGGCATCGACAGTGAGCACGATTGATCTCAGTGCGAACCAATCATTTCCCTTGCCTGGATGGTACTTGATGGCCATCTTGCGATACGCCTTCTTAATCTCCTCGTCCGTGGCCGTGCGCTCCACGTTCAGCACCTTGTAGTAGCACACATCGTCGGCCATGGTCACCGAAAACTGGTCTATCGCATAAAGACATCATCCAGCATCAGTCTCCCTGTGTTTCCCTGTCCAATTACGCACAGCCGTCGCGTTACCGTCCGCTCGGGATGACGCTTCTTGGCCTGCCGAGTGTTTCTCGCCTTGGCCAGAATGTGCCACACGTCACCAACTGAAACACACGTGCACATTCGTGCAACCTTCCACCCATTCTCCTAATCTAGGACGAGCTGATTTTCCACCAATCATATCACCATGGAGCCATTTGTTCCCAAGAATGGATGCCAATGCTGGAAACGGTCCGACGCATGCCGGCGATAATAGCTCACGACGCGTCTGAATGGCCGACGTGTTGTGCGTCTCTCGTATACACATACGATAAACTGTAGCCGCCGAAAACCATGCTGCGCGGCGGGTTTCTGAGCAAGCGCTCCGTACAAGTCACGCCCAAACGTGCCAACTCGCAGCGCGTGATCGTCGTCAAGCAGGACGTACATCCAATTTGCGGCCACTTTCTCAATGTTAATGTCGAGCGCGAGTTTCAAAAATATTATCGATCCGAGATCCAGTCGGGGGTCATCGTCTACATGCTCGCCATGATCGTCTTCTCCATTCTCTTCACAGTCGGGAGTGGCCACGACGCACTCGCGGCCACGTTGGTGTATTTCGCTGGCATTACAGACCCGCCTACCATTCTGCGGACTGCGTCGCAGCGTGTAAGTTGGTTTTCCAACGCTACACAAGTGACACTGGTTGTGGTTTTTCCTCTCTTCGCCTTCGGCTCCGTCGTCTTCCTGGCCCGGTATCGAAATGATCTCTTCTGGATGACACTACGCATCGACCCAATGCAGCTCGTCCTGCTGATTTTCTACCAGTTCGTATTGATTCCTGTAATGCTGGCAACCGCAGCATGTGCCGATCTAGAAGACTCGTATCTGGACGACTTTTCTGCTCATGGCCAGGGCGCTTGGAACAAGCAGACACTCGCCTTCCTCGGAACCAACGCCCTCAATATTTTCTACGTTTTCGTGTTCCTCGCTACTTGTGTCGCCTCATGTCTGCTGCGAATACAGTTTGCGTACTTCCTCGCTTTGGCTACCGAGTTTGCAATCATTGTGAGCGCGCTCTCTGGTGTGGCTTTTCCTCATCTCCCTATTCGGTGGGGTCTCTACATCGCGTTCTTGCTCTTTTTAGCGCTTCTGACCCGAGGCGTTTGGGATGGCGAGTTGGCCCACCGTCGCGAGTTTCTCAGTCAGTCCAGTCTCATAAACGAGAACCGTCGACTCAGCAATCAGAACATTGAGATGAAAGAAGAGCTGTCGGGTAAACTCAACTACCAGCTGCACTACGAGATGGCCGATATCTTGCGTATTCTGTGCCAGATCAAGGTGAAGATGAATAGCCACGAGAAGAAAGAGATCGACAAGATCATCACAGCATTGGTCTCCAACGAAGACCTCTTTGAAGTTAGCCTCGATCCTTCCAAGACCGAACATGAGGAAGAAGTCCAGGGTTGGCTGCATATGATGGCACTCAAGGAATCACCAGCGTCAGTACATGGGCGTCAATCTGTTGACCTCGGCGAAGATCCAGGATATTCGCCTCGACCCATTCTGAAGGCACAGGTTCACCGCTCCACACAATCGAGACGGATGAGCCGTAATCCTGAAAACGAGGACAAAGCCGTCGAGATGCTTACCAAGTTTTACATCAAGACCGTCTCCGAGGAACCGGAAGACTTTTCTCGTTGGCTATTGACGTCGCTGCTCACCGACTTTTTCGTTGATATGTTTTATATCGATGAGCACTGTTCCGCTCCACTGCAAGCCGTATTAATCACGTGTATTGAGATCAACGATTTCATTGCGCGACTCGGTCTAGATTGTCAAAAGCTTTTGGCGTTTGCAGGAGCCATCGAAAACCATTACTTCAAGCGGAATCCGTACCACAACTGCCTGTACGTCGTGTATTTCGTGCTTATCCATGGGCTTGGTACTGACCGTCTGCATATGTAGTCATGCTGGTGCGGTCGTCGCAGATATGCACTTTTATCTTCGTCGGATCACTCTTACCATCGACGACATTACCTTCTTTGTCGGACTCATCACCGCCGCTGCGCATGATATCAGCCATCCAGGCGTCTCGAATGGGTTTCTCATTGCCACGCGGTCCAAGCTCGCTATCACCTACAGTGACGACTCGATCCTTGAGCGCATGCATGTCGCTGAGCTTTATCGGATTTTGTCTCATGAGAAGTTTGACATTTTCGCGCACTTGGACGGCCCCGTTAAATCGGATGTCCGCAAACTCATCATCCAAATGATCCTTGCGACTGATCTTTCAAGGCACTTCCAGCACGTATCGAAAATTAAGAGCCGCAAGTTTGTCGTCACTGACAATCACCAGGGTCTTGATGTTTCGTGGATTATGGAGACAATGCTGATGTTGTCAGATCTCGGGCATACAACCAAACCATTTGCGTATCACCAGCTATGGGCAAATCGCATTGCCGAGGAGTTTTTCCGCCAGGGCGAAGCTGAGGAGCGGAATAACCTACCGATCTCACCACTTTGCGACCGTAGAGTGGCGAATCTACCTCGAAGTCAGGTCGCATTCCTGACGTTGTTGGCCACGCCACTCTTTGAAGCAACTGGCGACGCGCTGGCGATCGAAGAGTACAATGTTGTCATGACGAACCTGCGTGGAAACATTGCCGCCTGGCAAAGTTTGATCTCTCGCTCCGACAGCGTTCACAACTCTCACACAACCCCACGTCCGTCTAGTGTGATGAAAGACAGGGATAACAGCGCCACAGAGCTCACACCAGTCGTACCAGCGGCACTCAACACGAGCAACGGATAGAAGAAGGAGTGTAGATAATTTATTAAGCAGGCCACATGCGAAACAAACGAGACAAGCTAGAGCTCAATGCGTTCGCCAAACTCGGAGAAGTAGGTCGTGACAGCAACCGAGCTCTTCTCAGCATTTTCCGGGTCGAACCAAATGCGGCACTTCTCGTAGGGAGGCGCGTACAGGTGCATGGTGATCGAATCCATATCTTCCCGGGGATTACCAACCTTGTGGAAGCCGAGGGAGTCGTCCATGTACGTCACGCCGTCCGTGAGCACAATATTGGACGTCTCAACGAGGCGTTCGCCTCTGCGCTCGTAGCGCACTTCGTTCACGTGGCCTTGAATACATTTCACCCAACACCCGTCGCTTGGATGGTCGTGGATGGGGCTGTACTTGCCGCGATTCCAGCAAATGAGCATGAGCGCATACGTCTCGTGGTCAGTCGAGATGAGGTTCCGAGTGTAATTACGTGAGGGATCGAAGTGCGCAAACGGTTTGAGCTCGTGCATGTTGACGGGATACGCCTCGAGCAGGGTCTGGATCTTGAGCTTGTCCTTGAGGGGAACCTCTGGCTCCTCCAGCAGCAGTGTCTCGATGGACTCCACGAGATTCGCGAGCGTCATCGCGTTCTTGGTCGTCGTCATGGTTGTTCTGCTAGGCTTCTCTTTCTCGACTGTGGACAGTGGTGGATGCAGTCGTCGGATTTGCGTGCCGGTGGTGGACCCGTCCACCGTTGATCCGCCGTGTGTTTTCCGTGTGCCACCTGGTTGTGTTGTAGACTCGTGCGCATCACACTCGCACGGGTCAGTCACCCAACTGTGATATTCCAGCGGAGTGCGTCCACTCAACCCTACCCACCAGCGGACGAACCAACATCCACACGGTGGACTGTGGGGGATGTTTGCGCAAAGTTCCTCGTTGCGTTTCGTGTGCAGGATTTTTGAAGTTGATCCTCAACAACTGAATTTGGTCCAATCAAGTTCACACGTACCACACAGGATTTTCGTCTACACGCTCCTTTCAGGATCTTCTGAGTTCGTAGTATGCGTTGGGCAGGCCTTGCTTATCATGGATTTCTTTGGAGGTGGATAACGGATTGGGCAGTGTCGCAAATTAGTACACAAGGACTTGAAAGCTGATACTCTTTCGAACGAAGGCAGCAAGGTGATTATTTCGTTCGAAGTTCCAGCCTTCACGTCTATGCTGTTGTTCCCTCCACCCAGAGGATTTAAAAGATCACGCCGCCGTTGTCCTCCGCGAGGAAGCCACCTGCAACCGGTCTCGGTTTGATACTGAAGTGATCTTTGTTTTCCTGCAGTAAGTGCTTCTTGGCTTTACGTGTCATGTCGCACTTTTGGTCTCCTAGCCATCCAGATTGGTTTTGTCCTCTCCACAGCTCTTTTAGGGCCATCGAGTCGCCTTGCTCAGCTTGGTCGCGAACTCGGCGAGTCGCATCATACCGTCTCAGATACGTGGGTGTATTAGTGTGGTCTGTACACAACTCGGCTATATCCTAGTTTAACGGGGCATATCCTAGACCAAACACCTATCTAGGGACTTGTCCATGTTGAAGGTGCTGGAAAACATATCCAACAACCAGCAACCAACACCGCCATGCCGGTCATCTCCACGGTGGACGCCGTCCACTGCGGCGATACCTGCGTCCACCGGAAAGGACGACACAGTACTATGTAGGAATTTGTATGTGCGCGCGCGGATTCGCGCCAATATATGCGACTTTGTATGTGTACGCCAGGTTCGCCAGGCATGTGCGTCCACTGTGGGCGTCCACCGTGGCGGCCCGCTTTGCGACAGGCGCTGGCATTCGCCAAACGCGAGCAAGTTCTCCAAGCCGCTGCCGCCCTCCGCCGCCGCTGCTTCCGACGCAACCAACGCAAAGAACCACCCAACCAACTACACAACCAACGCAACCAACTGCCCAGTCATCATGTTGCCAACTCGTGCGACGCTCCCGATGCCCAAGCGCGTGCTCTCGCTCGACATGGCCGACATCTTGAAGACTCGCATCGCCAACGGCGCCGACGCCTACCAGTGGCAGCTCATCTGCGCCATCGACGCCGTGCTCAAGAACCACGTGACCATGACGCCCGCGCAGGCCTACGACTTCCGAGAGACGGTGGACGGCCTCGCCTTCTTCACGTTCCGGACTCTCGAGGGCGACTGGCGCCACGACGCCATGGCGCTCGTGTATGTCGCCGGCCACTCGGAAGGAAACTTCCCGTGGTACCTCGAGTCGTCCGACTCCAAGTTGTTCATGCGTGTGGACGACGTCGTGGCGTTCCAGTCGACTGTGCGCGAGCGTGTGAGTTTGTACCGCGACGCCTTTCTCGACGTGCTTCTGCCAGCCTTCGACGCCGGCTTTGACGAGTTCAAGCCGCATGCGCGCGATGAGCTCATCACGCGCGTGTATCAAGTGTTCCAGCTCGTGATCGGGTCGTGGATCTTGGAGGTGCTCAAGCCGACCAAGGCGGTGCCGAACGACTGTGCTCTGCCGGTGAGCTGGATCGAGACGAGACCGCTTAAGCCCGTGGTGCTGAAGGCGACGAAGCTTCCGCCACTCCAGCTGTTCAAGCCTGAGCCTTTGATGCCGACGTCGCCAAAGTCTCCAGTAACACCGGTGACACCTGCATCCAGCACCGGCAGTGTAGTTGACTCGAAGCAAGCGACACCAGTAATGCCAGGGGCGCCGGTGACCCCAGAGACGCCAGTGGCAGCAGTGACGCCGGTGACTTCCTCGACGGATGAAGAGTTAGAACAATCAAGTCTTGTTTACTATGCTGACGAAGATGTCGAAGAATCCTCCAGTGTTTGTGATGAAGCCTCTGCCATTACCTGTGATGTGCTTGGAGTCGACGATGTGACCATGTGCAAGTCTGCGAAGGATGACTATGTCTGTCAAGACGTCAGGATTTCGGCTCCTGAGAAGGTGTGTATGTCTGTCGACGATGCTATCACGGCAATTGCGGCTCGCAGCGACCACTTCGAAGCTTCTGTGCTTCGCAGTATGGACGCGACGCTCACCGCTCACGGTGTTGGCACTACCAGCTCAGAAGATTCGTCATTGCGCCATGCCCTCGTGTCTGTCGTTGTCAAGAATATTCGTGATTTGGTGACAGAGTGGGGATGGGACGTGATGATGGCAGTGGAAGCGATGGAGAGTGTCTCATCGTCCGCCACAGTGAGCGCTCCGGTGATCAAGCCGTCCGTGGAGACCCAGACGACCCAAATTTCAGCTTTCCCTACTTCAGTCCCCATCCCAGATCCAGAGCCGATCCAGCGCTCGACGTTGATTGAGCTGAGTTCGATTCCAGCCAGACCAACTCCAGTGATTGTGCCGTCATCGCCTGAACAAGATGAAGGTTGCTCGACATGTGAGTGCAAACCACGCCTGTGTCCAGAAAACGATGCGCACCCTGTGCGTTCTGTTGACGATGCGTACACTGGTGAACGCCAATGCTTTCGTCAATGTCAAGGCGTGTTGACGATGTCGATTCCAGAAGTGGTGCGCCACCAAGTACAGGAACAGCAAAAGCAGAAACAGGTCAAGCGAGTGCTCAAGATGACACCACCGATGGTGCGTGACGCGCGTGGGCATCGCATCCACCGACCTGCCGATGAGTCAACCACAGCAGCTCGACCCAAGGCGCTGACAGTGACACCACCTCCGGTCCGTCAGACGCGAGCCTCGTTGGCTCGATCGAATGCGACAGCCCGGCAAATTCAAGCCGTAAGTCACGATCAACGTCAGGGTCAAATTCGATATCAAGACCAAGACCAGGCTCGCGGTGCACGAAGACGACCGTGCGCAGCCTGCCGACGCCTGACAAGCCTGTGTGATGCCTGTTCGGGTGGGGCGGAGAAGCGACGCCATGGCTGTGGCAATTCCTGTTTGAGTGGATCTTCGTCGTCAGTATCAGTGTCGGTGCCGCGAATATCTTCTCGACGAACCAGCTCAATATCAACGGTGTCGACTGGTTCAACTTTGTGGACAGGTTCAACTCGATCGTCTCGATCGTCTCACCGACACTACGATGCTCCATCTTCGCCAGAATTGTCCCCGTGATCATAAAAAGCCATCGGGATGATCACAAGTCGCTGCGACTGTGCGGATTCATTGATCGAGGCGCTATGGGTGTTCTGGACCTATCATTGCGGTCGTGGTCAGTCGGCTTCAACGTCTGTGGGCCTAGTCTTACTGTCGACAACGCGCTCTGACCGTTGTCCGCTTTCCTCATTACGAGAGCAGGACTCGGCGTCTTAGCGAGGTGTTGACGGGTGACTGTGGCCCAGTCGTCCTCATTTCGGCGATGGATGTTAAAGCTGGCGCACGGTCTGCGGCGGTAGGGGATGAAACGTGGTGGACGCTTTGTGAAGTGAGCGATTGTTCCGCCCTGTCGTGTGTCCGAGTGAGATGAAGCTGATGCAGGAGGAAGATCGGAAGCAGGCATCTAATTCTCGAGAGTGAACTTTGAGTGTGTGTGTGTGAGAGAGAGAGAGAGAGAGAGGACAAATAGCCACTTCGCCGGGATAGCGTGTTGTTTCGTCATCTCATTCGTATGTAGTGCGTCGTGTATAGGAGGAATGATGTTTCGTTGTTTTATAAAATAACAAGCTACAGCGCGCTACGTGGATGAAACCAATTCGAGTATCGCGCTTGGGTCGCCACGTCTTCAGGCAACAACGACGCCAAACACGCGTCCAAACACTTCTCCACACCACACAAATGACCAATATACGCCAACTTCGGCCACACAGCACGCTGACCACCCACAATGTACCGATCCATGTCCTCACGCGTAGGATTCACGATCGCCTTCACACCAATCGCCTCCAAGAAGATAAAATCAGGAATCAAAGTCACGTTGCCACGGAAGTTCTGCTTGAAGTACGAACTGAACTGGTGACCGTAGATCTTCGGGAACAAACCGAGGAACGCCAGCATCTTCAGACGATGACGCACGTCTGCAGCAATCACGCTCTCGAGAGTGTGGAAGATGCTCTTACGGAAACCTGGCGTGTGCACGTCCTCGCCCATGAATGGCACCACGTGCGGGTTCACTTGTGACACGATGAAGTTGGTGACGTTGAAGCAACTGGCCATCGTCTCCATCGGCAGATCGTGTTGGATGCTGCCGTCGACCCACTCTTTTCCCATCGCGTCGTACGGCACGACATTTCCTTCGTGATCGCGTGCCATGAGCTTCTTGCCCTTCATGATGCCAGGCAGAGAGCATGAGACGGCGACGGCACTCCAGAGCAGGACGTGAGGTGTGTTGATGTGGTTGAGTAGTAGTTTCTTGGGTCCCTTGTGTCCGGTGACGTCGGATGCGGAGACGGTGATACACACGTGTCGACCGGTTTTGAGGTATGCGTCTTGGAACGTATAGTACATGTGTTTGTTCGGTAGATCAAGAGGCTCACCGTAGTAGTGCTGCGTAGTGCGTTCGAAGTCCGAGCACTCGACAAGGAAACCGGTCTTGATACAGTGCACAAGCTGCTTAAAGAGCGGTGGGAACCACCAGATGCCGTGGTGGTAATAGCGCGTGGAGATATCCCGCTGAATGATTGTGTTGATGAGCTCTTCGTTGGTTTTGCATGCAGCCATGGCAGCAGCGATTGATCCACCAGATGAACCAGAGATCACATTGGGCAGCAGGTCGGCCTGCAAGAGGGCTTTGATGACCCCCATGTGATACATCGCAATCGCGCCACCCCCACTTAGACAAAGAGCAGTTGAACCGAACGACTGCTTGAGCTTGCGAAAGAACATGGTCTTCTCTGTTGGTGGGAAGAGATCAGGCGAGGCGTCACTCAAGAGCTTGAGCGCGTCCACGACCAGCGAGTTGTACTGTTCAATCACGTGCTTGGTACCAGAGCTGCACTCAAGATGGAGGTCGGCAGCGTCGATTCCGACTTTGTTGCGCATGACAAACGAAGTCAGGATGTACTTGAGCGCGTCAATGTTCTTGGCTTCGATCGCTTGGCGCAGATCGTCCATGTTCTTTTGTAGCTGATGGAAATCGCAGTGTTCCTGGTCTTCCGGAAGAATATCGGCTTTCCAGTGCTCCTTGTCTTCGAGAATGTCCAAGTTTCGGGCCATGTTAACCCATTCGGCGTACGACTTGGCCTTCTTCATCACTTGACGAAGAGCCGTGGCATGCTTCTTCCGGAAGCGAAAGACTTGCGCGTGCAGATGCTGACCAGCATACGCCAGGACCTTGACCGTCTTGATGGTGAAGTAGGTTGAAGCAGAGATGGTGATACGCGCGACCTGGTACAACGCGAAGATCCACTGGATAATCGTGACGGTCTGAAGCCAGAGGTACCATCCAATTGACTTGTACTTGGAAGCGAGGAACAAGACGCCACACGCGATGCTGGTGAGCGTCACGGCGCGTGACAACTGACGCATAAAGCTGTCGAGGATGTCCGCATCAGTGTCTTCTTCCCACACATCGATCACACCGAGACACTCGGCAAAGGCGATGACGCCACCGGCGGCCTTGTGGTCCCAGCACGAGGACATGTGTCGATTCACGGAGAGCTGCATGAAGAAGCGGTACGTCTGGTCTTGGACACTGGCGCTCCAGACCGCGTACAACACGATGCCCGTGACCACAACGACCCCACTGATTGCATTCGCGATAAACTGTGCCAGGCGGTCCGCCGTCCACGAGTCGTGGCGTGCGTCCGGCACTGGCGCCATCACCGTGGCTGGCTTCGTGTCCATGACTTGTGAGGAATCAAGCGGAAGAGTGTGGATGAGTCGTGTGGACTTGGAACTCGGGGCCGTCGTTTGGTCGATCGGTCGAGGCCCTTGATGTGGGTTCCCTCGGGCACGTAGCGACACGCACGCACCCACATACATTCTCGAACCAATGGGCGCTCTAAAGGGGCGGTCTAACCGCCACTGACTCAGGAAGTGTATAGCAAGTGTATAGTGATGATTTGCTCAGCACCACTTGAGACAAGTGATGGCCTGATTTTACTCTATATGTTTACGCTATGATGATGAGATGGGATCACTTTGATGAATGAGTTGATGGATGGAAAGTTTCATTTCACCCACGCGGATGAAACCAATTCGAGTATCGCGCTTGGGTCGCCACGTCTTCAGGCAACAACGACGCCAAACATGCGTCCAAACACTTCTCCACACCACACAAATGACCAATATACGCCAACTTCGGCCACACAGCACGCTGACCACCCACAATGTACCGATCCATGTCCTCACGCGTAGGATTCACGATTGCCTTCACACCAATCGCCTCCAAGAAGATAAAATCAGGAATCAAAGTCACGTTGCCACGGAAGTTCTGCTTGAAGTACGAACTGAACTGGTGACCGTAGATCTTCGGGAACAAACCGAGGAACGCCAGCATCTTCAGACGATGACGCACGTCTGCAGCAATCACGCTCTCGAGAGTGTGGAAGATGCTCTTACGGAAACCTGGCGTGTGCACGTCCTCGCCCATGAATGGCACCACGTGCGGGTTCACTTGTGACACGATGAAGTTGGTGACGTTGAAGCAACTGGCCATCGTCTCCATCGGCAGATCGTGTTGGATGCTGCCGTCGACCCACTCTTTACCCATCGCGTCGTACGGCACGACATTTCCTTCGTGATCGCGTGCCATGAGCTTCTTGCCCTTCATGATGCCAGGCAGTGAGCACGAGACGGCGACGGCACTCCATAGAAGGACGTGTGGTGTGTTGATGTGGTTGAGCAGGAGTTTCTTGGGTCCTTTGTGTCCGGTGACATCGGATGCGGAGACGGTGATACACACGTGTCGACCGGTTTTGAGGTATGCGTCTTGGAAAGTATAGTACATGACCTTGTCTGACTCACCGAACGGCTCACTGTAGTAATGTTGGGTTGTACGTTCGAAGTCCGAGCACTCGACAAGGAAACCGGTCTTGATACAGTGCTCAAGCTGATCCATAAGCGGCGGGAACCAGCGAATACCAAGTGGAATGTATCGAACGGCGATATCATTCTTGATAACGCGATCGAGTAGCTCTTCGTTTGTGTTGCAGGCAGCAAGGGCGGCCGTAATAGAACCACCGGACGAACCAGAGATTACGTTAGGCATAAGACCTGCCTCCAAAAGCGCCTTCATAACACCCATGTGGTACATGGCAATAGATCCGCCGCCACTTAGACACAACGCAGTCGACCCAAACGACTGCTTGAGCTTGCAGAAGAAGGCAATTTTCTCCACCACCGGGAATACATCTACAGGCGCGTCGGCAAGTACCTTCAGACTCTGGACAATGAGCGCTTGATATCGCTCAATGATAAACTTGGTTCCTGTGTTGCAGTCCAAGTGCAGATCGTTGGTGTCCACTCCGAGTTTGTTTCGCATCACGAAAGTCGGTAGATAGAACTTGAGAGCATCAATGTTCTTCGAGTCGATAGCCGTTTGAAGATCTTGAGTGTTACGGATGAGCTGATGGAAGTCACAGTGCTCATGATCCTCGCGAGAGATAGTCGATCGCCAATGCTCTTTGTCCTCTAATGTGTCGAGGTGCTTGGCCATGACACCCCAGTCTTCATACGATGTCGCTTGTTTCATCTGCTGACGGAGCGCTTCAGCATGCTTCCTCCGAACGGCAAAGACGTTGTCGTATGCGCGCTTCATAGACAACATCAACAGCTTGAGCATTTTGACCGTGATGTACACGGTGACTGACAGGGCAATGCGCATCATTTGATACATAGCCACGAACCACTGCAGCAAAATCACCAACTGAAACCAGCAGTACCAGCCAATCGAGTTGTACTTGGACATAACAAAGTACACAGTTGAGAGCGCGGCGATACCAACAAGAGCATGCGAGACGACTCGTGGATCAGTCAAGTCGTTCGTGGAGTACTTGTGCGACGATACCCAGCTCCAGCACTTTTCGACACCAACGTCGAACGACGAGCCTGCCCAGCAAGGCTGTGTGACGCTCGGCGCCCACGACATGATGTGGTTGGCGCCCTTGGCTATCGTATCTTGCAAACTCGGCGCTTCTGCGATCGACTGCGAGATTACCCGCGCCACGTAGACTCCGACAATGCCGACCATGAAGACACCGCTGCATACATGAGCCACGAAGGACGCGACCCGCTCCGAGTCCTTCCAGCCAGTGGCCGGCGAGCCGACCAAAGGAACCTTGACGCGCTTGGCAGCCATCCTGTCGATGTGCAAATGACACGAAGAGGTCCACTCCTTCGTCACAGGTGACTCTCTGGTCGCTATTGTCACAGGCCGCGTCGTCAGATCGCCACATTCACTCACTTCGTGTATCGGTATCCTAAACCAGTATGTTGGCGTATACCTGGTCGGTGGCAGGAGTCCACCTTATTCGTGGTGTGGCCCACATGACGCGGTTGGTTAGTCCCGTTTCTTGTTTTTTGAAATTCGACTTTTGCGCCATTTTGGTCTAACGAAATCCTGATCCACACCAATAACGTTCGATCCGCGCGACGCCCCAGTCGCTTCGCCGGGTCTCTCTTCAAGTAAAAAACCACGGCGGCTGATCACGACTCTCGCGGGACGACCCGCGGTCTAACCAGACTGGCGTCCACGCACCGAGCGGATCCACAGACTCCGGCCACACGACCGTCGTCCGCAGTGGATCCACACGAAGAGAAAGAAGAGTGGACGACCCCAGTGGACCAAACGCCCGTGGGGACGCATCAGAGTGCCCGGTGGACCGTCCTCAACGCGCCGCGTCGAGGCGTCCACGCCGTCCGCAAACGGAAACGAGACACAGTGGACGACGCTGAAGGGAAACACGAGGACGACATGCGGACGGCGACGTATGCCACGCCCACAGGCATGTGGACGTCCAGCAAGACGGCATCACCAGCCACGACAGGCCCCGAACTGCCGCAGACAACCCACGATACAGTCACGGAACTCCGACGTCTCGTACGTGGGTGTATTGACCGCCATCACGTGGCCTCGGCCATGTTCTATGCAGATAAACTCGTACGTTGCGTCAAGGGTGGCAAGGTACGATGATTATTGATGTTGTATGTGCTTGGTAGGTTACGCTATCGCCGTCCACACCATCAGATGTGTTGCTGTTTGCTGAGACGTGCTTCCTGCACCGTGAATACCACCGTGCGATCCACATTGTCAAGACTGCTGGACTGCTGGCGTTCGAGACCCCATACACTATCCCACCGAGTACATTGCAGTCATATCTCCTCGTCGGTCAGAGCATGGTACGTCTCTTTATGCGGTGTACAGGTGGCTTTGGTGCTCACGCGGTTGATTGTGGACACTAGCTGGCCATCAAGCACAAAGAAGAGTGTCTGGACCTCGTGGCCAAGGTCTTGCCGGACGACGAAGCGGCCATCGTGGCATTTGCTCGACGTTCTGCTGCTCAGCCGGACGAGACGTCGAGTATCAACGTTGTGTCTTCGCTTGCCTTGCTAATGGGCGAGACGTTCGAAGGCATGGGCAATCGAGACAACGCCATGGTGTACTATCGCATTGCACTGCGGTGTGATGTGCGGTGTGCTGAGGCGTTCTTCCATCTTGTGGAGAAGCAGATGCTTACTACTCACGAGCAGCGTGCTCTGTTGGGATCTCTGGAGTTTTCTGTGGACGAAACCAGGCTTTTGGAATCGCTCTATGGGGTCCATCTCACCAAATATGACGCGGCGCCGTCCGTCGAGAACAGATTCGACGTCATTGAGACGAAGCTCGGACTGCGTGATAATGTGGAGCTGGTAGGTGTCCTATGTACGCCGGGAAAGAGCGTTGAAACCTCAGTCTTGACCACTGGTGTTGTCTTGTAGAGCATTGCCAAGGCTGAGACCTATTACTACTACCAGCACGATATCCAGAAGGCCCATGAAATCTGCGAATGGTTCGTTGTAGCGGCTTGTGAACACAAGTTTCCCACGCGAGCTCACACACCGAATTTGATTGTGACAGGGTACGAGAATCAGATCCATTCAACTTCAAAGTGATTCCTGTGTACGTTGCGACACTCGTTGAGCTGGGCAAGAAGAGAGAATTGTACCATTATGCACACCAAATGGTGGATGTGTATCCGAAGAAAGCAGGTGCATGGTACTCTGTCGGCGCGTATTATCTCTTAGTTGAGAAATTCGAGGCTGCTCAGCGATACTTTCAGTACGTTGTGCCTCGTTGGTGTACCTGTTAATCAATTCCTGACGGATCAAACTTTTATTACAGCAAAGCAACAACCATCGAGCCAAGTTTTGCACCCGCATGGATCGGATTTGGAAATGCATTCGCAGCTCAAGACGAGAGTGATCAAGCCGTGTCTTCGTATCGAACAGCGTCGAGCCTATTTCCTGGTTGCCATCTTCCGCCATTATATATCGGCATGGAGCATCTACGCACGAACAATCTCGTACAAGCGGTCGAATTTATCAAGCAAGCAAGTGCAATCTGTCCGAATGACCCGCTGATATACAACGAGCTGGGTTCTGTGTATTACAAGCAGAAGAACTACGCTATGGCGATCGACATGTATATGAAAGCACTTGAATTGTGCCGGCATCTACCAGAGGTAAAGTCGAGTCCTTCCTCGACTTATGTGGGGCAGTATTGACATAACTCGTGGTTTGCTGCAGCGATTGATGGAAGTTTGGGAACCCACTTTGTTCAACCTCGGATACGCTTATCGCAAGCTACGAAGATATGATGATGCCATCCGATATTTCCGAAGTGCACTGCGGTTATCACCACGCAATGTACGTCGCATACGCTCTGGTGTGGTATTTTCTCGCTCAACAGACGATTGTGGGTATGTCTTCGTCACCAGGCTTCCATCCACGCAGCGCTTGGATTCACCCATCATATGAAAGGCAATTTGGAAGAAGCTATCGAGTGCTACCACGCGGTATGTGACATTGCTTGCACGAGTCACTGTCAGCAATTCCAATAACCATATTGTTTTCTTTGCGAAGGCTCTTGCCTTCAACCCTGAAGATTCATTAGCAGGAGAAATGATCACTGTTGCCTTTGACGAATCTCTCAGCGCTAGTCGGACAATTCAGCATTCATTACCTCCGCCACCTCCTCCTGATACTGCTGTCAAGCGACCCTTCTCGAAGCCAGGCAGTACAAGCTCATTTGGCGAAGAAAGCGTGCGGCGAAATTTGAGTCTCGATCATTCCTTTAGTAGTATCGAGCACAATCAGCAACAGCAGTCGATGAACTGCTCGAGTCTGGATCTTTCGGACGACAGCTCGATGAACCTTGATGAATGAGCAGAAACGTGGATTATTTTTGCTCATCTCATGCCCAATATCGCTCCCCTGTGATGTTGTTGTAGTAATAAGCCGCTCCAGTGTATTGGTCAAAGAACTTTTCCCACGGGTCCGGAGGCGCGTCAGTATCGGTGGTTGCTTCCGGTGTTGCAGCAGAGGGAATTGCCGGGTTTGTGTTCGGACCCATGGCTGTTGCCGTGTTCATGGTCATCATCATCGGATTCACGAGCTGGGGGTTCATCATTTGGCCACCATAACCCATTGCGCCTCCATACATCATAGGCGCGCCAAATGCCATCGCAGCGTGGTAAGCATACGCAGCAGCTGCAGCCGCGTAGCCCGGATACATTGAAGCCATGCCTTGCATTGCTGGATTCTGGTACGTCGCGTTCTGCTCTTCGTAGTAATGGTACTGACCGTATTGATCGTAGAAACCGTATTCGTCTGCGTAGCCTTGTGCACCAACTGCACCATTGGCATACCCGCTGACATCAGATGAGTATGCTTCGTAAGCATTTGGATCTTGCTCGCTTGCTGACACCGTGTCCGCGGCAGGGGCGCTAAACGGCCGAGTCCAACTGGCTTCCTGTGTTTTAATGTTGTAAAAGTAGGAAGCTTGGGCGTTGTCATCCCAGTATTCGACCCAGTCTTCTGGATTCGATGCACTCGCCGCTTCACCGGATCCCGCTACTTCATTCGAACCAGTGCTTCCTCCAGTTGCACTTAAAGCCTCGACCATCTTCGCCTCGGCAGCAGCAAGCTGTGCCTCCATTACCTTGGCCCGCTCCTCACGTTCGTGCTCGATTTTGCGCTGTATCGCCTTGACTCGTTGGCGGCCAAGATATCCGCGCACATGGGATTGAATTTTCCTCGCGGCAGCGTGGCGTTTTGCAAGTCGCTCTTTCTCCAGCCTCGCTCTTTCCAGCATTTGCGCCTCAAGCGCTTTGATTTCTTGTTCTCTCGCGCGCGCTTCATCGTCCATCATCGCCTTGAGCTTGGCAAGTGCCATCTCTTTCTCTTGGATCGCCTTGAGCCGTTTCCTCTCCTCTTCGTTATGCAGCTTGGCGATCGCTGCTGCCTGCTCGGCCTGTAACTTCTGCAGTCGTTGCTTCACGATGTACTTGAGACAGCAGCTTTGGATCTTGAGTCGTGCTTGCTCGCGTTTCATCGCAATAGCGGCCTTTTCGAGCCTTTCAGCTTCTTGGGCAAGCTTTTTGGCTTCTTCATCGCTATGACTCCCGGGGTGTGCCTTTGTGCTCGTCGACCCTTGTAGCAGGGCTGTCATCTTCATGCGTGCAAGTTCTTCATTCTCTTGGGTGCGAACGAGTTCTTCATGTTGTTTGTGCTCCAGCTTTTGACGCTCCAGGTTCTCTCTAAGCCTTTCGGCATCTTGGTAGCGCTGATGCTCCAAGATCTTGCGTTCGCTCTGTTGAGTGTGTTGCTGCATCAACGCCTCCAAGCGAAGTTTCGCCAGCTCTTGTGCTTCTTTCTCCCGTCGCTCGGCTTCTTCCTCACGCTGGGCTTCAAGTTGCTGTCGCAACTTGACAGATTCTTTCTCTGCTTGGCTTTGCTGCATCAAGAACTGGACGCGTAGTTGCGCTAGTTCGGCCTCCTGCTCTTGTCGCAATCGCTCGATCTCATCGTACGCTTTCTCTGAGGCCATGAGTGAGATTCGTCGCTCAAAGTCACGTCGACGTTGAAGAAGCAAACGGCGAGCTTTGGCTCGTCGCATCGCACATTGGATTACGATCGCAGCGTGTTCACGCGACAAGCGCATCTCCTCTGCCAGCTTCTTACGCTTGGCTTCATGACGACGCTTCCAGTATCTCATGCGCGCGAGAAAGCGGCGGACGCAGCACTGTATCTTGATGGCTGCACGCGCTTTCGTTTGCCGAATGAGTCGATCCAACGCAGCTTTTGCCTGGTCGGCGTGTTCCTGACGAACCTTGCTGGTCAGCTTTCGAGCTCGCTTTCCTCGCACAACCTTCTGGATCATCAGTGCAGCTTTCGCTTGCTTCTGTTGCGTGGTCAGCATATACTGTCGATGTTCCTGCCGTCGGTTCAGCTCCCCACGTGCCAGTTTACCGCGTGCAATCGACTGAATACGTCTCGCCGCTTCTTGCTCTTCGAATTCAAGTGCGCGCTTTGCTTGCAGTCGCAGTTGAGAAGCTAAACGACCGTGGTAACCTCGCCAAAAGGCCTGGATCTTGAGTGCGCTGCGGTTCATGACGGTAAAGTTCATCCACTTGAGCTTCTCGTACCGCAGTCGCTGTGCCTGTCGGCGCGCGCGATATCCACGGAAGAGACATTGGATCCGCAGAGCGCTTGCAAGACGACGGAAGGCCAGCAGCTTCTGCGCTTCTCGAAGTTGCGTCTTCTTTTGGATGTATTGCTGACGAGCGTGCGTTGATCGCCACTTTGTCTGGATTCGGATTGCTGCGGCATATTCCAGCTGGCGTTGTTCACGCTGCGCTTTGTTTAGGCGCATATGGTACACCTCCCAGCGCGAACGATACGCTCGGTATCGTGTTTGAATCGTAAGAGCGGCTGTGAGTCTTCGCTTCTTCTCGTTGACAAGTCGACGTGCAAGCAGCCCGCGTGTGTGACGTTGGATCACAATCGAGCTCTGTACACGTTGTTGATGCAAAATGCGACGCCGTCGCTCTTTCCGCGCCAAGTAACTTCGCATACAGCACTGCAGCTGGATAGCGCTGTCGTGTTCTAGCTTGGCACGTTGAATTGTGCGCAGGAGAACTCGACGCTGATGATTTCGAAAACCACACTGGACGCGACGCGCCGCCAATGTCTCGCGCTGTACCTTGAAGAGTGCCTTGGCGACACGTTTCCCGTTATACCCACGGTAGCAACGTTGCAAAATACATGCTGCCTCGTGCTCCAACTTATCACGACACATTCTGGCGCAAGTACATCGAGCAAGGTGGCCTCGGACGAGCGCCTGGATGGTTGTTGCAGCAAGTCGTCGTTTCTCTCGCCAGCGCCACAGGCGAGCGAGCTTACCACGCATCACGCGCTGGATCTCGATTGCTGCTGATTGGACTTCGTTGCGTGCCTCGATCTCGCACTCGATCTTCCATTTTGTGAATCGTCGACGAAGTGTCTTGCGTTTCCACTTGTTCATGATCTCTGTCATCTTTTGACTGCCCTTGCACTTGAGGAACAAGTTGGCTTTGAGTTTGTTGCGCTCGTACATGAGGAACGCCTTCCACTTTTGATACGCCCGCGAGATTGTTTGCGATTGGAGACGCGAGAAGAGTTGCTGGACCTTCTCCATGCCCCAGCGATGGCAGTAGATCTGGGCTTTGAGGGAACGAACTGGACAGTTTTGCTGCACCCAGTGCACGTCTTCCCGTACCTTGGAGTTGAGTTCCTGAAGGCCATACTCAGCGATTGCGAGCTCACGACGCAGTTGAGTCATGTCTACTTGCGCACCAGGCCGCAAACACGTGGGTGTGGGGCGGCTGAAGTGACGATTGAACTGCTGAAGGTGCTTCTTCGATTGTACTGATGCGAGTTTGAGAGGAGGCAGTGGTGACGACGACGACAGTGGTGATGGACTCGAAGAAGTCGCGCTTGATTTACTTTTCCCATGCGATGGAGCCTTGATGCCGCCCTTCCGAGTCTGCATTCCGGGTCCAGTGCCGTGAATACCCATGGTTTTGGCCACGTGAAGCAGTCGCTTGCGTGCGCGCATGAGATCCATGAACTCATCAAAGCCGATCTCGCCGTCCCCATCCGTGTCAGCTTGTTCGATGACCTTGGCCAGTTCAGCGTCGTCCATGTCTTCTCCTGCGGCTTTGAGGAGACTTCGCAACTCTTCGGGCGAGATGGCACCGCTACCGTCCACGTCGTACTGGGAGAAGATGGTGTGGTACCGAGCGGTCATGGAATCCTCGTCATCTTCTTCGGGTGTGGTGCCAAAGGCCGCGTCGAGAGCTTCATACTCCTCCAATGTCAAACCAAGTTGCGCGGCGATCATGGCTTTTTGTCGACGACCGTCCTCCATGTCCTCCACGGACGGCGGCGGTGTAGAAGCTCGTGAAGCATCCATGTTGTGGCTCTCAGTAGTTCGCAAGGGAGACGTAGGATCTGCTGCTGCTGCTTGTCGTGCCTTGACAGCGTCCAAGCGAAGAGCTAGTTTTCTCTGGACCGACTCGGGTCGAGCGCTTCGTACTTGCTGGCTTCGTGTTCTCCTTCGCCTCCGTCTCCGTGCAGTCGTAACAGCAAGCGCCTCTAGACGGATTGGCGCGGGACGTGGCTTCCCGTGTGACCGGTGCTGTTGATTGTTGCTACTACTAGCAGGTCGACGACTTGTGGTCGGCAGTAGCGTTCGCAGACTCTCGACGTCAAGAAAGAACGGCGCTGAGGCCGACGACGCTAGTGGAGAAGCAAACGAATTGGTTTTGAGTGGAGATGGTAAGGAGGACGGCAGCGACGTAGTGGAGGAATCGATCGGATGGAAGAACGAGATACTCTGGAAAAGCCATGGCTCCTGTTGCTGCTGCTGAGTTTGTTTCTGCTGGAAGAGCGCCTGCTTCTTGGTCGGTGGCAGCACCGCCAGACTGGACGACGCCAGCGGCACATGGGGACTCTGATTTGTCATGTATGCCCGTGGTGCTCGGCTCAAGCTCACATGGCTCTCCAGGACTCCGTTGACGCTTTTAGCGATCCAGAAACGGCTTGGCGACCGAGTCATTGGAGCAATTTCGGTTCGCCATCACTCGTTATTTGCTGAAACTCGACCATGTTGAAGAAGTGATTCAGCCAATCCACGCAGACAAGCACGTGGACTTTCGCAGATGCGAACACAAAGGATCTTCCAGTCTTTCGTCACAGTTGACAAGTTGCCACGCAAGCCATGACGTCTCACGGTTTGAAGCCACCAGCGTCGCGGGCAGCTATGCGAGTGAGACGCGCCGGTCGACAGCTCGTGTTTCTGGGTGTGCTAGGAGCGCTTGTGTCCGCCTACGGGCTCTATGTAGAGCACCAGAAGCACAAACACAAGGACGGATACAAGGCACTGTGTGATTCCGAGTACTTTTCGTGCTCCAAGGTGCGTAGGTGGAGCCCGTTGACCTACTTGAACCGTTGACAGACAACATGTTCTACTAGGTGATGACGAGTGAGTACGGAAGTCTGCTGCTCTACCACGGCCTGGTGTCAAAGGGGTCGCTCTTTGACGTACCAAACGCGTTGCTTGGTGCGTATTATCATGGTTGAGTGCGGTTGCGATCGCTTACTCTCACCAATTGCATAGGGATCGGCGCCTACGGCCTCTTCATTCTCTATCCAGTGCTTCGATACTTGCCGTTCCACCAGCACTTCTACGTCCTTGCGTCGATCTGTTCCTTGGTAAGCTCACTTCAAAGCCTTTGCTGTAATTTGATGATGCGAATAGTCTGTCCGTCAGGCCATCAGCGCGTACCTTGCGTACATCCTGGCGTTTGTGCTGCGTGACTTTTGCCTCGTGTGCGTGAGCTCGTACCTGATCAACCTCGGTCTCTTCTGGAACTCGCTCCAGTTGACGCGCGGCCCCACGCACCGTCGCCGTCACGCGCACAAGAGTGATTAACGGAACGCAAGGGGCGTTGACGCTCGGAGTGTGCTTGTTACACATATTCTAGGAGTTCCCTCGTTGTATATCCGCCTGTTTTAACTGGAAATCTTCTTTGTGAGCCATCCCAATGGACTACAAGAGTCACAACACACACAAATCGTCAGTATTCATCAAACATATCCATCCATAACAGCACGAGAGACATACGCGCCGATCTTCCAGAGCTCGGGGACCTTGGGAAAGACAATGTGCGCGTCGTAGTTGACCACAAACGGCTCGTTCTCGCCCACGAACCCAATGGGCTTTCCCGCGGGGACACACTGGAAGTTGGTGGTGCCGACGCCGTCCGCCCAGCGGAAGCCGCGCTCGGTGAGCTTGAACACCTGCGTGATCTCGTAGACGTGCTCAAAGTGACGCACCGAGCTGTTGTCCGTCGTCGACATCTCGGGCGACTCGATGGCGCGCATGTCTTCGACGAGCATCGTCCACAGACTCTGCGTGATGCTCTCCACTTTCTCCGTGGACAAGTCGGTGGCCACTCCGCTCTCGTAGCAAATGCCCAGGCCACCGCACGAGCCCACGTACTCGTCTGTGAGCGCCACGCGTCCGTCTGCAAGCAGGAAACGAGGGTCTCGCAGCAGGATCTGACACGGCAGACGCGCAGCCAGTCGCTGCATGTCCGTCGAGAGGCCGTGCGCGTGGCCGGCGATGCGGATGAACGGCTCGGACGGCTTGTTGGTCGAGTGGAGATCCACGAGCACGTCCGTCTTGGCGAAGATCGCGGCCAGTTCCCTCGCGCGGTTCTCTTCGTAGGTTGATGACGAGGAGCTCGCCGTGAGGATCTCGGTCGTGAAGCAGCGATTGAGGTCGGCGTGCGGTGTACTCCCGCGTTTCCCAATGCGCAAGGCCTGCTCGTTGGCGTACACGAGCGTGACGACGGCGCCCGGCGCGAGCGTCGTGGACGTGGTGAGCGGGGAGGGCGTGAGTTGAAGCAAGGCGAGACGCAGCGCGTCCAGCACGCGCACGCCAATGCGCTCGTTGCCATGGACACCGCCCACGACCGTCACCCGCGGCCCTGTGCCGGCGCCCGGACGACGGAACTCGAGGATGCCATGCGCCAATCGGGTGAAGGAGTTATAAGCCCGCGTCATTACTCCGAGTGAATAATGTCATCTGTGTCCGCGACACGCCAAGATCCGCAAGTTGAAGCAGAGGGGGATCTCGCCATAACGGAGCGTCGAGAGAAGATGACGCGCGCGGAGAGGCCTCGATCGATCGCTACGAGACCACGGAACATGCTGGTGCTTTGCTGGACGCTGTTGATGGCGGTGGCGGTCGCCACGCCCTCGACCAGCGAGGTCTTGACGCAGCACATGTCGACCAAGACCATGTACCCCGTGCCTTCCCTCGCCGAGTTGAAGGAGGAGACGGAGGCGGAGAAGCAGGCGGCGCAGGAGAACGACGCGCTGTGTCGACCCGTGCAACTCAACTACGTCATTCGCCACGGCACGCGCTTCCCGACGATCAAGGACATTCGCCGCATCAACGCCACGCACGAGCGACTCACGCACGCGTCCGCGCCGCTCGCGTGGACGCAGCACTGGACGAATCCGTACGATCCGGACCGCGCCGGATGGCTCGCCGACGTGGGGGTGAGTGAGCTCATTGCCATGGGCAAGCGCCTCCGTCTGCGCTTTGGCGACGCGTTCCACCAGCACTTTAACAGCGACAAGTTTGTGTTTGAACACACGTACAAGCCACGCACCAAGCAGAGCGCGATGGCATTTGCCTACGGGTTCTTCCAGGAGCAGCTGCAAAGTGTGCTGTACCACACCGATCCCATTGGACAGGACACGGCGCTGCGGTTCTTTGACAACTGCCCGGCGCTGGACCTCGCCGTGGCTCGGAACAAGTCGGCGACCATCGAGCACAAGCGATACCGACTGAGCAAGCAGATGCACAGGAACCTACGACGCTTCCAACGCCTTGCCGGGCAGCCGCTCGAGCAGAGCGACCTGGAAGCGGCCTATGCGGCGTGCGCGTTCGACGTCTCGGTGCGTGGTCGACTGGACGAGTGGTGTACGCTCTTTGACCAGGAGCTGCTCTTTTCGATGGACTACTTCCATGACCTCAAGCACTTTTACAAGAAGAGTCATGGCAATGCTCTCGCCTTTGAAGTCGCCTCGCCATTGCTACAAGCGGTGCATCGCACCATGCTACAACGCATTCGAGGAGAGAATACCGTCGAGGGCCATTTCCGTTTCGCTCACGCCGAGACGATCCTGCCGCTGGCATCGCTGCTTAACCTCACGTACTTTGATCGCCACGCCAACGACCGAGAGGGTCACTTTCTCGCTGACACGCCGCTGGATATCGCAACGACACGCTCGTTTCGGGGTTCCAAGCTCTCGCCGTTTGCTGCCAACATCGGTTTTGTGCTGTACGAGTGTCATGACACCACTGGTCCAGTACCACCAACGTATCGAGTGCAGACCCTGTTTCACGAGCGAACCGTGACGTTTCCCGAGTGCGACCACGCTCGCTTGTGTCCGTTTGAGCGGTTCGAGCGAATGTTTTGGCAATGGATCCACGAGTACGACTTTTTCAGCGTCTGCGGTGTAAGTGGCTAGATGATGCATTCACATGTATTGGGTTTGAACAAAGCTAGTCAAGTTCATCGACGTTGGTGTGAATTGGTGGTGTTGTTTGTGTCTTCAGAGGCATACGAGCAGGAGCTGGAGGCGGCATCAGCACTTGCTCGGCCGGCATAGGGTGTAACATGGCGACATCCGCCTTGTCAAGTAAGTCGGAGGCCGTAACAGTGTTGATCAAGCACGTCGCCGGTGGTAAGATCACTTGATGTTGCTTCTGGGCTTTGAGTGCTTGTACTTTGGCTTTCGCTTTCTCTTGAATTCGCTCACGATGTGCCTTTTTAGCTTCCTCTCCCGGATCTATGGATACCTGGAACGCCGATTCGACGAAAGCATCGCGTCCTGAGACTGTCCCAACTCCGACCGTGGCACACTGATGCAGAATCTCCAGCCGTTGAGCGTCCACTGGGATCCCAGTGCTGCTTGCTGACGCGTTGCCTTCGTTCTCGGTGGCTTCTTGGTTAGACGGCTCTTGTGTCTTGCCACCCCAAGCGTCAGGTGCGTTCACGACCTGCTCCCAGCGTTGTTCGCGTTGTCGCTGGAGGAACTCGTAGTCCTGGATCGGTACAATTTTCTCACCAGAAAACGGGTTAATCTCCGGCGTCTCCTCTTGCTTCTCGCGCTTTGCCTTGTCAGCCTCATCTTCCTGGCGCTTACGTCGACCTTCGGCCATCATTTCCTCGAACATGAGGAAGTTCTGGTGGTCCCGATCGCGCTTTTCCTGTCGAATGCGATCCATTTCCTCTCGCTCGGCCTCTTGAGCAGCCTTATAGTCGCCATTCGCAGCTTCCAAGGCCTGTCCCCACGCCTCAACACGTCGTCGCTCTTCGTCAAACACTGGGCGATCATCTAGGTACTTGAGTTTCCGACAGCGGTAGATCATCGTCTTGCGATACTGCTTGATATGCTTGACGACGTCGTTCCCTTGCAGATAGAGCACCTTGAGACTCGGCATTTCCGCGAGGATCTCCAAAATCTTGGGGTCATTAATCCGATTACTCTGGATATCCAGCACGGCAAGCTTGGGTAATGTAAGGACATGCGCCAAGTCGTCTGCTGACACGAGGTAGTTGGACTTGAGCGTGAGACTCGTGAGCTGACTCATGTGGCTGAGGTTCTCAACGCGTGAGATCTGGTTCTGCGAGAGATTGAGCGTATCCAAGTCGAGTTGCGCATCGAGGTTTTCGATCTTTTGGATGAGATTCTCTTGGAGATAGAGCGTCTTGAGCTGCGTCTGGTGCGTCAGGCCCTCAATACGGGGCAAGCCGTTGCCCTCAAGCCACAGGACCTTGAGTCCCGTGTACTCTTCGAGGTTCTTGATGCATCGAAAGCCCTGTAAAGCGTATTAGCAGTGTATGTTCCATGGAAAACCAGTGACGCGTCCTACCTTGTAATGCAGATAGAGCTTGTCGTTGATCGAGGGAGTGACATAGAGATCGTGGTCACGACAGAGCTTCTTGAGGAACGCCTTTTCCATTTCCACCATGGGTGCTTCCTGGAGCGGGCCACTCGTACGAGGGCCAAGTCCACTCAATGAATGCCTCAAGAGCTCTTTCCACGAGTTGCCTTTGTGTCTCTTCGTGCTCTTTTCTAACATGTAGCGGATACAAACGACCTTAACAAACACTATCGTCAGTTACAAACCTCCCCTAGGATTGTGCTGCTCATGCTGCAGGCCTCTGCAAAGTAGGCTTTTCTGCCTATATCCTATTTTATGCTCATATAGGACTTTTCAGAACATCAAAAGTAGGATCTGTATTAACTGTATGGAAAATATATACAGAGAACGAAGGAAGGGTGGACGAAAGCACTTGATTCACTCGTCCGGATCTTCAGTGCTTTCTTCATTGATTGCATCTTGGTATCCAATGTCGTTGGCAAGCGAGATCAAGGCAAAGTACTGCTTCGCCTGCAGCTGGCCCTCGATTGCGTAGTTACTCAGGCATGATCGGTGCTGGCCTTTGATGCGTTTGAGGTCGCTGAAATCTCCTTCAACCTGATGCGTGCCGGGGGATACCGCTGCAAAAGCTGCGAGAAATTTGATCAAGTGCCAGTATTTGCGTTCGGGATCGACTTGTCTCCAAGCTCCCTCGAATCTCTCGCGCTTGCTAGAATCCAACAGTCGCTTGAACGCACTGTCCGACTTGGACCGACGCAAGAAGTTCTGGTATTCCGTCCAGATGACTGTAGTCGTGGTGTCACCAAATGCTGCTTTCAACCTTTCTTCGTGCAGCCGAATGAGATCGCGAATTGCTGAAGGTTTTAAGTCAGGCAGCTCCGCCGGAAGGATCGTTGGAGATGGCGCGTCGTCATAGTTGACTTCGATGGAAAGATTCTTAACCCCAACAATGAACCTTGCAATTGCGTGCACCATGCCAAGCACGACTTGATCTTGGATGGCCAGTGGGAGTTCGTTGTACATGTCTTCAGAGCTGTACGAAGCCATCTTTATGAAATCGGACACCTTGGTTCGGCTCACGATTGGTTCTGTGCCATCTGAATCTTCCTCGAACTGCATCTGAAAGGTAGTTGCAAGCTCAGTCAATGCTCGGTCCTGAGCGTGCTTCGTGACGTTCTGGTACTGCATCTTCTTGAAGCACTTCTTGATGGCTTTGGTGAGGTCAGCCAAGACGAACAAACACAGCCACCAAGTGCTACTTGGCTTATTGTACGTCTTCCCTTCATGACATTCCATCAATTGCTCGTACTTCTTCGCCATGAATTTGCACGTATGGTGATAGATTCCCATCGAGTAGTGGCGTAGGTTGGGCACTTTCCCACCACAGAGCGAACCGTATCAAACTTGCGCGTGAATGTGATCTCGCTTCCTAACGTAGAGCGGAAGGCCGCGATCTCGTCGAACGCCTCCAAAAACTCGTCCACAAGTAGGTTCAGTTGATGGCTACCTCACCAGTTAATCGATATGCCTCTGCCCCCAACTTCCTCACACGCTAAACGAATTCTTGTTGAGACACCTTGACGACATCCAAGCATCGTCGCCGCACCATCGCTCGTGATACCAATGTGCTTGTTGAGAATCGAATCGTCGAACACATTCTTCATGACGTCCAACACCAGATCGGAGTAGTTGAATCCAGAGTGGGATCGATCTTGCATGGGAATCGCAAGTAGATGATAGTTGTGGAGTTGTCCGTTGAATCCAAACGACATCCGTACGTCAAGGTAGCCCTCAGAGTCGTGTGACGCGCCATCAGCCGTGATCGAGAACGCCCACGTCTTCCTCATGATATGGCGGAGCGCGCACAGGTTGATGGCAACGAGATGGCGAATGCAGCGACCGATCATCTTCTCGTTTGGCTTACCGAGGCTCATGTTGCCGGTGGCCTCTCCAAAGATCACGAACAGACGAGCTACAGCTCGAAAGCTTGATGATGTGTTGATGCACTGGATGATCGTATCAAACTGCTTCCGTTTCTCGATTTCAATCAGGAATCCATCTTCTGTGTCGATGAAGTCGTCCGAGAAGCGAACTGGGCCGATATAGTCGTCCGACACGATGTATGACTGGCTGTGCTCTGGCTCGTTACTCAGCAGTCTGCGAATGACCGAAGCGATCCCATTTGGCACCCAGACTTGGACACTAGATCCTGCCGTAAGAAACGGATCAATCTCTTTCTTGACAGCGAAGAAGCTGCGGAGCTCCTCTGGCGGTGCCAGATTATCGCGTAAAGCAACATACTCAGCCCACTTCTTTGGATGCTGATTCTCCATATGCTTCTGGATGTTGTCCGTGCGGAATTTGGTAAAATGCTGCGTGGTCGTCCTGTTGGCACGACATCTTTTCGAGATAAGCGCATCAAAGACAGTCACTTGTGGCCTCTCCTCGCGACCGAAGGTTTGGCAAAAGCGGCAAGAAGCTTGAATGACGTTCATGTTGATCCGCGCAGGTGTCAACCCAAACTCGAACTCGTACTTGTTGAGCCCCTTGTTCCGCTCGTCGGTCTTGCATTTGGTGATCTTCGTCTGCCGTAGGACGTTGTTGACGTCACGATGGGATGCAACCTTCTTCGAGGGCGAACCTGAATGCTTTCCTGGGCGATTAGCGTTGCGCTTGGTCGAGGCCATATTCAGGAAACCGTACACACTTGAGTGGGAAGCTGGCGCTGCTTAGTCCGTGTCAGTCCGTGACTATCATGGAGACCCTCCTAGACAGCACATCCTCGACTATCCTATCCGCCAGCTCGTCCTCAATGGAAGCTCGTCCTCAATGGAAGATTTTCATGTGATCATGGTCCGATCTCATCCCCAGAAATGGCCGAAAACCTGGTTTGAAAGTAGGATCTCTAGATAGGTTTTCTGGACCTTTTCGTAACACATATCCTATTTTGCAGAGGCCTGCTCATCAGCTGCCTTGTACACTCCATCTTCAAGCCCGTATCTTCCTGCCGAGCTTGACCACAGGATTTATTCGAAGCAAGGGGCATGCGCATGGAGAGGTGTCGACTGGAGATCCAAACAAACTTCCATCAAGATATCTGGAGCATCATCTTCCCTCACTTCCATAGGCAAGAAGCAAGGAAGGAACAGAAGGGAAGGAAGAGTTGCCTTCTGAAGAACGACACCAAGCAGCCTGCTGCTCCTCCTGCTCCCCAGCCGCCTAAAGATCTCGAAAGATCCGAGAAATCCAGCAGAGCTTGACGCTCGAGACTGAAGCAGCAGTTGCGAGGCAAATCTAGACACACCCACGACACAGAGCGCTTGGTGTCAACTACCATCTTCGTCCTTCAGCCTCCCACTCTTGAGACTTTGAACTTCAACTCGCTCGGTTTCTTTCGTGATGCTGGCGAGATGACCTCATATTCCCAAAACACGCTAGTATACCCTGTTTAGCAAAGACGAAGATGGATAACGGATCTACCTTGTTCTGCATCATAAGAATTCTATCCCACTTGTTTTGCTTGTCGCTTTCCGCCGTCCTTGAGACCACCTGGCTGGTTGCGAGCGCATAATGGATGTGCCGGCGCTTGAAGCTGCGTCTGAGCCGACTCGCCGGCAAATCCGACGGCTCAGATGACGACGGGAGAAGGAAGACCGCGTCAGCTGCGGCGGAGAACGGCAACTTGGCTTCAAGCAACGCGGACATGGAGCGGCAAAAGGGACGACACGCTTGGACACTCGCGAGTGTACAGAGCGACGTCCGTCTTCAGGACGGGGCGTGCCGACGGTAATGCAAAGCAAGGCTCAGTCGGCAATTTGCCTTGCATCGCACAAGTCTCGAGTCAAGTCTTTGTGTGCCATGCGCCAGTTCTTCGCAGTGGTTCACGTGCTGTTTGCGCTTTGCGCACTCGCAGTGAATGCCCAGATCCTCGCTCGGAATGACGATGGTACGGGGATGCACATTTACTTCCGTACGGCCTGGACGACGCCGTACATCCACTACAACACGGGAGCTGGGTGGACGACGTCGCCGGGTCTCAAGATGACGGCGAGCACGGATCGCGTGCACTTCCCGTCGGAAGCTGGATGGTTCCGCTTTGATGCCATTGCCACTTCGCTCGAGTTCGTCTTCAACAGTGGCGCGGACGTCTGGGACAACAACAACAATCTCAACTACAAGGTCACAGCAGCTGGCACGTACGTTGTCACCAGCACGGTCACGACGCCGCCCAACCCTCTTGTGCAGGTCAAGGCGAGTGATGGCACCGGTCTTCACATCTACTTCCGTACGGCCTGGACGACGCCTTACATTCACTACAACTCAGGCGCGTGGACCACGTCGCCGGGTGTCAAGATGGTCGCCAGTACGGACTCGGCGTTCCCAGCGGGTGCTGGCTGGTTCAAGTACGATCTTCCAAGCTTGACGTCGCTCGAGTTTGTCTTTAACAATGGACAAGATGTCTGGGACAACAACAACAACGTCAACTACAACGTGCTCACGGCGGGTACTTACGCACTCACAAGTACGTTGACGACGCCTCCGTATCCGATCCCTTCGGACCCGAACGCTCCAACGCCTACCCCAACAACGATCCCTCCATCGAGTGGATGCTCGAACTACGAGGGTCTTGATACATGTACGAGCAGCGCTCAGGTTTCTTACCCAGACAGCATTGAAGCACGTCGTTGGCAAACACCAGCACGCAACTCATCAAGCTGGAGGTCTGAGTTCCAGGACTACCGCTCGCTTCAAGGCTACGCTCATGTTGTGTACGCATCCAACCGTCTCTCGGCGACCGTGACTGTTCGAACGGTGTTGCGCGTCACCTCTGGTACTACTTGTACATACACTTATAATGGTGCGAGCTCGACGTCGAACCAGTATAGTGCTACGTCGTCGCTCATGGCAGATCTCAACATCGTGGTCAAGTGTGTCAACGGTGCTTCGACTTGGACGCTCAACTTGGAGCCTGTCAACTTTGTCTGGCAATCCACAGGTGTGGCTACTCCTGCAGGGTTCGAGAATGGCCAAAAGGGCGCGATCGTCGACATGTTTGGCTGGCCATACGCTGATATTGAATCGGAATGCAAGGACTTCCTCGGTAAGGCAGGATACCTTGGTGTCAAGATCAACCCACCACAAGAGGCTGTGTTGTCTGATGCGTGGCCTCAGGATGGTCAGCGCAACCCATGGTACTACGTCTACCAGCCCGTGAGCTACCGTCTCGTCTCTCGCATGGGCACGCGTGCTCAGCTTCGTTCGATGATTCAAAGCTGTCGTGCCAACGGTGTGCGCGTTTACGCTGACGCTGTTGTGAACCACATGACGGGCAGTGGAAATGACATTAACCCGACTCATCGCAAAGGCACTACGAGTTCGTGCAGCAATTGGGGGCCCAAGTCAAGTGCTGGCATGTCGCCTTACTACACGCACAACTTCCAGTACCAAGTGAACGCCCAGACCGGCCAGCGTCCAGCCGCGGAGTTCCCAGCAGTGCCATTCGGTCCATCGGATTTCCATTGTGAGCGTACTCTGAACTCGTACACGGATGGTTTCTCGCTTTCGAATGGCTGGCTTGTTGGGTTACTGGACCTGAACACAGGCAAGCAGAGTGTCCGAGAACGCATTGCTCAGTACTTTGTTGATCTTCTCGGCATTGGGTTCAGTGGCTTTCGTATCGATGCAATCAAGCACATGGGTCCAACCGACTCGGCGGCGATCATGGGGCTCTTGAACACGTACATGGGTGGCAGCTTCCCAGCCGACTTTATCATGTGGGGTGAGGTCATTTTGGGTGGAGAAGCCGATTTGCTCGCTTGTAACGCGGCTTCCGGCTTCAACTTCTACACGGAACTTGATCAGCGCTACGCCGCAGCTGGTATTTCAGCCACCGACATTGCCAAGCTCAAGATCTGGTCATCGGATTATCCCGCTACTTTCCCTGCGTGCGGCAGTTGGATCCTCCCAGCGTCTCGCTTCGTCATTCAGAACGACGATCACGACCAGCAACAGCCCGGCTCGACCTCGCGCGACATGGGGACCAAGGGCAGTGTGCTCGTGACGAGTCGTAATGTGGCAGCGCACCGCAACTTTGAAGTCCAGCTGTTCACGCGCCGTGAGGCCGACTGGAAGATCAAGGTCGTGCTGAGCTCCTTCACCATCTTCCCGGACAACACTCCTGCGGGCTTCCCGGACGGCTGGTCCGACTGCAGTGGCTTTGACACGTCGGCCGGCCAGACCTGCTCGCGCTCGGTGCCGTACGAGAAGGCGTTCCGTGCTGGCTCATGTGGCTACACCGTGGAGAACTTTGCCTCGGTCGGCAAGTACACGCGCGTGCATCGCGACTTGCAGATCGTCAACGCCATGCGAAGCTGGGTCGGCATGAGCACGGTGACAGCGAGTCAGGTGGGCATCACGGGCTCGTGTTAATCGCGTAGTGAGTAAAAGTAATGGTTTGTATGCCTTAATGGAAACGTGAAAGTAGTGTTCTTTGCATCAAAGCTCCATCTAGGACGTCGAACACTCGAACTGCCATTGCCATGTTGAAGATGACATGTCGTATAAAATGCCAGAGGTTTCAACTAGCCCCAAAACCGACAACATGTGGCATTAGTTAGAGCGGTATATGCTTTTTAAGAGGGTAATGCGTTTTAGCCAATCACAATGGAGTGCAGAGTGTTGGTCGTGTTCTTGTCGGCCCCACCATCCGCAGGGTTGCCGCATGAGGGGCGAGTGGTGTTGCGCGATAAGAGTCTTCCAGAAGATAAAGGGGTCATCACGCGACGACGATGGGCGGGAGGAGCGCGTCGAATGCCGCGTGGGAGGGCCACGCGGAGCTGCAGCGCGCGCTGGAAGGCCTCGCGACGGCCAAGGGCGTCTCCGCCAATCGGGTCAAGGCGGTGGCCACAGCGGCGTGTCAGTACACCAAGGTAACGGTAGCAACGACTGAGGGGCGGAGCGAGGAACATGGGTGGGAGAATGACGATGGTGTGTTGATAGGACTACAAGCGCGTGGTGCACGATGTCGAGGTGTTTCTGTGGAAGGCTGAGCCGGAGCATCGACTCGCAGGTGAGAGCACAAGCCGTGTGACCATGAAGGAGCGTCTCTTCTAATGGTGTCTCTTCGTGGTTTGACTAGGACTCTACGCGATGGATGCGATCATGCGACAGGTGGGAAGCCATTTGGACGACGAGGTGATGGAATGGCGGTGCTGATATGACGTGTGTTTGGTGCAACAGTCGCAAGGCAAGTTGCGTGCGAAAGATCCGTTTGTGAAGCGCTTCTTGTTGCACATGAACCACACGATCAGTGCAGTGAAGAAGCTGCCGGCGGATCAACAGGTGCGTTCAAATGAACGAGGTGGTGATGGAGGCAGGCGTCTCATACTGGCGGGTGCTGCAGATCAATATCTCCCATGTGTTTGAAGAATGGCAGACGCGTGGATACTATACGTCCGAGGAGATTGAGGAAGCCGGTGGATACATGTATTCGATGAATAACCCCGAACGACTCAAGGACACTCAGGTGCGTTGCTACTCTGGCGTTGGCGTGGATTCTTCGTGCAATCCACTAACGAAGATTCCCTTGAATACGTGCAATAGCAGTCAGCAAGTGCCCTGAAAGCGAGCCCAACCCATTCCGATGCTGCCTCGAAGGAGAAGCTGGCTTCGTTGCTTTCCATCATTAAGAAACAGAAAGAGCTCCATGAAACCGGTCAGCAAGACTCAACGTCAGCCCAGGGTCAAGGAAACCCATCTCCGCTACTTCCTCTGCCAACACCAAGCGGTCGCCAGGATGCCCCACACCAGCAAGAACGAAGAGACAGAGACCGTGACGACAGATACCGTCGCAGTCCGGAGCGCTCGCCTCCTCGAAGCCGTGACGACCGATACCGTCGTAGCCCGGAACGTTCTCCTCGAAGTCGAGGTATCCGAAGAGACGAGGAAGATCGCCCCAGCTCCTGGGACCAGTCAAGTCGTGACCCAAAGAAACCGCGTGGTTCACGTTGGGGACCTCCACGACCTAATGGAGATGCCGTTGACGGCGGAAGACCACCTGCAATTGATACATCGGGGCAGTATGCTCCTGGTAGCTCTCTTCGTCAGAACGATCATTTCCCTCCTAATCGATTTGATGGTCCACCACCTGGAGCGTATCCTCCATACCAAGGCCCTCCACCACCGTATGGATCAGACCCGTCCCAGAGGGGAGACCGAGGACCTGGCGGGCCGCGCGTACCTTCCCCTGGCTTGGAAAGGGGACCACCACCACTTGATCGTGATAGATTTGGTCAGGGTCAGACCAGGCAGTCACCTCATGGTGCACGAGACATGAGAGATGGACATGGTTTTGAAGCTAATGCAGGTCGTCCCGATCGACCAATGTCTTCACAGCATCCTCCGACGCCTTCCGACCGAGCAGGAGGCTTTGGGCCATCCTCATATGATCATCCACCGCGATCCAGTCCACATGGAAGCGGACCCCCAGGAGACAAGATTCCGGGCACTTCGGGCGAAGTTTGTCGTAAGTTTCTCGCTGGACGTTGCACCTTTGGCGATCGATGCTGGTACGAATGCTACTTTTGTGAATACATGACACGCCTTGGCGGGCGAGAGAGAGGAGAGGCAATGATATTGACGACGGCTTGCTGTGTTGTTGTGTCTATTGTGGGCTGTGGTGACCTTTGCAACACCCGACCAAACCAGGCATGTCCATGACCAACAAGCGCCTCCAGCGGCGATGGCACGCCCACGTGTCGAGATCAATCAAGCCCGACGGAAAACAGTGCTCTGTAGCAACTTCCCAGCAGGAAACTGTCGCTTTGGTGATCGATGCAGGTACGATAAAGCAACGAGTCAACTCTACGAGCTGGTGATTGATAATACTCGTTTGTGTCTTGGGTATTTGACGTAGCTTTGCACACGGAGAAGAAGATTTGGACAAGTCGGCCGTCGGCAAGCGTCGTCCCAGCCCGCATGGCTCGTATGACTCACGATGGCAGGCAGACGACAGTGGAGCTAGTGCGTACACTCGACCCTCTGCATCTCAACCTGGTTCACCTCAATCTAGACCCACTTATGGTTCAAACGTTCCTGTACATAATGGTACTTACGGTGGACCTGGAGGTTACTCAGGCGCGCCAGCAAGTGGCTACAACTACCTCGCCTCGGCCTACGGTGGCAACTACCAGGGATACTCGGGTCCGAATGGTGGCCAGGGTGGAAGCAACTATAACACCAGTTACGCCATGCCAAGCCAGGACTCCCATGTGGGAAATGTTCAATATACCTCCTATGCAAGCAGTACAAGCCAGCCAAGTACTAGTGGTGGCTCTGTGACGACCGAGAGCCGACCAGCCACCTCGGCAAACGGGCCAGGGATCCCATCCCCCGCGACCATCCAACCACCAAGAGCCACTCCAGCTGCCCCTGTTGCGCCATCAACGCGTGTGAAGGACGACGACGACGTAGAAGCCAGTGGGCCCGAGTTCACGTTGCAGTACGACGACGACGACTAGTCGAGTCCCTCAGGGTTGCCCGGTCCCTAGGTCCCTAGGTCTCAGAAACCTAGAAACCTTGGACGGTGTCACCCACTCACCCAAGCAAACCAACCAAAACGCAGTCGACGACTCGTGTAAACCCTATGACGGACGTGTGTCGTCCCGTGGGTTCTGTCGCCGGCCAGTCGCTGTCTCGCGCTTGTAGGAACGAATAGCCACGAAGAGTAGCCTCGTAGCTCTTGACATAACATGTAGCCACCTTGGAGATACGACGTGTTGCGATTGGTCAAAAAGCCATTGACCCAGATTACCCGCTGACCGGATGGCCATCACATCGTAGTGGACGACGATGACGGCGGGACCGACGGCGGACGCAATGGAAGAGAAGACGGCGCGTCTCGTCGTGGAGGAGAGCGAGAGCGAGGAGGAAGATGACGCGCCGCTGCTGCCGACGGACCACACGCGAGGCGAGAACCGCGCGGCGAGTCGCATGGCCCTGGCCGTCGTCGTCAGCGCTCTCTTGGCGTACGCGGTCGCCTTCACTGTGAGTCGGATGGACGGCGGTGGGTTTGAACTGATGGGGAAGCCACTCGAATGGCACACGTTCGCGACCAAGACGGTGTATTGGGACCAGCGGGACGACATGAAGGAGACGGCGGTGCATGCGCAAACACCGCAAGCCGCGAGCGTGGAATGTGCCGACATGGAACTGACGGAAGAGGTTGGCCTCGAGTCGCTTCGGCTTGTTCAGACACAGCTCGTCGCTCGCCATGGGATCCGATACCCGACTCTGGACAATACGCTGGAAATCCAGAGTCTGGTGTCGAAACTCGCTCCGTTTGCCGACAAACTCCCCGTCTGGCTGCGTAACTACACGTTGCCGTACAACGAGAGTGTGGAGGGTGAGTTGGCTGACGCGGGATACGCTGAAGTGCAGCAATTGGCTCATCGCATGCTCAAGTTGCATGGTCATCACCCGCATCTCTACTCGCCCGACACGTTCCGTCTCGCCCACACGCATGTGAGACGTACCAAGGACTCGGCTCATGCGTACGACACGAGGTTGCTCTTTGACGATGGAGCTGCTGTTTAACTGGGTTGTTTGTGTGTGTATAGCTTTGCTTCTAGCTTCTTCCAGAATCCCCTCGACGTGAATTATATCGAGTATCCAAAGGAACATGTACGGTTGATCTGTTACTCGATGAGGAAAGCCTCAACGCTGATCTCGTGAGTCCTCTTCCTTGTAGGACCCAGTTCTGCGCTTTTTCGACGCGTGTCCGCGGTATCAGCAGCAAGTCAAGCACAACAAGACCGCCTTCCACGAAGTGACGGCGTTTGCCAGCTCGTCCCTCATGACAGAGAGTCTGGCGCACTTGACGCGGGCTTTGGGTCTCGAAAGCGAAGCAGCAGGCCTGGAACTGACCATCAAGGACCTTTCGTCTGCCTTCTCGGCGTGCGCGTAAGTGATTGGATTCGCATGCTGAGGACTCCTGACAAGTAACTCATCTGGTCTCATGTATCGTACAGATTCGACATTGCTATCTACCAGATCGATGAGCAGTGGTGTTCGCTCATGCGGCCAGACATCATCCACGCTATGGACTACTACGACGACCTGAAAGAGTTCTACCAGCTCGGCGGCGGGTACCCGATCAATTACGAAATGGCTGCGGTGCTGCTTCAGGACATCTTCAAGTCGATTGAGCAGCGGATCGCCGGCTCTTCTCGTCTCCAGGGCGACCTTCGCTTTGCTCACGCGGAGACGACGCTCCCACTCATGACACTTCTGGGGTTCGGCGATCGCACTCCACTCACTGCCGAGTTCTCACAACACGAGATCAAAACCCGTGGCTTCCGTACGTCCGTGTTGGCGCCGTTTGCCGCCAACGTCGAGTTCCGATTGTTCTCGAAAGAGAAGAACGGATCGTCCAAGGAGAACGACTACTTTGTCCAAGTACTCGTCAACGAACGTTCGGATGTCGCTGTTCCCGGTTGTCATGGCCACGTCTTTTGTCCGTTGAATACTCTCAAGTGCCTTTGGCGAAGGTGGCTCGAAGACTATGACCTCTCCACGCAGTGTGCGGTCGACGCCTAGAAACCCACCGTTCAATAGATGTTTAATGTTTATGGGTTGCTGCTGATCTTGCCGCCGTCAAGCCCTCGTCGGGCGAAAGGCATACCCTAAATAGCCCTAATAGGGCCAAATCGCGTTCAAGCGTCACATGAAGAATCGGTGAAGCACTATGACGCATCACGCCGAAAGCGTCGTCTCAATGCGTCGCTCTGTGTGAGCAAAACACCGAATATGGAGACCGGTCCTATGAGTGCGAACGAAGAAGGCGGAGTCGACACGAAAGTGCCAGTGATGGAGGTACACGACGGAAATGAGCAACAGAGTAGTGTCGATTACAGGGGCAATGCGTCTTCAACGCAATCAGAAGCACTTGGTTCGAGTGGGATCCTTGATACGGTGGTGGAAGTTCAAGTACTCGAGTTCCGTGGTCTGTCGTCATCGTGGCTCGCGTCGGTTCGCAAGTACGAGCCAGCAAGTGAACTGCAGCTCGTTGCATCGTGGATGACGTGTGCAGCAACTAATTCCAAGCGCAAATCAACTTCAGAGGCAAAATTCAAGATTTCTAAAGAGCTCATCCGGCAGTCAGTGTGGCAATTTCCGGATGCTGCTGTAGTTCAGCTGCGCGTTCATCCTCTCACTTCAAATCATGCGAATCCGCTCGTGATGGAGTTGGTGATGGCACCAGCTGATCGATCGCAGTTATGGAAACTCTCAATCGCATTTTCTGTGCGCAGGTTTCTCAATATGGTCCGAAACACCGAGTCATGCATCGTCGAAGCTCGTGTGTGCGATCAGGACGACCAAGCCGTGGGTACCTCACGGCTACGGCTCCGATGGGGACCAATGGACTCGCTTGTATCTCCAGTCCCTAGTGATTCTATCATCCTGACCAAGCAACCGGGGAACCTATCGGTCCAGATCCTCTCTGTTGATCGACTGAGCACACCCACATCCGACGGAGCGAGCATAGTGTGGCGTATCCGTTCTCTCGGTCAAAGTATGAAGAGTGCATTTCTCTCTCCACCGATCCAGCTGAAGGGTGATATATCCATGATCGAGACCAGTGTTGATGTCGAGGATATGCTAACGGATGCCATTATCATCGAGCTCGTGAGATGCCATCCACGCGAGAGAAGCACGGTTATCGCGTGGACCAGCGTACCGGTCGGGCATGGCGAAGATGTGAAGGCCCCTCTATTAACGACAGGAACGGACGTTTGTGGTCATATTCAGTTGGCCCTGAAGGCCCGCTCTGTTGTGGACGACGAGGATAGTGTGGGTCATTCCCTCGCCGCTTCGATCCTTGGTGAACATGCGTACGCAACCTTGAGAGTAGGAGATGTCCGTGGCGACATGGAGATTGAGTTCATCCTAGTAAGTATACTACCACTCGACACAACCTCGACCCAGGACGTCAGCGTTCGTATGCAGCTTGTACCAGGAACGTGGTCAGCGTCCAGCCCACGCCTACGAGTTTCTTCGTCCGGATTTGCAGAATGGCCGGAATCTCACCGACGAACCATCCAGTGGTCATCCAAAGAGCGTGTTGTCCCCAGTCTTCGTTGCGATGTAAACCTTCAACTCCAGAAAATGCCCGAGAAGTCACCAGCACTTGTCAAGCAGCTACCCAGCTCAAAGATCAACTCGATGATCCCTCCCTTCGATTATTCTGGTGTAGTGTCGGTTGATCTCCCAGCTTTCTTTGCTCATCCCGGGGTCTGGTCAACTCTTGAGGTTTCAGTTCCTCTTCGGTCGACAGACCGCGATTTACAGTCCACCCCAGCACCATCGGCATCTGTTCAGATCAAACTGCGCTTCGTCGATGGAACTGAGGACGAGCATGAAAAAGCGGTTTCGAATGGAGAAGCGCAGTCTGAGCTTCGTGGTCGCTTGTCTATCGCGTCGTTGTGTGCGTCAGGTCCGTTTTTGATGCGAAACAACTCCCCATCGTCTACAGAATACTACGTTTCTCTTCAATGCGGTAAAGGACAGGCTCCTCAAACGCGGTGAGTCCATCCGCGAAGGAGTACCTCAATGTGAGTCCCTGGTCTCACTATGTCTTTTCGAGTAGAACTGTCAAGGTAACCGGGGAAGGAGAATTGGTATGGAAGGATCCACTGGTCGGATTGATTTCCAAGTTGCCAGCTCCTCTGGTTGTCCTTTCGTTGTATCAGCGGTCACAGGACCAGAAGAACGATCCAGATGTGATTGTTGGGGTTGTCGCCTTGCCTGTCTTCCCAACTATCCTGTCGGATAATCATCTCGTGGGATTCGCACTCCCACTTGTCGCTAGTGAGAAAGGAAATGGCGGCGGTGCGCGCAAACGTCAAGGCGTTCTTTCCTTCGAGATGCAATTCGTTGCGTCCACTGCGAGTGCCGCGAGTGTTTCATCTTCGACAGGAACTCGGTTGGTTCTCCATCAACTGATCGGATGGCGTGAAGGCGGCTTGATCCCACCATTAATACGTCATATTCGGCTCCAGGTCCTGCTAGTCGGCGCTACGGTAAGTGAGACTCTATGGACGCACGAGTCAGAAGTCTTGGGTGTACAAACACAGTCGCCGACGCTTTCCCTTGATCTCGTTGTCACATTGGATGAAGCAATCAGGAAAACGCGCGTGAACTTGTCCAAGCGCCTGGACCTCGTGGTTCGTGTCTGCGATGTGGACCGAAATCGTCTGGGCCAAACCATCATCCCGGTTCGCGGAAGTTGGGAGAAGCTCATGGAGCGTGAACAGGAAGCTTTGCACAAGATCTATAGATCATCGACGAGTGGGGACCCTGAGGCAGTCGCACAGATCCAACTAACCATTGAAAAGGTGAGTTCGACCAGCAACGTGATCAAGGACGTCAGGGATCCTGCGGACGGATGGCTATACGTTGAGATTCTTGAGGCTTTCAATGCGTCTGTTACAAGTCAGAAAGAAGAAGCTGCTGTCCAAATCGCTCTTCAGTGGGAGGTAGATGTCGAGAAAGCGTTGCGACCGAAGCCATGGAAATCGAGAAAACAGTGGAGCACCCGCAGCGGCGAGTGGAGATGGGTTGACGAGTTTGCTCCGTTCCCTTATCATTGTGAGAAGCCGTGTACTCTGGAACTCTCAATCCTGCTGTCCACAAATGGCGACCAAGCATCAACGAGTGCACTGGATATCGAAGCAATTGTTCATGGAGCCTCGGAATCTCCGCATGAAGAGTGGATTGCGATCGATACGAGCCAGCTTCATGTCCGATTTGTTTATCTTCCAGCAACTGCTGGCTACTTGTCTGTCAAGATCAATAGCGTGACAGTCTTGAGAACGTCCAAGTTGCCGTATCCCATTGATCGAGTTGCCCTCAAGTGCAGTGATGGTTCCAACTCCACTTCGAGCAAACCTCAAGATATCGCCCTTGCTGACGCTACTGAAATGAGCGTCTTACAAACTCTTGTTAACGTAACAGCCCGCCTCTCGCTTGATTTTGCCCGTTCGCGACCACGATCGCCCTACCTGACGATAGAAGCCGTGGGTATGTCATCTACCTTGGGAGAAACTCGAATTGGTCGGGCCTGTGTGCCTCTGGTGCCGCTGCTTTCGACACAAACTGACCAATGGCTGGTGCTTCTTGCTCCTGACGACCTTACAATTCAATTTTCGGCGATGCACTGCTCGTTCCAGTTCCGACAAGCGACAGCCCCATCGACATCAGGCTCCTTGGCAGCGATTCCACCAGAGATCGCATCTCATGACGAGTGGCATCGCATCTCAGCAGCTGTGATGGCGATCTGGAAGAAACTCTTCTATTACTTGGACGCCGACCGCAACGGAAAAGTCGATCTGGACGAGTTCAAGTCGCTGTTTCGAGACCACTTCAAGCGTACGCACTGTCTGAACAGCGTTCGTACGGGTGACTTGACAGATTACTGTGATTTTGTAGTGTTCTCGAGTACTTCGGGCGGCCAGACTTTGCTCAGACTTCTCACGACACAGCCAAAGTCGGACATATCCGAGTCCACAGTCGAACACCTCTTTCACGAAATGGATATCAACGACAACGAGGTATTGTTGAACAACTGGGAAATGGGATATTAAAACTCACGTCTGGGTGGTGCCTAGGAAATCGATTGGAACGAGTACATTATGTTTCTTCAAGCGAAGCTTCACGCAATCGAGCCAGTGGAGGCATCTGTAACACCGCCAATTGAACCGCTTACTGAAGACTCGACGCAAAATTCATCCAAGCAGACCGAATTGCGTCGGAAGCGTCGGGAAGACCCACTGTCTCCATGTACAGCGAATGGCTCTCAAAGAAAGACCGAGAGTGTTCGCGCGCCGACGCTCGCACGACCGGACCGATTATTAGGAAAGAGAAGCAGCAGTCGCGTCAATGGATCAGCCAGTCGTGTTGCGAGTAACGAGCGATGTCTCTCGCGCTTCAAAGTGTCTGAGACTCCAGAACTCGAGCTCCTACGAGAAGAAAACGCACAAGTGCGAGCTCAGTTGCGAGCGGTTGAAGCCCAGCTGGCGCTGGAGCAGCAACGATCCCGACGCCAGAATGAAGCAATGCAAGCTCTTCAACGCCAGCTCACTCAGTTCCAGCTCCAGCAGCATAAAGCTCGTGTGGAGGAACAGACCAAAGCCCAGCGAATTCAAGAAACGATCCAGAGGCACGAGCAAGAGCTGCTTGTGCGGGAGGCGACTCGAAAGAAGCACCAAGCCGCTTCAATCGTGTTGCAATCGCGCGTTCGAACTCGTCTCGAGACGAAACGATACCAGGCACTTCGAATGACTCGATGGAATGCCTCGGTTCGGATTCAGTGCTGGTTTCGAATGATACAAGCGCAGAAGTGGCTCAAAGTCCAACGAGAACTGGCAAGAATCAAGCGTCTCCGACATACGTCAGCCACACGACTACAATGGTTCGCACGGTATCATCTCTGTCGAAAAGAGCGTCAGCTGTTGATTGGAGCACGGAATCTCGCTGCGACTATCATTCAAAAGTACACGCGTCGGCTGCAAGCTCTGCGTGAGCGACACAGTAGAATGCGTGCAACGCTCAGTGTCCAATCAAGAGTCAAGCTGTGGCTTGCCCAGCGCGAAGCCGATCGGCTTCGCAGAGCAAGGGATGTCCTTCGTCATCGATTGCGTGGCTGGGCATTGAGACATCGGTGGAATCACGTGCAATGCAGCATCCGGAAAATGCAGCGTTGGTGGCGAGTGGCTTGCGATCAGCGATGGGAATATATTGCTCGATTGGAAGCAGCAGTGTGTATCCAAGCAACGTGGAGAGGTATTCTCCATAGAAGACGATGGGCGAGGGGAAACTATGAAGCCCAAGCCACGCTTACAGAAAATCAAACAAGCGAGGACGCCGACGCCATCCCATTGGCAGATCTCGTGGAGAGCAACTCGTTTGCTCTCGAATCTGCGAGAGAGAATCTCGAAATGGCAAGTAATGGAGGCGAAATCGAGTCGTTTTTGGTGCTTGCAGACGAAAATTGCCCTCTAGATGAAGACCTTCAAGGCGATTTCACAGAATTTGCGATGGAAGGCGGCGATCATGGTGAAGCCTCGAGTCCTGACCTCCCACTTGAGAATACAGAGCCCTTTCTTGTGACTGTGGAAGGCGTGGGTCTCGAAGAATCGGTGCGACGAATGTTGGCCGACAATGGAGATCAGGATCACATGTCAAGTGCGGAGGTGGAGCTGACTGATGAGCATGTTTTTGCTTGTCTCTATGAGCTAATTGATGCTATCGATCAAGTCGCATCTTTGGCAGCATGCTTGCCCGTAAATGATACAAGGTCGGATGGAACCGATGCACCACGTTCGTTTCACGCTGAAGAGCGTACTACATCGGATCCAGATGAACCACCCGACAGCCCTACTTCTACACCTGAATCTGACTTTATTGGCGGTGAAATGTCTAATTCAACCAAGATACAGGACACCCCAGAGTGTGAAGTGATCGCGACCACGGACGACGCCAAGGGTACGGTCGACGTGCCACCAAGTCGGAGGGAGGAAGAAGCCATCCTTACGTACGCGCTAGCCAGCGTAATTGATACTGTTGTGGCGATGCACGAGCAGAATCGGTCGGATTCCGATATGGTTTCGCAACGAGAAGCCATGGTCGATGCCCGACCGGATACTGAAGCACCAGGTACCTTCGGCGGTCTTTCCGAGAACGAAGAGGCAAGTGCTAGACAGCAGGACGCAACAGAAAGTCTATGTGCAGCTGTTGTAGAGAAACAACCGGATGGAGAAAGCGTTGGTGCTTTGACTGAGCATCAAATGGTTGACGATGAAGATACTCCAGGGCCGTTCGACGAAGAATTCGCGGGAGATACATGTGTTCCTCCTGTGGATGATGTTATCGTTGGTGATGAGGATGAAAGAGAATGCGAGGTGAAAGAAATCGCACAAGATGCACTGGCTAAAGCAACAGATGACGATGAACTGCCGCACGATCAAGTCCATGGCACCCACAGCGGCGCTGGCAATCCTGATGGCACAATGGACGAAGGTTTGAGCGAATTGGACAATGTTCAACATCAACTTAAAGAAAATGACTTAGGAGGGACACCGGCTGCTGAACTGCAAGACTCGAAGACGGATGGCGCCCCTGATAGCAGCTTTGCAGACAGTGCCTATGAATCGTCTGAGAGCGTATCGCCAGTCCTCTATGAGCCTGATGTCTCGACTCCCTTACTGGAAGAAGATCCAAACGACGGTGGGGAAGAAGCAGAGTATCAAACAAACGCAGACGTAACTCCGATTACCCATCCAGATCCGATTGAGATCGAGTCGGAACCGAACTTGGACCATGCTGAGACAACGAACGAAGGAGGAACTTTCGTAGATGAACTGATGACTAATGAGGTTCATGATGGTGCAAGTAACGACCTCACTGGTGAGCATGAAAGCGGAACAGTCCAAGCTACGGGAGGAGAACCAGCCAAGGTTGACTGTGAAGAACAAGACGCACCCAGTTCTGAAGATGGTGGAGCTGATCGTGGAGTCACAGCTGAGGACAAACACTTGCACGAGGCTCCGACTTCTCTCCTAGAAGATCAATTTGAGGACGAGTCGAATCCAAAAGGAATGACAGTCCCAAATGTGTCTTCATTGTCCGACTCACCAGCAGACACAACCAAACACTCTGAGGTTCAAGATGAGAATATCGCAGTGGCTATAACAGACGAAGAAAGCAGCAAGAACGAGTTGGATACGAACTTTACAGTCGACATAGCTCATTCAGATGATCTTACTCAAACTGCTTTGAGCGAACTCGGACCAAGTGTGATCCAGGAACCGGGTGGAGAGGTTCTCGAAGAAGCTATGCAGTCCGAGGACTCAAAGGATATGACGGATATCGTGGAGCTCTCGACTGCAATCGAGTCGATTGAAAGTCCGAGAGGTGGGGATAGTGAGAGTGAGGCAGACCGAAACGCTGATAGTGTGGATTCCGACGCTCTAATGCATGAAGCTGGCGAAGTTGCAGTCTTTGACCCACGCGAAGTGGTGAGCAATGGTCCACCCCAAGCAGGTGAGGCGGAAGTCCAAGTCCCGATTCCTCAAGAACCCGACAACAAGGTTGAATTGACCCGACAAGACAGTGAAGCCTTCCTGGCTGACTTTGCGGCTTTCGGTCCAACGTCGACAGAGGCAATGGGAAGTGGATCCGAGACGCCTGTGCTGATGATGGCAGCTCTTGACTGAGCGATACAGCGATTCACTTGGGAAAACGATATATTGTACAGAGGAGTGTAACTGATAACTGCGAAATACTCAACTGCAGACGTCAGCATGGAAGGGTTTCCCTGCGTCACTGATTGTAACCTTGATAGCTTGGTACGTCATGAGCACAGTACCCACAGAGACGGCGACGCCAATACACAAAATAACGATCGACTGACGACCCGTTCGGCGCACATAGCCCAAGATGATCACTTGCGAGATGGATGTAACCACAAAGGCGAGCCCGCAGAGTAGCGCAGCCCAATCCCACGCAATCAAGTCGAAGACAGCAAACTTGGCCGTCGCAGCAGCAGCTGAGTACAACACCATGAGTGCTGACGTGGCCGAGATAACCTCAGGGACGACGCCGATCTCGATCATCATTGGACCAGTGACAATCGCGCCACCCACACCGAAGAGACCCGCAAAGATACCAGCAACGGCGCACCCAAGAGGGAACCAGATGACCGCTTTCTTGGTCCATTGGACGTCACCGTCGACGAAAGGATACCCCACAGCGACTTTGCGACGGTGGTCTTTCAACAGAAGAATGGACGTAAAGACGGAGAAGATGACGACCCATGGGATCTCGACCACAAGGATGACCCAGTAGGCCACGCCACCACACTCAACAACCTTGTTGAGGATACTGGCCGTGACGATACCCAGGTAACAAAGGACGATAACGCCTTGCTTAGTCCATGAGAAATGCCGCTCACGTTCGAGGATCTGGGTCAATGTGTCGTCCTGACTGTCAGTACCTGGTATTGGCGGCGTCAACGCCGGCACATAGTGACTCGAGGACGTCACTGGACTCTGAGCGGGTTCACGCAGTCCAGTTTCTTCCTCGGCTTTCTTGGTGGTCACTTCTTTCTTGTGCAATCGGATTCCCTTCTGGACCGTCCGGAAGCTTCCAGCGAGCAGAATCACCACAAAGAGGATGGTGATGATGAACGATGGCAAGAGCTTGGAGATGACAGCGCCGATCACTGCACCGCCGATTACGAGAGGGATCATGACGAGGCACAAGTCCGAGTCGATGAGTGGACGATCCACATGCGGATGGCGCTTGAGCAGATTGAACGACGTGTTGGCGACGGCACCACCGAAGATGGCGGCGTTGGAGATGGGCGTCGCGCGCTTGATGTCGAAGCCCATGATGAGCACCATGGCCGGGACCATGATCACACCACCGCCGACGCCGCCAGCAGAGGAGAAGATGAGACCGAACGCCATAAAGAGGATGCCGATGACGTCGTAAGCGTCCATCGCCGAGAGCGGAGGAATGGAAGCCTTGGCCTCGTCATCTGCGGTCTTGGTGTCGGCGTTGACGTCGGCAGCGTGCACAAACAGCACCATGCTCACACTTGTTAACACGAGCGCCATCGCCACGTGCCATGTAACGCGCGACCAAGGCGTCATATTGAGTCAGTGACTGCGCGTTGCCTCGGCTGTCGCTGCGTCTACGTCGCTCGTCGTATCACAGCAGAATGCGACGTCGCCGTCATGCGCAAACATCGCGTTCTTCCAATCGGCGACCATCCCTCGCCATCAAGTGTCTGGTGTGCGTACTGCATTTGGTCAATTTGTAGCGAATTCACAGAGACGTCTTTGTAAAATACCATATCTTTTTTAGAAACGTCGTTTCTAACGGGTGGTTCGGTTAGTCGAGATAGCTTAACTCAATGGGTGATGGCTGAGTGAACTGTCTCCTTGGCATTCTCCATGTAGAATGCTGCGCTTCCTGGACGAATGAAGAACTGTAGCGACGCAATGATCTCTTTATTTCATAAGTATACGCTTTGATTACGCTGTCTATCGATTCAGATACTTTCCCACTCTCTTAACTGCAGACGTCGGCGCTAAAGTGCTTGCCTGCGTCATCGATCGTGACCCTGACGGCCTGGTACGTCATGATTGCAGCGCCAACGGCGATGGCCGTGCCGATGCACAGCACCACGATGGACTGACGACCGGTCCGACGCACGTAGCCGAGGATGATGACTTGAGAGATGGCGGTCACCACGAATGCCAGACCACAGAGCAAACCAGCCCAATCCCAAGCGATCAGGTCGAAAACGGCGAACTTGGCCGTCGCAGCAGCAGCCGAGTAGAGTACCATGAGGGCCGACGTAGCCGAGACGACCTCGGGAACGACACCGATCTCAATCATCAAAGGGCCCGTGACGATAGCACCGCCAACACCAAACATACCAGCGATGATACCGGCCACGCCGCAACCTACAGGGAACCAACTGACAGCCTTCTTGGTCCACCGGACGTCACCCTCGGCGAACGGGTAGTCAACAGCTTCCTTGCGGTAGTGCGCCTTGAGCAGGTACATGGAAGTGAAGACCGAGAAGACGGCGACCCACGGGATCTCGATCATGAGGATGACCCAGTACGCGACGCCTCCGCAGTCCACGACCTTGTTCAAGATGCTCGCAGTGACAATGCCCAGGTAGCAAACGAGAATTACCGCTTGCTTGGTCCAGGAGAAGTGCTTTTCGCGCTCGAGAATCTCAGCCAGTGTCTCGTTCTGATTATCCGTAACTGGCTTGACGTCGAGACTTGGGAGTGGAGGCGTCAATGCCGGCACGTAGTTGGCTGACGTCGCCACTGGGCTCGGAACAGGCTCGCTTGGTCCAGCCTCCTCTTTCGCTTTCTTGGCGGCGACTTCTTTCTTGTGCAAGCGGATACCCTTCTGCAGCGTACGGATGCCACTCGCGAAGAGGACGAGAACAAACAGAATGGTGATGATGTAAGACGGCAAGAGCTTGGAGAAGATGGCACCGATGACTGCACCGCCGATCACCACCGGGATCATCACAAGACACAGGTCCGAGTCGACAAGCGGACGATCCACATGCGGGTGACGCTTCTGGAGGTTAAACCACGCATTAGCGACCGCCCCGCCGAAGATAGCAGCGTTCGAAATCGGAGTCGCGCGCTTGATGTCAAAGCCCATGATGAGCACCATGGCCGGGACCATGATCACACCGCCGCCAACACCACCCGCGGACGAGATGATGAGCCCCAAGGCCATGAACAGAATCCCGACGACGTCATAGCCATCCATGTCCGACACAGACGGGATAGTCGCCTTGGCTTCCTCGTCGGCGGTCTTGGCGGCCACATCCGCGGCCTGGACCACCGCCCAGAGCGTTAAGAGCAGCAGGAGCGGAGTGAGCCGGTGCCACATAGCGAAACGTTGTGGCAAGAAGCAGAATGAACAAGTGTTCCGTTCTCGCGGGCGGCCAACGTCATCATGTCGCGTGTGTGTTCGATCTTTCTAAGGTTTCTAAGTGATGCGGCGCACAGCACATACATACACACACATACAAACCGCGAGATGTGTCTTTTGTACCAATCAAAACGCCAAAGTTCTGAACCTATCGCGTTGTTTGCTATGAGTTGGTCTGCTTCGAGCGCGTCATTGGTGGTTATTGAAGTTGCCGTGTACCAATGAGAATGCAGGAAGCCGTCCACACAACCTTTACGTTGGTGCTTGGAGTGGGTGAGGGTGACCATCTTCACCCATGGGTTACTCTAGGACGGTCTCACCTCTTCACGAGCAGAAGTCGATGACGAAGCGGTCGTGGACGTGCGAGATGGTGGTCGACACGGCCTGGTACGTCATCAAGAGAGCGCCGCTGACGATGGAGAGTCCGATACACAGCACCACGACGGATTGACGGCCGCTTCGACGAACGTAACCCAGGATCACCACCTGGGACGCCGCCGTCACGACGAACGCCACACCGCAGAGTAAGCTCGCCCAGTCCCACGCGATCATGTCGAAGACGGCGTACTTGGCCGTAGCAGCGGCGGACGAGTACAAGACCATGAGGGCTGTGGTGGCCGCCGTAACCTCTGGGATAACTCCGATTTCGATCAGCATGGGACTCGTGACGATGGCTCCGCCGACGCCAAAGAGACCGGCGACAATGCCCGCGATCCCACAGCCGAGTGGAAACCACGTGACGGTCGCTCGGTTCCATTGAACGTCGCCCTCAGCGAAGTGATAACCGGCAGAATGCTTGCGGGTGTGGCTCTTGAGGAGGAAGAAAGCGATACCAACGGCGAAGATCGCGACCCAAGGGATATTAGCCAGCAGGATGACCCAGTACGCAGGACTACCGCAGTCCACAGCCTTGTTGGCGATACTGGCAGCGACGATCCCGAGGTAGCAGACGAAGATCACTCCCTGTTTACCCCACGAGAGAGAGCGTTCGCGATCCAAGATCTGCTGAAGAGTATCGTTGGAGTCAGTAGTTGGATCTTCGCTGCTTGTTGATCCCTCTTCTTGAAGCTCCTGCTTGTCGTTGGCCACATATTGACTCGATGATGCACTCCCACGCTGAACTCGCGACGTTCTGGCAGCAGTGATAGTGTCGAGGGCTTTCCGCACTGGGGTCTGCGCCGTAGTTGGTGCAAGTCGAACCCCTTTAGAAGTGTTGACGAGAGGATTGTCGTTGAACTCGTCTCGTGGCGAATCCAGCGACGCATAGCTATTGGACGAGGGGCCCCCAGTGCCTTCAATAGCGAGAGCTTCTTCGCGCGCCTTCTTGGCGGCAGCTTCGGCCTTGTACAGGCGCACACCCTTGAGCAGCGTGCGTCCGCCACTGGCAAACAACACCAAGACAAACAAGAGCGAGATGGCATACGACGGGAGCAACTTGGAGAAGAGTGCGCCGATGATAGCACCGCCCATGACGACAGGAATCATTGCAAGCGAGATATCCGAGTCCACGAGCGGCCGATCGACGTACGGATGGCGCTTGGAGAGATTGAACATCGCGTTGGCAATGGCGCCACCAAGAATCGCCATGTTGGAAATGGGCGTCGCCAGCTTGATGTCAAAGCCCATGATGAGCACCATAGACGGCACCATGATGGCACCGCCGCCAACGCCACCCGCAGAGGAAACCACCAGTCCCAGTGCCATGAAGAGGATGCCCAAGACATCGTAGACGCCCATTTGACTCAATGGAGGAATCCCTTTCTCCTTGTCATCGGACGAAGCGGCCTGGACGAGCACGGAGCTCAGTAAGAGCGTCGAGGCAAGGAAGAGCAAGAAACGAGGCATTGGTGGTGAGAAGATGGCCACTTGGACTCTGAGAACGAGAGAAGCGGCGTTGCACCACCGCAAATAACGACGAGCGGCCGTCGTTCATCGGCGACCCATTCCGCCGTTGGGGGCCTTGCTGAGCCATGCGACATGTCTGAGACTGATGTCAGTCATCATTATTGACCAATCAGAAAACGGTATTCGTCATCCCAAACAACGTGACGACGCCGCGTCACCAATGACACTTACTGTATATCAATATATCGTTTTGACTATGGATACATAACTCACTCAAATGTACTATGTTTATCTTTCTGTAACGATTCAGCTGTTGTGGCTGGGATCATAGAGCTCCAAGGTAATGTCCTGGATGGGGCCTTTACTCTTCTTCTGTGCCCGCCAGCTCGGCGTTCGACTTCTGCTGCGTCGTCCACAGGCGATGGTAGATCCCCTGCGTCGCCAGAAGCTCATCGTGGTTGCCGCTTTCGGCCAAGGTGCCATCGCGCAACACGAGGATCTGGTCAGCGTTGCGAACCTAGGACAGACAAAAATGAATCAGACAAACAGCAAAGGATAGCAAGCAATCTAGAATGACTTACCGTCGAGAGACGATGTGCAATCACGAGCATCGTGCGGTTCTTCTGCAGACGGTTGAGCGCCGACTGGATCTCACGCTCGGTGACTGTGTCAAGAGCCGAGGTGGCTTCGTCCAAGATCACAAAGGGAGGATCCTTCAGCAGCGTTCGAGCAATCGCCACACGCTGCTTCTCACCACCCGAGAGCTTAAGGCCTCGCTCGCCCACCTTGGTGTTCCATTGCTCTGGAAGACTCATGATAAAATCGTACACGCGCGCGTTCTTGGCCGCCGTCACGACTTGGTCAAACGACGCGGTCAGGTCACCGTACTTGATGTTGTTGAGGATCGTGTCGTTGAAGAGCACCGTGTCCTGAGGCACAATGCCGATCGCATTGCGCAATGAGCGCTGCGTCACGTGCCGAATGTCCTGATGGTTGACGAGGATCTTGCCAGTGTTACACTCGTAGAATCGGAAAAGCAAGCGAGAGATGGTCGTCTTGCCAGCACCCGTTTCACCCACAAGTGCCGCTGTCGTGCCCGCTCGGATGGTGAACGACATGTCCTTAATGCCCGTTGTCTCCGCCTGCGAAGGGTAGTGGAAGTTGACGTTCACAAACCGCACTTCAATGCCCGTCTTGTGCGCATGCTCGCACACCGTCAGCTCCTGGGCATCTGGGAGATCCACGATGTCTGGTTCCACCGAGAGCAACTCACTGAGCTTGCGCATATCCACGACCGAGTTGATGACCATGTTGTAGATCGAGCCGAGCCAAAAGAGCGGCTGGAAAAGGTTCACGAGATAGACTGAGATGGCAACGAAGTCACCAATGTCAATCTGTCGTCCAGTGTCGTTACGCACGATATGCGGCACAGCCAACCCCAACACAGCCAGTGTCGTGAGCTGAATGATAGCGGCCTGGGCACCGTTGAGGAGACTGAGCGACGCTTGCACCGAGATCGAGTAGCTCTGATACTTCTCCACCACCTTCGTGTACGTGTCGACTTCGTACTTCTCGTTGGAAAAGTACTTGACGGTCTCATAGTTGATCAATGCATCGGTGGCCTTGTCATGGTACTCGTTATCGTGTTTGGTCGAGGCTTCACGGAACTTCTTACGCCACAACGTGATCTTGATGGTGAGAACGGCGTAGACTACGAGACTCGAGAAGGCGACGAACGACAGCGATGCGAGCTGGAAGTGAGCGGCGAAGATCACGACGACCACCACCGACTCGGCCAGGGTTGGGAAGAGCGAGAGGAACACGTACGAGACAACCGAGTTGGCCGATTCCACACCACGGTCCATCGAACGCAGCACGTCACCCAGCTTCTTCTGCACGTGCCAGTCGTACGACAGCGAGTGCACGTGCTCATACGTGAGTGTCGCGAGTTCAATGTACGCCGTCTGCTTCACCTTGAGGTAGATAAGGGACTGGAGTTCCTTAAAGATCTTCGACACGAGCGTCAACCCACAAAACAAAGCCACGTTCACAAGCGCATCAGAGGAATTACTGGCAAAAAGGGCATTTGTTGCGCGAGCCATAAACAGAGGGGCGGCCAGGTTCGCGACCTTGGAAATGCCCAAAAGCACATACGTGGAGCTTGCGCGGACCTTGTTGCCAAAGCCATGCGGCCAAAAGTACGGCTTGAGGATGTACATGAGCTTGACAAACGAGATGCCCTGGGGCTTAGGTGGTGGCGCTGGGACGTTGAGGTCGTGATGTTCCGCGGGAGGCGCAAGAGAATCCATCAAATAGTCCAAGTTGACAACTTCCAGAACCGTGAAGATGAGCGGGATCGAGTTGGCAATGTTGGCATCGACAAGGCGATACGACTCTTCTTCGAGTTGCGTGAACGAGTCCAAGCGGAACGAGTCCACGGCCAACAAGTACACAAACCCCGCACAGAGACCATGACTGAGGTAGCTGAACACCTTGAGGTGCGGACGCGTCGTGGCGAGCGCGAAGCACGTAATCTTGAGTACAGTGGCGACCACGGGCAGTCCCCAGTAGCGCCACTGGATGCTGTCCGCATCCACGAGCCAGTTGTAGCTTGCAAACTCTTTCGCACCGAGACTGACGACGGTGATGACGAGCAGACTCACCAAGTCCACGACCACCAATAGGATAAGACTGAATTGCAGACACAGCAGCTCGCGCCCACGTCTCGGCTTGCCACCGGACGCAGTAGCGTCCGTAAACTCGCTGTCCATGTCCTTGCGCCAGCGTGAAAAGGTCGCATGCTTCTTGGAATTCGCGCCGACCTCCGCCGTCTCGGCGAGCAGCGGCGTCGCCTCGCTGCGTTTGCCGTGCGCCATGGCCACCGACGCTTCTCAAGTGACGAGGGAAGACGGAGTAAGTGGAGCAATGGCGGACTGGCGACGAAAGCAAGTCGCCTGTCTTTCGCAGGGATTCGTGAGGAATGCCGACGACGCGTCCCGCGTAAGCATTCTGGGACCTGTTACAATGGATACCTTCCACAATCAGATCTTAATGTATGTAGTTGAGTGGTATTGTTTTAGGGTGGAAACCGCTCCCTGTGAGAATGCATTCTTGATATCTGAAGATCTGACAGAAAGGGAGTTTCGCCTGCGACATGTGACCAGAAGATCACTTTTTACCCCAAAGGCTCCGATGCTGAAACCAATAACAACGCAACTTGATGTCGTCTTCTGCATGCGTGTCAAGTCGAGTCTTGAGCTGACGTGACGCCTGAGCAGCTGTAGGAGACCCTAGGCGTGAAGAGAACCCATACACAAACTCATTTCATTTATCTCCCATTTACATATCGAGCTGACCTCGTTCGCTCTCACCAGCATTCGTCAATTGCGCCGTCGACTGCTGGTTGCTGACGGAAGAGATGCGGAAGAGAGGGTACTCGGTCGGGAAATGCACCTGCCATGCGGGCGTCCGCTCCGTTGACAGCGTTCGCTGACTGATTGAAGATCCCAAGCCAGCCACGTAACCGGCGTGAAGTGAGCGCTCTTGCTGCTGAAGCATGGCTCGCAAAAACAACACGCGGTTCTCTGGCAGCTGAACAACGTACTTGGAAAGAAGCATACCCTTGACACTCAGCGCTGCGCGTCGTCGTGGTGTGAAATTCTCTTCGATGTAGTAGAAAATAGCAGTGCACTCGTCTTTGGTCACACGGCAGTCGACCATTACCACTTCGTCGGACTGCAGTTCCCATTCGACGTCGTGTTTCTGGGCGCTCTTCACGTCGACATAGAGGATTCGCTTGCGAGTGACGATCAAACACTTCTGCTTTAAATCCACGTGACCAAGGTATCCATCCGCACGGTACCGTCCACCGAGAAGCTTTCCAACCATTTCTTCGCCCAAGGACTCCACGTAAGAGTACACTTTCAGTCTGCGTGTGCGGACATCGATGTAGCGCGGCGGCCGCACGCGAATCAGCAAAGCCTTCGTGTTTGGATCGATAGCATCACGCAACGTGGTCACCGTCGTAGAAGTAGCGAGCGAGAGACCCAGCACTGGCTTCAACACAAGACCAAAGACACCGGCGAAGAGACCAGGCACGACACCCCGCACACCATTGATTTCAACAGCACGAATTGGAGAGACGACCAGACCGGAGATACCCTGGGCGAAACCTTGATAGATGTTTCGCGTTGCCGCATAGCCAGTGTACTCGTCGAGCTTGAGACATGCATCCGAGAGGCCGAGGGACGACGCCGTCAGGATGCGTGACAAGAAATCCAGAAGAGTATACACGGATGCCCGTGCAAGCGAGAAGGTACCTCTGCCCATTCCCAGTGCGAAATCAGTTGGACTCTGCGATGCAACGAGCAATAATATCAGTCTTAAAGCACTTGCAGTACACGATCTGAGGCATTCTTACCTTTGAGATACCATGGACAGGCTCGGAAATGAAATCCTGGAAACCACCCTTGAGGTTTCTCCACGCGACCATCGGGTTACCAAGCACATCGACACTGCCGAGAATCACGTACGCTTGACGCAGCGCTTCGCTCTGGTAGTGCGATACCAAACGAGATCCCAATGCATCCGGTTGAATGAAGGAATGGCCGATATTTACAGCCTTCAAATGGAACGGAGCGTTTGCAATCTTGGTCAAACTAGTACCAATCGCATTGATGATCAAGCGGAGCGGTCCAACAGTGGAAGCGACATAGTGCTGAGAGTTTTCGGCCAACGTGTGAAGACCATCCACCATGGCACCAGCGTTTGCACCAAACGAAAAACTTACAGTGGCCTACAAAAGGGTTCAGCAAGGTCAGTATACGGGATGAATCCGTCCCAAAATGGGTACGGTAGACACTTACTCGGATCGGATTGATACGGAATTCTTCGAAGTAGAGCTTCTTCTCCTCGCCCTTGGTCACGATCTTGCCGTACGTCTGATGCAGTGCAAAAGAAGGTCGTCTCCTGTCGCCAAATTCCATTCGACTGTGCATCGACGTCCTATCAGTTGTGCTGGTGGCGGCAATCGACGTCGTGCCGTCATCACGAATCGCATCAAGAATCTCTGCACCAACTTTCAGACTGGCATTGTACTCTTCCAAGAGAGCAATGCTCTGATTGAACGTGGAGCCATCCCAACTTCTGGATTCGCCAATACCACCTTCGCGAGAGCCACTCTTCCCTTGCATGAACACAGGGAGGAGCTGATACAGAAGCGACCCATCAACTCGCACATGGAGGGGCAACACACTCGCGCTGAAATGTCGAATGAAGTTAATTCCCGCGTAGCCATCATGCTTGACCAAAGAGACCTCAATCACGGGGATGATCACATTCTTCCCATCAACGATCAAGTTCCGAGCTGGTGAATTCGAGAATCGCAGAAGCACAGGGTACGGAGTAACCTGGAGTTGGTTGTCGATTTGTACATCCCGCAACTGGAATCGCGCAGCAACGATCGAAGGATGATGTTCCCTAGTCAACCGTGACATTGCGGCACTCGCACCTCCGTCCATCGAGTTTTTCTCTTCGCTCACGAAGAACTCCAATGAAATACCCGTCAGGGAGACGTACACAAGCTCTTTTGGAGAGCCATCGACAATCGAGATACCGATACCATGAATGTGTGCATGAAGCTCAAACGAGGGCAGAGACAAGAAGCGTCCTGGGAATGCAACAACATCTCTAGCATCTCCAGGGCTGGCGTTGCCTTCAGCGTCAATCGTCCCGGCTGCACGGAGTCGGTTGTCCATGAAACGAAGAACTCGGGTCGGACCGTCAGCTAAAATTTCAATCCCGAGCGTACCACCAATATTGTCCGGATAACGCTGGATCTTGTCGAGCGAGAAAGAGCCAATCCGCAATGGACGACTGTTGTCACCAGCAGCCGACGGCAGCATATCGACGACAAGAATGCGCTCTTCAGTTGGCTCATCCCACGCGTAATCGAGGCTGTGATGCGGTAGGAGAATCTCACTGCGACGGACACGGCGTTGGTGAACTCGGAAAGTCTCCAGCGAGTAGTTTTCGACACGGTACGGTGGGACACTCGTGCTTTCTTCGCGCAAGTAGACACAAATACAAGGTGTGTCCACTTTCAAAACCACACGCACCATCTTGGTCGATCGGGTTGTCTCGTTCCTCATCCGAATCACGTACTCGCCCGACTCACTCAGCGGAACGGCGCCACTCCACGCGGACCCATGCTCAGCCATACGACACCGGATAGTCTTGAACTTCAAAAACTGCGACGTCCAGTGGAAATCTGCATAGCCACCAGCTTCCAGGTGCAGCGACGGATTCAACGCGGTCAACACACCACCGCCCTGCTCGTCAACACCGGAAGAGGCAGGTGAATGACAGATTTCCACAGCAGATTCGAGGGTGTTGACAATCATGAATCTAGGTGCAAGCATGATCACCTTCGTGCGTGAGTATCTTCCCTTCGCCGCCGTGATCGAAAAACCGATACTGTACACTCGATTCACAGAGTAGTCGGCTGCCTCCAGCTCACCAGATGTACCCGGTTGATCCAAGACAACCGGTTCTGACCATTTCTTCTGACTGACTTGCGAGGCGACGTTTGGGTGACGCTCCAACTCATTGACACGCAAGCGGATTGCACCCCGTTCCGGCTGGAAGCTGGAATGAGATGCTTGCAGCACTTCGATCTGTCCAATCGTTCGAGAATCCTCCACCGGCTTAGGTAACAAGTCGAGCAAACCTTTAATTGGTGGAACACTTGGAATGAGTCCTGGATGGCGTCGTTTTCGGTCTTCAACAACCGGATACGCATCCGTGCGTCTCGTGGCATCATTCAAATCGGATTCACCGTCGATAGAGCGGGCGTGGGTAGCAAGAGGGCGAGTAATCTGTGGGTGAATACCGTGACCATTCGACTGGGTCTGCTCTTCCTTCAAGAGCAACTCGTCTCGATCAAGCCGTTTCTGACCAGCCAGGAGCCTGTTTAACATAAAACGTGTTAGAACGATCACCACGCCGGCATGATACAATCATTAGTACTTACATTGTCGGGTGCTCATAGGATGCACGCTCGTCATCATGCTCGTACTCGAGCTTCAAACCCGTGAGATTGACGATCCAGTACGGCACATACAGCAGAAGCTCGCGTGAACGTCGCTCCGTGCTCTGCATCTCAGCGGTCACATACAAGAACGCACTACTAGACAAGTCAGCCATTTTAACGCGACTGCGTCCTTCCATATCTTCCACGACTCGCAACGGGTCACTCCACTCGAAGCCTTTCATTCGAATGCGAAGCTCCAGCGGCGTATCCCAATCGCACAGATGCCACACAAGCGAATCCGCCACGTTGATCGTTCCCCGTTCGCGGAGTCGCTGCTGGCAGTCTTCCCATCCGAGATTTACGCTGGAACTCGCGTTGTTGGCACCGTCCGTCGCAGGAGTCCAGTCGTTTGGCGTCGACAAACAAAACTCCAGTGGTCCAGCCGTAAGGTTATGAATCACGAGAGGTGCATAGAACGACAACTTTCGGTGGTACAAAGCATCCTTTGCCATCGTCAAACTTGCACTCATCATGAACGGACGCACAGGTCGATCGCCATAGAGACGATGGAACCTGACAGAGCAGTAAGCAGATTCCGAGCCGTCAGTAATCACGCCATCCGTCAGACTGATGCTCGATCGCTCGAACAAGGGCACGTGAACTCGCTTCTTTGCGTACGACTTTGGCAGGATTGAGCCATTTGAATCCGAAGACTTGATATCTGGTGGTCGAACCATTAGGTAACCATCCGTAGATGAAACGATACTAATCGGAACAGGCAACAACGACGAACTCGGTACGACAGCCTTCCACGAAGGTGTCAAATGGCCGCGAGGAGTTACCGATCGAGCTGGAGGCGACATCTTGCGATGCGGCGGCATAAACTCGATTTCGAGTTCGGATGCTGTCTTGTTCTCAAGCACTAGCGTCGAACGCACCACGAACACTTTGCAGCCTCGCTCGACCAGAACGTCGATGATACACTCGCACTTCCTCACGCTGCCTCCGGAGCCATCTGTATCCGGATCGACGAGTGCATACATTCTCGAATCTGCCTGATCGACGGGGATTGCAAACTCGCTTCTCCACGTCCGAATGGTTGAGTCGTCGTCTTGATCGGCTTCTTCGACCGCAAGGAAAAGCTGTCTCTCAGCTGACAGTGTAATCTCACTGCTCCCAGAAAGTTGACGACCATCATACGGTAGAGCACTACCTGACTGGTGCTTGAAGATGAGAGGCTCTTCTTTGCCTGGTGGCAAAATGCTCATGCGACAGGTTCGTCCCCAGTACCGCAGGCTCATTCCCGTCTGGTTTCTGATCGAATATGCAGAGTACTCTGTTCGCTCAGACGAATCCGCGCCTTCATGAGTCACCCATTCCCACGCGCGACTCGCCGCCATCATGTTCGTGATGAACGCATCTGTCAGATTACATTGCAGGTAATCCTTCGCCGACACAGCCACCTTCCACGGAGCAGAAGGTTTATCTTCGTCGAGTGACTCTTGCTCCGCGCAAAGCTGGTCAATCTGGCGTGTGCAGCTCACTTCAAAGCCCCATGGCTCCATCAACGGCTCCGACGCAACAAGGCGAAGGTTGTGATACCACGCTTCCAGAGAGCACCCGCACCGTATCTCTGTCATCACTCCAGAGACATCATCCACAACGGCGTTCAATGGACCAACGCGGAATCCAACGACGGGCGAATCTTCTCCTACGAGATCGTTGATGAGTCGAAACTGAATACTTTCCAGGTCAACTGTGACGTTCACAATCGTAGGGACTCCCTTGCGACGCTCATCGGCAACAAAGACTTCGTCTGCCTCTGGATCAAGTGCAGCCAACTCCAGAAAAGCGTCTTCGTGCGATGATATCGTTGCCAGTGGTCGTCGGACTTGAGCCTCTAAGGTCGTGACCTGAGCAACTGCTCCGCCAACCTTCAGAATGACGGGTAGATCGCGGTACGATACACGCGTCGTGACCGTGCTAATGCTCACAGACGACTTGACAAACACCCAATTTTGCCACGTAGTGGGCACACTGCCTTGACTCGCGCGTGCTGGTTGAGAAGCTGAGACCATTTGGTCCTTCGAATCATCCGCATCTTGAGTCTCAGTCGGGCCTACCGAGCAATCTCTGACATCCACCATGCACTTGACATCAAACGGTTCAATCAAGCGCCACGACGAGAGTTGATCGTCCAACATAGACAGCTGCGGGCTTGAATCGAGGGGGGACTTCAAATACAAACTGACTTCGCCAATGGTACCAGTACCCGAAAGAAGTCGTGGCACCATCGGCGAAGTGGCGTAAGTGACGTCCACATGGACATTGTTCGATAGGCATAGTCCAGGCGCTTCTTTACGCTGTTCAGACGAGAGAACCCACAGCTCGAATCTGGAAAGATGGAACACAACATTGCACCGAAGTGTTTTTCCAGGCGGCATAACTCGATCTCGAGAGCCGCCGAAAGCATCCTCGTCGAATCGGGTGTGATGAGAGCTTTCCAGCTCTCGTCCACCATCGCGAGACTCGGCCAAGCTGTTCTTCCGCTCCCTGTTTCCGGTACCAGACAGAGGGTGAAAGTCGACGCCAGATGTCATACCATCGACAGGACCTGGAGGCTGATCAGATGTAACGATACGCGGGTCTTGCTGCGCGAGCTTCTTTGCCAAACCAACAGCAATACCGACTCCGAAATTCTCGATTCGTAGGAGTGCACGAGGTAGCACACGCAGACGCACTGCTGCAACGACGATTTCACCAGTGACCTGCAAGTGCTGGTGGCTGGAAGAAGGCTCTTGCACGGAGACTTTGATGCTCATTTGTGGATGGCGTGGGGATACAACCTCGCCGAGTGCCAGAGCAGCGTCCATTACACCGCCAAGTCCCGTGCTCGCGAGCTCTCCAGCATCCAGGACATCAGAGAAATATTCCTAACAGAGCGCACTCGATAAGTTACTAGGCAACACGATATACACGACTCGCGAAAACGTACCGAACGATCAGCAATAAGATCGCGAATGTAGAAATCAGCGACGGTAGCAACCACCTCGGTCTTCCCTTCACTTTGCATCGCCAACTCCTCATCACCTGCTCGCTCCAACGACGCCTGAATCCCTGACACAACGATTTCGGCGACAGCAGCACCCGACTTGTCACGCAAGTACTTTGCCTGTTGGTCGTCGTCTTCCTGCACCCAGGAATACAAATGCCGTCTTGTTCTTCTTGGAGAGCCTGGGTGTGGTACAGCCACGTGAGGAGCAAGGGAATCACGATTCGGCGAAGGTTCACTAGCTTCAGTCGAACCTCGAAGCCACATCTCGAAGTCGGGGTTCGGAGTTGAAACCATCACCAGCCGCACGCTTTCGATGCCGATCAGTACCTTGAGGGCCTTGTGCTTGCTAGGTGTTGTAGTTTGTTCAAGAAGATCACTGGGTTCCACGACAACCTCAACATCAATGGAGGAACCCAGCATGGACTCCAGCTCGTTCTGCACCGAGTGGCGCGAAATACCAGCGACAACCTGGCGAATTGGCTCGGCGACGTCATTCCAGATGTCTACCCCCAGACACAAAATTCGTTCTCCAACGTTCACTGTGACTGGCGAAACGATGACAGAGATCTCAGACAGAGGTTGCTCCTGAGCGCCTGTTCTTTCCACGTACGAAAACTCGATCTTGGATTCCTCGAGGATTTTGGATCGATCATTGAGCACAGCCAACTGCAACCCATTGATCTCGAGCTTCGCTCCAATGCTCTTTTCAGCATCGCGCGGTTGCAATCGGAAGGAGACCGCGCCAAGGTCCAGCAAAAGCCCATCCGGGTTTTCATCCAGTACACCACCGCAAGGAATGATCACGTGAGGATGAGCGATATTCACACTGATCTCAGTCTTGGCAAAGATATTCTCCTTCGGAAGTTGAAACTCTGGCGTGTTCTTGACATCCTCGTCGTGCTGGCCATTGGCGTCCTCAAAGTCTTTCTTGCTGCGCTTTTTCTTCTTCGTGGTCGGATCATCCACTGCGTCAAAGAACGGTGTCAACGGCTCATGCAGCTGAGTTCCGTCGTGAGACACCGCTGCTGAATTCGTTTTCTTCAGCCCGGTGCTATTCTCGAGTGAGAACGACTCTGTTCGTTTTCGGTGGTGCTGCTCAATGCGGAATGAGCGATGCTTCGCCAAAAAGTGCGCGTACAACGATCCATGGATCACATAGTTTGCGATGCTTTCAACAAAACCAGCATAGCACAGCAATTGAACTGGCTGCACGGCGATGGCCAACTCCTTGCACTCAGTGGCGATAGCACTTTCACCAAGCGCGGAGCTTGACTCGACACTGTTCTTCTTCAATACCACCTCAACAGACATCAACACAGGCTCACTCTGGCCAACAACCTGTCGTCCACGATCGAGACAGAACACTTCAGTGAACGTGCTCTCAGTAGGCGTTCTCGACTCATAAGCCTTTGCTGTAATCGCCTTGGATCCGAGATCAAAGAGCTTGATATCCGTCAACGATGCGCGAATGATTGCCTGGCCCTCCTGTCGAGAATGAAGCTCGACTTTGGCACCCACAACAGCAAGGGATGCAACCTTGTCACTTCGGTCACACAAACATACAGAGATTGAGTGAACCGAAACCGAGAGAGTGGTCTCAATTGGACCCTTCTTGGCATCACCATCCCCAGGTGAGATAGGCGAATTCGTCTGCAGAATCTCCTTTCGTGCGCGCTCAAGATCAGCTAAAACCGACTCGGGTAGCATAATCGGCAAGGAATAGTCTTGACTCACGGTTGGAGTCAGCTCAAGCGGAGGAGGGATCGCATCAGAGAACTCGTCGTCTGCATCGTCGTCGTCTTCTTCCTCCTCTTCCTGCGTAGGGGTGACTTGGGTGAGGCTCATCTTCGACATTGTTTCCTCGAAAAGCTCCAACAAAGAGCTCAGATAGGACTGATTGAAGACCATGTGGATGGCACCAACCCGAACATCAACGTTTTGAGCGGCCACGTCACCCGTTTTTCGGTTGTTGGTCACGTTCAGACCAAGCTCGAGAAGATTCAACGGGGATTCGTTATCCGCACGTTGGAAAGACATTACACGCTCTCGCTGGCGACTTTGACGTCGGTAAGGCGCTCCTGCTCCCGGTAGGTGCGTCGCTCGACGAGGCGGACTTGTCAAATCAAACGGGGCCGCGATCCGTGGGCAGGAAAAGATGATGTACTCTGACGACCGCACACCCACTTCAATGTAGTCTTCCACGTCCAACGATCGGATGCATGCGTCGAGCTGCATCGACAAGGTTTTCTTCGCCAACCGAATACGGAAACCTTCCATCTTCAGCAGGAGCGTGCCATTACCTGGCGCCTCCTCTTCAAAAATACTGGATTCGTACAAAAAGGACGAAGAAGGTGGCATCACCGTTGACTGGGGCTTTTTCAGCTGAATCGCGATAACCGGCACCGTGAAAGTACACACGAACAGTCTTCTATCCACCAGTTCCGCTCTCGAGTTGACTGGTGCACGAGGTCTTTTACTTGGACGTGGCGGTTGTGCCGATTGAAAGCTGTTCATCCGGCGTGTACTACTCTGGTGAGGCAGAGGTGCATTCGCTCCGACCATGTCTTCGAGTGAAGGAAGAGACGAAGACGACGGCGCTGACTCAACGTTTCCACTCGTAATGCTAAACCATGTATCGTCACTGTCGGCGTCAGAAATTCCATCCGAGTCGGCATCTCCATTGACTGTCGGCGGCGGCAGTGAAGGAGTTCCGTCCTTGTTAATCAGCCTCTGGAGTGCCGACGTACTCAAGAAGCTTTGTCGACGTTCAGGAACAAAGCGACCTTCCTCATCCAGAAAGTTTGATCCCAAAATTGCCTCGTTCTCTCGTTCGCTGCTCGAAGTTTGAGTATCATCGGAGGAAACTACGCTGAACCGAGCCACTAAAGCCATCAGCTGGAAGTACTTCTCGAGGGACATGTTCAACGTCAGCGCTGGCAGATCAGCGTGAATGTAAATACGCGTCAACGTAGCATCTTGAGGAAGCACGGAGGTTCGGACGGTGACGTTGAGGTTGAAGCGCTCCACCAACTCCCAATCAGAAAACTGGCCCATACGATCAACCGGTGCGGAGCCAATAGAGATCGCATTGATGGTACCACCTGGACCACGATTCATTTTGCCCGCGGGGACCAGAAGGACGTGGACATTGGTCACCGAGAGAGCGAACTTGTCGTAAAACTCTTCTTTCCATCGAATTCCACCTTCACCTTTTTCCGCTTCATCGTAAAGCTGCTTCACGAAACTCATACTCGACCCCATACTTGACCTGAGAGGGGGCGACGTCGGCATGTTCGCCAATAACGCTGACGACGTTGACCCAGTACCATGCGAAGAGCTAGCCGTCGTTGCCAGTGTTACCGTGTCGTTGTCCAACTTGCTCAATCGCTCTGTTCTGAACGTGATGTGACCCAGATCGATCACCATTCTGGCACAGTTGTAGTCGGTATCGCTTTCTGGAATGATGATAACTGGCGCTTGAATTCGCAAATCCACGGACAACGCCACGCGATTTGCCATCACGTACTCCAGCTTCGCCTCTGTTCTTGCTTTCAGGTTCACAATGTCATTGAACGAAGCGACCTCCAGCTCGGCCCACAGTCCCGACACTTGCGGTGTGTTGAGGAATGATCCCAGTCGACCCCAGCAGCGAGCCGTTGGAGAGAAGACAATCTCGAGAGGCTCCATGTGCACGAACAAGACTGCGTCAGCTGTCGCACCAACAGGATTGGTCTCGTAACTCAACAGGAAAATCGGCCCAGCCATTCGGGAAGGACCGATGATTCCACGATCTTCGTCGCTTGCCATCACGCGATCATTCTTACGAGTAAGTAAACGCGCGAACGCCATGCTTTCTGCGCTTTCATCGAATGCATCAATAGATTGCAGTGATACGTCGATCTTTGTCGACTCGCCCTTGGTGATTGCAGCCACCTGGAGATGAGAGAACGTGCCCAGCAGGAATTCGCTAGGTGCGTACTTCACCGCATAGTTTGGATCGTTCCGCATGAGCCTACGGTTCGTCTCCGGGTCGCTCAGCAATGTGATAGAGCCCTTGGCGAGGGAGAGCGTAATCCGCGATACCACCTCTGGCTCCCCCATGCCTTCATCATCATCAAGATCGTCGAGGCGCATCTGCTCGTCGCCACCTTGGCCTCGGTTTCGACGCTTGGCCCGCTTCGTAGGCTCGTACTCAACAATCTTGAACAGTTCACGCAACTCAACCTCCGGGAAGCTACGTCGAGGACCTGAGTTTGCATCAGCAGCGGATGGGGCAGCTCCGACTTGAGACGTCCAACCAAACATCCACTTTCCCCACGATCGATACCGTAGCTCAGCTGGCATACTTGAATCCGTGACTTCCGTATCCACCGAGTCCGAGTCCGAGAACGGAGGCATTGGAAGATGCGCACGTTGCTGTGCATCAGCTTCTTTGAGCTTTCGCTCATCACGCAATCGTTTGTCGGCCAGATAGCGGAAAAACAGAATGTCTTCGATACTTCGCTTCCGCTCAATCGCGTCGATCGTTGCATCATCGGACAAGCCACGTGGAATGCTAGAACGGCGAACAACTCTTGGCGCGGGCTCTCTTTTTGTACTTCGGCTTTGTCTTTCACCATTCTCGTACTCGCCTTGCAGACCACTAGCGTCGTCTTCGCTGTCCGACAGCACATTTTCTGCGTTTGGACCAAGATCGAGTTGACGTATGCGCTTCTCCCACACTCGCATGTAAGCAATCCGATCCTCTCGTCTGTCCTGCAGGTAGTGCCGTGACCACTGCGACTTCTTCCGCTCGATGTCATCGAGCACCGACTCGATCGCGTATCCCCACCACTCCTTTGGTCCTTCCATCACTGGCATCTTGGGTCGATGCTTGCGGTATCGCTGATACTTCTTATGATGTTCAGGAATCTGGAAGGCCGAGACGAGGTACAACAGATCGCAATACTGTGATCCTTCCAGGCGCAGAGCAATCTCTGTGATGCTGATGTCGACTTCAAACTTGGGAATGCTCGTGTCGAACGGGTCCCGGTTCACGATCAGTCGAGCACTTGCATCAATAGGCTTCAGAATGAAATGATGCCGTTGGTGCATCGGATACAACTGTTGATGGCGGTCGTCAAAGCGCTTGGGGATCGAGTGATTGAATGCATGGCAGAAATCTTCCAGGGGGCATGTCTTGAAGTCAATCTTCTGATGCCTGAGCACGTCACAATGCGGATCGAGGTAGATACTCATGTGGTTCAGTTCAATGACCTTGTAGATGCGAGGCTCGTTGCTCGTCGAGTTGTCCACGTACGATCGCTGCCAGTTCGAGTTGGTCGACTGAAACGCACACACAGATCAGCTCACTCGCACAGACAACAAAGACACCGACAGCTTCTATACCTGTGCATGAACCGATTCGACAGTTAAACCGACCGAGAACGGGTGATCGCCGGTCGTGTGGTCTTCAAGACGCACGTGGATTCGTCGCACGTGGAGCTACGTGCCATTTCAAAGTGATCAGCCACGCATCAACATCCACCTGGCCTCCATTCTCACCTCAATATTGTCGATGATCTTGTTGATCAACCGAGCGGCAAAGCCGTCCTCTCCACTGCGCTTGCCGTCGTCGTCGTCGTCTCCGTCTTCTTCCTGTTGCTTCTTGGCTTCGCGATACAACTCCTCGAGCAACTGCTTCTTCATGGTGAACTCGTCCATGTTCATGAGCACGCCTTCGATGTCCTCCTCCGTGCGCACGAGCAGATACACGTCGTCGATCGTGAGTACCACGGACTCGGACTGCAGGCGGTTCCACGGGATCTTGAGCTCAATCGAGCCCACGACGCCGCGCACGAGGTTGACCGTCGGATGCGCCACGATGTCGGGCCGCAGCTCGAGATCGCGCAGCACCACGAGCCCGGACCACACGCCCACATTGATCTTGTCCGAGCTGAAGCACTTGGGGTCGATGTAGCTGCCCAGGACGTTGGTGAGCACGCCCGTGACCAGCGTCTCGAACATGACGCCTTCACTCAATGTCACCAGACGTGCATCACTGGTGACATTGGTGTGGACCACGTGTATGTGGTGGACACCACACTAGATTGAGGTGGAATATTGGGTTGCAAACGAGGTTTTATCTTGAAGAGGTGCGAGGAAGCAGTATTGATGCAGATGGAGGATGCACATGGGTATGAGCGGCTTGTGAAGCGTGTGGAGGAGCTCGAAGAGCGCTGTCGCGGGCAAGAGGCAGCGCATAAAGCGCTGGTGCTCAAGGTGCAGCAATTGGAGCAGCTACTGCAGGAGGTAGGCGGAGGTGTCTAGGAAAAAGCACAAGATACCGCGGCTTGACGGAACGTTATCGTCGTGTTTAGAAGCAACCCAAGCTGGCAGAGCCTGCTCCTGTGGTAACAGTGGAGGACTCGACCAAGAGTCTGCGCGGCGGGCTCAAGAAGAGCAGTGTGGTGGAGGGCAGCAGTCGCACGGTGACAATGAGACCGCCGGAACGAGTGGTGACGTTCCATCCGTCCTTACCGTCGCCCGCTGAGAGTCCCAAAGCACAGACAAGGGCCTCTTGTTCGGGCAGTGGTAGTTTCAAGGCGTTAGGCTCACCTCGTGCATCAACGGCGCCGCGATTTGACGCCCAGGCCCGACAGTCGAGTGGGCATCGCCTCTCGATAGGTGGTACGTGGGTCGGAGCGTGTTGCCTGGCTTGATTGCTTCACCAACACCGTTGCAGACTCTTTCCACAGTCAATCGCAGAAGAATGTCAAGCCTCAACCATTGGGACTCGTGACGAAAGCGCCTTTCCGGCCGTTAAAGCTCAAGTGGAAGCTCTTGGGGCACATGGTGAGGCAACGAGAGGCTTGGGCTTGGCGAATCTCGGCATTTTTCACCGACTCTAGTCGCATTTCTCATGTAGGATGGCGTTCGCTCGCTCTCCTATCACCCTACCGAGCCCATGATGGTCACAGGCGGCGAAGATTGTACCGTCAGAGTGTGGAAAATCGTCGACACGACGCACGGATTGGCTTCTCAAAGGTAGGTCGCGTTTTCTATATCGAAGTGCCCAGTTTCATCAACATCTCTTCGTAGACCATCCGAGCTTGACTCCATTCTGACACTTCGCGCGCACACGGCAAGCGTGCTTGCTGTCTCATTGGTTGGACTTTCTCATTCAAGCTCTTCGAACAATCGCGGGCTCCTGGCTTCGTCTGGACGCGATGGTACAATCTGCCTGCACAAACTACCCCAGTTGGAGCGTGATACGGCCGAGCCTCGAACCTTTGAAGAACACCATTCTTTCCTTAGCTCTCGTGTTGAGCGAGCTCATGATGATGCTGTGTGGGATCTTCACGCGCACCCAAGGAGCCCCATACTCTTTTCGGCTGGCGCGGATGGTGTTGTTAAGATATGGGAATCCGGGCCAGGTAAGTATTTATGACCGAAAGCAGTGCGACACTTGATCTTACAGTATTATCCAGAGGGCCTGACTGCAAAGAGCGAGCTGAGAAGCGTTGCAACTCACCACCGACACGCCTCAGGTATCGTGCCAGCCCAGTTCTGCGTCCTGAGGGTGATTCACCGACCTCATGCTCGCAAATAGGCCACAGCTATCACGATAATCTCGTTCCAACGTCCGTCACCTCAGTTCCGAGCGATGCCAAGTCGTGTGCGGTTGGCTATACAAATGGAGGACTGGCCCTGTTTGACGTTGCGAATGGACAACTCACTCAGATGGTCCGACCGAAAGACGCTGAAAGTAACGGGCGAGATCATCAAGTCAACCGTGTCGTCGCTCATCCAACCATGCCGCTGGTCGTGAGTGGCCACCTGGATCGAAAGATTCGAATGTTTGATCTCCGATCAGGTGCGTAACCTGCGTGGCCTGATCCTAGACTCTACTACGTCAGAGCTGAGTCCTCATGCGTGCTGCTAGGCGAGTGTATCGCAACAATAGCAGCCCATCTGAGTGCTGTGTCAAGTGTGTCATTTGATTCATCCGGCCAATACGTCGCATCTGGAGGTGCGTCGCTTGACCATTCGATCCGTTCATGCTTCTCATCTCTATTATGCTCATCTGCTAGGCCACGATGGATCCATGCGGGTGTGGGCAATAGCTGAACGTCAGTGCGTCTTTGAGCAATCGGTACGTCAAGAGCACTCGAGCACGCTGTCTGGTGATCTGTGAGGCTGATGGGGCTCTCGATCTGCAGGTCCATCGACCGAAATGGGCTGAGGCGATCAACTCGGTCTCGTTTCATCCGACCCAGACCAGCGTCGCGACAGCTGGGGCGGATGGTCTTGTCAAAGTGTTCCAGTGATCCAAGTAGATAGAAACAATCAAAGACACAAATCAATCCTCCACAATTTCGAGTCAAACACGTGCGAGAGGAACCTCTCAGCACATGCCGATCTGTTATATTAGGATGGCAAGAGCTTGAACTAGTAAGCAAAGATCGCTTAGATCACGCCGATGCGGTTGGCAACGTCAAGGGCATCGTAGTCAGCGGTGAGACGCACGTAAGCCTTCTTCTGGCCATCAGGTCTACAGACAAACAAACAAAAAACAGTGAGTCATCTCTGTCCAAACGCGCGGAAGCGCAATAACAGCAAGAGGGTTGCAGCGAGACCACTCAACCAGGCAATCCGCACTCGTCCCGACCGGGACTCGGAGCCTGTATACGCTGAGGATCTCATCTGCGTTCGCAATATCGTCCCAAAAGGGTGTACCTGATCAAAGTGTTAACCTTGGCAGCCTTGATGTCGTAGAGCTGCTTGACGGCATCCTTGATCTGACGCTTGTTGGCGAGGAGGTCAACAAGGAAGACAAGGGTGTTGTTGTCTTCAATCTTCTTCATGGCCGACTCGGTGGTCAATGGGGCCTTGATGATGCGGTACTTGTCCAACTTGTTGCGCGAAGGAGCCGACTTGCGCGCATACTTTGGAGCACGGGCGAGCTTCAAGGTCGTTGGCTTGTAGAAGTGGACCTTGTTGCGGACCTGCACGACCTTGCCGTGCGAGCCCTTGAGCACCTTGCGGCTCACCTTGGCGGCGGCCTTGCCAGCAGCAGACTTCGCAGTCACCTTTGCCATCGTTTCTTCGCTCTTGTGGATTGAGAATGACGCCGTCTCCGACTCGATCGCTCCACGGAGCTCCTCAATGGTTGGTGCTCACACGGACCACATATTTCGACCAATCATTCGTCGTTTCATTTCCACCAATCAACGGAAAGAAAACATTTCCACCAATCAGAGAGCACCTGCAAAACCTAATTTTCCACTTATGGTGCTTGTGCGGTTAAATGCAACATAACGACGGATTTGGACACGCGACCGGCGGTGGAGGACGTCGCCGAGTGCATGCACATGAAGCTGCTGCATGCGACCGAGCAAATCAAAGCGTCTGCTACTCATTCCCCATGCCGCTGTCGCGTGCTTTGGCGGATTCGAAGGTTCCCCGAACGTTGACACGGGCTAATTTGAGCTTAACGACTGATAACGCCTCTGCCATCATGTTACGAACCGCGATCGAAGTCAACAGCGCTTGAAGTCGCACTGGGCCATTCGACCGCGTGCCGCGCGCCTCCTTCGTCGTCGTCCAAGCCGATCCAGGCGTCATGAAGCTCCTGAGCAAGGCGCTCCCACTGGCGCTGTGCGTTATGGTCGGTTGTAGCCACGCCGAGCGCAAGATCAAGCGGATTTTGCACTTTTCCGACGTGCATCTCAACCTCTCGGCGTCCTTGGACGCCCAAGATTCGGCCGCGATCCCGTTCAAATACTACGAGGACGCGCCAATCGCGCTCTTGGAGTCGGCGCTCGAGTATGCGCGGAGCGTGCTCCCGGATCCGGATTTCTTCCTGTACACGGGCGATCACGCGGCGCATGGCACCTTTACGGACGACTACATTGCTCGCGCGGTGGAGACGAATGTCAGGACGTTTGAAAAGTACTACCCGACGGGCAACCCCAAGATGGTGGAGACGACGGCGATCATCGGCAACGCGGATGGAAGTAAGTGTCTGGGGGATAGAGGACAGTGAATAGAGCGAGTCTCACGCGTGTGGTGTGTGTCCAGACCCTGATTACCACATGGAAGTGACGGACCCCGACGAGGAAACGAACCCGTCGATCGAGTTGATCTCGCCGGTGTGGGAACACTCCATGTCCAAGTCCAATTTCGAAGTCTTCAACCGCCGTGGGTACCTCAAGCTCCCACTGGACGACAACCTCTTCGTCCTCACGCTCAACACTGTTCCGTACTCGGTACGAGCGAGTGTTCGGTCCTTTACTCTGTGCATTTGACATCTTACCCTATGCGTTGCTTGTAGCCAAGCCATGTGCCAGACACGTCGTCCCTTCCGGATCCGTTCGGCCAGTTCGAGTGGCTGAACGCGACGTTGGCGGAGCTCCGTGCCTTCTCCAAGTTTGCGTACATCGCTGGTCACATCCCGCCGTTTGTCGACTCGTACGGAGGCAATCCGCAGTGGCAGGTGCACTACATCGAAAAGTACAAGAACATTGTGCGGGAGTACCCAGATGTGATCAAGGCCCAGTTCTTTGGCCACGTGCACAGCGTCGAGTTCCGCATCCCTGTCGATACGACCTGTGCTGGACCCGTCTGCGACTCGTCCCACCATGTCCCTGTGCTCGTGTCGGGGTCGCTTTCGCCACTCTTCGGGAACAACCCGTCGTTCATGGCCTGGGACATCGATGCCGACACCTACGAAGTGCTGGATTACACCGTGTACGGCACCAACATCTCGGAAAGTGACCAGCAGCTTGCATGGAAGCCATTGTTCAAAGCGAGCACAGCGTACGGAGTGAAAACGCTCGGCTCGACTTCGCTCTCGGACCTCTACGAGCGTATGGAAGCGGATCCGGCACTACTGGACGCGTACTACTGGAACATGAAGGCACTGTCGTACAAGGCCAAGCCTTGTGGGTCGACCGAGTGCCGAGCGCAGATCCTGTGCACACTCAAGTGGTGGACGACCAAGAACGAGTTCCTCGCGTGTGTGAGCAGCGCCATCTCATCGCTCAACGCCATCACGCGGGCCACGCCGCCCCCCACCGTGAACCACTTGCCGGACTCGCACGTGTACACGGCCATCGGCGTCACCGTGTTGGTCAGTGCCGTCGTGGTCGCCACGGTCGCCGCCGTGATGCGTGTGCTCAAGTCCACCGGCGTCATCAAAACGCCCGAAGAGCGCGAGCAAGAGCGAGATGGAGTCTTCCCAATGCTATAAGGATTTGATTTCCGTGAATAAACGCGTCGTACACTCTTACATGAGCTTGAGGTGACCACTAATCTCGTTGACGGCCGGCACGGTGGCGGGGCCAATGGCGAGCACGGTCTTGGAGTTGGGCGCGATCTGCGTGCGGCCAGCGTCCGCCTGATCATATCCAGCCATGCGGTCAGTCCTCTAGGGCACTCCATGCCAGACACAACGCTTTCGACTCACCACCACGTAGTTGATCAAGCCAAGGGCGGTTGCGGCCTCGGCAAGCGCCATCATTTCTTCCTCGGAATCGACCTTGAGACAGACCTTGGCCTGTCCGAGCATCTCCCAGGCACGCACAGCGTTCGGCGTGCGCTTGAGCGCTCGCTTGTAGGCTCCGAGCGTCGCGTGGCAGCACTGCGCGGCGATCTTGCCTAGTCATGACGCACATATCGCGCTTTAATCGCCCCAAAACCACGAAAAACCGATTGATTCGTCCTACCTTTGCCCATCTTGAGGTCTGTACGCACACAGAGCACCATCTTGTGAGGTTCCCAGTTCTCTTCGTCCTCGCCTTCCCACTCGCCATCGGAAGACGAGTAGTCGTCGTCGTCGTCCTCCTCCTCTTCTTCTTTGGCCGCGTGCTTGCGTTCTCCTGAACCACTTGGCGCCGGAGTTGCGTCCTTCGAAGGCGCGTTGATCGTACTCGATGGCCACTGCAACTGCTTCGTCACCACATAATGCGTGGCGACGCCCAGCAGGAACGCCGCCGAGCACTTCCACGCGAGCTCATCCATCGCGACCTCTGCTTCCAGTGTGGACCAAAATCCCGAAGCAACTTCTTAAACAAGGGACACATCGCTCCCTCGTAAGGGACGAAGACGTCTCCGACGAGGGACACGACGTGTCTTGAAGACTGACGGAAGGGCAATATGAGCACGCAATATGGCGGCATCGCGGCGACTTCGACGACGTCGTACGCGTCAACGGCGGCGAGTGGCGGCGCCCCACCGACACCAGGCGGTGCCCATGGATCTCCTGCACCTGTCGCACCGCCCTCTGTGCCCATCCAGCCCACACTGAAAGGTGCAACTCGCGGTTTTCGAACCTCTCGGCGGAAGGCAGCTCACACGTCTTGATGCTCTAGTGATGCGGTTATACAAGCCAAAGCTGTACATCCACGGTCCGTCGTCGGCGTCGCTGATGCCCACGACGTTGGCGCCGTCGACGGCGCTGCAGCACGAGTTCGCCATGTCCAGTATGCTCATTCTGCCAGATAGTTTTGGGTAGGGCGTGGCATATCCTGCGGGTTTATGGCGAAAGAAGGACTCATCAATGCGGCATTCTATGTGGACAGAGAGATCTTCCTGGGCAACTCGTTCAGTAGTTATATCAGTGTGATCAACCAGTACGCGTGTGATCTCCGCGACGTCGGACTGACGGTGCGTAGCAGGAAGGGCTCTCGAGAAGAAGGACGGAGATCACTGACGGCGTGCGTGTACAGGCCAATATCCAATGCGCAAACGACCGCGTGGACCTCCATGACAATCGCTTTGCTCGCACGGGTCGCTCGCCGCCACCGAACCCAACCAAGGTGCTCTCGGCCGGCTCGAGTCTCGACATGGTCGTGGATTACCCATTGAACCAAGTCGGCAACCATGTGTACGTGGCACACAGACACTTGGCATCGCATCCAGAGAGGTGGCTGACTCGATCCTTGTCTGTAGGCTTCGTGTCGGTGTCTCGTACTTGGATCCGGCCACGAACGAGCCCAAGTCACTTCGCAAGTTTTACCGATTCGCGGTGCAAAACCCGCTTGTCATCAGCTTTAAGCATCTCAAGCAGTCGGCAGAAGAGTCGCTCGTTGAAGCACAGATCCGCAACGTGGCTAAGTTGCCATTGTTTATTGACAGCATTCGCTTCATGCCCGTGTCGCCGTTCGTAGCTGAAGAACTAGAGCTTGAGACCTCAACTAAGGCGCTTGTGGATGACGCATCCGTGCAAGGCTTCCTAGAAGGGGGCCCTCAGACTCTGTTGAATCCCCAGGAAGAGGTGCAGCGTGTGTTCCGCGTTCCATATGATACCGCCGTCGATCCTACAGCGGTTAACGCACAGGTGAGCGCCACCCTATTGCCTTGGGTCCATTAACCGGCTGTTAATTTGCTCATGGTTGCTGCAGACATCACTGAACCTCGGACGCCTCCACGTTGGTTGGAAGACAGCGGTCGGGGAGGCTGGCTCCGTGCAGAGTCAGCCAGTGATGCGGAAAGCTGAACCCACGCGCGATGTCGTTGTCGCTCTCGAGAATTTGCCGACATCTGTCACACTGGGCACACCATTCGTCGCGAACGCCACGATCACCAATCACTCGTCGCGGATTCTGCAGTTGCAACTGCAGTTCCGCAAGGAAGAAATGAGTGGCATTTTCTGCTCCAGTGTTTCGCATCAGGTCTGTTCATCACGCATTCTCTATCTAGTGCTTATGGATTGTGGTACTATTGGTTTCTATGTGTTATGTGGGACAGAACTTGCTGGCGTTGGCACCAAAAACCTCGACAACCGTCCCTATCGAGTTCCTTCCAACCGTCGGTGGGCTGCAGCTCATTCGTGGCGCCTTCTGTGTGGACGTGCGCTCTGGTCAGACGTTTTTACAGGACGCCCTCGCGCATCTCATGGTCCATGCGCTTCCACCGCGTGCTGCTTGAGTACTCTTTGTTCATTCTACCTTGTCTAATCGGAAATCTCACAAACGCCACGAGATGAACAACTGTGTTCTCATTTTTTGCTCATTGTAGACAGCACAGCGCGCTCTTTTTGCGTTCGGGGAAGACACCCATACACGTGAACTCCACTTCTCCTGCCAGGAAGACGTCACCCGGGTAGATCTGAACACTCTGATTCTCTTCTAGCCGCACGTATGTCCCCCAGTCACTGAACGTATCGTAGAGCCAATATCGACCTTCCCGATGCTCGATGACAGCTTGCTGTGGAGATACATACCGGTCGTTTAGCTCAATGTCAGCACCACTGAGCAAACCGCCGATGGTGGCAACGTTTCGAACGACGTGGATATCACCTCGGTTAGCGCCAGAGAGTGCGTAAAGCACCAATGCGTTCAGCAACTCGGTATTTTGTTGCGTTTCCAGGATCGTCTTCTCGAGTAAGTTTTTGTTGCGCTTCTTTCGCCGCCACTTCTTCGTCGTGTCATTTTGATCCTCTAATTCAGCGTTTTCCAGCAGATTATCGCCATCATCGTTTGTGTTATTGTCTCGCAACGCTGTTGTGAAGACTTGTGAGTGTCGCACCTTGAAGGGGACTGCGTAGGTGCTCCTCCGGTTTGTGGATTGACGTCGTAGTATGGGTGGGTGGGCTGAGCCAGTCGCACGCCTGATAAGTGGCACGCCGGTCTGATGGCGCTCTTCATCTTGCTTCAGCAGATGCCGAAACACCGACACATCAATGAAGAAGCACTGCACTCCTGTCCTTGCTCGAAGGTTTTCGAAGGAAACCGTATTTGCGCTGGGCGGAGCTGTCTGACCATTCGGCAAAAGAAGAATAGCTTCGTCCATATGCCACGCCTGTTGCTCTCCGGCGCCAGGGGATTCTTGCACATCGAATCCGTCCGAGGCGCCTGTCTCGCTCTCAACTCGACTTGCGCGTGGACTCATTTCAAGACTCTCACTGACACTGGTCTTTGGGTCCGTGAGAATGCAAGTACCATCGGCATCAACCACGTCAACTGCACCGTGACGCAGGAGCAACAAGCCATAGCGCTGGCGATTTTGATGGTAAAGCGCGCCTTGATGCAAGATCCGATCGTCCTGTTGGAAATATATGCGCTCAGCACGCGCAGCCATGACTCGAAGCTCCTGGTACGAGATGTCTTCACACCAAGAAACGTACAGTCGGAGGCGATGGAGCAGATCCTTGTGGGTTTCATATGCAAGATGTGGCCGGATAATATCCATGTAGTACGAAAAGTACCCACATAGATCTTCGCGTGAGAGCACCAGCAATTGACAAACCGTCGCTGCGCGAGCCGAGTCTGCGTATTCCAGATCAACTGCCCAAAGAGACCGCTCACCAAAGTATCCACCGGTGCCGACTGTTTCGACCAGGAGCTCAGGCTCACTCGATATGCCAAGTAGCGGTGCAATTGTCATCGCGCCGGCTGACCCATACTTCGGGAGGGAAGACCGGCGGTTCTTTTGGGTGCTGACAAGCTCCACAGTGCCTTTTATGACAATGAAGAAGAAACTGGCCGGGTCTCCTTCGTCGTAGGCACTCTCGCCTTCAGCAAGCTCAAGTCGCTGTGCGCGTTTGGCCACGTTCTCTAGCCCATGGCGGTCAAACGTGATTTGTTGGAGCCACGGAAGGGCCATGAGAAGTTGCGTATTCTCTCGAATCTCGTCGGCACGAGCCATCGCGTCCACCGATTCTTCGACTTTGACGTAGGCGACTTCGTACTCGCAGTTTCCAATCTTGAAGACCGAGCCTTCGACCAGCATCAACGCTTTGCTGGTGTATCGAATGATGTCGTCTTTGTATTTGGCCTCATGGGGCAGTGGATTGCGACCCAAGAGGAAGTACATGCCCTGATTTATACCTGCGAATCGAGGTGTGAGCGAGCATTGTCCGTGGTCCAGTTGTATCCAGAACTGTTCGACACACAGCGCTGCTGTAAAGATCTGACCGTCGCAGTTCCCACCCTTGCCGATAGTGAATGTCTCGCTGTGATTGTGCTTGAAGGCGACGGGCAGGTATTTGTCGCGTCGCCTTGACTTTCGCTTACTGGGTCGAAGTGCTTGGCATTTGAACGCGACTTCTTTCAGGTCAGGATTATGATCTCGGAACGCGCGTGAGACGCTGACAACGTGAACCGCGCATTTACCAAAGAGCAAGCAGTCGCCACGCCCGATCCGAGTGGCGCGGGAGAGCAGGACTCGAGTCTTTCGACGCGGATTCTCCTCAAAAGACAGGTCCTGAAGCACGAAGAAGTGGCCATCGAAAACAATTCGCGCGTGAACACCGTAGATCCCCTCGGACGCGACATGGATGTCGCACCACGGCGACGAACCGATCGTGTATGTGGTCTTCGCACCTAGTGTGACCTTGGTCGGGCTTTCGGGGTGCTCTACCGTTGTCACTGTCACCTCGAGCAGTGTTGGCAAGAGGTCCGGGTACACCGGTTGCGGAAGCTTCTTGGCGCGTTTGTATCGAACCCCAGCAGGATAGTTACCACCATCGTCTGCCGGTAGCATGGGGCTATACTCTTCCGGTGGCTTGGTGGACTTGTCCAAAAGGTCGGTGAAGCGTACGCTTTTCTTCACCACGTCAAAGCGACTGCTTTTCTTGCGCAACAGACGATGATTTGCTGGTGTCATGTCGGATGTGTCGGTCAGTCGGCGTTCCAGTCGCGACTGTGTGCTTACTCGTCGGCCACTCGGGTGCTCTGACTTAGGTCTGGGCACAGTCGTCAGGGCGTTCACAACAATCCGTGATCCGGAGCCTAAGATGAACGTATCTCCAGTGCGCAAGCGGAAACCATCGCGCTGTGGCTGATGCCGGTTCGTGGTTGAGAGGCAGACATACGTCCCGGCGGAGGTGTCGCAGTCTCGAAGCAAGTAATCATCGCCGTCAATCGTAACTTCAGCATGGACCGAAGCCATCGATGCGTCTTTCGTGACGATTTGAACGTTTTCGCCACTCTCACGACCCACAAAGCCCCGTGTCAAGAACCACGCCTTCTTGCTCGTGCCTCCACGTGGCAATGGTTTGTGCATGACCAAGCAGAGCTCCTCATGAGACCTGAGGTAGCGCTTCCCGTTGTTATCACCACCATTGACAAATGCTGTCTGCTTCTGAAGCGTCGGGACCGACTTGGCGCGTTGAAATATTGAGCGGAAGTCAAAGGGAGCTGGGTTGTTCAGGAAGATGATGCCGTCGTCCAGATCATCAGGCCCAGCCTCGATACGGAAGGGAACAACGCTCTTTTGTCTCTTCCAGACGCTTTTGGGACGCGGGAGAACGCGTGAGAGGATAGGTTCCGGTCGGCCATCGGACAGGTCAGTGGAACTGCTTCGCGAGCGTGCAGAGGTCTTTGCCGGCGAGTCCCCTTCGTCGTCGCCTCCACTCATCCTGCGCTACCAAGCATGCAATTGGTCGTCAGGGGCCGAGTTCGATGCGATTGTCGACGCGAAAGGCAAGGACGAGCCACTGATCATGGCTAGACTGGCAATCTGACCGGAGGCGGCCACATCAAGCTATTATTACGCTGCGCTCTGAGTTGTGCGGCGGGCGTCTGGACATCCGAGCTAGTTGGCCAAGTTCATGTCCACAGCGGGTTATTCTCGGAGGTCCCAGTTGCCCTGATCTAGGCGCAAGCTCCAATGTCGTACTAGTCCACTCTAGACTAGTACCAGCATGGCATGACGCGAGTTTCCAGCGCTCTATGACCTGCCAATGGCCAGCAAAGACACACTAGACCCAGTTGAAGTCGCTCGAGATGCCTTCGAATGTAGCCATCTCCACAGATACGATCTCTGATTGGTTGAAAACCTTTCGATCCCCCATTTGTACCAATCAGCGTCCGAGATAGTGAGAACGTTCGGGTCGATCCTGAAAGGTCGCGAGTCCACCAATCAGATCGCGAGGGATGGCGCACATGCGCACACCACCGCGGCACGGGACGGTGCGAACATTCGCGGGAATATGCGCGCGATCGCGACCGTCTGCGCTGTATACGACTGCGGCATCGCATGTGTACGACCTCAGACGCACGCACACTGTCTCGCCGTTCATTTTTGAATTGACGCCGTATCCCGCACACACGACTGACTCATTGGACATGGGCAACTCGTTGTTCTCGTCCGTGTGTCGGCGCCACGAAGCGCTCGACTTTGAAGACGTCTCGGACGCCACGTTCGAGTTCATTGCGGTTGCCGTGCACACGGAAGACCTGAAGAAGCCGACCAAGACCCGACGAAGGAGACCGCGCGCCGCTATGACCAGCACGGTCGCCGTCTTACCGGTAAGTATCGAAGAGACCAACACGGCCAACACCTCGCGATTGTATGAGAAGCAGACCTCCGCCTCGACCACCGACGACGAAGAACTGAGCTTCAACGACCGACTCAACATGCTCACGTGGGACCCTGAGTGTATGCCCTCGTACGCCAAGCGCCAGGAGGTCTACGTGTTTGACGAATATGCGCCGTCGCCATGCAACTCACTGGCGTTGACACCGACCAAGACCGCGAAGAACAAGCCAACTGGATGGTTCCGACGAGCCGTGGAGACGTACAACATGACCAAGAGCCGACGACGAACCAAGACCATGAACGACGACGACGTGATGATCAAGACCAAGCCTGACGACCTACCGACCAAGACCAAGACCAAGAGCAAGAGCAAGAAGCGCTCGCTCCGCATGTCTCTGTGGGGAAAGCGCGACACTGCCAAGAGCAAGCCATACCAGTTGCCGCTGGTCAGCGGCTGCTCGCTCGCTCAAGACGATGAAGAAGAGCGCTTTCTGCAGACGACCGAGTCGTGGAAACTGCGAGGAGAAGAAGCCGAACCGCTGTCGGAAACGGAGAGTGAAGCCAGCACCACGGCGTCTGTGCCGACGACACCGGTGTTTGTGACGGCGTTTGACGAAGAATATTTGACAAGCTACGAGTGTGACGATAGCGAGAGCGAGATTGAGTGGAGCACGACATCGTCGGGCTACTTCTCCGCCTCGGAAGACTCGAGTGAAACTAGTGAAGACACGATCGTGGACGAGAGCAATGAGGACGTCGAGTTTTTCTCGTCCTCGGACGCGCTCTGTGCGCATATCGACGACTATCTGTGTGAGTGTGGTGACTGTCCCGTGTACCAGCAGATCGAACGCGCCGTCACGAGCTCCAATTGCTGGATGAACGAGGCCGAGCGACGCAGTCTCTGCCGCATTCTGCAGGCATACGCGTCGCTCTGTCCGACCGTACATTTTCAGAAGGAGATGATCTCGGCCGCGGAAGAGTGCCTCGTGGTGTTCCCAGGCGACGAAGATGCCGCGTTCAACGCTTTTGTGATGCTCGGCCAGACCAAGTGGATGGAGTAAATCGACGAATCAGACCAAGAAACCTCCAGCGTCTGTGGAAATGATGTGAAGTGTGAGGAACGAACTCAAGTCAAGTCTTGCGGTCTCTCGGAATCGAGCGCTCCTTTTCTCTCATTACAGAAAAGTTGGTAGCATCGCTCTTCCGTCGCGTGTATCCGTGTTCGTCAGAAATCGAGAGTTCCTTCCCTCATTACGGAAGTCGACAGCTCTCTTTCTGACGACATACGAGTTCTAAGTTCCTCACACATCCTCTTCGTTTTCACACAGAGTCCTCATTACGACTCTGTCGCTGCGAGCCAAGCTGTCCCATCGTCGACTTTACCGTCAATTGCTGTGCAAGTCGCGCGTTGTTGTCCATAGCGCACCCTATTTAATTGAGAAATCTATCAATGTACCATTAGAACTCTTTCCAACAGGATCAAATGTGTTTAGTCGAGCATTCGAACGAAAGAGGATACAACAACACTGTTGTCATCAAATCGATATTGATCCAGGCTGCGAGCGATGACTGTCCATCAACTCATCACATGGAAACAAGAGACTCACTCTCACTCTGTCAAACAAACACGCATGGACTTACTTGCTATTGTTTCGCCACCTCTCTGATCATCAGCATCCTTCGTGGCCGCTCTCGAAGATGTCGTCGGTCCTGCCTCGACTTCGTCACCACACGATAAGACGGAGCGATCGATTCGTTCACGAGCCATCCGCACGCGCCATCCACCAACGCTGCAGACCGTGCACCAGCTCCAAGGTCCATCGCCGAAATGAGGACGATTGGGCCTCAGTCAACTGTCAACACCGCACAGTGACACCGATTCCAGCTTTCGAAATGAGGAAAGCGGACAAGGGTCATAGCGCAGTATCAGCAGCGAGACGAGGCCCATGGACGCTGGAGCCGACTGACCACGACTGCAGCGAGAGGTTTCGAACACGTCCGGCGCCTCGATCAGGGCAAATACTCTCCATGTCAATGATTGTGGCGGGATCGGTGTCGGCAGTGACCCAAACGCGGGTATGAATCCGTACTTGAAGCGGTAACGGCTTGTGACCGTCCCGATGCTCGGCAACCATCACAGGAACGATCCCAATGAAGGTGGAAAGCCAAAGCCGCGTTGAGACGATCTAGACGATCGCTGCCGCTGGGTTGGATTAGTCCGACCTGGACCTAGAGCCTGACGTTGGTCTTGAATTTGGCGTGCATTTGCATTCGATCGAGCCAAGGAGGCACGGGTGTGACGGATCGGAGGTGTCGTCGCAGTTAGCGATTTGGGGCGAACTGGTTTGCCTGACTCACCAGCAGGACGGTGGATGCGATGCCCACGCGCGTCGCGCACCATCGGTGGTGTTGTCTTGGGCGAGTGCTTGGGGGTTTGCTGTTCTTGCTTGTAAACAATGCGTGAAGCGGGCACCTTTGAGGAGTCTTTGCGTTTGCCGGGGCACGTAGTGCCAACGGACTGCACAGCTTGCGCGCCGCCCACACTTACCGTCAACACTTGAGCATTCGAAGCAACCACCACAGTCCTTTCAGAGTCACCGGACAATGCGCTCTCCACCGGCACCAACGACGCGTTTGTGTGCGGACGTGGCTTGCCCTCACTGGTCGAACAGCCCTCGTCTTGCTTAGGCGATAGTGGTACAATCACCGGCGTTCGCGTGGTTAGACTTGACTCCATCAACGTCGAGCGTTTGGTCAGCTCTAAAGTTGTGATTGGAGCTGGAGCTGGAACCTGCGTCGTCTGGGTCCCCACGGACGACTTAATCACCGGTATGCTCACTGTGGCGGACGATGAGATGCTCTCCATCGCTTCCACGGCCATCATCACGTCCCATCCCCACTCCGTCACCAAATCACGGACATTCTTGACAACGCCGGACACGAGAGCATGGCGCAAAGACGAATCGGCTGGGCTGGATGTACCAACGCCGTGAGCGGTGAGCGTGGTATCAATACTGCAAAGAATAGAAGCTTCGAAGTGGTCACTGCGAGCCGCAATTGCCGCAATAGCATCGTCGACAGACATATAAACCTTCTCACGAGCCGAAGCCCTGACGCCTTGACAATCATCGTCGTCCTTCGCCGACTTGGGCACTGTCACATCGTCGACTTCGAGCACATCACAGGCAATGACAGAGGCTTCATCACAAACACTGGGGGATTCTTCAGCATCTTCCGAGTCGGTTGTCTCCTTCGTTGATACTGGTTCGCCCGATTTTTCGGCGCCGCAATCATCATCACAGTAACCAAGACTTGATTGCTCGAATTCTTCATCAGTCGAGGGTGTCACTGCTGACACTTGCGCCATCGGCGTGATTGGGGTCTCTGGCGTCACTGGCGTCTCTAGGATCACTGGCGTTCTTGGCGTTACTGGTGTCGCCTGCTTCGATTCAACTACACCACCAACGTTGGATGGAGGCGTCACCGTTGTTACTGGCGTCTTCAACTCCGTCGCCATCAAAGGCAAAGGCTTGAGCAGCTGGAGTGGCGGAAGCTTCGTCGCCGTCAACACCACGGGCTTGAGCGGTCTCGTCTCGATCCAGCTCACTGGCAAAGCGCAGTCGTTTGGCACCGCCTTGGTCGACTTGAGCACTTCGAGGATCCACGACCCGATCACGAGCTGGAACACTTGATACACGCGCGTGATGAGCTCATCGCGCGCATGCGGCTTGAACTCGTCAAAGCCGGCGTCGAAGGCTGGCAGAAGCACGTTGAGAAAGGCGTCGCGGTACAAACTCACACGCTCGCGCACAGTCGACTGGAACGCCACGACGTCGTCCACACGCATGAACAACTTGGAGTCGGACGACTCGAGGTACCACGGGAAGTTTCCTTCCGAGTGGCCGGCGACATACACGAGCGCCATGGCGTCGTGGCGCCAGTCGCCCTCGAGAGTCCGGAACGTGAAGAAGGCGAGGCCGTCCACCGTCTCTCGGAAGTCGTAGGCCTGCGCGGGCGTCATGGTCACGTGGTTCTTGAGCACGGCGTCGATGGCGCAGATGAGCTGCCACTGGTAGGCGTCGGCGCCGTTGGCGATGCGAGTCTTCAAGATGTCGGCCATGTCGAGCGAGAGCACGCGCTTGGGCATCTGGAGCGTCGCACGAGTTGGCAACATGATGACTGGGCAGTTGGTTGCGTTGGTTGTGTAGTTGGTTGGGTGGTTCTTTGCGTTGGTTGCGTCGGAAGCAGCGGCGGCGGAGGGCGGCAGCGGCTTGGAGAACTTGCTCGCGTTTGGCGAATGCCAGCGCCTGTCGCAAAGCGGGCCGCCACGGTGGACGCCCACAGTGGACGCACATGCCTGGCGAACCTGGCGTACACATACAAAGTCGCATATATTGGCGCGAATCCGCGCGCGCACATACAAATTCCTACATAGTACTGTGTCGTCCTTTCCGGTGGACGCAGGTATCGCCGCAGTGGACGGCGTCCACCGTGGAGATGACCGGCATGGCGGTGTTGGTTGCTGGTTGTTGGATATGTTTTCCAGCACCTTCAACATGGACAAGTCCCTAGATAGGTGTTTGGTCTAGGATATGCCCCGTTAAACTAGGATATGACCTGAATTTGTGTTGATGCAACACACTATTGATCGATCCGAATGTGTGGGGAGTGCGAATCCCAAGCGTGATCAAGACAAGCAAGCACAAGGATGTTGGCGCGATCGATCTTGCGGACGGCGGCCAGCGCCAAGAACACGGTGTTGCCAGGTGCCATCGCCTCGCAGGCATTCGGCGGCGTGTCTCACTTCAGCAGCGCTCCAACGGTACGTCAACTGCTCGTGTGTGCTGGACGCATCGAACAATGAGGAATGACGTGAGTGTTTGTGCGACTGCTTGGTGGATAGATGCACGGCACGACGATTCTCTGCGTGCGCAAGGACGGTAAAGTGGTGAGTGTCTTGCTGCCCAGCTATCTCTTTGTGAATGCATGTCTAACACTTGACAAATGTGGTGTTCCGGGTGCTTCTAGTGTCTGATTGGCGATGGTCAAGTGTCTCTTGGCCACACGGTCGTCAAGCCAAACGCCAAGAAAGTGCGTCGTATCAATGAGAACATTGTCGCCGGCTTTGCTGGCTCCACCGCCGACGCGTTCACGCTGATGGAGCGTCTCGAGAGCAAGCTCGAAGAGTACCCGGGCCAGCTCACGCGTGCGTGCGTGGAGCTCGCCAAGGCCTGGCGAACAGACAAGTACTTGCGTCACCTCGAGGCGATTCTCATCGTCTCGGACGACAAGCAGTCGTACACGCTCACTGGTAATGGTGATGTTGTGGAGCCTCACGACGGCATCATTGGTATCGGATCGGGTGGTACCTACGCGCTCGGTACGTAGTCTTCTGTGGCCTTGTGATGTGCATATACGACACTAACTGTCTCTTTTGCCCCAAAGCCGCCGCGCGTGCACTGATCGACCAGCCTCATCTCGATGCCGAGCAAATTGGCCGCAAGGCGATGCAGATTGCTGCCGACATTTGTGTCTACACCAACCACAATTTTGTCGTCGAGACTCTCGAAGAGAACCCTGAGAAGAAGGCTTAAAGGACTGGCGGTGAGATCGATTAAGTAGCTTCGTCTGCGCATTGCTAGTCGCAATCGTAAAAGCGGACAATACAAAAAATCTCCTCCACTGAGTCTGAATAGATAAATGGATCGGTTGCTATTTCATACAAGTCAAGTGCGGGAGAACTACGGAAGTAAACGACGTGTCGGCCAGTGCTGCCAGCTACACTGAAGTGCACTTCTATGCGCGTCCACAACGTCATGGGCGCTAAGAGTTAGGTCTCTCCGGTCAATGCTGTCTGTCGAACACGAGCTTCAGTATTTCTTCTTTTTCTTCAATTGTGCAAAATCCAAAACGCGCTCGATCGTCTTGCCTTCAACAACTCTCACGCCTTGGGTTCGTATCTCCAGACAAGCATCCGACAGGAGGCAAATAGGATCCCGCGCTTAGATGTTGTTGGCGATCACCGAGTTGTACTTGTCGATGTTGCGCTTGAGGATATCTTCTAATGGACCCATGACACGCTTGAACGTCTTTCGATCCAACGTCAGACACTTCACCTTGCCAGTCGCTGTGACGGTGGCTTGACGAGGTCGCGTTGTCAGCAGCGCGATCTCACCAAAGTATGCACCACAGGTCAAATTGCCCATGAACACTGGAGGCTCATCCGGACTCAACTGCTTCGAGCAGGCTGCTGTGCCTTCTTCGATAATGTAGAACATGTTGCCTTCGTCGCCTTGTGTGATGATCACTTCGCCATCGCTGAACGTCTCAGTCTTCAGTGCATCTGCGACAGTTAGTCGCTCGTATTCGCTCAGCGACTCGAGCAGTGGCACACGCTCGATGAATCCCTTGTGCGATTCCCGCTTCTTCAGTGTCGTTTCCATGATAATATACTTGAATGTCTGACGATCCAGTGCCCAGACCTTCGATTTTTCGATAGCCTTGACGGTCGCAGCTCGTGGCGCATTGTACATGAGCGCCAATTCACCAAACGACATGGAGTTTGTGCACTAGAAAGCGTTCAACCGTTAGATTCCCGTCGTAACACAACGCTTCAGACTCGTATCTTACCGTTTGCACGAGCACCTCATCCTTGTACACCTCGCATACGCCACTCTCCAAAATATAGAAATTATCGCCGTCGTCACCTTGCTTGATGATTGTCTCACCAGGCTCGAAATCCTTGGGGAACATGGCGTCGAGCACGATCTCGTGCTGCTTCTCGTCGAGCGACTTGAACAAGATGTTCTCGGCCACCATCTTGGTGATCTGCTGACGTTCTTCATCGGACTTGGGGTGGATCACCCGCTCAAACTGCTTCGCGCTGTGTGCAAATAGTGGGCAGCACGATGGTTACATCGCAACTGATTTTCTCGAAGGAGAAAATGGACGCAAGCACGCACCTGTGTGGATCGATGGTTTCCGCCGACACCGACGTTCTTCGTCCTTTGACAATCGGCTTCGGCGGCGCGGGCTTCTCGTTGATCTCACCAACAGCGTCGCTTTCTTCGTCGTCTTCGCTCTCAGATTCATCTGAGTAGTGATCTAACAGAGAACAAAACGCGATCTTCGGTGAGAAACCGCCCAGTGGATCCACCCATACGAAGGCATGTCAGCAAGCGCTTACTTGTGTGTTGTCGCGGACTCACGGCTGGGTCGACGTCCTTGTTGCCCGGATGCAACACCGTCTTCTTGGGCAGTGCCTGGTCGGGAAAGTTGCACTGGAGATACTGGATGATGTGGAGCACGGGGTTTTCGGGCTTGGCGAGCAAGAGCGACTCGACCAAGTTGATGAAGAGCGTGTTGATGCCCTTCTTCTGCAGGTAGTCCTGCAGCTCCTGCTGCACTCCTTCCGCGTCCGCCATCTTGTCGTCGTGAGTGAGTGAGTGAGTGCGTGTGTGCGGTGGGGGTTGTGTTGGATTGGCGTGTGAGTGTGGCGTTTGGTGGGTCCGCAGCTGCTGGTCTATCCTTCCGACCCGCCGCACGTATGTTGAGGTAAATGGGACTAAAGACAACGGACGACCGAGCGAGAGACGACTCTTTCTTCCGTGGAGTTTCAAAGGATTTTTTCGGGCTCGTTGCGGCCGCTTGCGACTGTGGGACCGTTCTTCGAGCTCCTCGAGCGACGTCGTTTCCGCGTTTATAAATTACCGCAACTTTCCGCCAAAGTGTGAAACGAATCCACGCAAAATGAATATGTCTGCATAAATTGATACCTATCGTTTTATGGATGTAGGTAGAGAAGGAAACCAGAGACCTGTTGCAGAATGATGAAGCCGAATATAAATCCTGGCCAGCTCGGTTGTTTCCGTTTTGGGAAGTGCTAAAGATAGATCGCGTTTGGGCTTGGCGTTCACTTCGACTTGACAGAGAATGGGCCGAAAGTGGAGTAGGTACTGTTGTTGTCTTAATAGAGCGCTCCAAACCTAACTTCAATGACGTTAGTGTGTGCCACACTAAATTACCTTCCAGCCAACCATCATCATGGCGCACTGGATGAAAAGCAACTTGCCATAATGCCGCCGACCGCAGGTGGGTAGCGCGTCGAGACGTCCATACCAGGCGCAGGCTTAGCGTGTATCCATGGCTCAGATTATTAACGCATCCCATGCTATGCAGGAACCCGCTTGCGCTTCAAGAAGGTGCTGTCCAAGAAGCCATTCAAGAAACAGAAGAAGGTGCCTTCCCTCAAGAATCGCATTCGAGCCCTCGAGCGCTTCCTCAAGCGAGACGTACGCGCACAATCGTCTACACTCATGAACAAACGGGATGGAAACTAAATGCCTGTGTATTGACTGATGCAGAACATCGATGCTGAGACCAAGTCAGCGAAGGAGAAGGAGCTCGATCAACTCCACCAAGAGGTACGAAACACGCAAAGCAAGCTAGAGTCATCTTCTAACGTTCTAATCCGCTTTGCGTTCTGTCATCGATAGCGCGACGGCAAAGTTCAAGTAGAGGAGGAAAAGAAGATTGCGGAGAAGTACAAGAAGGTGGGGTTCATTGTTTTGAATTAGACAGCTTGGTATCCGTTCTCACTGAACAAATGACATGGCAGCCTCGCTTCTTTGAGCGTGTCAAGCTCATGCGTAAGCTCAAGCAAGCCCAGTCGCACATGGAAAAGGTACGGCCTTAGCAACAATTTGCGGGTCGGTTGTTCCCCACGTTGACGTAATTGTGAACGATAGGCGAGTGATGCGAAGGAGAAGCGCAAATACGAAAAAGAATACGAGAAACATCGCCAAGACCTCATTTACATCTACTACTTCCCAAAAGCCGAGCCATACATCTCGCTTTTCCCAGCCAAGCCGCTCTCGGAAAACGTCCTTAAGCGGTACGTGCAGCTCATACTCGTTGCGTTTCCGTGTTCTCGATCTGACCTGGTGTGTCGGATTCAGACAAGCCGAGCTTCGTGCTGCTGCAACCAAGCAATTTGACGAAGAACAACCGCTCGATGCTTTCCACAAGTTTTGTTACGCTGACGGACATGCAGCCAACTCGGGAGCTGCTGCATTGCTGGCGAAGAAGCCCACCAAAGAGGAGGAAAAGAAAAAGAAGAAGCCTCGTAACAAGAAGGACAAGACAGAAGGAGGTGCCACTTCTTCGAAGAAATCACGGGTTGTTGCCGATGAAGATGAGGTCTCCGATGCTGAGATGGCCGAAGGGGCTGGTGACGAGGAAGAGGACGACGACTTCTTCCTGTAAGTCCCACATTTGTTATCAGCACCATAGATCGAAGTGAATATCCATGCACACAACGTATTACGTTTTCAAACATTCCTTATTTGACTCATTTAACCGGACCTTGATACTTCAGATGAAAGGAACCAGAACAAAACATGGCAGTGTTGCACCTTTGTCGGGATTCCAAACACTAAGCCTGCTACCGACAGATGCGAGGGTTTGGCTAAGGCACCACAAGCCGAAGTAACACGCCACTCGTACTCACGAACACAACCACGATCATGATGCTAAATTCTCGACAATGGATCTTGCCGCCTGAAACAATGCTCTACCCGATGCATCGCTAGATGAGAATGGACAAGGCAGATTCGCTCTCCACTTCGCTGAGCTGCGTATCTGCAATCATATCCGCTTCTGTTCTTGATGCAGCAGCTAGTGCATTCATGTTGGTGAAGCTGAACGATCGAAAAGCTTCAGCCATGTCGGACTCTTCGTGAGTGTTGTACATTCCGCTTGGGAACTTGAGATTGTTCTCACGTTCAATCGTAGCAGTATTGGATTGTTCTTGCTCGGTCTTGAAACTACTTCTTGCAGAGTTGCTGCCGTTCGTTCCGAAACTTTCGACGCTTGTGATCCCACCCACACGTCCCTGGCTGCCTTTTGGCTCTTCGGCTCGCTCGACCTCACCTCCAGTGGATATGGAGAGGTCTTCGGCAGCGCCCGCGTCAGTAGGCTCGACCATGCTGCTCGTCATCGACTGCTCATCGATCTCGAATTCCTCGTCATCAATGAAAATGTCGGTCAGGTTGCGGTTGTTGAAGTAACTTGTGTCATTCGGGCCCTCCAATGTCGGGACGAAAGGTGGTGTCGAGTTCAGTAGAGTATCCCAGTCGATTCCATTGAAAAACGGATGCTTCTGCAATCCATCCCAGCCAATTCGTTTCACAGGATCTGGTTCCAGGAGAAGATTGATCAAGTCCATCGCCTCGTGTGATAAGCACTTTTCACCATCCGGCCAAAGAATCTGCCGCTCAAGGATGTTGTTGAAGATTGCTTCGACGGTCTCGTCGTTGAATGGCGGAAAGCCAACAAGCATCTCGTACAAGATGACACCAAGCGCCCAATAATCGACTGGAGGACCGTGCTGCTTGCCAAGAATGATCTCGGGACTGAGGTAGTCAGGTGTACCACACCGTCCAAACGTCTGCGAGTGAGCGCGCTTTTTCTTCTTTGGTCGAGGATGTACCACAGAAAAATCCAGAAAGTCGGCAAAAGCATCTTCGACGTCTTGCTGCTCTGGAGAGTGCATCTGCTGTGGCTCCGCTTGTGCGCCGCCTTTGTCGTCACCGGCAAACATCGGCTCTTGAACCTCAGAATCGGAGTCACTTAAGCTTACCCCTTCTTCAGACAAGCCAAAATCTGTTAGCTACAAGAGAGAAGATCAGTAAACCGAAAATCTCAATAAAAGGTTTGATCTGTCAAACCTTGATATGCCCACTAGAAGATATCAGGATATTGTCCGGTTTCAGGTCGCTAAAATCCAGAATCGTGCTCAGCATCCGAATCAACGTTAGTCATAATATACCAGAAAGAACACACCGATGAACGCAGCCTTTTTCATGTAAGTGCTTCAGAGCGAGTGCGACCTCGGCAATGTAAACCCGTGCCACCTATTAAAAATCGAATGAATCGCACATTACCATGAGATACGGTACATGCGAGGCCACATACCTGTTCTTCGAGTTGGACGATACACTCCAAAAGTGACATGAAATCTCCGCCTGGCAAGTACTCCATCACAAGGAACAGATTTCGCCTTTACCACACATTAGTTTGATCATGTGACTGACATGGAGAAAATGTGAAAGACCCAACTTACTTCGTTTGAAATGTCCAAAAGAGCTTCACAACGAATGGACTTTCGACGGTGACCAAGATGTCCCTCTCTGTCTCAATGTGTTGAATCTACCACACGCAAGAGTCAGATACGATATCGCGGAACGACGAGAAAGAGTAGGGCATTACCTGCTTTTTCCGCAAGACGTGCTCTTTAGCAAGAACCTTGATCGCGTATTGATCCCCTGTTGTTCTTTTTCGTGCAAGGTACACTTTACCGAATGCTCCTTTGGAGATCGGTTTGATAATTTGGAAATCTCGAATAGAGACACGATACGCGGAGGACTTGCGTACACTGGGAGCAGACGGTTTGGCTGCTGCATTCTCTCTCTCCTCGAGAGATTTCGTTCTTTGAAACGGAGCTCGCCCGTCGTTTGGACCAAGCTGAAGTATCGCCTTATGAGTTTGACGCATCTTGCTCATCTTAGCGTGGATCAAATTTCGGATCTGGCTGCAGTACTTGAGCCCACGTTCGATTACAAAATTGACTGACTCCGGCTCGTGTTGCCTTATGCGATCCAGTATCTTTATCAGACGAGAGCATAAGGCAAAAGACTCGACGCTAGAGACATCGGCTGCTGCAGCCTAGGGACACATGGTTAGTTAGAGCCAACCATGTGTACAAGCCAGTCACACTCATACCTGGATGGAAATGACCCTTATAGCATTGTAGAAATGCAGCGTCTCTTGATGGAAGTATACCCGCAGTGCCTCCGACTGAAGATTAGTTTTGATCGAGGTCGCCAGCTTGGTCAGGGCATTGTTGATTTGATCGGCTTCCAGCTCAAACCTCTTGGACATGACGCAGAAGTTGGTGTGCTCATCCAAGCTCCAGGCGTCGACCTTGCACTCACACAGCTTGCAGACCACCATAGTAGCCTCGAGGCGACGGAAGCGCACAACCATCGGTCGCTGCGTGTACTGCAACCGATCTAGCACGTCTTCTGGTCGTAAATCCCCCGTCTCTCGTCCATTGATCGCATCAACAATCAGTCCCCGCGTGATGGACACTCCTAGAGGAATCTGCATAATATTCCGCGACCAGGATCCCGCTTGAACACTCTTCACCATCACTTGGCCTCGTGTTTCGTTGATCACAAACTCGATCCCCAAGAAGCCTTCGCCAAACTTGGCCTCAAATGTGTCGCTTCGCGAACTACTGACTGTGCTGGCAGTATCGTCATTTGCTTCCGCCGTCAAGCTCTTGATCAGCGTAAACGACATCGTGGGAGCCAACACCGCCGAATCATCCACAGCTTTCTCCAAATCTGCCAGCGAATCACTTGATCCCCGCACACGCCATCGCGGCTGCTTTATCTCAAGTCGATCAAATGCTTCCCCGAGTCCCGTGGGCGATCCTTGCGGCACAGCTCCACGCGCGCTTCGCAACTCCACCGACGTGCCGTAGGGTGGGATGTTGAGACTAAACTGACGCAGCAACTTCTTCGGTGCGATCTCTTGCCGGAGCTCTTCGTTCAAGAGCGCCATGGCGCCCGAGGCAAAGCCCGCCGCCGCCTGCGCGCTCTCTGCGAGCAACTCGGACGGTTCCATGGTCTTCTCGTCGTCCTCGTCGAAGACCGACAAGGCGGTGCCTTCCGCGCGCATCATACGAATGTGCGTGTCGTCCGCGTGCCGTCGCTTGTGCTGCTCCTTCTCGTCCGCGCCCCTCGAGAGTTGCCGTTTCCGCACGCAAGCGCCGCGCTCGTTCGCTCTCGTCGCTGAGCCGCGCGTTGCCTCGCCTATCGCTCTTGGTTCACGTCCACAACGGGGCCCGATCTTGTGGTTTGACGAAACAACGGCGGCCTTGGTTGTTGGTTGGGTGGTGGTTCACTCGGCTGACTCTTGGTCCGGTTTTATGTTGCTCAAGGGCGGATGGCGACGATGTTCGATGGCTCGCCACTCTCCTCGACCTGGCCCCCTCCGCTTCGCTCCTCTCCCTTCGCTTCGGATCCTCCCCTCGTTTCGACCACGAGTGTGATCGCCACTTTCGTTAGATTTCGTCGCCTTCTCTATCTCCCAAGTTGACGTTTCTTTCCGGCCCTTTTATCGCAAGAAGCCCGCTTTGAGATGGCACTTATCAGCCGAAAAAGTCACAAGAAGCTACAAAAATCAGGAACTGCGGACCTAACTTTAGGCCACCTCCGTACCTACAGTGGGTTTCAGGTGGGGCATCTGGTTGGAGGAGATCCATGTCCCTTCGAGGTGTTCCATGTTTTCTCGTGATTCACGATAATTCCACCAAAACCCATGAAGTGAACTAGATTCGCCGTTTACAGAAAACTTGGCCTTCGTCAATCGAAGTTTCCCTCAGACCAGCCGCACATTCCATCTTCATCCATGCCAGGACTCCTGGCCCATGACCAAGGTCGACAATTCACGCTCCAGTGCATCGAACGAAAGGGTCACAACGACAACCAGTATGTCCTCACTTTGTACGGCCAGCCACCCCATCGAATTCCGTCGCGATGGTTGCGAAATTCTCATGCCAAAGACTCAAGTGCAACAAATCAGGCGAGATCTTGCTCATATTTGAGACGAAAAGTGGCGAGCGACGAGGGGCTACCTACTTGGTAGGTACAGTTTATGACCGTGGTCTCCGTGGCCGATGCGGCCTTGTCATTCACCAGGCTGAAGCTCCGCCAAGGCACGTGCGGTGGAGCCGTTGCCTCCGCTCACCACCACCCACGACGACAATGCAGGTACCCACTTTCCCACATCAGTCGCTAGCTGCTGACAGGAAACCGCGCCGGGTTTGATTGGCCAACACGCTCACGCTCAAAACATCTTTTCGAGCGTGGACAGTTTCGATTAAACCTTTAGTGTGCACACTCGCTTTTGGATATGTTTCTTTCTCTCCGACTCTCTCGTCTCACCCACCTCGTCTGCACACGGCGTACCAAGCGATCTTGGATCCTGTGCACTTGGCTCGAGCTGTCATTTTATGAGGCCGGCGTCGCGCTTCCATCGTCATGGGAATGGAGGATCCATTCGACGGCTTCTTCAAAGCCTTGGGCAAGGAAAGACGGAGGAATACCTGTTTATGTGGCCGGGTGGACACACATCTGATGTGAGCTAAAGTTCCAGGACAGCTGCCAGTCTGGGTTCGAAAATGGCCACAGGCAGATGGCAAGTGTTCGTGTACCTGTTGCGTGCTCATCTCCCTCGCGATATTTGCCCGTCCGCACGAGAATCCCATGCATGCCTGCCGCTTGGGCTCCATTAACATCCTGACGGATATCGTCGCCGATCATTACCGCGTCCTCTGGAGCGACACCTCTACATGAACACGCGATATGAGGTGGCCCGACGGAGGACAGATGGTATCAGACATTCGCACAGATCGTCAAGTGCCTGCTGGAAGAAGCTGACCGAAGGTTTGCTGACCATCAAGAATGTGTGAGCAATCTGTCGGACTGACTGACACAAGGATGGGAAGTCTACCCGATAACAGTGGCTTGCACTCCAGCAGCGTATTCGAGGGCCTTGACAAACGCTCCAGGGCCAAGATTGAGTCCATCTTTGACTGCGAAGTAGCGTCCTTCATGCAATGCAATCAAAGAGCCACCATTGAGAAGGATACGAAACGCTTCATTGAGCTGTGAACAAATCATTGAAGATTACAAACACGTCGAGGAGATTCTTGAGTGATGCAGACTCACCTTCTCATAGTGAAAGTGCATCGGAGCAAGGCCAATCACTACTGCATTCGGCTCACTCTGATCCAAGCCGTCAAATTCAGCTTGAAGCGATGGATCGACAAGCAGGAGAGGACGAAGTTGACGTCGTTCCAAGAGTGAACGAGCAATTCCTCCTGATGCAAGGACATGACTTGGGTCGATCGCGCTGAGGCCGATCGCGTGCAACTCGCTAATCTGTTCATGAAGCACAGTGCTGAGTCATGCCGTAACAGATCACACGGTGCGAGGCTCTTCCCGCATGTAAAATAAAGAAGAAAATGGGGCCTCCTCACCAGATCCGAGCGAGACTTTTTGGTGGTGTTCGTAACTTGGCGACAGAATAATGCACAAAACAGCGCAAGATCACACGAACATTTCCATCCAGAGACATCGAGCACACGTACCAAAGCGGACACCGCATCGCCCGTCTTGTAACAGACGCGCCAGCGCCGCAGGAACTCCCGGAAGGACACGGTCGTCGACGTGCAGCGTGCCTATCAATACAACGGATCGCGCCCATTCAGCGGTTAAATAGGGGTCAGTTATCGTCCTCGTCGTTGATATCATTCGCTATCTCCCATGGCATGTGTTACCAACCGCTGAGATCGACCAAGACGCCGCGAATCGCTCTTGCCATGCCGCTTCGCTTGTCAAATGGAACAGCGTCATCGTCGGCGGGTCTTGTCACATGGGTTGCTAAGCAAACCCAGTGTGGGTCCATACCCGGGTGGGTCGTACCCATATCTTCAAGGAGAGGATGAGACAAGACCCACCAAGGGCAGAAAACGCAGAACTCATTCACTGCGATTGGCTAAATTCTGACTAATGAGACTTCTTTCATTGGTTAAAATGTATTAGTAGATTAGTATGATTGGTCATCCCTACAAAGTACGCTCGTACTTACGACACCATAGGAATCGCGCACCTTGACACGAAAATTCATTCGTGAGAAGCTCTCCAAGCTGAGGGGCGTGGCGTTTCCTTTGACTACTCGCCTCCGAGTGCCACGTACGTGGCTTGACTCACTCGACAGACCAGTCTGTTGATTGTACGCGCCTTTCGTCATGCCCGCGAGCAAGAAACGCATCCAGTTACGAGGGGATACCTCGTCCATCCCCCAGCAAAGCGTGCCCGCGGCCCTGCGCGAATGGGTACATGTCTGGCATGGCGTACAAGTGCACAACCACACGCGAACGCCGGATGGGCACGCAGATCCAAAGGCCCGTCGAGCTCGTATCTTCCATTCGGGCTCAAGACTCGAAGAGCTCTCGATCTGGAAACGACTTGTGCGTCTGCCCTCCAACTCGTTGTTCACATCGGTGGAAACCGTAGCAAATCCAAGAAGACGATACAAGGACATGCTCTACGTGCTGCTGAACATGCGCTGGGCGACGCTCATGCTCGTGTTGTTGGCTATTTTCGTTGGGAATATTGCGATTTTTACGTTACTAGTGCATTATGCATGTGGAGATCCCGACACGTTGCTCAAGGCCTTCAACTTGAGTTACCAAACCTTCAGTACCATTGGTTTTGGTATCATTTACCCCAAGACGACATGTAGCAATCTCATTATGGTCGTCGAATCGTTCGCTTCCATGCTCATCACGTCGGCCCTGACGGGTCTCATCTTCGCCAAGTTTGCCAAGCCCAAGGCCAAGGTGGCCTTTAGCAAAGTATGTGTGGTGCAACCATACGGCAAGAAGTACTTGGCGCTGGTCGTCCGTGTCGCTAATGCCACACAGTCCAAGGACGTGACGCACGATGTGATCATGGAGGCCAATTTTCGTGTCAATCTTCTACGGATCGAACGCAAGCGACGACAAAAGCGTGTGCCCATTGGCGACGTGTTATGCTCGTACAACCTCAAGCTGTTACAGAACAACTTCATCACGTTCCGCATGGGTATTGCCGTTGTCCACGTCATTGACGAAAACAGTCCGTTGTTTGGTATGAGCGAAGCCGATCTCCAGCATTCGGATATGATCATCGAGGTCTCCATGTCTGGTGTTGACGCCACGCTTCAAGACACTGTCTCAGAGCGATACACCTACACCTCGGAAGACTTTCGATGGGGCTATCGCTTTGCTGAGCTGCTGGATTTCGATGAGCGTCGCGCTGAAGTTGTCATGGACTTCTCGAAGCTCAGTACGATCGAGCCCGCGGCCATCGACGACCAACAGTATGTTGCCACAGCCGCAGAAGTCGTTGAATCATCGAAGCCAGCCTACTTCACAGCGGTGTGTCGTGGAGAAGATAATCATCTTTACCCTGATGGCACTCCCACGTCATCGACCGACGGCGAGACATTCTTTTCACAAGAACACGACAGAGCAGCACTGTGTGAGCGAGATGACATCGTGCTTCATGCCATCGACGAGCTTTCTCCTGATGATATCCCTGAGACCCGCCTCCGTCGCGAACCCGAACCTACTTTTTACGGTTTGAGTCCATCGGCCTCGTCATCCTACTCCGGCCCAAAGCTTCTTCGCCGGCCATCCATGTCTTGGAATCTTAGTGCTGGCATGGAACCACTTTTCGAGCCGTTGCTCCAGCAGTCAGTGGGTACTCAGCGTTTGCCACACGAATCGCATTCATCCGATGCGGCACCCAACGCCACTAGTGGTATTCTGCAGCCTTTGAGAAAAGTGCACCGTGCAGATTCGGGATCTATTGGTGCGTCAGAAGGCTTACCTGCTGCTCCTGACGAGCCCCCGGTTGAATACGTCATCCCAATCCAGCAAAAAAGACAACTACAAGACAAACTCGCCGGTGGTGAATTGGAACGTGACACGCGAACACTCTCCAAGCATGCAGATGAGAACGCGTTCGCCACAGAAGCGGACTTTGCGCGTATGAGCAATGCAAATCAATCTGTGGCTTCGATAGACGTCCAGGACACGCCGCGCTTCCTCAAGATTGCCCCCATCAACATCCCCAAGTCGTATGATTTCATGCGGATTTACTATCGTGCGCTGTACGAGCGGTGGCCCAAGATTACCCTCGTGTTTGTGCTCGTGTTCTTCGCTCTCAACATTTTCTTTGCCGTGCTTTACTGGCTCAGCATGTCCAAGATGATCGCATATCCCGACTTGGAGCTCCCATCTTTCGAAATCGCCTTTTACATGAGTGTTCATACACTTGCCACCATCGGCTACGGCTCCATCGCCCCTGATCCAACTTCGGCATACATCAACTTCTGGGTCTTTGTCGAGACTTCGCTTGGAATCATCACTGTGACAATCATCACAGGCATCGCATGGTCCAAGTTCGCTCGACCTCGTGCTCATATCCACTTTTCCTCGCGGATCTGCATCACAAACATCTACGGACATCGATGCCTCGTGTTTCGCGCTGCAAATACTCGACACAGCGGTGATGTCCATGAGAACTTCTTCCGTATTGGAGTCATCCTCACCAACCGGAAGACGGGTTTGCGTCAGCTCTATGATGTGCCTCTTGTTCGTGCAGAATGGCCGTCTATCAAACTTCCAGCAACACTCATCCACATTATCGACGCCAAGTCTCCTTTTCACAAGTTTGAATGCCTTGAAGATCTCTCAGAATCGCGAGTAGCTGTGATCGCGCTGCTCACAGGACTGGACACGACGTTTTCTGAGAACGTCTATGCACGGAAGATGTACTTCTGGGACGATTTTGCGTTTAACATGCGCTTTGCTGACTTTGCTGTGCTTGCTCGGGACCACATCGAAGTGGACTTCAGTCGCTTCGATGCATTGGACCCTGCGCATCCACCCACAGATGTCAACGAACCACGTCAATGCGAGGAACAAACAGCACAATCGTATGTGTAAACTATTAGCATTTGACATATTTACATAATAGAGGCAAGCGCATGGTAGTGATCACATATCCCGTTTATTGACTTTTTCTTGATATTGGAATGCAACAATGCGTGGAACAAACTCAGCTCAACGAGCCGAGATAATCTACCAGCGTCCACGACCGCCGCCACGGCCACCACGACCACCGCGACCGTAGTTGCCGCTACCGCCGCCACCACCGAAGCGACCACCCATGGCCTCAAGCTCACGTGGCACTTCCTGATCAGCTTCTCGCAGAATCTTCAAAAGAGGACCCGCAAGACGCGAGTTGTCGTTCGTGAAGAACGAAATAGCCGTACCCTTGTTACCAGCACGAGCCGTACGACCGATACGGTGGATGTAGTCTTCGATGTTCTTTGGCATGTCAAAGTTGACGACGTAGCGGATATCCTTGATATCAAGACCACGCGAAGCGACATCGGTCGCCACGAGGATCTGCGTTCGGCCTTCCTTGAACTCCTTCAAGGTCCAATCACGCTCTTCCTGCGACTTGTTACCGTGGATCGACTTACATCCGTAGCGAGTGGCACGCAAGTTGCGACTCAGCTCATCGGCACCACGCTTAGTCTCACAGAAAATGATGATACGACCACCTTCGTAGATGTCCTTCAAGTGGTTTGTGAGAGCGTTGTACTTGGAGTAGTCATCCATGACCTCGATGATCTGCTTGATGCGCTTGTTGGCCGTCAAGTCGAGCGAGCCGACAGTGACTTGGATGAAATCCGTGAGGAAATCGTTTGCGAGCGACACGACTTCCTTTGGCCACGTGGCCGACCACATCAACGTCTGTCGGTCTGGTCGAATCTGGCTCACGATCTTGCGCAACTGTGGCTCGAAACCCATGTCCAACATACGATCGGCTTCATCCAACACCAAGTAGGTGACACGACGCAAGTTGGTCTTGCCCATGCCCAACATATCGATCATACGACCAGGCGTACTGCGCAAATAGGCAGACAAATAGTTAGCGAAAGATAGCACTAACACCTTCAAGAGCTGCTACGTACCAGATACAAATCTCCACACCGCGACGCAAGTCGGCGATCTGGCCACCCTTTGGCACACCACCGTAGACGCACGTGTTCTTGATCTTGGAGCTCGAGCCGAACTTGTTCGCTTCCTGCTGGATTTGCACGGCAAGTTCACGCGTTGGCGCGATGATCAAGACGATTGGGCCATCACCAGGCTGCAAGTATGGCTGTACAACACATAACAAACAAAAAGTTAGCCCATCATGGTTCAGATACCGATGACACCTTGTCAAAAATGCACTGAGTCAACGGACGCGGCTATGCAGAGCCTGAGGGAAGGAGCAGAAGACACCGACAGATGACTGAATGGCGGAAACGAGATCGGATCAAAACAGCACCGACAAATGCTGGGAACATGGCACAAATACAAGTGACCAACGCGTCCAGACATTGCAGTGCCCTCTATGGCAATGCCAAATCCACAGTTTGTCACCATGGAGTGATCGATGATTGCGGAGTACTCGAGTGGGGAGACGGCTCTCCGTCAAGAGAGCTCTTTACGCTGTCACACAAGAACGCTGTCGAAACGCGTCTACCCACTCGAATCTCCGTCCTCGCTTCCTAGCTGTCATCCTCCTTGTCGTCGACCTGTCATTGCGCGGCCAGCGCGCAGTGACTATCCACCCTCATGCCTCCGTAGACCCCATTCTCATGGGTGCTGACACGGCAGAAAAGAATCGAAAGAACAAACACAAGCCATCGACGGCGTGTGCGTGCCTATCGCGAAATTACGCGCCACAAACCTGTGCGTTGATGTGAACGATCGCTGGCAGCAAGAACGCCAACGTCTTGCCGGAACCCGTCGCGGAAATGCCGACCATATCACGACCGGAGAGCGCCATCGGCCAGCCCTGGCACTGAATCGGCGTCGGCTTCTCAAAGCCCAACCGCGTCACTTCCTCCAACACGTACTCGGGGAACGACGCCTCTTCAAACGTCAACACGCACTTGGGCACGTTCTTGCCAAAGACCGTAATGTCGTTCTCGCGCTTCCACTGCTCGTACTCGCTGTCAGGACGACGCGCAACGTCCGGGTGTTCGTAGTAAAAGTTCTTCTCAAACACCGGGAGCTTTTCCAAATCCCACTGGATGTTGGTGTCGAGGTTCGCGCCGAGTGCGCCGGCGCCGCTGCCACCGAAGCGATCGCTGCCGCCGTAGCCGCCACCACCACTGCTTCCACCGTAGCCACCGCCGCTGCTACCACCGTATCGCGAGCCACCGCCACCCGAGTAGCCGCCGCCACGCGACGAGTAGCCGCCGCCGCCGCCGCCGCTGCCGCCGTACGAGGAGGAGGAGCCGTAGTCGCGACGCGAGGACGAGTCCGAGTAGCGGTCATTCCATCCACCACCGCTTCCACTGCCGCCGGAGGAGTACATGCTTGGTCGAGTGCCGTGGGTTGTTGGACGTTGGTTGTTGGATGGGCTGCCAACGTTGGTTGTTGGTTTTTGAGGGTGTTGCCATCCAACGAAAGGGTGAGGCGTCCCCTGTCGCTCGCTCGCTTCAGGATTCTCTCCCGAGTATGCAGATAGAGAGGGAACATGCGGTAAGACAGGGACGAGGTTGGTGGGCAAAGCGGTCCGTGATTTTAACCAATCCTGACAATGATAAGGTGTTTTATAGCCAATCAGAGCGAGGAAGGGCGGGAAGATGAGGGGCCGAGGTTCATGCACTTGGGAGGATGGTGCGTTCGTACGACGCCATTTGCATGTGGGCCTCCGAGATGCTGACTTCGAGCTTGCGCACACCACGCTCGACCAGGGCCACGACCGTGAACGCGTCCACGATTTGATTGCTCTGCGGTGGAAAACAGACAAGTGAGTGAAGAGTTCGAGCATCTCAAGGCGAATGGGCCCAACGTACGATGTAGATGGCGAGTTCTTCGGCGGACGAGTGCACGATTGGTAGCAGGGAGCAGTCTGCCTTTGGGAAACTACAGGGCGATTCATTGTCAGCACCCAGTCTCCCATCCAAACACCCGGAGATGACGCCAAGCGTACCTGAACTTGGCCATGTCCTCGGTCAAAATGTGCACATTGGTGCCGTCAAACGTGATCTACACGAGCAGAAACGAATGAGTATACGCGAGCTTTACCGACCAATTGACGTGCGTTCACCTTGAGCACATCGCTGTTCATTGGCACGAGGAAGGACTCGTTCAAGTCCTTGCAGATCACGCGCGAGATCTTCTTGATCTCGCCAAAGTCCACGACGTAGCCATCGTGGCCCACGACGCCCGTGATGGTCACAGCGACTCGGTAGTTGTGCCCATGGAGCTTCTCGCGGAATCCCTACAAAGCCACACAACGCGTCAGTGCCATGGTATTGAAACACGGTCGATCAAAGCCTTCGCACCTTGTAGGCGATGAAATGCGCGGCGTTGAACTTCATGTAGTCCTTGGAGACATGCACCTTGAAGACCTCGTTGTAGCCCGTGCTCGTACTCGTCGGCATCGGCGCCGCGTGCGTCGGTAGACCCGTCACGAGATGGCCCGTCGGCGTCATCCCGGCATTCGCGTTCGCGATCGTCGTCGTTGGACTCATGACGTTGCCGACACCCAACCCGGGCGAGTGGATGTTGGGCGTCTGCATCGGACGGAAGGGCTGGATCTGCATCTTGACTTCCTCCGGCGTCTTGACGCAGCCGCGCAGATGCGACGCCCACCGGTCCACGTTCTTGGACGTGATCTCCTTCTCACAGTAGCAGCACTTGACGACGCCGTCGGTCGTGGCCTCGCGCGTCACATTCATCTTGACAATGGCCTTCTGGTCGACCGTGAGCTCGCGCACGACGGGCGCGTTGGCGTTGGTGCTGGCCATCTTCCTGCGCTTCTTCTGCGGCGTCTCCGACTCGGCGTCGCTCGTCACGGGCGCTGGTTGCTCGACGGCAAGGGATCCCTCCACTTTCCCGTCCAGCGGTTGCAGCATGCGCCTTTGGTGCTCAAATGCAAGGCCCAAGCGACTCAGGCGAGGCATCAGGTACTGAAGGAGTCGCACTCGTCTTCTCACCTACTGAATTAACGTACGCTAGTCGCATGAGATCCTCACGAATTCCATCCCCCCCTGGGCACCCGCATCGAGGCCAATCTTCGTTATCTCAGTAGTATGGTCGTAACCAGTTGCCATCCACCTATCTACCAATCAAATATCGTCAAATGGATTTTGAACCAATCCGTGCGTGGCTATTTCTATCGGATACGAACCGATCCATCAACACAAGCCAACAACGAACCCACCACCAAAGAACGCCCACGGGCGAAGCGAACGGAAGAAGAAGAAGAAGCGCGGCGTGTGTGTGTGTGTGTGTGTGTGTGTCCATGGGCATGAGCGCGGCATTCACGGACGACGACGACGTGGAGCGTCTCCTGCGCGAGTCCCCGCTGGCGGATCCGCTCTCCACGACGCCCACGCCCTCGTCGTCGCCGTCACACGACGACCTCTTGGGCGCAGTGAGCCCCACGCACGCGCAGCACGGCGGCGACGACGACGACCTGGACGACGACCTGGACGCGCATTACCAGTCGCTCTCGATGCAGGACGACGACGATCTCGACGACGACGACAACCAGCTCCACGCCCATCGCCAGCGCCTCGGCAATGCCCTCGCGCAATTGCCCCGCAAGCGCCAGAACGACGAGTACGAAGACACGGCCGCCAGTATGGGCTTTGCCAGCCAGACCGCACAGGATGAAGGGTACGACTACTTTTTCGACTCGCCGTCGGCGTCGCCCACGGCCGCGTCCTCGTCCACGGCGCTCATCGTGGCGTCCTCGGCGACGGTCGGACCGGTCCAGGGCCCTTCACTTCCGTCCAACGCCTCGGCCGGCCGGCCAGCGTACGCGGCCTCGCGTCGTGTGCGCAATCCGTACACGGGCCTCTCGAACCAGGGCGCCACGTGCTACATGAACTCGCTCCTGCAGACCATGTTCATGACGCCCGAGCTGCGGCTCGGTCTCTATCGCTGGATGTTCCAGGGCGACGACGACGACGAGCCAGAGGAAGACAACATCCCGTTCCAGCTGCAGAAGCTCTTCGCCAAGCTCCAGATGAACACGATGGACTCGCTCTCGACCAAGGCGCTGACCAAGAGCTTTGGCTGGACCGGTGCCGACGTCTTCCAGCAGCACGACGTCCAGGAGCTCTGCCGAGTGCTCTTCGATGCGCTCGAAAAGTCGTTCAAGGGTACAGTGAACGAGACGCTCGTGAATGATCTCTACCAGGGTACCATGAAGGACTACGTGCAGTGCTGCACGTGTGGGTACGAGTCGTCTCGTATCGACGAGTTCTTGGACCTTTCGCTCGTGATCCGTCCGTTTGGCTCGACCAAGATGATGAAGAGCGTCGACGAAGCCATCGAGTTCTTCCTCAAGCCAGAGCTCTTGAATGGTGACAACCAGTGGATGTGCGACCGCTGTCAGACCAAGCGCGACGCGATCAAGGGCCTCAAGTTCTCCAAGCTTCCATATTTGCTCTCGCTGCAGCTCAAGCGCTTTGACTATGACTACATGACGGACTCGCGCATCAAGCTTCACGACCGTGTGGCCTTTCCCAAGTACTTGGACATGAACTCGTACGTGCACGACGAAGACGGCGCGCGTGGTAGCATCGCCCGCAAGATGTCGATGGAACGTCATGAGCTTGGCGCGCCAAGCGACTCTCGTACACGCCGCATGTCGTCGATGGACGAGTCGCAGGCGATGGCCTTTGACGACTTGGATGGTGACATCACGGCTGACGAAGACACGTGGAGTCCATCGTTTGACGTCAACACCATGCTTGAAAACTCGGGCCCATACGTATACGAGTTGTACTCGGTGCTCATTCACTCGGGTAGTGCGCTTGGTGGTCACTATTACGCATACATCAAGTCGTTGGAGTCGGACAAGTGGTTCGATTTCAACGACTCGATGGTCTCGGAGATGTCGGAGCACGAAGTGAAGAAGGCCTTTGGCGGCAACGGCAGTTCGTCGGGCTATGGTGCACGTATGAGCCACAGCACGTGTGCGTACATGCTCATGTACCGCCTCATTTCCAAGGACAAGAACATCAATGTGATCCCTAAGGAGAGCATTCCTCCGTACCTGACCGATCGTCTTCGTGAAGAAGAAGAACGTCAGCGTCGTCAGGAGTTTGAGCGCCAAGAGCTCGCGAAGAAGATGCTGCTGAAGTTTTACATGCGAACCGGCAAGCGTTCGGACAAGATCGAACTGAGTCTGCATGTCTACAAGACCGCACCGTTGAAGGAAGCACTGGTGCTTGCCCACGAGGCATTCACCAAGGAGCTAGGCGCCGACGTTGTGCCGTCGATTGAGAACACGCGGCTTCGCGTCTTCAACTCGTACACAAGCGTGCTGAGTGACGCCTTTGAAGGCAAAGAAGACCGATCTCTCCAGTCCTTGCAGATGTACTCGAGCTACCAGCTCTACCTGGAAACCAAGCGCGAGGACGAAGAGTGGGAGCCATACGTATCTTCCCGACTGCAGCTGTTCATTCGTCGATACGGCGCGACAGATGAAGGCGGTATTGACTGGTCTGCCCGGTACATTCAGGTTGACGAAGAAGGCACGATTGGCACGTTGGCTGACGTTGTGCGCAGCAAGTTCAACGTCTCGGAGGGCAAGCAGATCCGTTTCATCCGCAAGACCGGCAGCTCGTACACGGCGACACAGGTCAAGGTGCTCAACCGCGATGCCTCGGAGCGTACAAACGCTCAGCGCTTGCGCTATGATCTCCACCTGGTGAATGGCACGGACGTGTTCTTCGAAGAGTGCGACGATCTTGCGGATGTTTCTCCTGCAGAAGCCCAGTTTGAGCGAGAGATCAATATGATCTCTGTGCAGGTGCACTACGTCGACCGTCCAATGGAGGAACTGGTGATCGATCGACGCGAAACTGTGCGCACGCTCAAGGAGAGGATCGGCGACCGAATGGGACTGTCTATCGAACAGTTTAAGCTGCTGCGTGGTAATCATCGCGCTGGCATCGAGATCAAGACGATCGATACGGTCTTGTTCAAGGTCCCTATCAGCCATGGCAGCGCCATGTTCGCTCTTGAGGGCGTGCCGTTGAACGTGGGCGAGTACCTTTTCCGCCTCATGCTGCACAAGCCAATGTCTGGCTCACTGTCACCATCCGTCTTCACTGACAAGGCCAAGACTACCAATGATGAGGGCTCATTGACGGTCGTGAGCAGCAAGACGACCCCTGGTGAAGCCAGTACCGATGTTAGCGCCGACCTTTTTGACTTGGATGAGGTGAATATCCGCACCACAGAAGAGGAGAACGAGCTGATTTACATCGGCAACGTCAAGGTCGGTGAAGACATGTTTGTCGACGAGATTCGTCGTAACGTGTGGAGCGTGCTCAACGAAAAAGGAGCCCTTCCAGAGGAGCCGATTACGTTGGATCAGATCCGTCTTCGTGACTTGCAAGTCACGACGATGAGACGTATCCTGGTAGATGGCTGGACGTTCCGTGATGCATCAACAACCTCGGCGTACGAAGGTCGTGGTATCGTCGCGCAAATTGTCCCAGCTCCTGAGAAGCTACCGCCTGCACACCGCGTGTTGCATGTCGTTTACGTGGATCGCTCGCAATGGCGATTCTCCAAGAAGCGACGCTTTGAACTCATCCTCGAGGCGGACAACGATGACGAAGTGAAAAACATTGAGGAGGACGAGCAAGATGGTGCGCAATCCTCGAACTTTGGTGAGCGTGCCGTCAACGAGATCGCTGCCAGACTCGTGATTCCACCAGAGCAGCTCCGTTTCGCTATTTTCCCATACGACCGCGACACGTATGATATTTGTGAGATCTTCAAGACAGACTTTGACACGTGGGACCGCTGCATCAGTGCATTGAACGAGCGCACGCCAAACTACCAGCTCTTGGTGTTTGCAACTGACGTCGATGTGCCAATGGCGTCATTCTCGTTGCGTGAGCGCTCGATGGTCCAGGATTTCCTCGTGCGCAAGCGTGACGAGAACAGTCGTGCCGATCGTTACAACTCATACTACTCGGGTTCTTCATACCAAAAGCCAAAGGAGGCGGCACTCGTTATCCGCACCAAGTCGAAAGCAAGCGACAAGAAGAATGGCGGAGGTAGTACGGCAAGCAGCACAGGTGGTCGTAGTACGGGAGGCGTGAGCATTCGGACACCGACACGTCGTGATACAAACAAGGCAGCCGGTAACTCGGACACGGACGACGAAGAAGACGAGTTCCTGAGCAAACCCACAGCCAACGACGATGTCGACATGGACCTCTACGACTAGGCGACCAAAGACGTAGACATATGATGGGAGGAATCACAATGCGTTTGTTCTTACGTGGCGGTTGTTCTAGTTATCTACAATTCATTGGTAAGCCACATGAGATGGCATAGGTTTCTAGGTTTCTAGAGTACAGGGTTGGATTAGAAGAATCGAGCAATCGCAGTTGATGTGTGACTGTTTGAGTTGCTGCTTGCTGTCTTTGAGGAGGTGGCCTGGTAGAAGAAGCTAGAGGAGGCAGACTTCGGTTTGAAGTTGCCATCGCCTCCTGTTGTCTTGTTACCGCTCCACAGTTTCTTGAACTTGTGGCCTGAGTCCATGCGTTCGTTGCCAACATGCTGAGTCGTGGCATTCGAGCTTTGCGGTTCTTGGTTCTCCTTATCCGTGAAGTCGAAAAAGGAATTCACTTCGTTTTCTTTGTCTTGGTCTGTCGATTGGCTCTGTTTGGTTGAAACTTTCTGAAAAATGCCTTCACGGTTAAGACACTTCGTCTCCTTGCATGAACATTCAGGTCCACACGACTGCTTCTCTGCACGACACGCGCAGCTCTTCGTGGCACATTTCCCGTTGCACGAGCAGCAAATGGTGCCAACAACTGTTGATGGTTTGGTCAGAAGTTCGTCAATCTCGTCCATGACACTAGAAGGCTCATTCATTTGACGAGACTGCAACGGCTGGCGAGGATTTGCACCGCTTGAAGCTCGCTGGAGCTTTCGCTGCCTCACCGGTTTCTCATCTTCAACATAATCGGAATCGTCATCTTCTTCTTCGTCGTCGTCTTCACTACTCGACATGATGTCGACCATTTCAACAGATTCTTGGGGCTTCCGCTTCGGTGCCGGCTTTTTAGGAGGGTTCACTCTTGCCTCGGACGCCACAGAAGAGACACTTGACGCTTGCTCACGCAACCTAGAGAGCTCTAAACGTGCCTCGTCAAGCTCTCGCTTTAGATCATAGGTCTCATCAATCGAACTGTCCGTTCGACTCGAGTCGCCATTCTGGAAGCGCGATAGTTGCTTTTTGTACTCAGCTAAAATATCTTCGTGTCGGTGAGCTTGTTCCACAAGCTGCTTTTCTGCCGCCTCCAAATCGTTCTTGCAGTGGTCAAGTTCCAGCGCCGAAGATTTGCTTTCAACAGTGAACTCGAACATCTGCTTGATAAGCTGGTGACAAAGCGATGTCTTGGACGGTAGTAATTGTGGTGGGAGGGAGTTGTTTCTTTCCACACTGGCGAGCTTCTGTTGAAGTAATCTGATCTCAGAGTTTCTTGTTCTCAGTTTCTCCTTGAGTTCACCGAGGTCAGGAGAGGCTTCATCAGAAGCTTCGCGTTTTGAGATCTCCAAAGCCAGTTGCTTACGGTCTTCCAGCTCGTGTTGGATGGCGTTTCGTGCACCAGCAATAGTCATCTGGATATCGATTGCTTTGTGGAGGACTTTCATGATCTCTTCAAGTGACTCCGCGTCACCTGCGCAGCTCAATGGGTCGGTTTGCTTCCTGGCTACATCTCGAGCTACTGACTGCCCTGATCGATGCAGCAGTTGAGTCCGTTGTTTGCTGATACTTCTCTGCTGCTCTACTTGCTTCTTTTGGTTAGCGAAAGTCCGCATCCGTTTTGTCACAGCAGCGATTTCTTCATTCTTTCGCTTGAGCACATTGTTTTGCTTCGCGTGCAAGGATGCCAGCTTCTGTAATTCGTATTGCTTCCGTTGCTCTTGCCTCTTAAGCTGGATAATCTTCAGATCTTGTTCACGTCTCTCCTTTCGATGAGATTCGGCTTCTTGCTTCAAGCGTCGTTGAAGGGCTGCCTTTTGTGCCTTCATATCAGTGATTTCGCGCTGGAGGGTGGAGATCTTGAGCGACCCATTTTTCCACAGTTGATTCAGACGCTTGCATTCTTTTTCTGAATGACGCGCGACCTGAAGTTGAGTCTGGACTAGCTGCAGCTGCTCTTGAAGCCGACGCTGCGTTCCATCACTTGTCTGAGTTGTTCCGTCCGGAGGCACTTCTTGAGCAAGACGGGCTTTCTCAGCAGTAAGCTTCGCCACTTCACTTTCCAATTGTCGAATCTTACTTTCATATCCCTCGGCAAGTGCAGCCAACGGGCTACTGGACGAGTCCCTTAAAGGGCCTGTAGCCTTGGATAGAGACTCAACAATCTTCTCCTTCTCGCTGATCAGATCTTCCAGGCTCTGCAGGTCCAAATCCAATCCATTGGATGCACTGATGTCATCCGATGTTCCTTCAGGTTTTCCTGGTGTCGTTGGGAACTTGGCAATTTGAACGGACTTTTCAAATTCAATTGCTTCTTGGATCAGCAACTTCGACTTCGGGGAATCGGTTGTAGTTTGACCGCGAAAAGCCCCACTGGGCTTTGTCTTGCCCACAAATTCATCTGCGATTTGCTTCCATTTGTTCTTGGCACTCATGACAAGCTGGAGCTCTTCCTCACGAGTTTTTGCAATCGATCTCCACTTCTCGACTTCTTTCTCCAAGGGGCGAAGATCCACAGAAGAACTTGTTCCGCTTGAACTTGCGCCAAACCCACCTTTGCTCTGCTGGAGGAGCTGTAGTTGCATGACTTCCAATTGCTGCTTCAAGTACAACACTTGGTTCTCCGCACTCATCGATTGATTAATCACTGCCTGGTTCTGAATTTTCCGAGCACGGGAAGCATACCGAAGCGTGTTGCACGTTTCGTCGAAGTTGATGTCGGCGGGGCTGATACACGCGACCATCAGCGTCTTGCTGTTCCCACCCAACGAATCTTGAAGAAGCCGAGTCAGCTTCGAGTCTCGGTATGGCACATGGGAGCTTTTCTCCGAGAGTGCGTTGATGACATTACCAAGTGATAGGAGTCCTTTGTTGATGTTGACACCTTCCTTGAATCGCGCGCCTTCAGCGTTCGTTCTCTTTGCTCGTTCTGAACCAGCAAGATCCACAAGGTGGAATTTTGAATACCGCGCTTCCATCCCACACTCGGCCGAGGTCTCGAATTGCTCCATGGTCAGCGTGCAGATCGCATGAGAACGACTGGACTGTGCATTCATGTTGGTTGATGCGGTCGCGCGATTGAGTGCACCATTATGGAGCAAGGAAGCAACCTCTACAATAGATTGCACCGGGTGCTCGCTCAGACCATTGACGCAAACACCGCGCTTCCCATCGTCACGAACAGACAGCGCTGTCGTAGCTAATGAAGGCGTACTTGCCAATAGGTCGTGAATCTCTTCATTCAGGATCTATGAGCATGATTACATAGTTTGTATCCAGGTATGCCCTAGTGCAACGAAATTGCGACGACGTACCTCAAGGTAGGAGATCTTGAGCACGTACTGCTTGCCGCTTGCATCATCGGCGATACGCTTGAAGATCTCGCTCATGGTGCGTGGGATGATACCTCGACTTTCCGGTTCAGCGCTCAATTTGAACTCGTTGCCCATCGTATAGCTGCCCATTACACTCATTAATCCCTTATTCCACACCATATCTTTCACACTTTCGCCACACGTACGTCTTGCCCGACCCTGTCTGTCCATATGCAAACACCGTCGCGTTGTATCCGTCGAAGAACCGCTCGACCATCGGCGCCACAAGTCCATGATACACCTGCGATTGCTCGGACGTCGACGCATACGCGGCGTCAAACTCGTACTGCTTGCCATTGACGCCACCCACGAGCACCGTTCGCTCACCCAGCACCGTCGCGCACGCCTCGCTGCCCTGCGCGCATTCCCCAGCGCTCAGCGGACGCACACGCACCGCCACTTGCACGGCACTCGTCTCCTCCGCCATGTTGCTTTCCTTTTCCGCTTTCCGCGCGGAAACCGCAGAGTGATGATCAGTTCCCGAGTTTGAACGTTCGAACCTTACACTAAGTTCGCTTCCGAACTTAGTACTTAGTAAATGGGTGATGTGATCGGATAAAAATACGCTTGGGTGAATCTAGTATACGTTTGACTATACGTCTAGGTTGCTGTTTCTGAAATTTCAGGAAAAGCCCGTGAAAGCCAGCGGCTGTTGTGTGTGAGAAGAGAAACAGCAGGTTTCGCGGCGTCGCCATCTTCTCCGTGGAAGAAACGTCGCTGCCGCCATCGCGAGCGTCTCCGCACGACCAACGCGACGACACGAGAGCGTGTTCCGTGGACTCGAGGGGATCTGGTTGGGTAGAAGCAGCCATGATGGAACCAGAGCACGTCTCGGAGGAAAAGCCGCTGGTACGTTCGTGGCACGAAATCTTTCGTGGCGTGACAGGAGCCGACTAACATGTTCGGTAGTTGTCCGAGTCGTCCAACCAGCGCACACAGGATGGAGCGGAAGGCTCGAGTGATCTCGTGGCCATTTCCATTCAGGACGATGACTTGCTCGTGTTGAAAGTCAAGACGCTGAGCGAAAAGCCGATTGTGGTTGAGATCTTGCCATCCGAGTCGGTGGGCACCCTCAAGGAGATGATCAAGAAGCAGGCGAATGCCGAGGGTAAATTCCTTCGTCTCATTCATCAGGTGCGCTGCGTGGTGGTGGGGGAGAATTGACTCGTCGTTGTGGCTGACTCGGTACTTTGTGTTGGATACAGGGCAAGATGCTGTCCGATGACAAGGCCACGCTCGAGAGCTACAAGATCAAGAGCGAGGATTTTATTCACTGTGCCATCACGGCGGTCCCGCCAAAGGCTGTCGTGAACCAAATGTCTGCCCCTGAGAACGAACAGGAAGACCAAGATGATCCCTCGCGACGTCGCGGATTTGATCGACTTCGCGATCGCCTCTCGCGAGAGGAAATCCAGGCGTTGCGTCTCTATTTCTACCCGCAGCTTTCACAGTACATCAGCCAGGCGGAGCGAGTCCCTGGAGAGTCGAGTGAGGATCGGATATACCGTCTCGAAGAGGAGTGGATGGCATCGCAGGGGCCGCATTCCGAGTTTGGTACGTTGTGTTTCTTTCGCCCCCTCGGCCCAACCTTTCGTCTAACAACACTGCTTTTTCGATAGCCCTAAACGTGGTGCCTACTGCGCGTATCGCGATGGAAAGTCAGATGGACATGAACGGCTCCATTCTTGCTGCCGATAATGAAGGCACTGGAACGGAGTTTCTGTGGGGCTTTTTGATGGGCCTTCTGCTTGGAGTGTTCATGCTGTTGATGGTGCGTTTGTCTTCTACTCTGGTGCTTCACTCTAATTGATCTAATCTCGCAGTTGCCTGAATAGCTCCTCGATCGATCTGTCCCTCGCAAGCAAAAGATCGGCTTGCTGCTTGGTGTTAGTATGAACTTCTTCCTGAGCGTCATCCCGAAGGCCGTGACTGACCAGTGATCCCGATTCGTGTGTGCATTCTTCTTCATGTTGCTCTCCTGTGCGTCGCCAAGATTTGGTTGTGAACACTCTTCATCTTCTGATCTCTGCCAGCTCCCGACGATTCGATGCTCGCTCGCGCTTTCGTCTTCATGTCGGGTTGTTGAAAGCCCCGACACCCTGCGCATTGACGATTTCATCTTCCATGTTCAGTCATGCCACTCGTTTTGTACATTACGATAGCTCGGTTAGCAAGAAAAGCAAAACAAAATATCATCGTTCTTCCATCATCAACACACTCGTCTCAGGAACCACCACACCATCGGATTTGATTGAAGTGAACTCAATTGAATAACGGCTTAAGTATGTGACAACTGCATTCGTCCGTCAACCAAGCCACTTCCCACAAAGGTACACAGCTGCGTATTGACGCCGTCTGCAGTGGATCGCGTCGTCATCCAGCTTAGAGAGCCTTCTCCGCGGCGGCGGCGAGCTCCTTGCAGTGCGAGTCCATCAAGTCGCAGTTCGAGTACTTCCATGGGAAAGGCTTGTTGCGGAGCTTGAGGTACGCGTACTTTGGGGCTTCCTCGTGGTGCTCGTCGTGGCTGGCGTGGGCAATCACGTTGACCACGGTGGCAACGCCCATGAAACCGATCATACCCTTGGAGATCTGGGTCCATCGGGCCATTTGTTCTGCGAATCCCCACCACAAAACACGGTCAGTCCATTTTGCTCTTTGCTCTCTAGCTATCACAAACAACAAGCACGCACCCTTGGCTTCCTGCTCGGTGGCGCTCGACATGTTACGGGCACCAGCGCGGAGCGACTGGGTCATCGTACGGGTTCGGTTAAGCATCGACTAGAAACAGATCACGACACCCGTCAGTCCCCTCCCGATCCTCGTCGTCATGTCCATGGAGAAACACGGCACGCACCATGGCGCTTGTGCTAGTTCACTGGGGACGGCAGTTCCAAACGTGAGGCGGCGATTTCTGACGGTCGTTCCTCCCCTTTGTCTCTTGTCTCTCTCACGCGGTCCGCTCCGCTCGGTCGTCGTCCACGAACTGAACCGGTCCGCTCCACCACCCCCATCCCTAACCAATAGGATAAGATCATTATGCATCGGGTTTCCGAGAAATGCCGCGATCCCTGTGATACATGATATGTTCAGTGTGTTACAGAGGGTGTACCCACCTGGGCTATCCAATCGAACGGGTGAGGAGCTCCACGTCTGGTAGACGAACGACCGGCGGCGGAAAAGCCGCAACGGTCGAGAGAGACGCGCCGAGACGACCATTGCTGTCGCTAGCCGCGCGTATCCATCACTCGGATCCAGTCGCCACATCGCCTCTAGCCCCCCGAGCGAACGAGCGAGCGAGATGACGCGTCAGACCATCACATGCTCCGTGACGGACGCCACGAGCGAGAGTCGGGTGGACGTACGCTCGCCGAACCAAGTGCATCGCGTCAAGACGTCAGCGGCGACACCTGCTGGTGCTTCATCCGAGTCTGATAACCAGAAAAGTCCGGGCGGACTCTCACTCTCGCAGATTGTGGATGCCATCGAGACCCAACTCAAGGCCGACAGCAAGACGCCGATCAACAAGCGAAGTGTCTTTCGAACTCTTCTAGAGTGAGTTGTTACGAGATATTGGAGCGGTGTTATCGTGTTACCCGTGCTAACTGAACTGCATGCAGAGAGTATGATGGAAATATGCGCGAGCTCGAGCGCTTTGCGTACATCGACCCCTCCAAGAACTACACGCGTAACTTGATCTCGACCGACCACGAGACCTACGCGTTGATCCTGCTCGTGTGGAACCGTGGCAAGTACAGTCCGATCCACGATCACCCGTGCGATGGTTGCTGGGTGAAAGTCATTCAGGGCACTATCAACGAAGTACAGTACCAAGCCCAGGAAGGCGCGCTCGTCGAGACTTCAAATGTCATACTCAGCCATGGCGTGACGTACATGGATGACTCTATTGGTCTTCACAAGATCGGAAACCCGCGAGACGACGTGGATGCGGTCACACTACATCTTTACTCCCCGCCTTACGACAAGTGTCGTGTTTGGTTCGATCCCAACAATGCCAACAAGTCGTCAGTTGCATACGCATACTACTTTTCAGAGTTTGGCGAACGAGCAGACTATTAGTCAGTTATAGTGGTTACTATTTCCTATGTATAAGCTTCTTTCCCCACAACAGAGTGCGCTCGACTGTCTCTTTCAGCTACTTAGAGACCGAGTCCTTGGAAGGATGGACGGCGTTGGTTCGAACTCGGTCGGCTATCAAAAGCCTCATCACCAAGTGGGTCGATTGGTCCAGTTGGACGCCCAGCACTCGACTAAAGTAGAGAAGGGTCTTTCAGTATTTTCGTCTTCTCGATTGAATATGTGGTATGGCACTCACCTTCAGGGATCCTTGACGCTTCAGAGCGACTGGTGGCTGGAATTGAGCTCGCGTGTACGACGATCCGGGTCGTGAAAAGGCAGAGAGCTAACCAGAGGCTTGTCAGATGATTCCTGGCGGTATCCAATTCAACATGATGAACATACACTTTCGGAGGAATAATCTGATCCACCGCCGTGTTCGGGTTGGTCTTGGACGATCTTACGAATGATTCCTTTTGTGACAAGATCCAACTTGACGCTCTTCACACAACCACGAGCTAGTGAAACACAATGCTGTCAGACAACAATGTTAATCATATTATGCCACAGTACGAACCTGCAAAAAATGGCCAAATCGCCTCTGAAATGCTTGCATAGTCAACTGGTGTCCGACCTTCCGAGTCTCTCGCCTTTGGGTCCGCTCCGCGTTCCAAGAGATAACGGACGACTTTGCCGTGCTCTTGGAATGCAGCTGCATGGAGTGCTGTCCAACCCGTTCCTAATAAGAGCACTCAAGTAGTTAAAATAATCGGAGCAATTGAAAGGCGGCAGAAGAATCACCTTCGTTTCGTGCATTTGGGTCGGCTCCTTTGTTGAGCAAGAAGCTCACCATAGCGTCATTCCCCCACAGGGCAGCAGCGCACAAAGCTGTAGTTCCATCTATCGCGCCAAACCCACCAATCAGCTTCCTAAAAGCACTCGATCGCTCTTCAGGTACATACCTCGTCCTGGTGCGTCGATATCTGCCCCTTGATCCAATAGAAACTCCACCTAAAGCAAGTAGAGTCAGTGATCATGGCAGGTTTTTCGACGATGGGATGATGCAACGATACCATTGATCGCGATCCATTTGCTGCTGCCTCCGCAAACGCGACATGCGATGTAATCACTCCTCCGCTGTGCTCTTGTTGGCCTTCGTGTTCACTCATCGCGGTCAACTTTGATCTGGACGCCCGCCCTCGCGCTCGAGATTTGGTCGACAACATCAAAATAGTCATGAAACCGAAGTCAGATTTGCTGGACCACTCCACACGGTAAGCGGATATTTGTATTCAGGATCACTCTTCTACGTTCAAAAGGTTATCAAGGCACTTCGCCATTGAAGATCGATATACGTGAGTTGGATGAGTCGCTACTTGGCGCTTCGAGGACACGTGCAATTTCTTCTCGACGAAGCTTGGATCCACAATCAGGTTGCCTTCGAGATCAATAGATATTTCCGTGCCGGCATGCTGGTAGAGACCCCACTACAAAATACCCCGTTAGAACTTGATCACATTAGAATCCAATGAACTTGTGACTTACAAAATCCGGAACACCAGGGACGATGTCGCCATCCATGACGATTCGATAACTCGTTGGCACGCACTTGTCGTACAACCGAACAAAACTTGGATTCCCAACGCGAGGACCACCGAAGTTGTACATGTTTACCTTCATGCTGAGGTTGACAGCAAGATCGTACGCAGCCAGAATAGCAAGACTTCCTCCCATGCTGTGACCCGTCACGTAGACAGACACGCCTGGATTTTCATCGAGCACGAGACGGATCACTTCTTTCAGCTCGCTCCGGACTGATGCATACGCTGCCCAAAAGCCTAAGGGAGCAAGTTATCATCAAACGAGTGTCCGTGACGAAAACAAAGCTGGCAAAACTTACCACTATGAACACGAGGTAGCGCCATGTTCAGGACTGGAATCTTCGCCGCAAAGTTCTTCACGCGTTCCATACATGATCGGCCTCTCTTCTTCCCCGTGGACGTAATCCAGAGTACCTTTTGATGAAACTTCAGGTTGCTCTTCCAGTTGAGTTTGCTTGTCGTACCACGAAAAGCAACAACAAGCCGATTATGTGCAGCGCTAACGGCAACAATAGCGTGCGTATCGGTCGACGCTCCTCGGACTTGCGTCACCAACTCGTACCCAAACTCTTCCAGCTTGAGTTTTCCATACCCAGATGGAGATGGATTTCCTGCCGGGTCGAAGTAGGCCTGCCATGCTAGATCTAACATCAATTTTGCCGTCTCAACGCAAAACAGATGCGAGTCAGGCGTCAGGAAACCATACTTATCCAACCTCGGCCGATCTTGGATGTGGTACGCTGTCGTGGCGAGTAGACCAATACCTTCGCCTGTTGATGGCGGCAGATGAACAAACATCACCAGATAGACGTAAACTGAGAGGAAAATGAATTTCCCAAGTGACGATCGTCCAGCGTGAGCCTTGGAAAATTCGTGCACTGAGTGCTGCAAGAACGCATCGTAGCCCAATTCATACCACGTATTGAGAAGGAAGAAGACTTGAATTGCAGAGAAGATCGAGATATAGACGAAGATCAACAAAGTCTCGATGAACAGGAATCGATACGATAGTTGCTGGAACCGTGATGACATGTACGGTAGTGTTCGAAGGTGCACACTTGTTCTCCAGCCAATCCGAGCAATCCACACGAGCCAAGCGAACAACAAAGCAATTCGAATAAATCCGAGGAGCGTATAGAACTCATTTTGTACCTGAACGGGCGGAACAACTTCGAAAAAAAGCTTCGGCATTCGCAACACGGTCATGCTCGTGTCGACACCGAATAGCACCAATCCGAATAGTACTTTCCGTAGTAAGCTCTTGGTGTTTCCTTCGTGGTCCATCAGCTTCAGCCAAAAGACATAGAAGAACGACTGTGCAAATGACTCGCACGTATCCGACACAAAGCGTGTTCGCAAGCTGATACTTCGATACCACTCGATTGTTGCGTAAATGGGATTTTGCCATAAGATAAGCACCACACCAAGAGCCAGCACCCACTTCTGAACAGGCAGAACTGATCGCCAAGACTCGTGGAAATTGAGGACAGCAATCAACCAGCAAGGAAGTGCCAAAACGGTTGCCAGAAGAAAACCGCTCCGAATGATGAGCTCACTTATGTGGATTGCTGGCTTGCTTTTCACGTGACAACGTACACGCGTTAATCAAGACCTCAAACCCTCAGGATACCAAAAATACTTACGTGTATGCAAAGTCGTACGTGATGTTGTGTCCAATGACATTCGGATACAATCCCTTGAACACGATGATTAGGAGGTATGATTCGTACCCGTTGCCACCCTGCACAAAAGAAGCTTTTAGCAATGCAATGCACACCGCGTCGTTGCGTAGCCTCACCATTCCGTCAAAATCTCGCGATAAATCCAGGAGTTTGGCTGGATTACATGCCACAGCCGATGGACAAGTCACCCAAACAGTCTGGTTGTACTCTGTTGTGATCCAGTCCTTCGACGCAGGCGCAATTTCCAAGTCGAGGCCGTACAGGTACAAATCGTAATGGAACGCAAAGCTCTCGTCAAGGACATCCAAGGCCATGGCTGTCGTGTTGCTTGCATCCCCGAGTCCGTTGGCAAACAATGCTGAACCCATACCGCTCGACGTATTCCGCAAATGGTCGACATTGAGTCGGATCTGAACACTTCCAGCGAGCCACGAGACATTATTCACGTATGCAGACCACCGAGCAGCGTTCTTCGCTTTATCTACGTAGATGCACGGTTCATCCGGTTCGTGGTGAGGATCACACACACCTCCAGGCAGCTTGATTACCTACAAAACAAAGCCTATCAAACACACAATCTCCACACAGGGGTCCATGCATACGACGAACCGTCTCTAGATACCCCTGACTCTGGAGATACGGTACAGCCAGCGCAAGAGCAAATGAAAGGTATGTAATCCAGAGCACAGTCGCTGCTGCACGCGACGACAACGTCTCCAATCGGATCTTCGGTTGAGTCGGCTCTCGCTGATCATGCCCTCTTTCCGCCGAATGGTCCGCATCCAGCAACCGCGTGGAATGGGACATGCGTGATCGCATCTCAAAGTCGTCGCGGAAAAGGTCGGACGACGCGTAGCCCTTGGATTGGAACAGCAACGGACGATAGACACGATCGGCGTTCTCTAGGTCATCACCCTCTTCCTCTTCATTGTCATCAGCCATCAAGGCCGCGTTCGACGCCGTGCGACCCGCAGAACGCGCGGCTGACGCAGTAGAAGCGTCTGGAGTCAGCGGCGCGCGCTCCGGCGCCTCCGTTCGTCGCGTCCAGGCGCGCATATATAGGACTTGCCGAGGTTTCCCTTTGCTTTCTTGCGGATTCCGTCGACTTGGGCGAAAGGAAACTTCAAAGACGACAGTTTTAAACATAAATGACGCAAGGATACGCTCGTATCTGTTTTAAACGTGCAGATTAGAAACCCCAGGGGTCATTATTCGCACTCGATGGATCACCAAACGATGCTGACGGGGCTGGAGCGCGGACTTGGTCCGTATCAAAGCCCCCGAAGGGCGAATCAAAGGCACTGGCTGCTGGCTGAGTCCATTTGGAGGTGGTATCCGAGCCACCACTGAAATCCGCACTGGTTCCGGCGAATGGATCCACGGCAGGTGGAGCAGGCTTGCTGCGACTTGCTGTGCGGAGGGTATCAGCGCCAGGACGGGCCAGTGCTTCGCTTCCAGAGCTATTAGCCACGCCTGCGCTGTCATGCTCGGTCGTGATTTGAAGCTTGTCCCCACAGATTACCGTCAAGACACCCTGTGGACTCCTGGAGAATTCGAACACATTGGGTTTCGTCGACCGGACCTCGCAGACTCCAAACCAGGTCCCAGCCGTTCCTGGGCGACTCAGAGTCACGGAGATTGCGACATAGTCGTCCCACCGTGTTTTGGCCAGGTAGCATATCTACATCCACATCAAGATTAGGTTTGCATTGGTCTACGAATCAGGCGATGCACGCACTACGTACGTGTGTGTGGATAGGTAAGTCGATCATCAGCTCGTCAATCACACAGATACGGTCACTTGGGAGCTTGAGGAGACTCTGGCAGAAGCCAAGGACTGACGGTTTGCTCTGAGCACTTTCGACTCGGAATAAAGTTGCGTCTTCGGCACTGTAGAACGTTTTTGTGTCTATTGGTCAGCACTTTGACGCACAATGAGTCATGTCGACTGGACAAACCTGTTCCATGATGCCTGAAAGAAGGCAGCGGTGGCCAACGCTTCTCTTGGACGACGGAATAAAGCGTCGAATGGGAGTGCATACGGGACCGACACAGCCAACCGAGCTGAAGGTGGGTTGCTCTCTTCGCTAGCCGCTGCCTCGAGCTCACTGAAAACGACTTGGAAATAAAACTCAACCTCAGCGAAACGCTGAACGAGAAAGCGCTTCTCAAATTTGAGAATTGCAGATGGCGGCAGACTCGATGATGAACATCCTTGGAGCATGCGCATTTTCAGGTCGTTGGATGGATCGATACATCGCACAGGACCTTTTGGGCGAACATGGATCTCGAAACCGTCCATGGAAACACTCGAGGTGTTGCAACATGCCACTGATAGAGTCACAACATCTTCGTGGTGTGCGATTGTCTGGCGGTATGAAATCTCGAGTGTGAAAGGGTCAGTGCTTCCTGTGATGACTGCTCTGTGTCGTTGACCAATCTGCTGGTGCTGCTTGGCCATATTTGTCGACTCAAGCAAGTCCGAGTATCTTGGGGGCTGGAACAAAGAGCCTGGTCGAAATGCGGCCAGTACATATCCGTCACATTTACCATCATGTGCAGCTGGCTCCACGACAAGTGGCTCATCCAGGCTGTTTATGCAAATAAATCAGATTAGCGCGTTCATCATGACGCGGTAGAAAAATTCGCACTTACAGCTGACATTGTAGAGACGAGCCCAAGGTAGTGAAATGGGCATGAAGCTGGGTACGTAGAGTTTCGAGAGAGCCCAATTGCTGTGGGTCACGACGAGCCAATGCTTTCAAACACTCTAAGAGAGCAAGAAGAATTCTCCCATCGTTGCGTTCTTCAATTCCAGCGACAGATTTACGATAGAGTTCTCCATGCTCAAAGCTCCCACCGAGCCTGCCGTCATCAATAGTACCAGAAGAAGGCGCTCCGCCTGCTGTGTCCCCTCCGACTCGACTGTTGTTGCGATTATTAGTGTAGGACTTGGATATCTCCGAACTGAGCAACTCCACGAGATTTGCTACTGGAACGATCACTTGGAGTGTTGAGAGTTGGATGCCAACCCACAACAGCTGGAGTCGAATGACAATTGATTCGATCTTCTTCACGGCTGATAGAACCTCCTCTTGATAAAACAGCAACGATTCCCGAAGTACACACTTTTGATCGTTGACGAGATTCCGGAAATGCTCAGACAAGAGTGTGACGTAACACATCACGTGAGATCCCTCAGGATCACCTGGTTGTGCATCGAGACTTGGCGACACCTTGACAACAAGCAGCGCGTGGAAAGCTTTCAGAACGATCAACTGGGCAACCTGACGTTCCATACTGAATCCGGCGGGTCCATTGCGAAGAACTAAAGCCTGAATAAGAGCTTTGAACACGCGCGAGCTATTGGAGCGTTGGGCAATCGATGATCCTGTCAACTGGCGGAAAAGGTCCATGGTGCAGATCGATTCCAGAAGCAAAAAGTCCCGAGAACTGATGATCCGTCGGCAAATAGTGTCCATCAACAGCTGAAGCAGCTCCTTTCGATCGCTACCAACATAGCAAACTCGAAATTAGCGGGGGTCGCGGTCAATCAGATAGCAGCGACTCACCTTTCACGCTCCATGAGATGAATGGTCTCGACTGGTCGACTGAAGAGCGTCAAGCAGTCATTGCTCGAAACCCATGCAAACGAGCGGACGAGCATCATGTTCATCTCCATCCGCGCGTCAAATGTCTTGTGATAGTGACATTGCGCCACAAGGTGTCGGACTAACAACCCGGCTACACGAATACGCGTAAACTCAAGCAGTGGATGCGATAGTAGGAGGAACACGGCACGACAAAGGGCTCCCTTCTGAGCCAAGGTAGTCTTCTGCTCAAGCAACGGTAACATCCAGGTCTCAAGAAGGCTGGACGAGAGCTCATCCATACGAGCTCGCTCAGTTGTCGCTGAGCTCACGTCGTCTCCGTCATCGTCTTCGATCTGACTGGTTGAGAACATGTCGATTTCGAGGTACGGTACACTCAGACTTGGACACAGAGCACCAGTTCGCTCCATCATCATGTAGAGCAGCATAGCGAGCCAGGCAGCAGCATCCACCTGGTTCTTGACCGGTAAAGCTTTCGCGCTTTCGTATAGGGGTCGAATGCGTGGACAAGCTTCTTTGTAGACCGAAGCTGCGAGATCATTGGCCGCCGATTGGTTTTGCCCCTTTGGTGGGTTCACCAGGGCCAGTTGCGAGATCACAGTCGTCTTGGCGAACAGCATGCGCATAGCTGTGAACGCAGCACCCGATACGTCTGGCACGTTGCTTAGCAACAAGGACTGGAAGATGATCTTCCACACATCCACGATCATGGTCCACACATCTTGCTGACAGACATTGCGAGCTTCATGGGATTCGAATGCAAACGCGTACAACCCGTCGTTGGTAAGACTCGTTGCGACCTCCAACGTCATCTTCGCAAGCGACGTAATTGCACAACAACGGACATTTGTATCTTCATGCGAAAGCACCGCTCGTAGCTTGTTCATGGGCTCTTTCTCGGATGTGATCAAAAAGCTCAGGACCAACGGGATCGGGAACTGTTCAAACATCGGGATGGAAAACACGAGCACCGCCGCGTTCTGCGAGCTCGCGAGCTCCATCACCGCGGCTTCCAATAGCATTTGCCATATCTCGTGCGTCGTACACGTCGGCACGCGACTGGCCATGCGATACCCGAGGATCTTCATCGTCCCACTCGCTTCCGTCTTCAAGCATTCTTCCAAGACCTCGCGGTAGTCGCGCAGCGCCAGCGCATGACGCTTGGTAGTCACTAACTGCAGCAAACGCTGCGCTTTCGCAAAGAGTTTCTTCGCATTCGCCGAGTTCTCCCCACCCAAGTCTTGCATGACGATTGCTTCAATGCCCTCTGGATCTTTGGTGACGTCGGTTCACGCTCACATAACCTTCGTGTAACCTTACGAATGTTGCTTGAAGTTTACAAGAGTGATGGTACATGGGGTCTATAAATAAGAGCGACCCATAAATAAGGTGGTACCATGTAGCGTCACCGCCGAGGTGACCACATTGCGTCGTGGACAGACAATTTTCTCTTGGAAGATGCCTTCGCTTCGTGTCTCACCGTCGTCTAACGACGCAACGGGATGGATCTACGAGCTACAACCAGCGTATCCGCTTCCAGTGGTGGATCTATCCGTCTCCGTCCGCAGTCGCTTCTTGTCGGCACGTTGGATCGCGCGGACAGATCGATGGCTGACGTATCGTCAACCCATTTTGCTCTCATTCATCGTTAGCGCCACGTCTTCGTTCGTAATGCTGCTCGTGCCTCGTCGTATTGGTCAGGTTTTGTCTGTGATTGCCGCTCCACTCGGTCTCGTGGCACCTCTCGCTGGAGTACTCCTGTTGCGGTATAACGTAGTTCGACTACTGACACGAACCTACGACTTTTGGTTTCTGTTCGTCGTCGCCTCTCCAACATTACTCGTGCTTGGTATCCAGCTACGAGATGCTCGTGCGGCATTAATCATGTCCGTTTGGATCTGCATGCTACCGAACATGATGATCGACGCGAGCATTCGGGCCGTGCGTCGATTTGCTTTCTTGAACACAGTTGCAGCAGTGTCGCTCTCTGTTATTCTCACAATGAATACGTTCGGGGAAAGCTTTGGGATGCGCCGATTTGCAATCATTTCCTACAGGCAGCACGAACTTCCGTCAGACACCTTTGTCTCAAGCGGACTGGCGACCGTTCTCGCAATACTGCTGCGCAATATCTATCGGAAACGCGAGACCTTTCGGAAACGTGCCAACCCTTTGCAAATCGAGTGTGTGAGCTATCGGTCTCAGTTACGACTACTCCTCGGCGAGACTCCACACCAATTGGAACCCGTACCCGTTCAATCCCCATCGAAACCCACCGACATAAACATGCAAGAGATGCAATGTGTACGTATCCTGAATCGACTTGACGCTCGCAATGTGGTCGGCCAATTTTTACTTACGAGGATACAAGGTGACTCCCGCTGGCTCAGACGATTTCTCCGTCATGGCACATTGGCCACGGTCGCGCTTTCCATCATATCTGTGCCCATCGCAATTCATCGTGACGCTGAAGATTATGAGACAGACCAATACCCCGTTTTGCACCTTGCTGCCTTGCAGGGAACTGTACCAGCGCCAGCTTATTCTCGCCTTGCTCACATCCTTTGACTTCGCTTTCTTGTCGGTACAATTCACGGTTGTTCACCTTGGTCTGTGCGATTTTTTTTCAGTGGGGCTCGCCAACTCTCATCATTGCCGCATCGTGGGTCTGGATTCACTGGATTCTTTGTCTCGACGCGCTCACTCCACTTGTTCGTACAATGTTGGGCATATCAGCGCAGTTCCCTGCTGTAGTCTTCACTCTCTTGGTTGCCTCGAGCTTTGTCGCCATCTACGTACTCATCTTTGCGGATACGAGGGCCAGTAAACACGATCGGGTTTTGTGGCGTGCTGTTGTCTGGGGTGAAGCCGTGGAATTGCGTCTAGTACCGGTGTTTTTCAACTGTCTTGCAACCCTGTTGGCATTGTCAGCACGAATATTGTATCGGCTGTGGACATCGGAGCCTGGTGTGCTCATAATGTTGGATGGCCCGGTGGTTTACAACAACTATTTGCGCATGGCGCCAGATAGAATGACCTCAAGAACCAGATGAAGACGTTGGGCTTCCGAACAGGCGACTTCGAGCAAAGGCCACGCTGGAAAAGTGAGGGGGGAGGCGCACCCAAAACGATTGAGATGTCACCCTTTGATCAAACGCAGAAATGCCAGAGTTAAAGATAGGTTGGCTTACAACTACTCATGCGACGGCGGACTGGCACATCATTGTCGTCGCGGTTTGGCGATGAACAGTATACCAAGCCTTGAGCACCAAGGATGAATCGAATCTATCCACTTGATGGGGACATACGCGAAGATCATGAGATGTATGAGCTCCTCCCAGCTCACACCTTGCCCGTCGTCGAACTCTCCGTCTCAATTCGGTCTCGGTTTCTTCTTCCATTTTGTCTCAAGCGTCTCGACTTTTGCATTCGACAGCGCACCGTGATCTTCATCTCGTGGTTTATTGGAGCCATCACCATGGCAACAATGGGTGCAATCGACAACGAGATTGGTCAGGTGACGTCCTTCGTTGGAAGCGTGCTCGGTCTTCCAGCGGGGCTTGCCGGGATTGTCGTGCTTCGATACAACATTGTCCGCCTCTACTTCTATACGTACGCCTTTTGGTTCTTCTCCTTTGTGACTACCTCGACGTTTCTGGTGCTCGGCTTTCAACTAGGTGATCTGAGGGCTTCGTTAATGATGACGATGTGGTTTTGCTTGCTCCCGAACATATTCGTCGATGCTGGGCTTCGAGCTCTCAAACTCACGACCACCATGATCGCCCTCGCAACCATAGTTGTGGCCTCTTTGATGTGCACGTTGAGGTTGCAGCTCTCAAAGGACATTCGGAACTTCGACTTGATTCGATACGGCAGCCACGCCCTCCCAGCGGACATGTACGTCACCAACGGACTCCTGACAACCGTCATGATCTTACTGCGGAATGTCTACCGGAAGCGACATCTATACCGGAAGCACGCCAATCGAGTGGTCGTCGAGTGCGTCAGCTATCGGTGTATGCTACGGATGAGCCATGGATCAAAAGCGCGGTCATTATACCCTCTGGTGCTATCGGAAGATGGTCAATCGCCAAGTTCAAGGGACAGACCGGTGTACATGCAGCGATTGCGATGCGGACAAGTACCCAAACAGATCGATACGCGACGGGCAATATTCCCGCTTCTGGTCCGCACGGTGCATGAGTTTCCACGTCCGTATCGACGAGTACTACGTGCGATTATGACGGCAGCAGTCACGCTTTCAGTCATTGCGGCTCCGCTCGATCTCCATGGCTGTCTATCGAGTGAGAGGAGTCAAGTTTTCCCATATTTCCAGGTGGTATCGCTCGGAGCAACGATAGTCTTCACTTGCTCCAGCTTTGCCCTCTACCAACGCGAAGTGTTCGCCGCTCTTCTCACTTCGTTTGATTTCGTCTACCTCTCCGTGCAAATTTCCATTGTCCACCTTGGTCTCTGCGACTTCTTCCAGTGGTCTGGGCCGTGTCTCGCCGTGCTAGTATCGTGGCTATGGATTCACTGGGTCTTATGTGTCGATGCTCTCGCTCCGCCCGTCCGTCGTACCCTTGACCTTCCGATACGATTTGCTGCGGTGGTCTTCTCGTTCTCATCCGCGTCAAGCTTCGTCGTCGTATACATTCTGCTTTTCGCTGACACTCCTGTCAGCAAGCACGATCGAATTCTATTCCATGCCGATATATGGGGAAATCATCTGGAGATCCGATTGGTTCCGATCTTCTACAATTGCTTAGCCACGCTGCATCCTTGGTTCATCCGGCTCTTATATCGCCTGTGGACGAGCGAGCAAGACGTGTTGGTTCTACTAGATGGCCCCATTGTCTACGAGAACTACTTTCGGATCGCATCGATCCGTTTACGATCACGAACGTGGGCGGAAGCGACTCGATCAGTCGTCACCTCAGCGGGCACAGCCTTTGTCGAACAGCAAAGTCATTCATAGAATCTTCACGTCAGATGCCGACAAAAGGTAATTCAAGTTTGAGGTGTGCATTGCCGTCATCCAAAAATATTGTCCGTGCCACCTACCATGACAAGTCAAGTCGCGCCTGCTCCGATCGCTGAGGCATCGTGGATCTACGAGCTGCACCCAGCGTATCCTCTGCCTGAGGTCCACCTCTCTGTCTCTGTTCGCAGTCGCTTCTTGAGTCCGCGATGGATCGACGCAACGAATCGATGGTTGAAGTATCGACGCGTCATCATTGCTTCATTCGTTGTGAGTACTATCGCGAGTCCGACCGTCCTCTTGCTGCCGACGAGCCGTGCTCAAGTAGTATCTGTCGTCTTTTGTCCCCTTGCTATGATTGCTCCATTGGCAGGCCTGCTGCTGGTGCGGTACTACGTCGTGGTACTATTGACGCAGACGTATGACTTTTGGTTCTTTTCGCGATGTCTTCAATCAATTTCCTTGTGCTCGCGGTGGAATTGGGCGGTTTGCGGTCCCTCTTTGTCTTTGCTTTATGGACATGCACGTTTCCCAACCTTATGGCTGACGCAGTCATTCGCGCAGTCCGGCGATTCGCGACGGTCAACTTCATTGGCACCATAGGATTTGGCGCCATGTTCGTGGTGCATCTCCTCGACCAAGTCCGTGAGTCACAACCATTTGTCGTCGTCCGCTACGGGTCGCATGAAGTTACGTCGGGTGCCGTGTATTCGAGCGGCATGATGACGGTGCTGGCCTTGTTTATTCGGAGCGTGTATCGGAAACGTGAGACTTTCCAGAAGCGAGCCAACCCATGTGCATTCAGTGTGTCAGCTACCGATCGTCGTTGCGCCTATGTGCGGCATCAAATGTCCCACGGCTACAGTTTATTGTGCCAGCTACTCCAACCCACATGCACGTACAGAAACTCCGGTGTATTCTACCGCCACAACAAGTCGACGCGCGTCGTGCCGTCTCCCCAGCATTTGTTGAGGTGATCGCCACATCAAACCGATTTTCTCGATCGCTCTTTCGCGCAATGCTGCTCACCACTGGTGTATTGTCCGTTGTTGCTGCGTTGAATGAGAAATATTGGCAAAACCCTGCTCGCCACGGTGATCCCAGTGAGGAAAATCGGCACAAACCCCGATTTTGCGAATCACCGCCTCGGTCATGACGCTGACTTACTGCATGACGAGTATTTTGCTCTGTCAGCGTCAATTGCTTGTTGCTCTTTTGACGTCTTTTGACTGTGTCTATCTATCAGTTCAGCTCACCATCGTCCACGTCAGTATCTGTGACTTCCTTGGCTGGTCATCCGACTGCTGCTTCGTGTGTATGTCGTGGCTATGGGTTCACTGGGTGATGTGTCTCGATGCGCTTCCACCGGTTCTCGTGAATCTCTTGGGATTTTCGTCACGCCTTCTACCAGTGATCATCATTACTGGTCGATAAGCACGAAGGGAAGACCACAACATCGTATTTGTGTAGATCCTAGAGTCTTGATCGCATATGCTTCACTGGAGCCTGCTTTGAATCACTGAAGCAGTGCTCCAGCATCAGATGAGCAACGTTTTCGTACAGCTCTTGGTGTCTTGCGACTGATGGGAACCTGTGGCCACCGTCGTGGTACAGCACCACTCGTTTCACGGGCGAATTTGTCGAAGCGGCTGGCATTGCGTCGTATTGCCGCACCAAAAGAAGGCTATCTTGGTACATCGAGTCTTTCTTGCCCACAATATGGATAGAAGGGAAGGGGACTCGGATTGGACGTCCATCTGGCGTCTCAAAGAGTTCGCGACAATCCAATGCCTGCACACCAACGCCAGAAAAGCATACACAGAGCTTCCACCAATTCTTGTTTCGATGAGTTGAAAGCATCGAAAGGATACTGAGCAATGCGGAACCCTGAGAGAAAGCGACCACTACGTCGAATGGACCGAGTTCGTCAAGCTTGCCTTCCATGTAGGCCAAGGTCTCTTCCAGTTTGCCGAGGTTCCACTTCCAGTTGCCATTTTCAGGCTCACCTTCCACGTCGTCGTGTTTCTCGTAGTACCATTCGTAGAACGGTGCGTCCTTGCCATGAGCGCGTTGAACGGACTCATACGGAGGTCCGACGGCTGGATGTGGGCCATCGAGGAACACAAACTCGGCGTTGTCACCCAATGCGGCTTGGAGGCCCTTCATCTGGCATTGCATCACCTTGCTGTTGGTCCGGACTCCGTGGAGACAAAGCACTCGCAGCTTTCGGTCCTCGTGTTGAGCCGACAAAGCATCGCCGGTCTTGAAAGCCTCCATTTTCACACCGCTCTACCTAATGTCACTTGATCGTTCGCTGGTAGGTTTGAGAATGCTTTCACTTACTCATTCTCTCGTCCGTCCGTAGTCTCTTCATGCAGCCAGCGCTAGAGAGCTGTGATCTGCAACCAACAGCCTGTGCTCCGGCTTGTGACGTATCGCGTGCGTTGATCGCCATGCGTTCTTCCGCTTGGACGGCAGAGGATCTCAATGGACATATATGATTGGCAAGCCATCTGCCGTTCAATATGGATCTTCCCGTCAGTTTGATGCTTTCATCCTTTTTTTCAAGTTCATTTTGAGTCATATGGACATCCATCCAGCTGGGATCCGTCTCATTGAGGCGGGCTTCTCCCAGCCAAGTGCCAGCAAAGAAGATCCGGGCGATCAAGATTCGATTCAGTTACACATGCCTACAACTTGGATTGGTTTTGGATGGTATAGGATTGATCAGTGAGACAGTGGCTCTTGATCAGTCCGGCCAGTTGTGCGTACAGCTCTTTGTACTTTGCTGGGGTTGGAAATTTGTGCCCACCGTCGTGGTAGAACACTTCCCTCTTCACAGGCGAGCCTGGATGTACCGCAGGACGCGGATCGTATTGCTCCACGAGGTTCAGACACTCTTCGTAGAATGGATCCTTCTTGCCGATGACGTGGATCGAGGGGAATGGGACGAGGATCGGTCGCTGGTCTGGGCTTTCGAAGAGAGCACGACAGTTCATCGCCTGGATTCTAGCACCGCTAAAGCACACACAGAGCTTCCACCACATCCTGTTATGCGCGGCTGACCACGCCGAGAGCACAGTCAGCAACTCGGCGCCCTGTGAGAAGCCGACTGCGACGTCGACTGGGCCAATGTGTTGCATCGTGGCGTCGATGAAGGCAATGGTCTCGTCGTATTTGTCGAGATGACACAGCCAGTTCTCATTCCCCGGGTCATTGGGGACTTTCTCGTAGTCCTCGTACCACCACTCATAGAACGGTGCGTCTTGCGCATGATGACGCAGTACGGTCTCGTCAGTCGGCCCGAGAGCTGGATGCGGTGCATCCACGAAGATGAACTCGGCCTGACTATCCAGTGCTGCCCGCAGTCCCTTGATCTGGTTCTGCATCACCTTGCTGTTGGTACGGACGCCATGGAAACACAGCACGCGGAGCTTCCGCATTCTTCGAGGAGCGCACCACTCCGTCTCCCACTCGACTCGTATCGTATCTCCTGGTTTTCCACCAATCAGAAGCTTGATGACTGAGTTCATGGCCTTGTGGAATGCTCCATCTCCTTGGCAAGCAGGTGGCTTTCGTTCATGCAGCTCTCTATTTCTCTATGGTTAAGTGCGTTTATAGCTTCGAGGTGATCTGCACGCCCTCTTTACCGTGGCAATGCTCCAACATCAGACATGCCAGCTGCTCATATAGCTCTGGATACTTGGCTGGTGTCGGGAACTTGTGGCCACCGTCGTGGTAGAACAACTCTCGCTTCACGGGCGAGGCCAAGTTCATGACTGGATACGGATCGTACTGCTCCACAAGGTTCATGCCGTCCTTGTAGAGCGGATCCGTCTTGCCAATGACGTGGATCGATGGGAACGGGACGCAAATGCGGCGCCGGTCCGGCGTCTCAAACAGTGCACGGCAGTTCATCGCTTGGACACTGACACCCCCAAAGCACATGCAGAGCTTCCACCACTTCTTGTTGTGCGCAGCCGCCCAAGCAGACAGCACTGTGAGGAGCGTAGCGCCCTGTGAGAAGCCGACGACGACGTCGATCGGACCAAGCTCTTGCATCTTGGCGTCCATGAACGCGATCGTATCGTCGAACTTGTCGAGATGCCACGACCAGTTCTCGTTCTCTGGGATCTTGGGGATCTTCTCATGGTTTTCATACCACCACTCAAAGAACGGCGCATCTTGCGCGTGGTGACGCAGAACGGTCTCATCTGTCGGTCCTGCTGCGGGATGCGGTGCGTCCATGAAGATGAACTCGGCCTTGTCCCCGAGTGCCGCGCGCAATCCCTTGGCCTGGTTCATCATCACCTTGCTGTTGGTGCGGATGCCGTGGAAGCAGAGCACTCGGAGCTTCTTGTGCTCGGCCATTCGTCTCTCTCTCTCTCTCTCGTCCTCTGCTTCAGAAAACTATCACAATGCAGCAATGCGTGGGACGTCAATGCGCCTTGTGGACCATCCTCCCATCTGTTGACGTCAGCAGCTCGTCGACGTCACTCGTCACCAACGACTGGCTAAAATCCTGAATGACACGCATGCTTTATTCACCAATCAGTTGTATTGATCCCTGCGTCATGGAGCGTCTAGCCTCAGAGTCGCGAGCGTGTGGAGGCATCGTCGTCCACGAGACGACAGTGCTCGTGGATGACTCGAGTGAGGTCTTGATACATGGAGGCGTTCGAGCGAGGCGATGGGAACTTGTGGCCGCCCGAGTGATACAGAATCATCTTCCGCAACGGCGACGCAGCGTACAAGGTCGGGAAGTCGTCGTACTGGTTCGCCAGCAGCTCGCCTTCGTCACGGAACGGGTCTTGCTCGCCGATGATGTGAATCGAAGGGAACGGCACACGAATAGGACGACCATCCGGTGTGGTGAAGAACTCACGATGGTCGGCGAGACGGACGGACACCCCGCCGACACAGATGCACAGCTTCCACCACTTTTCGTTCTGCAGTTGCATGTACTTCATCGACAAGAGCGTCAAGAGCACAGCGCCTTGCGAGAAGCCCATGACCACGTCGATTGGGCCGATCGCACGCAGCGTCTTGCCCATAAACTCGAAGGCCTTCTCGCCGTTGGTATGGATCAAGGACCACTCGTCCGAGAACGTCTTGCCCTCGACCGGCTCCACGTTCCACCACTCGTAGAAAGGAGCGTCTTGCGCATGATGCCGCGCGATGCTCTCGTCTCCTGGTCCTGGGGCAAGGTTCGGCGCATTGAGGAAGATGAGCTCGGCGGTCTCGCCCATGGCGGCGCGCAGGCCCTTGGCCTGGTTCTCCATCACCTTGGCATTCGTGCGGTGGCCATGCAGACAGAGGATGCGCAGCTTCTTGGTCATTTGTCTCGGTACCGTCGGTGGTCTCGGTCGTGATCCGGAATGGCTTCGACAGCGCCTCCCCTTTTGACGTCAACGCTTTTTCCCTTGAACTTCAGCTCTCGTCATGATTGGCGGGAAAGCGGAGAAGCGTCATGAGAAACGACCAATCATCGACAGATAGTCGCAACATGGCCGCCATCTCATTTCCCAACGTGACATCATTACAGTACCGCATGGCGATGGCACACGAGCAGCTCTGTGAGGACAGGAGAGCCCCTCCTAGCTGCGGGTGACCAAGAAAGAGAGCCGAGCCCACTCGTCAATCCTGGCGCGTCGTTAACACAACAAGCAGCACGACGTGTCCAGCATCCACACCCGTGAGTCATGAGTCATGCGTCGCTCGCCTTCAATACGCGAGTCACTCTTGAAAGAGCTTTTCGTTCCACGGGACTTGTCTCGAAGCGGCGGCGACATCAAGGGGACCTGCGTGCGACATGCCCATGCTGCATGTCTGCCTGACTGCTGATGAAGCTCTTGATGATGTGCATGTACCTGGCGACACGGAAGGCCAGCCAGCGTAACAGAAACACGCAGAGATGTCTCCTCAGCGTGTGCGTGTTGCTTCGACTTGAAGCGGAGATGGGTGGAACGCAACGTGTCCATGTTGCCGAGAAGAGTGACTCTTCCGTCTTCTGATTGGTCTAAAATCTACATAATCTCTTTTGATTGGTGGAAATGAGGTGATGTGGCCCGTCTCTGTGTCAAGTCACAGAGAACAGGGGTTCGTATACAGAGAGATGCGTGTTCTTGTAGAGAGGGAATCGATTACCTCAGGCGATCATTGCGGACCTGCTCGACCCTTGAAGAAGAAGCCCCAGTATTGAACTGACACTGGAACCCACAAGCGCACACAAGCACCGCCGTCACCATGGCCAAGGGAGGGAGTACGTGGCGCTGGAGGACGCACAGCTGATGACGCGTGATGACTCACGCGGGTTCGTTTGATGATCGCAGAATATCTCGTTGGCATGATCTTCTCCTTCTCGGGATTTGTCTTCCTGGTACGGATATGGCGCGGATGGGGGCTTGCTGACTCGGACACTGACTGGAACGGCGTGTGAAATAATGTAGATGATCGTGGGTGCCCTGCTGAAGCTGCAACCGCAATTTATGCACCTCGCAAAGAAGCCCAAGTCCACAGCGAACTCGTGTTTTGAAGCAGGTATGGCATTAGCACTACATTCTTGTACTCACGGCGTATCTAACCATGGCTTTGCTTTGTCTAGCTGGACTGTATGCAGCATGTACCGTCCTCTTCTTCTTCCTCTATCGACGCAGCAAGGTCTACATGAGCGAGGACTCGTTACCAGACTCCGTCCCTCGTGACCGATCATACTACGAAATCGAAGACTCGGAGGAAGAGCTCCCTCTGGCTCGACACATGTCGCCACTGGGCCGAACGTATACGCTCTCCCCGTCGTCGGCGTCAGGCAACGTCCGAAGTAGTATGTAAGGCCCCCTCTAGAGTCCACTCGGTGTGGTTTGCCACACTGCTCCCTCGCTGTCTTGACGAGATGACCGTCCACGTCCATTGTAATATACTGGAGCTCCTCATCAGTCTTTGCATCCAGCACAGCGTCATGCGCCATGTCCTGAGGAGCTTCAAGTCCATTCCGTGTCCTAATCTAGTCCAATGTCCCCCTTCAAGTCGCCTAATCTAGGTCGTCGATCGTCCCCTTCTGGTTCGTATCCCTATACCTACACCAAGTGGATCCACTTGTCGTGTCCACTTCTTGTCCACCAAGTGCTGGAAGCTATGGAAGCCATGACCCATGCAGCGGAGTCGGTGGATTATGTGGACGACCGAGCCCATGCGGACGTGGAGGAGGAAGAGGAAGCGCCTGTGGTGATGCTATCGGAGCAGCAGCGTGCTCCAGTGGATGGAGAGCCCGTGTGCGTGGTGAGTGCGCGATACGTTGCGCTGTTTGAATATGAAGAGCTCCACACGCTCACTCGTTGACATGCTTCATGCCAGATCTGTGGACGATACGGCGAGTACATCTGTGACGCAACGGATGAAGACGTATGCAGTCTGGAATGTCGTGATATCTGCACGCAACGACACAAGGAGAAGGAGATGACCACCGTGCAAGCTAAAGGTCCTGAGACCGAGGTTGCTGCTCTAGAAGCGGACCATAAAGCGCTGATGGAGCGCAAACAACAGTCCAGTGAGCTGAGAAGGAGCCTGAAGATTCGCATTGAAGTGATTGGGCAGGGTACTCTGGAGATTCCGGATCTGGTGGCGGAGTTTGCGGGTTGTCCGGACATTCCGATCGCGTTGTGGAGCAATATGCACAAGCAGGGCTACGAAACGCCGACACCAGTGCAAATGCAAGCCATCCCATGCTTACTAGAGGGGCAACACGTACGTGCATCACAGTGGCGAACACTTTAAACTCGCAGTACTGATCATGAGTGGATTGGTTTGTCTCCTAGGTTCTACTGACGGCACCAACTGGAATGGGAAAGACGGCAGCGTTTCTCATCCCACTGATCTCACAGATTATCAAGATGCAAGCCAATGATCCGCCTCAAACAGTCACCTTCGGACTCGTCCTTGCTCCGATCCGAGAGCTTGCGATTCAAATCGAGGAGGAGATCAAGTCGCTTGTTGCGGGGATTCCGTTCATGCGCACTGCTCTGATCATCGGCGGCGTGCCGATTCCTCCCCAGGTACATCGTCTCATCCAAGGCGTGCAGGTCCTTGTTGCTACACCTGGGCGTCTTCTTGAGTTGCTCAGTCGTGAGGATCTGGGCTTGTCGATGGAAACTTTGTTGGACGGCGTGCGCTTTTGTGTCGTGGACGAAGTGGACATGATGCTCAGCGCTGGCTTTCGTGACCAGATCATGACGATCATGAGTCAGTTATCCACAGAAGAGCGTGTTCAATTCGCCTTTGTCTCTGCAACGGCCTCGTCTGAAGCAAAGCGCGTAGTGCGAGACCTTATTCAGTCGTCGGATGTATGCCTGCATATCACAGCCGGAGAGATCGCAAACCTGGGAACTCAGGCGAAAAATCTGACGGTCAATCTCCGGATCCACCAGAAAGTGGTCTGGGCAGAGGAGAGTGCAAAGAAAAACGAGTTGTTCGCTGTCTTAGGTGATGAAGAGGCTCGGCAAACGGTTAGTTTCAGCATTTTCCATTTTTTTTCGGCTAGAGTTTGACTGATCTCTGGTTCTAGATGGTGTTTGTCGAGTCCAAGCTTGGCGCGGATATGCTTGCAAAGGCGGTTAAGCAGCGATGCAACGTGGAAGCAGCTTCGTTTCACGCAGACAAGTCACAAAAGGATCGTTTGCTACTGCTTGAGAGATTCGTGAATCAAGACATCGCCGTAATGGTGACGACAAGTGTGTTGGGTCGTGGTATCGATCTTCTGAACGTCGACAGGGTAGTTGTCTTCGATGCGCCACGATCAGTTGCCGAGTACGTGCACCTCATCGGTCGTGCAGGGCGTCGGGAAGAGAGTTTCGGTACCTCAATTATGTTCGTCAATGCCAAAGATGCCTCGATACTGGAAGAAGCCGTCCGAGTTGCTCGCCAAGCAAAGGGTTTCGTCTCTCACCAAGTGTATTCCCATCTCCACGCACTGAAGAAGCCAAAGGTCCCGGTCCAACGAGTCGTGGACGAATCCACACGCGCGTTCAAGCTGGTGAGACAGAAGGAAGATGTCGAAGCGAGCTCGAGAGACTGGAAAGGCTGGACGAACCGGACCAAACGCTCCCGGTTCAGTTGAACCAAGCCAGGTACAGACGGAAAGCTATTGGTACTGTGGATCTGAAGGTGTCGCTTGACGCCCGACACGCACCTGGATCTATTTCTGCTTGGAGTGACGTGAATGAACGGATGATTAAGACGCAACAAAATGGCTCAAGTCGTCCCTCGTGGAGCGGTTGAGGCGTCTCCGGACGCTGTAGATTATTGCTTGTACGAACTCAAGCCGAGCCATGCGTTGCCAACCCTCGATCTCTCGGTTTCCATCAAGTCTCGGCTCCTTAGTCGATCGTCTTTGAATGTCGTCAACCGCTTCGTTCGAAGTCGGCAATTGGTCTTTGCTCTCTTCCTCGCCAGTGTCGCGTTCACAATCATGGTGATGCTTGTACCAGCCGATGTTGGTGTTCCCCTCGCTGTCGTCTCCTTTATCCTCGGTGTTCCTTCTTGCTTGGTTGGATTTGTGCTACTGCGATCCAGCGTGATTGCAGTTCTCCTCAAAGTGGGCGACGTGTGGCTCATGTCGATGCTCAGTGCGGCGAGTTTTATCATTTTGGCGCTCATGTTCCGGGACGCCCGAGGACTGGCGTTTTGCACTCAGTTAATCGGTGTGCAGACAAACATTCTCATTGACGCCAACCTTCGAGGCGTACGTCGACTGGCCATCACAACGGTGATCGCGTGTGTAGGCCTCGTGTATGTGTGTTTCATGGTGAGCCTCCACGCGGTTCCCGATCTTCACGACTTGTACGTGTTTCAGTATGGTTCTCATCACATGCTCGGTTCCACGTGCTTTCTCAATGGTATCCTGACACTCGTTGCCATTATGCTGCGGAATGTCTACCGGAAACGCCATGCATTGCGACGCGGCATGAACATGGACGTGATCGAGTGTGTAAGTCTTCGATGCCGGTTGAGTTATTGTAGCGTCCAGCGAATTCAGCCATGTGTTGTTCTTCATGAAGGATCTCCCCCGCAAGAACCACAACAGCCGTGTATGCAAACTCTGCGTCATGTTACACTGAAGCTTCAAATCGATCCTCGCCACACCGTCTCTCGAGTGTTATTCGACAAGTTCCCTCGATGGAAAACGCGAGTTCTGAGCGTTTACGGAGCAGGTTCGATGATATTTACCATTCTATCGTCCTATGAAGACCCGTTACTGTCACATCCTACTACCCGTGCAGCGGCATTTGGTGCTTGTTTGGTGTACTGTGTGATGTGCTTCTTGTGCTACCACCGCCAGGTGTTGAAGAAGCTGCTCAAGTCCTTTGACTTCCTGTTCTTCTCGACCCAACTGACAATCGGCCATCTCTGCTTCGCGGATATGTGGTACTGGGGACACTGGACGTGGACGTTTGCAGCATCCTGGCTCGGATTTCACTGGGCTCTTCTCCTCGACGCGATCACGCCTTGCAACAAACGTCGGCTTGGAATTCACCCTCGATGCGGTGCTCTCGTGATGGCAATTGTCATCGAAACGGTGATTTTCTCCGTCTACACAATGGTTTTTCGTTATGATCAAGCAGGAATGAAGTATCGAGATCGAGTTTTGATCCATAGCTCGCTGTATGGAGCCGTCATGGAGCTTCGAGTGTCCGTAGTGTTCTTCAACTGTCTGTTTAATGGCTCGTTTTGGGCTCTCTTGTTCTTCTGGCGTCTCTGCTTCGCCCAGGTTGAGACGCTCTCGGTACTCACTGGGCCTGTAGTATACACCAACTATGTGCGCGTCGCCAACATGCAACGATCTCGACGCTGGGGTTCACAAGTCTCTTCAGCCACTGGGATTGGAGCCAGACACAAGTGGCCACCACAACGAGCTAAAGCCAAGTCAAGAGCGGCCCCAGGACGGAACGACATACCTCCAAAACCCGAGTGAGTCAATGAAAGTAGGCGACACAAACCCATTCCGGCCAATAAACCGAAGCGATAAGCAAGCAGAAGTGTTTCAAGTGTATTGTCCTCGTCCACTTCAGTGCGCTGGCAAGATCCTGACTTGAACCCGGTGCTCAAGCGTGCTATCGCTCTTGGATATTCGCAAGTAGTTGACGAATGCCACGGGGCCATCAAGTACCACGAGTTCGTCCCCAGAAGCTCGCCAAATGTGCCAGCCGAGCCGCATCCAGAACGCCATTGTGGTCATGAGCACGCTGCAAAACATGATGAGCAAGCGATACTCGACGGTATACCCGTGTGGGCCAAGTCCGCGCCACAAGACACGATCGAAAATCCGAGTGGACATCGACGAGAAAAGAATCACGTAGGCCACAACTCCAGCTGATAGCATGCCGCCGATCCACACCACACGCACGAACCACCAGTCAAGTCCGAGATGAATGCGTACTGTTGGTGTCAGCGTGTCGATTGTCAGTAGCCATAAGGCCCATTGCCATGTCGCGAGAAGAAGCCAGCACGATCGACGCAACTCGAAGAAGTCGGCAAGCGAAAAATGCATGAATGTGACTTGGACAGCGAGAAACTGGAAGTCGAAGGACGTGATTGCCAGTCGAAGTAGCCCCAGATGTCGCGCGAAAGTGCATCTCACGACGTAGATGGTCGTCAGAGCCATTGCAAGAAGCCGACTAAAGCTGGCGAGTGTGCCTTCTGTGCCGTTCGGTGGTGAATCGAGTGTATACAGTTCATATAAACCGACTATGAGCGCAAGTATTGCGGCCGCAAGGCCGAATCCTCGACAGCGACGACGAAAAGATGGCGAATTACGCTCCAGCTTCCTGAAAAATGCTGGATGGATGATGCGCTCGGCATTGATGAGAGTCAATTGTGATGCATAGCGCATCGGCTGAAGATGCGGCATGGTTGACTTCAGATCCATCGAGTGGCGACGTCGAGCATTGAGGTTGTTGCGCATCCGGCGTTGTCCGGATGTCACGTGAAACCGCAGACGACAGCGATAGCTCACGCATTCGACAATGGTTCCATTCGAACGCTTGAGAAGAATATGACGATTCCGGTAGATGTTTCGAGCAAGCAAGGCCAAGATCGTGAGCAATCCACTGGTGACAACGTCCGTCGCTGTCAGCGTGTGTTGGCCGATTCTGACAAGGTCAAAGTGTTTGACGCCCGGAAGAAGCTCGAAGACGACAACCAAGAGCAAGCAAAGCGCCGAGACGACTGAGAATGAGCTGACGAAGACGATCTGTCGCACAGCCTGGATATTTGCGTCGATGAAGATGTTAACAAATGCGGACAGCCAGGCCTCGAAGTCGACGATGGCTCGTATGTCGTCGGCCATCACGGCCAGGACCCCGAATGTCAGTGTTATGAGAAACACACTGAACACGACGTCAAACGACTGGATGAGCGCACGCACTATGTCTGCACGGAGTCGAAGAATCGAGAAAATCACAGTCGGTAAGCCCAGGAACGCTGCCACAATCGCCAGGTTGCGACCCTCTTTCAGTGGCACGAGGATGATGGCGGTATGCAATATGGACGCGACCAAGTACCCCACAGAAAACAAGTGGCCATATCTACGTAAGAAGCGCTTGATAGCTGCGCCCCAAGACCGCGAGAAGAGCACGGATTGGAGTGTCCTGGATAGATCGAGCAGTGGAAGATTTTCGGCTGGCTGGAGAATATATCGACACGGGAGATGAGGATCCGCGGTGATATCGTGTTGCGATGCGATTCACACCGAGTGGACAATGCCGTGCATGAATCTGAGACTTCGTCAGCACTCACTTGGGATGTCTTCTTTTTTGTTCAGTCCAATTGCAGCGTGTAGACACCTCCTCGATACTCTTCACGACGCCAGAAATAAAAGCAACCAGCGATTCTTCTTGCCATGCCAAATTAGAAGAGAACGACAACAAGGATGCATTCTGACGAAAGATTTAGATAGCTGCTTCTCCTAGGTCGTCATTGGAAAGTGCCGTTGAAATGTGCTTGTTCCGCCCAGAGAGCAGCCTTCATAGTCATGATAACACGTCACAATGCGCTTGGGAGAACGCTCACAGCTCTCATTGACGGCCTTCCTGGTTGTCTTTGTCTACCAGCACTCAGGAAGTTGATGTACCAAACAGGAGAATCGATCATGATCAGCTGGTGGCCAGTTGCATGCCAGACACGCCACCACACACGCACCGAAAGCGCGACGACCGTACCGACGACACTGCAAAATGACGTGAACATGCGGAACTCAACCGCTTGACCAGAAGCCGTAACACTTTGCCACAAGACTCGGTCGTGAAGACTTGTCGACACCGAAGTGAAGAGAAAAATGTATACCATCAGCCCGAGTGATCCGATCAGGGTAGACCAAACAAGCCGGACAAACCACCAGCGGATCCCAAGATTCCATCGTACGGAAGGCGTCAGCGTGTCCAGGCAGAGAATCCATACTGCCCACAGCCACGTCACGACTAGCAGTTGGCATGAAGAGTTCCATCCAACGAAATCGGCCAATGCGACGTGAATGAATGTAATCTGGATGGCGAAAAACTGGAAATCAAAGGATGTACCGAGAACTCGAAGAAGCTTCGTGTGGTAGTTCGAGGCGCAGCAGATACAGTAAATAAGTGTGAGCGACATACTGGACCATCGCATCAAAGCAGCATAGGTGTTTCTGATGCTTGCAGAAGTGAACAGCGACGTAGACTCGAGGACACCGCCACCCAAAGCGAGGGTGAAGGCCACACAGCCGATGACTGAGCAAGAAATTCGGACGCACGGCATCATCATGACCAAGCGCCGACACAGCGGCTCGCACAACACGTTTGCTGAATCCACTTTGTCGATGACGGGTACAAATAACATCGGCTGCACGTTCTCTGCGTCTCCAGGTCGATGTCGCTTGTCCCCTCCAGTTATCTTCCTCGTAGCTTCGGCGGCACAAAGCTGGAGTCGGCAACGATAACTCACACAGTCTACCCTCTCAGAACTAGACCGATTAAACAGCACACCACGATTTCGATACGTGTTCCTGGCGAGCACCGCGAGCATTGTGCCAAGTCCATTCGACACTACGTTTCTCGCAGTCAAGGTGCGCGGACCCACAGTGGCGATATCGAAGTTAGTGATGCCCGGAAGAATATCAAACACAACCACGAGGAGTAGACAGATCACGGAGATCAACGCGAAGCAGTTGATGAACACAATCTGACGCATCGCTTGGATGTTAGCGTCCACGAAGATGTTGATGAATGTCGCAAGCCAGGCTTCGAAAATCACGATGGCGCGAGCGTCGTTGAGCATGACCGAGAGAACCCCCAGGGTCACAGAGATGAGAACTATGCTGAACACGATGTCGAACGTCCGAATAAGCGCACGGACGACGTCTGCGCGTAAACGGAAAAGGATGAAGACAACCCCCGGCAACCCAGCAAACGCCGCAAAGATTGACAAAACTCTTCCGTACACCGGAGAGACAAAAAGAATCGTCGTGTGAAGAAGAGATGTCACAAAGTATGCGACCCATAATCGTCGCGCATGAGTCCGGACGAAGAGATCAACAGCGGCGCTCCATGAAGGAGAGAGCAATTCGGACTGCAAAGTCTTGGACAGATCGACGATTGGTAATTTATACAACGACCGAAGAATGAAGCGCGTTTCTCCTCTCGGAGGACCGCTTGCCGCGGGAAAGGACGCAATTCTTGCTGTTTGGGCGATATGCTTCATTCGACACACTCCAGCTCCAAACGTGTATTACAACGCAGGAAAAATCATCCATCACATCCAAGTTGCCCGCAACAAGAATAGAGAGACACGGTGATCCCAACCAAAAATGGACGACGTAGCCCGAGATGACGAATTCTGAGCTAGTACACTGATGTTTACGCGAACTTGCTCATGCTGTTGGCAGGATACTAGCGATCGAGTTACGACGAGAAGGCAACTTTGCCGTTTGCTGGCGTAGGTAGTTGATGTACACCACCGGTCCGTCGATAATCACGAGTTCATTGCCAGTAGCATGCCAAATCCGCCACCACGTCCGCAGCGAAAACGGAATGACAGTCAGCAGGACGCTGAAGAATGTCGTAACCAATCGAAATTCAACGATGCCTTGATGAGGAGCCCAGGTTCGAAAGAAAACTCGATCTTGAATGTGATCTGCGTACGGAGTAAAGCATACCACGTATACGATCGTGCATAACGAGATGATCATAGCTGAACAAACCAAACGGACAAACCACCACGTCACCCCGAGTTGAGCACGTACGATAGGTGTCAGCCCATCAACACAGAGAACCCAGAAAGACCATTGCCAAGTCGCCACGAGGGACAGACACAGCACACGCCACTGGAACATGTCGGCCAGCATCACATGCACCAGGGTGACTTGAGCAGCGATAAACGTGAATTCGAAAGAAATGTTGAGAGCCCGCAGAAGCTCAGCCTGTCGACACAAACCACAACCAATTCCATAGACGAGAGTGAGCGTCACAGCTAGTACCCGACATTTCCAGGTCCATGGGCTACGATATTCGACATTCGCAATGGCCACTAGCTCATAAATTCCAATTGCTAGTGTCAATAGTAACGCCAATACCCCAACCGCCAGCCACCGCCGAAATCGGGACTTCATATGCACAAGTCGAAGAAAAAGAGGACGACAGATGATGTTTGTCGCATCCAGATTCGTTAAGGTTGATTGGTACCACATCGGCTGGATGTGCGGGAACTGCTGCCTTGACTCGGACCGCTTTCTACGAATCATTTCTTCGTCTTCTGGTCGCTTGATCTCACGCTTGATGATGGAGAGCTGAAGAGGGCAACGATAACTGACACATTCAATTATACCTCCACGAGTGCGCTGGAGTAGTACCGCGCGATTTCGATAAATGTTTCGAGCAAGTAGCGCAAGTAGAGTCAGAATACCATTGGTGAGGATGTCGCGTGTTCCCAGTGTTCGACGTCTGATTGCAAATATGGTGAGGTCATTCGTTCATGGTACGAGTTCAAGGGCATTCACACAGAGGAGGCATACAACCGAGATGAAGGCGAGACAGTTGATGATCACCACTTGTCGAACTGACTGGATATTGGCGTCCACAAAGATATTGACGAGATACGCATGCCACGACTCGAACACCACCAACGCGCGAATGTCATTGCACCGCAAACCCAGCACACCGAACGTGATCGATACGAAGGAAGTTGAACGCCACGTCGAACGTTCGGAAGAGCACTCGCATGATATCAGCTCGAAGCCGGAGGAAGAGGTTGAGCGAACCTGGAAGACTCATACTCGTGCATATAACGGAGAGAATCTGGCTGTAGTGAGGGTGAACGAAGATGATGACTGTTCGTACAATCGAAGCAACGATGTAAGTGTTCCCGATGAGTTTTCTGTGTCGAGCCACACTCTGAAGTAACCAAGCATTCCGAGTTTGTGAGAGCAACTGGGATTGAAGTGTTTCGAGAGGTCGAGGTTCGGTAGTTCTCGAGTTGGTTGAACTACGTATCGCCACTCAGATAACGTTGTGATGTGTACGGAATGCCGCGAGGTAATTGAAACTGGCTGACTTGACGTTGGTGGACTTCGCTCTGGCAGCCTTGCCCCCATCTTTTGGCATTGGAAGTATGCAGGCGCAACGCAGCGCAGACGACACTTTGACTTCTTGTTGCCGTGGGGACAGAAATAGTAGGAGTGGAAAGGATTTTTATCTGTCCGTCTGATTGATATCTCTAGAGATTGTCAGCCTTCCTTTTATATGTGGTAAAACAACGCACCACATAACGCAGGGTCATCCTGTCTTAGCGTTGTTCCTTGATATAGCGGCTCTTGCCCGGGAAGTGCAACCGGACCAATGACGCTGTCAACACAGGATATGTGGTGACGTGCACCCGAAAGAGCGACAGCAGAGCCGTTACTACTCACAAATTTTGTGATCGGGACTTGCGTGCCCATCAGGATACTTCCAAACGGCATCATACTCTTTCTCCGCATATCTTCTTGCAGTTGAGAGAGATGTGTGCGATGGTCAAATGACGAGTCTTTACAAACTCCAATGACGCCATATTCCCCCACTTTCCAGTGCTGCTCCACAGATACCACATCTTCACCAACCACAAACAAGAGGATACGTCGAACTTGGCGCTGACTTGTCAATGACTCACAACTGAGGTCTTCTGGGTTTTCAGCCGCAAATAAAAACACCGCGTTTACGTTGTCAATCGCATGGTTTGCTTCACTGAGCGCAGTCCGAACAATATTCGCAAGAGAGTTCGACCCGCTGTCGCTCCCTCCAATTATTGACACGTCCCCGTACGATTGATGATCGAGCCACGCAGACACTGGGATATCAAAATGTCCTTCTTCTTCATCATGACCCTGAGGAACCGAAGTACCGTTCAGGCTGTCACAGCGCAGAATTCCTGTAATTCGTTGGTCGGAACTCAACGCGAACGATTGCATCCCAACACGCCCGCGGAGGTGGAGAAGAGCAGTCGATGGCAGGTCGATCTGCACCCGTGGGGCATTTCGAGATGGGCGATTATGACGACGATCGCGTGAGATTTTGGGTTTTGGATACTCTCGGCAGTACGTCATGAGCGGTGGCGCTTGACTCGCCCGAGCGACAACACCTCCCATCACAGCGCTTGCAGACGGATACCACTGATTGGTGAGGGACAGCAGCGCTTCAGCCGACTTTGGGTTCGAACTCAACAGAATGAAAGACGAGGCTCCATCGTCATCGGTTTTCTTGAACGGGCACTCAATTTCTTCCGTCTGTCCACTGGCTGACCAACGCAGTTCCTTGCGCTCGAACGACGCGACCTCGATGCTTGTGCTTGGAAAATATCCCATGGAGAGCGATATAGAGCAGTTCACGCCACCTTCTTCGCTTCGGCTGACCATAGTTTCACTCAGAAGACCCACCAGTCGACACCCAACAGACAGCACTCTCTCTTGTTCCAGTGTCGTCACGAGTTCGGTCCAGAACACTCCTGCTTGCCGCATTTCGCGAGCATTCGCAAACGACAGCGTCACCAGCATCAACGACGGCGGGGAACGCAGCGCTACCGCAGTGTCGGCTTCCACACCCAGCGTCCTTGTCTTCTTTCCTCCTCGCTTACTCGACGCATGACCAGGAACCATTCGTTTAACGAGCTTGTCGAGACAATCACGCGGCGTCATGCCACTTGCCTCCACTGTGCGCCACTCAAACGCCATTTCGCGCGCACTTTGCACCACAAGACTCCAGTGACGACAGGCACATGCCATGGCGCTCATGTCGTGCCACGTGAGGAACGGCAGCACTGTTTGCGTGACGATATCACTCGGCAACTCGAGCATGACCGCCTTCTTGGGCTTCCTGTGCGCGCGCAATCCATCCATTCTCGCTGATTCTTTCGCAATGCGATGGCCCGGTGTCATGTGATGCGACTTGCCACGAAAGGAGCCGTTTGAAGGGCGTCCAGACGCCTCCACGCGCGCGTAATGACCACGTCCGCGTCCTCGATACCCCATGTTTCCGACAAGAGTGATGGAGTTCGTTACTGATCGATTAGTGTACGGTGGTCCACACCAGTTGACGTAGTGGGGTCCACTTCATTTAGATAAATGTAGCCATGTTTCACATAAGTTAACTGGACGTTGAAGCCGGTGGACGCGTGAGCTCGTGACGACGCAAAAGCGTGAGCCATGGATCGACTTGATACTCGTCGGGGGAGGCGCTAGCAGACTTCTTGCGTACTGGGTTGATGGAGAACTGGCGGAGTGTTGCAGTAGAATTGGACAGAGGAGACTTTGCGTTGGGACTGGTCAGGGAGGAGCCAGGGCGTCCTGGGGAGAGTAGTTCGCGACGAATCTCTTCGATCATCTTCACTCCTTTCGCAGACAACGTCATGGAGGCAGCTGATGGAGCTGTAGTTGATGCAGTCGACGAAGGAAGACTGCGCATACTGAGTAGCTTCCGTCGAATCTCACTGTCAGAAGTGCGCCGCGTGGACATTGGAGGTTTGTTTCCGCCGTCATTGGAACTCTTCAACTGGTCTTCAACCAGTGGAGTCACTGCTTGCGCATCGAATCGATCGCCTTGAATGACTTGAAGTCGGCCTAGAAGCTGCAAATCACCTTTGACACGGTCACCTGAGGATGTGAATGAGGCGGTGGGGAAGTCACGTTGCTCGGTGCGCAGGACTTTGTGCTCTTTCCACGCCGAGAGGAAGTCCACCACCGAGCATGATGAGCGGATTTCGTCCAAACTGTCATCAAGCCAGTCGATGTGCTCCGATTGGCGTCGATACTCGAGTGCTTCACCATCTAGGATGTCTATTTTCTTCTGCACTTCATCCTTCAACCGCGCAAGAGCATTCTCGTACTGCTCTCGGATCGCCGCTTCAACTTGTTCTCGGTTTGTTTCGACGTCTTTCTTGCATTGCTCGATTGCCTTGAGCTTGCTGTCGATGACAGTCATGCGGGATTCGATTAACGGATCCGTCTTGAGTGACTCGCGGAGACTTCGCTCGTAGGCGTCAGTGATACTCAACAAACGATGAGCACCTTTCTCACCGACCGAGTGATCTCCAATCATCTTGCAATTGACACAGACCGGCACGCAGCACACTGAGCAGTAGAACTCGACCTTCTTGTCGGAATGGGACGGACAACCGGACTGAGATTCTGTGAGTGCGTTCTCCAAGAGCTTGGCAACCGTGGCAGACACATCAATGTCTGACGACTCTCGACTTTCAATGGCTGTCTGGTTGGTCTCCATACTTGCTCCAGCTGTCAACGGTGTTGAACTACGACGCCGTGTATTTCTCAACTCGCTGGTTGGCTCCTGATGGCGAAGTGGCATTCTCTGGTGGCGACTAACGAGTTTGTTTGCCGAGTGAACATCTTGGTCACACTTCTGGCAGAGATCAGCTTCGCACGACTTGCACGACACGGTCGCAGAATGTTTCTCGCACAATGCACAAGAACTCGCCGATGGATTGTCGATGGCACTCACAGAGAACCGGACGAGAAACTGCGGGAGGATCTGGAGCGCATTGGTGAGGATGTACTCGTGGCAATAACCATGTGGTGGGTTCGGGTCGTGGCTACGACGGATGTAGTAGCTGTGATAACCCGACGGCAGAGGCTTCTGCTGAGCTTCTCCCTCTCTTTCTACCACCACCGAGCGGCCGACTGCGATCTTGCACAGCACCAATTGCTTGCGTACCTTGCTTCCTGTCGCGCCACTCGACTCAATTTGGATATCGCCAGTCGTAAACTTCATGGCGGAGTGCCCATCGTTGACTTGAGTGAATGCATAGCTATGTGTTTCGCCCATCGCAGCACTCAAGTCATCCACAGCGACCCACGATTCAAGCTCCAACAAGCCACTCGCGTGCTCCTCGTACTGAGCCATGAGCGCTGGGTTCTTCATATCCCACATCACCATGTCATCATGAACTCGATATCCTGGTAGACAGCACTGAAGAAGATGACGAGTTCGCGCGAATTCCGATGATGCCGTGCTAAGAGGGCTGACTGTCGCGACAGCACCGACGGCTGGAACAGCGTTGGTGATATCGGGCTCGTTATGTGAAAACCCTTCGTGAGGTTTTGGGTCCGCTCCGTCGGATTCTGGTCGCAAATGATCGCTTTCGTCGGTTGACTCTCCAAGTTGTTCTGCTAGCACGTTCAGATCTGCACTCAGATCTTCCAGAGGTTCCGAGTCATTTGGTCTGTCTTCGGTATCTTCGTGAGCCACGGAATCCTTTGTATCCCTGCAACTCCCGTCCTGAGCTACTGAGTGATCAGGTCCACCGTCAGCGTCCAGCTTTGATCCAGCGTGGGGCGCCAAGAAGAGACGCAGTCTTGCGAGCGAAGCACTCATCTCAGAGCCTTCCAGCGAGCCATTTTCTTCATTCTCGACCACCATATTGCAACTAAGTCGCGAAATCGCACTTGTATGAGCTTCTCCTGCTCTGTGAGCAGTCGGAGCAGACTTGCCTACCAAAAATACGTTTGAGTCGTTACCTCCGGCACTCCTTCGATTTCCAACCACGACCTGCATGCGCAAGTTCAAACTCGAAACGTTGCCAACGAGTCAATACTGAGTAGTCATTTTATCATTTTATGTGAGATAAACTGCCTGAATTTCCTCGGAGACACTATCACGGAGCACATTTTCCTAGACACAACGAAAGTTAGCTTGAGATCCACGAAAAATACCTCGACGCGACTCACCCGCTCCAATCTGCACTCTCCACCGACAGTCAAGTTGAGAGAGTACTCATAGAAGAACCCATCGGCAGTGGCAACGTAAAGTTGGGCAACAGGATTCTGCGGATCCGTAGGACCGTGAACCGCGCACAGGTTTGGGATACCTGTCGTCCGCAGACGGGCCTACAACGTAGAGAATATTATGAGCCTTCTGTCCGTGCCATCGTCGCATCGTCATGCAAAACGTACAAAGGCAAAATCTCGAGTGCCCTCTGCAATTCCCTTCATCGAGCTTGGTAAGTAGGCGCTTACAGCACCAGCAACATCTTCGAGGTTGGCTCCACTTGAACTTCTGGAGGTTCTGTGTTGGGTCACACTACCCGGCTTGCCAGTTAGCTGAGGGCTTGCTGGAAGGCTGGAACTCGAGCCATTGGTGGTTGTCGCCAAGCTCGATAACGATGCACTTGCCATCGATATTGTGGACGCGATTGGAGTGAAGTGCCCAAAGCTGCCGGTCGCGGAGGTCTCTGAGCCAGTAAGAGAGAAAAAGTGAATCGTTCCCGTATCGCTTGATGCACAAAGAATTGTAGAGCTCTCGTTGAATGCGAGACAATAGATCCGTGCAGCGTACGACCCACGGCGGAACGAGGCCTTCTTTTTGCCGCCTGGCACTCCAAACACTCGAATCAAGGTGCCCTATGAGTCCCAGGACGCAGCAAATTGTCAGGACCGTATCCATGATGATGCTACCTCTTCCCTCTTACCGTTTCTGACGCAGTGGCAAGTAGCGTGCCCTGCGAGTTGAACGCCATGGCCACTGGTGCTGATCGATGCGCTTGAAATGCATTCAAGACACTCAGATTGTTGGCATCATACAGCACGATCTCGCCAGGAGACGCTCCTGATGGGAACGCCAAGTGACCATTGTCATGCGGAGAGAGCACGCACAGCGCCTTTGGATTCGGTGACGTGTCCAGCGTCTCCAGAATCTTCATCGAGTTGATGTCGAAGATATAGATCTTGCGCTCCAGAACGGCCACAAGACGCTGTCGATTCATGCGCACCGCCAACACGGCCGTGACAAAGTTCAAGTCGCAAATGGCCGCATTGGTCTTGGTGTTCCATACGCGCATCCGACGTGGCGAGAACGCGGGCTACGTCCCGTCAACACACGCATAGCATCCCCCCATGAGAAACGAATGCGCACAAGAAAACAACAAGTGTATCATGTCGTACCTGGTCACCAGCGCCCACCAGCGCCACGAGACTCGTGCAATAGAGCATCTCGGCGATGCCAATCCCCCCGATATCCTCCTGGAACACCTTTCCAAATGGCTCGCAGTTGTAAATGGCAAAGCCTCGCTTCGTACCGACACTGATGCACCTGATAGAAACAACAAGCTACGTCGTGAGCTGTGTGTTGCCTCGTTCTCCCGCGCGTTAGAACGTACGAGGCCTCCTGGTTGAAGCTCAAGAAGAGCAAATCCGTCTTGTTGTCCTCCACACTCTGCATGTTCGCTGCTGTTCGTTCTTCTCCGTCGTCCAGCGCCGTCGTCGCCACCTCTTCCCGTCGTCGCCTGTTGCACTTCGGGATGTTTCTTCACATGGCTGACGAAGGGGTTACTATGGTATTGTGTATAGCAACCCTGGGGGTTAATAACTAGAAAAGGTGTATTCTTATGCGATTAAGTTTGAGGGTTGTCCTGGCGTTGGTAGACGAAGACCGTTTGGGTGTTTGTCCACGAGACTCGAAGGCCTTCCACGCGAGAAACGAGCGTGAAATCAGGAGATTCGAGGAATCCATTACGATAGTCGACCACCAGAGCGCCTGGATGGAGTTCTCTGGCGAGTTTGCGTTGAATTTGGGCGTAAAGGTCTTCGTCCCAGCATTGGGAGGTTAGAATCACTATGGATGGGCTGTTCAACGCCACCTTGAGCATATCTGCGTTGATGAAGGAGCAATTGGGAATGCTGTGCTTTTCTTGCAACTCAACGGCGATCTGGTGGAGAAATGGAAGGATCTCAACGCCGACGCAAGGTATCTGGAATAACATGGCACAAAACATGACCAGTGAGCCGGTCGACGAGCCGAGTACGACCCATGGTGCGCGAATGCGACAAATATCATCGCAGGCCTGGCCCATGAGGAGTGGGTTTTGTGCATCTTCGTGTTTCTGAGCTGCTTCACGTAGAACAGGGAGCGAGCAAATCTTGACCCAAGTGTCGAATGGCGTGCTTCCGTACGCATAGTTGTCGTCTGAATACTCCTCTTGACCTTGATGCATCACCAGTGCTGATGCTAAGCCTTCTCGAAATCCCATGCTGAACTCCAGTGCTCGGAGATGCTGAATCAGACCAGAGAGATTTTGAGCGTCATCTCTAGGCACGACGACTCGATCGTGTCTAATCCTGCGCGCCGTGTATGATACCGCCGTTGATCCCTTGACAAGGGACTCCACTGCGTCGATTTCCATCGTGATATCTCTCTTTCGTTTCTCCCGGAGCGCACTGATAGTGGGAAGCATAATTCCCTTGTTCTGAATGATAGAGTCAAGAATCCGTTTGCTTCTCTCGACTAGTACTCGCAGCTGAAGAATACGACTCCCATCGGCGTTTGCTGGTCGTGCCAAAAGGATTCGATCAATCCGAGTTCGAGTTAATGCGATGTGCTTGAGTAACAGATGCTCCATATCGCGGTCTTCGGTTGTGTAGCGCACCTGCTCCACCGCAGCTCGCAGCTTTATTAGAGCATAACAGGTCAACAAGGACACACAATACAATGACTTCTCGAGCCTACTCACCTGCCGCATCTGAAACACGCATGTTTCCCATTCTGCTGGATTCGTGGATGGTACGTCGTGCATTCGGTGAGCACTTGATCCAATCTTCGTGCGACTTTTCGTTTGGAAGGTATTGAAAGGTCGCCAATATCTTTTCCTCTACTAGATGGAACGAGTGTTCAGTCCTGTGTAAGCTACTCGTGTCGCACTGAATCCGATGTCGGCAACACAAGCGTAATGCCTCATTATATGAAGCCTTACAGTGTAGTGACGCATTACCACTTGAGACTCGAGTGAAGCTTCTTTAATGTATTTCTCCATTATCTTATAGCAGGCGTTGATAGAAGTTGCTACATACTGAATTAACCAAACTCGCAATCCGTGATGGAAGATCGCGTCTCCTCTCACCTCCTCACTTTTCATCTCGCGGTCAGCAACGCAATCCAGGCCTTTACGTCAAACCATGGTGTCTTTTCGTGGTCGGATCTTTATCCCAGACCACGGCTACGCTCCACGAACGCTGCTGGAGTTGCATCTGCGCGCTGGTATTGGCTCTATCTTGAGCAAGCCGCTGTGGTGGGTCAAGTGGCAGTGGAATGAAGGCGGGATTCGGGACAAGTGGTTAGGCGAGCTGGAGGAATTGGTGGTGCAGCAAACGCTCTACTGGACGACCAAAAACTGGGAGAATGACGAGTTGTCACGCGTTTTGATGGACAAATTCAACGGCTTGCCCGAGTCGGGGGACGAAGAGAGACGCACGTTCATCGAAAAGGCGTGTGCTCACATCGACTACAACTTCATCTGGCACGAAGATTGGTGGGAAGAAGAAGAAATTACGGACGAGATGCGCGAGGCTGAGACCGAGGACGAATTCACGGAGGCAAACGAACAGAAGGAGTCGTACGGTCAGATCCTGTGGTACTTCCTACTTGTCCTTCTGAATCGTCAAGTCAAGTCCCTTGTCGAGGAGAATGAGGCGTTGCCCGATGGACCTGACTTCGGGACAGATGACAGTATCGAATTGACTCGGGATTTGATTTATCAAGTGCGTCAAGGACATGTTACCAAGGAATCGTTCCTCACCTGGTGCGAAGATGGCGACGCCCGAACACAAATCATGGATGGACTGTGGTTTCATGTCGAACGAGTAATTGAAGAACTGGACGCTATCCGAGAATGTGTTGCCACAACTCTTGAACAAGTAATCGCTGAGAACAACCTCAAGGACGCCAACGTGAGTGGATTCATCTCACCAGGGCCAGTTCCCGAGACATGGATGAGTGACTCCATCATCCCGAGTGATCTCAAAACCAAGTTCACTGATGAGGTACGAGTACTAGAAGATATACCAGACGCAGACATGGACTGGCATCCTGGATCTGACAACCAAGTGTTGGATTTGATGCATCCGTCGTTATATTGCTGTGTGTTTGGCAAGACGATGGCTGTTGGCGAAGTGATGAGCCCACGAAACTCGACGCCTTCGACCTCCACCGTCCCTACGGCGCTCGAGCAGATGCAAAGCATCATCTTCAGTGGCAAGGAGGCGGCTGAGAACAAGCATCGCGGCGAAGCCAAGTATCAGTGGATTCCGAGCGACTTTGCAGTGAATGCTGAAGGGCATGTGCAGATCTTGTCGTACATCAACAACTTGCACCCAGTGAAGTTTGAGAGCATGTACGAGTCGATTGCATCGATCTTTGAGAAGTTTGTTCCGATGTTCGACAAGGTACTCTCTTGCCTGGCAAATGAGCGATCGCCATCGCCTCTCGTCAAGATCCCCAACTTGTACGATCGCGACTCGACCAACGAGATTCCGGCACGCCCAAACGCCCCAGAGATTCTGCAGTTACAGCCTGACGCATCGACACCTTACTCACTCAAAGGAACAAGCGTGCAAGTCATCGTCAAGATCGCCGAGATCCACCTCACACCAGAAAAGCCCGCATACCCTGGCGGTTCCTGGCATATCGAGGGCTCTGATGCTGAGCAGATCGTCTCGACTGGCATCTACTACTTTGGTTGTGAGAATATCACCGAGTCCAAGCTCTCCTTCCGAGTGATCGTGCAGGAACCCAGCTATCAACAGTGCGACTACCTCGGTATCGCCGCGACGTATGGTCTCGAAAATGAAGAGCGACTTGTCCAAAACCTTGGTGCAGCCGTGGCTCGTGAAGACCGCTGTGTTGTGTTCCCCAACACTTTGCAGCACAAAGTTGAAGCATTCGAACTCGCTGATAAGACTAAACCCGGCGTTCGTAAGATCTTGGCGTTCTTCTTGGTGGATCCAACCAAGCAGATCCCATCGACAGCTACCATTCCTCCGCAACAAGCTGATTGGGTGCAAGCCGCGCAGCAGCCGATCCTCTCTGGTCTTCCTCAGCTCCCAGAGGAAGTTTTACAGACCCAAATGCGGCAACTGCTGGACAGTGGCATGACGCTGGAGCAAGCCAAACAGTACCGACTGGAGTTGATGGACGAACGACGTCCCGTTCGTGGTGCAGACGACGCGTACGAGCTCTTCTTCTCGTTGTGTGAGCATTAGGTACTTGCACTCGACCTTCACTCACCGTAAGACTAGTACCCATCTTTTTCTGAAAACGAACCCACTGTTTCTATCTCATCGAGCCACCCACGACAGCTTCCATTTGTCAAAATGACAAGCTTCCGAGGCCGCATAGTGCAAGCAGGTGAAGGCTACGAGGTGCGTTCGCTGCTGGAGAACCACCTGCGCGCAGCCATCGGCGCCATTTTGAGCAAGCCACTGTGGTGGGTCTCCTGGCAAAACACCAATGATGAGGCCCGCGAGAAATGGTTGGAATAAATCGAAGAGCACATTGTGCGCGAGACGTTTCTATGGACGAGCAAGTACTGGGATGTCTTCCATGTGAATATGCACATTCCGGGTGAGTTTTCTCGCCTCGATCCTGCTCCTAACCCAGTAATGAGAGAGGCGACTCGGTCGTTTGTCGAAGCGCAGTGCGCTCGCTTGGATTTCTTCTTAATCGCCGCGCTGAATCGATACTGCGACGCTTTGATGAGCCTGAAGACAACGACGACGATTTCTAGAAGTACGTCCCAGAAGCAGTTCGGACGATGAATGAGTACTTGGAATCGTATGGTCTAATCTTATGGTATTTCGGCCTTGAACTCTTCAAGAATCGTTTAAGAGCGCAACCATTGGAAGATTTTGATCACAGTGAGTTAGAGATCGACGTTGGATCTATTCGAGGTTACGAGCTGTCGCGAGACCTGATTCGCCATGTACGACGAGGACACGTTACCTGTGAGACCTTTGGTGCATGGGTCCGCGATGTAGACAAACGAGCACGATCTAGTTATGTCGTGGATGGACTATGGCATCATATCTACAAAGTGGTCGCCGAGCTCGAAACTATTCGACAGTGTATCACTGATACGCTCAACCATGTCATTACCGAGCACAGCCTGACCGATGATGCAAACGTGAGTGAATTCATCTCACCTGGGCCCATTCACGAAACTTGGATGAGTGACTCCGTCGTTCCGGCTGAGGTCAAGCTCAACCTCGCTAATGCGGTACCGGCGTTGAAGGATATTCTGGGCCCGATCACGAGTTCAAGCAGCCAAGTACTGGATCTGGTGGATCCATCACTATACTGCTGTGAGTTTGGCAAAACAATGGCCGCGCCTGAGCATATGCGTCCATCGATCCCGTCAGAATCTTCTGACTTGGTGGTGGTGCTGGAGCAAAGGAGTGGGACCAGATTGGTGGAGAATGAATATCGCGGAGAAGCCAAGTATCAGTGGATTCCGAGCGACTTTGCGGTCGATGAAGACGGACACGTGCGGATCTTGTCGTACATCAATAATCTGCATCCCGCGAAGTATGGTGATATGTATATTTTGATTGCGACGATCTTCGAGAAGATGGTGCCGATGTTTGACAAGGTTCTCTCGTGCCTGGCTAATGAAGATAGCCCAACGCCATTCTTGGAATGTCTATCTTTGTTCAATTGGCAGTTGTACGAGGTTCCTCGCCGTGCTCGACGCAATATACTCTGAAGGGAGCGCCTGTCCAAGTCATTGTGAAGTTGAAGAATCCAGCTCGCTCCAGAGAAACCTTCGTATTCCAGTGGCGTGTGGCAGACTGCTGGATCGGATGCGGAGCAGATCATCGCAGTAGGTGTTTATTACTTTGGCTGTGAGAATATCACCGAGCCCATGCTGTCGTTTCGCGTCGCTGCAAAGGAACCACAGTCAGCAATGCTGTGAACTTGGAGAACGCGAGGCAACGTCGACATGGGTTGTTGGACGATCGACGTCCTGTTGAAGGTGCAGAGGACGATCGCCAGCTTCACTTCTCTCTCCGTGAGAATTAATTGAACTTGGAGCCGTCAACAAGTCAAATGAGACGTCTACCATGAATATGGCTGTGTAGCATGCCTCTAGAAACAGGAAAACGGAGGTGCACGAGATATGTTTCGTACTTACACGAAGCGACACAGAGCTCTCTCGTTCATTTCTATCCTATCCTATTTCTAAATGGACCAGTCTTGCGCTTTGCTCTTCATTTGCCGCCCTGGCGAAGATGACGTCGTTTCGCGGCCGCATCTTCCACCCGGACGTTGGCTATCCACTGCGTACGCTGCTGGAGCTGCATCTACGCGCAGGTGTCGGGAGTATCTTGAGCAAGCCGCTGTGGTGGGTCAAGTGGCAGAGCAACGACGGCGAGATCCGCGAGAGATGGCTCCAAGAGCTAGAAGATCTGGTGGTGCACCAGACTCTGATCTGGACGGCCTCGAACTGGTCCGTGTATGAACTGCGGCAAGCCATCCTGAAGTTGTTTCTAGAATTCCCAAGAACTGGATCTGAAGACGAGAAACGTGCGTTTCTCGAGTCCAAGCTCCCTCTGATGGACTTCTATTTGCTTGCCAAGGTCAAGAATTCAAGTGAAGGTGAAGCGACGCAAGACAACGGAGATGTATCAGCAGCCGTCAAGGCCAAGAGTGATAGCATGGAGTCGCTTGGTCAGCTGTTGTGGTACTTCGGTCTGCTTGCCTTCAAGCGTGACCTGAAGGCGCGAGTGCCCCAGGATTTCGAGCCTGGCGCAGATTTCAAGATTGGCTCGGACGCCGGTATCGAATTGACACAAAGTTTGATCCGTCAAATGCGCGAAGGAAATCGCACCCAAGAGTCCTTTCTTACGTGGTGCGAAGACGCTGACACGCGCCCGCATATTGTGGAAGGCGTTTGGCTTCATGCCGACCGCGTGATGCAAGAACTCGACACTATTCGTCAGTGCGTAACCGCAACTCTCAACCAAGTCATTAGTGAACACGACCTGACCAGTGCAAATGTGAGTGGATTTATCTCACCCGGACCCGTCCCAGAGACATGGATGAGCGATACGATCATCCCTGCCGATGTCAAGCTCAAGTTCGCCAACGAAGTGCAAGTTTTGGAGGATATGCCCCACACGGACAAGGATTGGCATCCAGGTTCGAACAACCAGGTGCTGGATTTGGTACATCCGTCTCTTTACTGCTGTGTATTCGGCAAGACGATGCGTGCGCCTGATAGTATGTGTCCTGCGGCCACGAGCTCTAAGAATGCACTCGAGCACATGGAGAGGATTATGTTCAGTGGGACGACGTTGGTGGAGAATGAGTACCGCGGGGATGCCAAGTATCAGTGGATCCCGAGTGGCTTTGCGGTGGATGAAGACGGACATGTGCAGATCCTGTCGTACATCAATAATCTGCATCCGGCGAAGTATGGTGACATGTATCTCTCGATCGGGTCGATATTTGAGAAGTTCGTACCGATGTTTGACAAGGTTCTCTCGTGTTTGGCCAATGAGGATGCCCCTTCACCCTCTCTTGCGATTCCTGACATCTACAATCGGGATACAGACGAAGTACCTCCACGCCCGACCGTTCCCGACGTCCTGCCACTTCAACCAACGTGCTTGACAGAGTATACAATCAAGGGAACAACTGTGCAAGTCATTGTGAAGGTTGCTGAAATCCACCTCACGCCAGAGAAACCAGCGTATCTTGGCGGAGCTTGGCACGTTGAAGGATCCGACGCCGAGCAGATTGTCGCGACGGGTATCTATTACTTCGGATGCGAGAACATTACCGAGTCGAAGCTCTCATTCCGTGTAATTGTTGAGGCTCCAGACTACGAACAGGACGATTACCTCGGTATGGCTGCGACGTACGGCCTCGAAAATGAAGAGCTGCTTGTGCAGTATCTCGGATCAGCCATTGCTCGCGAAGACAGGTGCGTCGTGTTCCCGAACACTCTGCAGCACAAGGTCGAGCCATTCGAGCTTGCAGACAAGTCCAAACCTGGTGTACGCAAGATCCTGGCATTCTTCATCGTGGATCCAACGAAGATGATCCCTTCAACATCCGCAATTCCACCGCAGCGATCTGATTGGATCCAAGCCGCGTACCAGCCAATTTTCGCTGGTCTTCAACAGCTTCCTGAGGTGGTTCTCCAGGACAACATGAAGCAACTGCTCGACAACGGCATGTCCCTCAGCGAAGCAAAGGAGCACCGACGAGGACTCATGGACGAACGCACTCCTGTCGATGGTGCAGAAGACGACTACGAACTCTTCTTCTCGCTCTGTGAGCACTAGAACAGACTCGGTTGACGCGAGTGGATCTATTCCGTAAAGTGTAGCCATGTCGTGACGCTAACCTTTTATATCCGATACATTTCGTTAAGTCGTTCTAACATCAGGTATAGCAGGATACCCGTGTTACGCGCAATCTGAGGCATGCGTCATCAGAGGTCCCCGTTTCGTACCCATTAACAGAGGGGGCTGTTATTCTGGCCCACGTCCTCACTGTTGAGTTCAGTCGCCACGTAAAGGAAGCGGAAGAAGCGCAAGGGAAACCACCGCCATTTCCGCGTGGATAGCGTCTCTGTATCAACGCCGACGAGAACAAGCGACGGCGCATTCGATAGAGCGAAGCATGGTGCGTGTGTGGGTCACGTACGGGTCGCTGGCCATGAGCGGCTTACTCGCAGTGAGCCTTAGTCCAACTGCATCCGCCGAGCCACGCGCCATGACTTTGCAATTGCACCGCGATCTTGATCAAGTCAAGCACTATGACACCTATCAACGGCGCCGTCTAGTGAGCGAAGGAGGGTTTGAAGCCGTGCCTTTGAATCTCGGCATGGGGTACGTGGTGGAATTGATGGTGATGACGGCCAGAATGGGTGACTGACTGAAAGGTTTTGATTCGAATAGCACGCATTACGCGTGGGTCTACGCGGGTACGCCGCCACAGCGTGCGTCCGTGATCACGGATACGGGTAGTAGTATTTTAGCGTTCCCTTGCTCCGGGTGTGATGGCTGTGGTCATCATACGGATCAACCATTCACTGCTGGCAACTCGTCCACGTTGACGCACGTGTCGTGCTCTGCTCATACGTTTTTCCAGTGTCGCAACTGCCACGAGAACGAAGTGTGCCAGATCTCGCAGGTATGTATGCTCGCGGTGGTGTCTTGGGAACTCTTCGAGTGACGAATCAACGCGTTTGCATAGTCTTACATGGAAGGAAGCAGCTGGCAGGCGACTGTCGTCGAAGATATCGTCTACCTGGGCGGTAAAACCAGCCACAGCGATGTCGGCATGCGAGACCAGTACGGTACTCGCTTCATGTTTGGCTGTCAGGAACACGAGACCGGATTGTTCATCACCCAGATTGCTGATGGCATCATGGGTTTGGCCAATAATGACAAACACATCGTCGCAAAACTCTACGACGAGCGAAAGATTCCAAACAAGCTCTTCGCATTGTGCTTCGCGCCTGAAGGTGGCACTATGTCCATTGGTGAGCCAGATATTTCGCGACACAAGGGAGAGATCAGTTACGCCAAGCTCACTAAAACGGTGACGCATGAGTGAGTTGAATGCGATACAGTACTGCATATTCGTGGATGGAGGTGTCTGACTGCCTTTATTTCACAGCTTCTACGGCGTGACCCTCAAAGATGTGAAGATCGCCGGAGCCTCGATCGGTGCATCAAGTGCCAGTCTTACCTCAGGCCAGTACATTGTCGACAGTGGAACGACCGACTCGTATCTTCCGCGCACCATGCTCCAGCAGTTTACTCAAGCGTTCAAGGCAGCCAGTGGCCTTGACTATCACGTGTCTGCTGGCACTTGCCAAGGTTATACCCTGGAGCAGATTGAACAGCTACCCAATGTGGAGATCGTCTTGGAATCTGAAGATGGCGGCAACATGACGCTCACTGTCACGCCTGATCAGTACTTGCTGCGAGAAGACAATGGAATGTACTGTTCCAGTATCTTTTTGTCTGAGTCATCTGGTGGCGGTACGATCCTCTGCTTGAATGTGTGTGTGATGTGACATGGAACTGACGTCATCGTGCCTCTTCTGTAGTTATCGGTGCCAATATCATGATGGACCGCGACGTCATCTTTGACCAAGGCAACCACCGTGTTGGCTTTGTGGAAGCTGATTGCAACTACTCAGACAAGGCGAATGAAGCTCGATCTTCAGCACCCGAGACAAGTGCGCCTCCTCCAAAGGCAACCCTTGGTGTTGAATCGTCTACACCTCCAGTTACAACACCACCAAAAGCTACGCTTGGTGTGGAATCTACGCCTCCACCAACCACTACTGCTCCACCTCCAAAGGCAACGTTGGGTGTTGAGTCGAGTCCTCCACCAACAACCACGGCCCCTCCTCCGAAGGCAACTCTCGGTGTTGAATCGTCGTCTCCACCAAAGGCCACGCTTGGTGTCGAATCGTCGACGCCACCCCCACGACCAACTGAGCCGGCACAGTTGTCCACAGCCCCACCGCGACCAACAGAACCAGCGACTCTTACTGTGACTCCGTTGGGCAGATCATCCACTCCAGAGTCTTCATCGCCTCCGTTGTCGGATGATCCTAGCGAAACCGAGTCTGATGCTCCTATCACGACGAGTGTGACTCCATCGCCGTCGCCCACCACGAAGGGTGCATCTCATCCAGGCAAACATGGCGCAAATACCAGTACCAATGATGAAAGTGAAGACGATCCTCACCCGATGGTACTCACGATCGTCGGAACAGTTCTCGCCGTGGCGTTCCTCTTGACGGTCGCGTTTTCAGTCCGACGAAACAAAAAGAACAAGAAGGATCACTCGTGGAGTCGAGTAAATGGCAGCGAAGAAGATGATGACGACGACGAAGAGGAGCTCATGGAGCGAGGCAAGAGTCGCAAGTCCAAGAAGAAGAAGCAGCAGCTCCGCTCGGATGACGTTTCCGAAGACGACGATGACAGCAAGAGCGAAGACGACGATGACAGCAAGAGCGAAGACGACGACACCAACCTCCACTCGGCTCGCGGCGGCCGTCTCGCCGATCGTGACGGTGGAGACGATGACAGCGACAGCGACGACGAGATCTTTGACCGCTCCGCCCACGCCCACGACGAGCACAAGCACGACACCCGCACGCTCGAGCGCTTGTGAGTCATCGTCTTGATGCCCATCAAAGTCACTCGAGTGCGGACGGGCTTGTATTCAGGTAGTGTCTTTTGTTAGAAGAAGCAAGTGGATGTTTTTAGCCAATCAGCGCGTCGTGTAGACGCTTTATCTCACAATGCGACATGTTTTGTAGTCACCTGTTGTGCTTTCATTGGCTAAAAACAACTCACTCACTCATCACACAAGACACGTTGCCGGGATTAGCATCCCTCGCACACCTCGCATTGCTCGTTTCTCGCGCTCTCTGTGTGCGTGTGCGCGTGAGAGGGCGATGATCATGCGTGCCTTGATGCTATGTTCGACGGTGGCTGCCGCAGCGCTCGCCTTCGTGGCAGGAGAGGAGCTGGAAGCGTTCGTAGCTCCTCCGGCGAGTCTTGTTCGGGTGCCCTTGAAGCGACACGCGTTGTCGCACGACCCGCAGCATCGTATGTTACGGCTTGAGGTACAGCAAGAGCGCATTCGTCGACGGCTTGGGGAGGTACCGGAGAACGCGACGAGTGGCCAGGATGTGACAGTGAGCTCGCTGGTGTACAATGAAGTACCGCTTGGGGTAGGATACGGCACGCATTACACCGAGTTGTACCTCGGCTTGCCGGTCCAACGCGCATCCATGATCGTGGATACGGGTAGCCATCTTACAGCGTTGCCTTGCACCTCGTAAGTATGGGGGTGTGCTACTTTTGCTGGTCGTTTGGTGTATTAATGCGTGGTGCGGTGGTGTAGATGTCATGGTTGTGGTGAGCATACCGACCCGCTCTTCGATCTGGCCAAGTCCAAGACAGCCAAGTACATGACGTGCAAGGAATACTCGTCATGCAACGCCTGTACTGAGAACAGGTGCCATATTCGCCAGGTATGAAGCTATGCGCTTGCCCAATACGAATGCTTTCTCGGTTCTCATTCCACTCGATTATAGAGCTACACAGAAGGCAGCATGTGGTCCGCCATCGTTGTGGAGGACCTTACCTGGTTAGGTGGCTTCAGCAGCAAGCGCGCAAATGCGATTGTCGAACACTACGGCGTTCGTTTCCCTTTTGGCTGCCAGGTCCAGGAGACTGGTGCGGATTTAATTTACTCTCCATTGTTCTACCTCATTAAACCTAACAGTTCTCTCTTGACACACAGGCTTGTTCATCACACAGAAGGAGAATGGCATCATTGGCTTTGGTCGTGATAAGGCTACGCTTATGACTTACATGCTCAAGGCAGGTCGCGTTGAGCACGACATCTTCACCATGTGCTTCAGTCCGACTGGTGGCTCTCTCGTGCTTGGCGGTGTTGACCTCACTCACCACAAGACACAGATCGCGTACACGCCGCTTGTGTCACACAATTCAGGCTACTACCCGGTCCAAGTCAAGAAAATTTTGGTCGGTGACAAGCCTGTCGACGTCACTGAGAACCAGATCAACAGGTACGTCCTACTACAACCAGACGTTCCTGTTGTGGGTGGCTGACTTGGTTTCTGCAGTGGCAAGGGTGTTATCGTGGACAGTGGCACGACTGACACGTTCTTCGTGTCTGGTGGCTCGAGAAGCTTCAATCACCTCTTCTCGAAGCTTGCTGGCATGGACTACAGTGAGCGACGCATGGATCTCTCGGCCAAAGAGCTTGCTAAGCTACCAAACATCACCATTATTCTGGCGGGCGCCAACGGCGAAGAGGACATCGCGCTCGTAGTCCCAGCCACAAAGTATCTCTCCAAGGCTGACGATGGATCGTACTATGGCAACTTCCACTTCACGGAGCGGAGTGGCGGTGTGCTTGGGGCGAGCACAATGGTCGGATACGACGTCATTTTTGACACGGAAGGCAATCGTGTTGGATTTGCCGAGTCAGATTGTGGTACGTGCCCCATACATAACCAACAGGTTTACAATGTGTGCTTATGCTTGTTGTGCCTTCTAGATGCTTTGAAGGGTCGAAAATACAGCGAAGATGACACGGAGTTACTCCCGAAGAAGCCTGATGGACCAGTGTTGTCGCCTATCGATGAGCTAGGTTCATCTTCCAGCTCTGGTTCAGGCTCCTTGGCGTTAATTGCCGCGTCCAACAAGGACAACCAGTCGACGACATCGAGCTCCTTTGGGTTCTTTGGCCAGATCCTAGCCGTCTCGGCGGTTGGCATCGTCGTGGTCGCCGTATGGTTGCGAATGCGTCGTCGTGGCTCATGGACAGAGCTGAACGAGAGTGAGACCGTGCGAGGTCCACTGCGGGGGGAGATCCTGGACGACACCGACACTCCACGGGCGTCCGGGTCTCCTCCTCAGGCGCGGTCACCTGGCTCGCCTGGTACACCTCCTCCATTAGGAGTGGCTGTGCCTCGATTCACCATCGGCAGCGATAGTGAGAGCGACCATGAGAACTCGCCTCGTATTGTGATCGCGCGCACCGAGAACCCTAGACATGGCTACAGTCATTAAAGAGAGAAATTGTCACTATGACCTCCCTCAGTCCACGATGAAGAGCCATGGAAGTGCAATGACGCCACGTCTCGAAGGCGTGCAGGTGTATTTACACGCAGCGAGAACAGGAGATCTACACGCAGTCGAAGCGTATCTGAGTGACTCAACCGCTAACGTCAACGCGACCCTCGGTGAGCGCTGGAACGCGCTGCATTACGCAGTCGCTCACGGCCACGTGCACGTCGTCGAGCGCCTGGTGCAATGCCCCTCACTCGATCTGGACGCTGTCACCATGTAAGTACACAAGTGCATAGTCTATGACCTCTTGCTCACGTCCACTCGGACGAAAGGCTGACGTGTGTATGTATGGGATGGATGAACCTGTAGAATGGGGACGTCAGCGTTAAGCCTGGCGTTGCGACATCGTCATAATCTCATCACGTCCTTACTCCTCGACCATGGGGCGTCGCGTGCCACACTCGGTACGTACGAGTGACTGATGAATGCATGTATGCGTATGCGTGTGCGTGTGTCTGTGTCTTCATGCGTCAGCTCATCGAATCTCTTGGTGTTCAACAGCCCGTGAAGAGCTGTGTCAAGCGTGGGACGCTTCATGGATACGCCTCGACACCCAGCGTCGTCTCTCGCCTACATGGTCGCTCGTGTGGTCACCTGCCCGCCACCACCGCTTCCCGGTGCATGAACGTCTCAAATGTCGTCTCCTACTTCAAGCCAACACTCTCGCGGCCCGTGTGGATCGTCATCATCACGTCGTCAACACCGAGTCAACCGCGTGGCTACCGCGATGGCTACGATCGCTCCTCACGGGTCAAGCGACCGAGTCTTCCTCATCGACACGTGGCGTGCGATGGCGCTACCTCCCGCGGCCACTGCTCCTCCACATTCTCGAGCTCGCGCTCTTCCTCTGGTGATATCCATCACGGCCGTGACGAGGCGTCCAGCCTCCGTCCACCAGCCGTTGGCGACGGCGTCGGGCCTCTGTACAGCGTCGTCGGGGCAGAGAGTGTGCCGTGGACGCTGTGACAAATGCACCAAATCTCTCGCGGCCGTGACAAGCGACCACCTCCGTCCACCGACGGCTGCTAGACATCTAGACACGTCTCTAACGACCCATAACGCGCATCCAACGCGTCATGGAGCCCGCCGACCGAGCGATGAGAAGTTCTCCCCCTTTCCATTTTCATCCGTCCCCGAGGGGGCTACTATTCCAATCACATGGGTCACGCCATCACCTGGTCAAGTGAATCTCGGGCTTGTATTGGAACGGTGTCCCACCCCTAATAGTGGACCCTTGTCGCGCCAGATTGCGCAACGATTGGCTGAAAAAAGATTGTGGGGATACCTTCGTACCACCTTCGTGTCACATCGAATCTCCGACCTGGCCGCCCACCACCATCTGAGCCACTCTGCTGTGTGGAAGAAACTGTATTCCTCGCAAGGTGCCCACCCAAGCGGCCGAGATTCATTGCCTGCTGATTGCTCGTGCTACGCGTTGACAAGCGTCTCGTGTAGTCTGGTTGTGTACAGCGCATTCGTGCATCGTCCTAATCGTGCAACTGCGGTGAACACCGCGTTCCTCGGCGTCCGACCACGGTCTTCTCCCCTGCCCACGACTCGGTGTGGCCTTTTGCTAACGGACGCAGGTGCGCCCCCATTTGAAGTCTAGACGGCAGACGGAGCTCTGAGACACCGCATCCACTCTTTGCGTTGGTACGCGTGGCGTTCGTGGTACAGTAGCCCTTGTCGATTTTCTTCCAGCGGTCCCAAGTGCCGAGCGAATCTCTATCGAGGGTGGTGGGCAACGAACTTGCAGCGAGCAGTTGAGAAGAACGCGTGGACGTAGTACGTAGAGCACACGATGAAGTTCGGCAAAGTGCTGCAGCAGTCGATGCAAGTGTCGTCGCAGTCGTGGGAGAACAACTGGGTCGACTACAAACAGCTCAAGCACATCATCAAGGACTGCGCGCAGATCAAAAAGGAAGAGAAACTCGAAGGCAGCAAGCTCGTCAAGACCAAGATCAAGCCGAACGCCAAGGAAGACAACGACAGCATCCGTACGTCGCGCAGAAACGTGGACATGCTTGCAAGTGAATGGGAATGACTTAGTGGACTGTGGTTTGTGTAGGCACGTCACCTGATGAGAAGAATTTCTTCCTCACGTTGCGTTCCGAGATCAAGAAGATCGCCGACTTTTTCATCAAGGAACAGGCCGCGTATGTTGGACGCGTGAAGGAGATCGACGCGCAGTTCGTCGAGTTGCAGGTATGGCGACATGGCGTGCGCTGAATGGTGGATGGGCGCCCGTCAACTGATGGCGTTGGGTGTCTTTATAGTCTAATCCCCAGCCGGAAACCAAGACGGCACTGATGAAGAGCTGTGTCGCGCTCTACAAGGAGCTGTTGCTGTTGGAAAACTACGCCGTGATGAACTTTTGCGGTATCTCCAAGGTACGATGACGTTGAAGTGGTTGAGCTTGATGGTGTTCGGGTCGACTAATTGCTTGTTTATCTCGTAGATTCTCAAGAAACACGACAAATGGACGGGATATGCTACGCGCAACAAGTTTATGCGTACGATCCTCATGAAGCAGCCCTTCGCGACGTACATGCCGCTGCTGCAGATGATTGACCGTCTCGAACAGATCTTCATGGAAGCCACCGGCTGTAGCATCGACCAGCATGACACGCACAAGCGCAGCCACCGTCACCAGCTCGCTGCTAACGCCAGTGTGTTGACCCCAACGTCGAGCTCTTCAACTCCTGCCGCTTCTAGAACCTCTCCGACCGGAAGTCAAAATGAAAGTCCCACGAATCAAGCAAGGCGGAGTGCTGGATCCCCACCCGATGACGCTGTCTCGCTACTGCGTGTGAATGAATTACGGCACGACGCGCATCACTTTCGACAAACAGAAGACTGCTACGACGGAGACGATGATGGAGAAGGTGACAGTGCAGAAGATGGGGACGATGTAGCATCGACGCAAAGCCAGAGATCGCCAGAACGTGTGGAACCAGCGACTAGTTCGGCCCCTGCTGCTTCGACACAGACGATCGCTCCAAAGCCACTGACCGTGCCATCAATAATGCGCAAGGACTACAACTCGGACAGTGACGCTGCTGCCATTGCCATACTCTCGATGAAGGAAGGCGCGACTGTGCTGCGATCGAGTGACAGTGAGTCGACCAGTGCATCGTCACGCTACAAGCGCAAGGCGTGCTCACCGCTGCCCAATGCCAATGGGAAGCGCAAGATGAGCTTCGCCACGATCCTAAACTGAGTGATGGGGAGTGTCTTTTTGGTGAGCGATTAGGATTTGAAAGGAATGCGGCGATCGTCGATGAGCTGGGCGGCCGTCTGTGTGTTGATTAGAAGGGTAGAAGCTGGATGACAGAGGAAACATGGGTAAAACATTCCGACAAAAAGGAGCACTTGTGTGTAGGGGCTCAAGGTGTTTGATATTGAGTGCCAGGAATCTTCCCGCCATCTTCCTTTTGTTCTGTTATTGCCTTGCCCAAATCTATCAGACACCAGTTGAGAGCCTGTCAGAGTTGCCTTGAGCCCTTCGCCTAACTACCATATATTGTCATGATTGACCTTGTTGCTTCGGAACTCATCAATAGAAGCGGCCGATCAAGAAGAAGATGATCGCACAAATGAGCAGATGGAAGAGTCCGAAAGCCTGCTGCAATACCAGAGACAAACAGTTAGTTTCTCGCGACTGGGATAAAGAGTGTTGAAGCAAAAACATACTGGTGACTCCTTGACTGCTCCTGGTTTGGCTGTGCTCGAGTACGAATCGTCGTTGCTTGAGGTTCCATTGGCACCGGTTTTTCGCTGACGAAGAGTCGACCCAGACAGATCGTCCTTCTTCGCTCGCTGGGCATCCGCCGAGGCCTTCTGAAGAAGCTGCCGAGTAAACAAACAAACACAACACCGTCAAGGAACGTAGATCGATCTATCAGTGATTTCGGTGGGGAGAGCAGATCAGTCGTCGGAAAAGGATATGTTTTGTCGAGGTCCGTCATCAACGCATCGCGCTGAGCTGTCAGTTGCACAGTGAAAGCCACAAGCTAGGGGGGAGAAAAGAGATCAGCCATTGATGGTCACAATAAGGTTGAACTGACAGCCACATACCTCGTCGTACTTCTTTCGGAGCGCAGCCACTTCCTGGAACGAAGCTTCCTGCTGTTGCAATATCGCCAAACATGGTGAGACCATACCTCGGCTTGTCCATATCATAATGTACCGTATATACCTTGCCGTTACCCGAGCCTGGTGGGGTTGCTTGCTTGACTTCTGCTGCCTGGTTACCGACTGGCTGCTGCGCAGGTTCGTCCAACAAGGCAGAGGTCAACTGTTCGGCCGTCATTGCCTCGGTCTCCGTTGTCTGACCAACAGCGAACGCCGACAGATCATCGTTCGACGCAGCACGGGCAGTCAAGAGCGGGTTCGACGGGAACCGATCGAGCGAATCCTGTCGCGGCAGACTCGCGGCATGCGGGTCGTCGCCCTGCACAAAGCGGCAGCGCAGCTTCTTGTTGGCGAGACATCTCTTGTCCGTGTTCGCCCACATGGTCGTGAGTTCATCCGCCATCTCCTTGGCCGACTTGGTCTTGACCAGCTCGTAAAAGCTGTCGTCCACGTAAATGCTTTGCACGAGGAACTTGTCATTCGACAACTGGCGCTCCGAGGGGTCCAATCGAAGCAGCTCGTCGCAGTCCTTCTGCTGCAGGATCACCATGATCGACGCCGTGGCATTCGGACCGAGCATGCCCTGGTTCGGACGCACCAGGTAGCGCAACGGCCGCGTGGTCTTGACTTTAAACGCGATCTTGCGGTGGTCCGAGATATTCCGGATGGTCAGCACGGCCTGTGGCGACGACTGCGGCGACAGGTTGAAAGACAGCGACTCGGAAGGCTCGAGCATGACGCTCGAGTGGGGCGCCGCCGAGTTGTCCGTGTCCACCATGGCTTCTTGCTCCTAGACAAGCGTTCTGACGGTCGACGCAGCAGATGGTGAGCAGAAGGCGGCCGTTAGATGGGTTCTAGCGAGCGCCTGTGCGCGTGCGAGGGCGCAATCGACAGCAAAGAACACGCGTACGTACATGGAGTGCGTCGGAAGGTCTGTGGGTGGCGTACTCGTCGCGCAATCGCTCGACCAAAAGCTGCTTCGCGTGGACCAGGCCGCTTGCCGCGTTTCCGTCGTTTTCTCACAAACTTCGAGAGAACAACAACGACTCGTCCATTTCTGTAATTTACATACACTTTCTGACTAGTATGCGACATAATACGCTTCAACTTGCGTAGAATTGCGCGACTTATATGCAGGTACTTTGGTTCAATATGTCATAAGACCCAGCTTCAAGCCAGAAGCGATGGAGATGGAGCTCTTGGGAACATGCACCACTGCTGCCGTCCATTGCAACACATTTGTAATACATTACCATACGTACGTACGATGCAATAGGTCTCTTTACACTTGGGCGTTGTCGGTGATGATGCTCGTGTAGAACTTCTGCAAGTGGTTCATCTGCGCCTCGTACTCTTCGTCGCTCAGCCGCGCCATGACTTCGGCCACCGAGTTGAAAAAGCCCACGGCGCGTTCGTACTTTTGGCTCTGCGCCGGCAGTTCGAACTTGGGCGACGGCTGGCGGGTCAGCAGCGCCGTCGATAGCTGGTTGCGACGCATCGTCTTGAGCAACACGTCCGGGTACGACTCGTAGATCTCCTTGCTAATAGGATGGTTGTGCGTCACGACCTGTGCAACACGCATGGGATGAGCTTGACTGAGAATGGGGGTGGGGGCACAATGGCTATGGTCTTACCTGGTCCGTGACGATCACCATGTACTTGTTTGGATTGTCCGAAGGCGAGATCTTGACGTTGATCTTGGCGATGCAGCCGATGCCACGGTACTTTTGCCCCGGACGCGTCGTGGCGCCACGGCAACGTGCCTTCATCGCGTGTGTGCACATGTATATCCGGTGGTGATGGATGGCTGAGTCGGGAAACTCGATCCGACGGCCGCGCGAGTTCTTGTTGTTCATCATGACCTTTTGTTGGTTGCGTCGGTACGCATCGACACTACACGACGAGCGCATACGGAACGGCTGGAACGTTTCCTGCATGTACATCTCAAAGTACGTATCAAACTCGTACCACGAGTTGAACGACACGCGACTCATCCGCTTGCTGTCGTACAGCTGCACGCGCTGCTCGCCGCCTCGTGGCACCAGCTGGCCATTCGGCAGCGCCGTCGTGTGCAGCATGGCGTCGTTCGCCTCCTTCATCTTGGCCATCACCGCGTTCATCGCGGCTTCATTGTCCTCTTCGGAGAACTCTTCGTCGTCCGCGCCAATGTCCCCGCCGGCCGCAATCGCCGCGGCGTCATCCAAGGTCTCAGCTGCCGTGCTGGACCGGGTCTTGCGCTTCTTGGACTCGGTCTCGAGCACCTTGGCGTCCTCCAAGTCGCCGATCGCGGCGGCCAGCGACGGCACACTCTCGACGGCATCCGTGGCCTCGGGCAGCGCCGTCGTGGGGTCGCTCAGGCCGCTTGCCGTCATCATGGCGCTCGGATCCTTGTGTAGACTTGGTGTGGTGGCTCTTTCGCGTCTGCGCTCGTTCCCGCGAGTGCGAAATTCGTGGAAACCACACCACTCCTTCTCTCGATTTCAAAGCGATAAAACCTTAAGGTTAGACACCGGATAAAACCTCTTAACCTCAAGTGGGGGTGCCAGAGGTTGATGTGGGACATGTGTGCTAGATGAACTGAGAATATTGGAGGTGACGCGAAGGTTGCGCGTAGTTGGCGGGCTGGCGGAACCAACCAAACTCTGGGTGACGCTTCAAGGCATTGGCTGGAAGCCGAGGCATTGCACTGTTGCGTATCGCTCCGTGGCTCGCATTTCCACACCTCCAGCATCATGGCGAAGAAGACCAAGGCCGTGCCTGCCAAGCAAGCGTCCAGCAGCAGCTCCTCGGACTCGAGCAGCGACGAGTCGGTCAAGAAGGTCGTCGTGGCCAAGAAGAACGGCGCCAAGCCAGCCGCGAGCTCCTCGGATGAGAGCTCGGATGACTCGTCCGATGACGAGACGCCTGCCAAGGCCGCGCCTGTGAAGAAGGCCGCTGAGTCTTCGGACAGCTCGGACTCGGACTCGTCGGAGGATGAGAAGCCAGTGACCAAGAAGGCCCCAACGCCTGCCAAGAAGGCCGAGTCGTCGGATGACTCGTCCTCGGACGATTCCTCGGATGAGGAGGAGGCCAAGAAGCCTGTCGCCAAGAAGCCTGTCGCCAAGAAGCCTGTCGCCAAGAAGCCTGCCGCCAAGAAGGAGGAATCCTCGGATGACTCGTCGTCGGACTCGTCGGATGACGAGGAAGAGAAGAAGCCAGCGGCCAAGAAGCCTGCTGCCAAGAAGGAAGAGTCCTCGGACTCGGACAGCTCGTCGGACTCGTCGGATGAGGAGCCTGCCACCAAGAAGCGCAAGAACTCGGATGCCGGCAACGCCCAGCCTAAGAAGGTTGCCAAGAAGGACGATTCGTCGTCGGACTCGAGCTCCTCGGACTCGTCTTCGGATGAGGAGGAGGCGCCAGTCATCTCAAAGAAGCGTAAGAACTCGGACGCTGGTGACAAGCCAGCCAAGCAGCAGAAGGCTGCCAACGGCACTGCCGCTCCAGTTGATGGCGAGGCCAAGTCGACCGAGATCTTCATTGCTGGTCTCCCATGGGCTGCCACCGAGGACGAAGTACGTGAGCGTTTCGCCGAGTGCGGTGAGGTTGTCAGCGTGCGTCTTCCACAGATCAATGGTCGTGCTTCGGGCAACGCTTTCGTTGTCTTCAAGACGGCCGAGGCTGCTACGGCCGCTCTTGGTCTCGATGGCCAGGACTTCGGTGGTCGCTGGATGAAGATCCGTACCGCCGAGAAGAAGAACATGTTCGAGGAGAAGCCAGAGGGCTGCACCAGCGTGTTCATCGGTAACCTCTCGTGGGATGTCGATGAGGATACCATCCGCCAGGCCTTTGGCGAGTGCGGTGAGATCACCAGCTGCCGTCTTGCGACTGACCGTGAGACCGGCGAGTTCCGTGGCTTCGGTCACCTTGACTTTGCCTCGACCGAGGCTGTCGATGAGGCTATCAAGCTTGCTGGCACTTACGTTGGTGGTCGTGCTATCCGAGTGACGTACGCCAAGAGCCGTGAACAGCACAACGGCGGCGGTGGCCGTGGTGACGGTGGTCGCGGTTTCGGTGGTCGCGGTTTCGGTGGTCGCGGTGGTGGCCGTGGCGGCTTCGGCGGTGGTCGTGGTGGCCGTGGCAGCTTCGGTGGTGGCCGTGGTGGTCGTGGTGACGGCGGCCGTGGCTTCGGTGGCCGAGGAGGTGGCCGTGGCGGCCGTGGTGGCCGCGGCGATGGCCCAAAGCGAGCTTCGTCGTCCATCCAGAACTTCCAGGGCAAGAAGATGACCTTCGACTAAGCGTGTAGTCTACTAGTTTTTGATTAGAACTGTTCCGCCTCTGTGAGAACTCGCATGCATGACATGTGCATACTGATATTTGCTGAAACAATACATCTCCTTTGATACTCAAACTCAGTCTCTTGATCGACTGCGATCACGACGATGACGCTTGTGGCGATGGCTTGATCGACTTGGACTCGAACTCCGACTTCGACTTCGAGAGCGGCGATGAGACTTCTTGCTGGACGAGGACTTGGACTCCTTCTTGTGCTTCTTGGACTTCTTTTTCTTCTCCTTCTTGCTCGACTTGCTGCGTTTACTGGATTTGGACTTCTTGTGTCGCTTCCGAGACCTTTCATCACTCTCACTGCCCGAAGACTCGTCTTCAGAAGGACTTGTCGACTCGTTATCGATACTACTTGGCTTCTCTTGTGCGCTAGTCGTCTCGGGTGGCAAGGGTCGGTTCACCTCTCCTTCCACTCGCGCCACATTATGCTGGTTGTTGGTCACTTTTTCGTCCTCTTCGCCAGACGCAGTCTGCTCGTCTTCGCTAGCTTCATCTTCTTCAGCCTCACTCTCGTCGGATGGCTCGAAAATCGACTTTAGCAAATCGGATGAAGGCTTTGCGAGAACTGGGAGCAGCGGTAGGTCTTCGCCAATGTTTGACAGACTCGTTTGCTCCTTGGTTGGCTCGCTCGTCGATGCCCGACTTTGTTCTTGACGACCGGCTGCATAGTCCATCAAATGCGGCGCGAGTTCCGTTGAAAACAGGTCGTTTGCAGCTCCTTCATCACCATCGCGGCCAGAAATTGTACGACCTTGGCACTTCACATGGAAACGTTTGCACAGCAAAGCGTGAGGAGCCCATTCCTCTTCAGTTCTATGAGACTTCTTGGTTGCAGTCGAAGACTCCATTCCACTAGTCGCATTGCCTTCAGTAGTTGAGGATGCAGAAACAAATCGCTTAGCGATTGACGCAGTGATGTTCGCACGAAATTGGTCGCTCTGAGTGCCTTGCACTAGTGGCTGGCGCTCCTTCACTTTCTTTGCCGATTCCATGAGTTTCTCTTTCTGTGTCGCATCGAGTAAATCGAATACACTGGAACTTGGTTGTGTAGCTACTGGTGTCGACTCGCCCAAGAGCTGAGCTCGTTGAGAAGCCGTCATCATGCTACCACGGCCTTGCTTCTCCGTCGAGAAATTGTACTTGCCGTACACATGAGCGATCGAGTTTCCATCTTCTGCGTCATTGAATACATGCCACGTCTTGAACTCAGACGGCACTTCCAAGCGGAGGATCACAGACTTCGGAGGCTTCTCTCGCGTGCTTGCCACATGAAATCCTGGTAATGCCGGTCGGCCATCAGAGCACAAAACGTTTGTTTCTCTCGCGGCAGCATCACGACGTCGAGACGCCTCGACAGCAGCGGCGTCCATGAGTTTCAGCGGCTCCTTCGCAGGTCCGATGGCTCGATCAAAGTCGTTCATCGATGGTGTATCGTACACATCAACGTCGTCATTATCCTCCAGCGCACTGAGTCCGAATCCCATAGCACCAAGGCCCGCACTTCGATTAGTTGACCCACGCAAAGCTTCGGAGAACGTCACGATTTGTCGTTTGCCTTCTCCCGACCCTGAGCTTTGCTTGAGATCTCGTTTGTACTGCGCAAACTCTGGTGCGTTAACGTAGGGATCAAAGCCAGCACCGTACTTGTCAAGCTTGGGCGCCGGGAACACATTTGCGTCGATCGTATTGCGCGGTGGCACGTAGACTTCTTCGTTCTCCGCTTCGCGATCTTCTGTCCTCTTCGGGTCCTTTTGTTCGGAACTGACCAACTTGCGCCGTCGTAATTTGGGACCAATGCCGTGTCCTTCCTTCCAGCCCATCTGATTCAAGAGCTTCTTGCCGATTGAGTCACTCGCTGGTAAGATCCACTCGTCAGGCAGCGACAACACCGACGACCCACGTGTCTCCAAGCGCTCATTATTCAGTCGCTGCTTCGCGTGGCCTTGCAATGTATCGTACTTATCCGCCGTCTCCAGTCGTCTGCCTAAGAGAGGGTCATCCTCCTCATCCATAAAGTCCTCTGGACGCTGCTGAGCCTTCGCATCCGCTGCGCGCTGCGTGCGTGAGGACGAAAACGTCGACGGCTGCCATCCGTCTTTACTCCCGACCGAGTTAAAGTACCCCGCGGAGAACCCGCCCGTGAACGCGCCATGGAAGCGCCGACGGCCCTGCTCGTCCGTCACCTACCAGAAGAGCACCTTGGTGAGCCAATCAGCGTATTAACAGAGCGGATCCATGCAATCCAAGAGCGCATACCTCGTTGTTCCATCCACTCGATCGCTTCATGGTGGCACAGGGCAGATGTGGTTGCCTTCGTTACTGGATCTGAGGATCCTCCGATTCAGATCTGATCCCAAGCAACCTGGGCGCAACGTAAGTTTGATGACCGTCACTCTGCCAAGTGACGGCAACCACCAAGGAAGCGGATGGAGATGCGACTTGGTGCCGTCTCTGCGCGCTATATAACGACACTATCACGACAGAAGACGCGTATCTATATGGGAAGATCGATCGGCCGTTCATTGGTCGTTGAAATGATGGTGCTTTGAGCGCTGGTGGTAGCGTGGATTTGGATTTCTTCCGACGCATTGTGACAACCTCCGAGATCCTTCCAGGGACACGAGTATATGGCAATGGTACGGTCATATCGTTCGAGACGTGTCCAATGTCGTGAAGAAGACGCGTGTGTGCATGTCTTCCATGAATCCCAGTACTCCAACGACGCTATATTTGGCGAGACTAGTACCAGATCGAAAGGTAAACTGTCGATGGACACCCCTCAACATGGTTGAAAAGACACAGGTCGCGCCAAGCCCATCAATTCGCCGCCCTTCCGCCCTCCAGAAGACGTCAACCTTTCGAGGTTCACACTCCACACTCGATACACTACTGACCGAAGAGAGCCGCTTCGCCGAGTGCCCTCCAGCGTCGTCCTGCACAAGCGACAGAGATTGTTGCGTGCAGCAACATTCTGGTACAGTTGGATTGTGTGGCTCTACGCATTTCTCGTTGTGGCATCGCAAGCTCTCTGCTTGTTCTCCTCGTCGTACGAGAGCACCCAAACAATGGCAGCCGGTCGTGACCTAACGCTTGGGCCGTACTCGATCCTCGGTGATAATGACTTCCCTTACGAAGACCGATGCGTAGTGTGTGTCCGTCGAGGTCCCTCCCGATCGGTATCGTACCGATTGCGGACAATACGTTGTTCGGTCGATACGTATTGGCGTCCTCGAGCGGAAGTTCGTGTGTTCTACGCTTGGAAGGAGCATACGAACCACCATCAAGCAATGACGCGTGGCTTGTTGGTGTTGATCGAGCGGTCATTGAGCGTAAGATCCAGTTGTGGCTTGGTATCAGGAACGGGAAATGGCGTCACGGATGGCTTGAAGACGATGACACGAGCATGAAGTGGTATTCGGACATGATGAACTCGCGGCAGTCGACAGAGCTCTCCTTTTTGAGTCGTCGATTCAACGGTTGGACTGGTCGTGAGGTAAATTGCACCGCCCGATCATCGGACTGCGCGCATTCGGCACTTGATTTTTGGTGGGGCGACACGCTGCATACGACCCAGCGGTTCAGCTATCTACAAGTAGTACTGGCTGGAAATGGTCTCGGCGATGGACTCTTTTTTATGAACAACAATCAAACGCTGCAGACATGGAACGTTTACAGTCTCGCGCTGTTGATCTCGAATAGTTCGATTATCGTGCTTCTGCAGCATTGGTTTGTCGCCATCTCGGCTCTCCACAAGTACTACTACATCCATTGGAATGAGGATCGAGTGGTGGGTATCGGCATCGTATCCAACGCTTCAGGATTTCGAATCCTCCCGTTTCTATTACTCCCTCGGCTTCGAACCGCATTAACTGCACTGTTCACGGCGGGGTGCGCCTTCGAAGGAGATCAGATGCCTCTCTCAGAGGCCTAGTTCGTCATTTATCCAGGCATCGCAGAGACGTTGTTGTTTCTCTTCGGTGCAATCAATCTCTTTGCCAACCTTCTGAGACGCCGCGTAAGTGATGTACTCTTCGGTCCAACACTTGTCTTCATTTGTGCCCTCCTCCTACTTCGGCAGCCTTGGCAAATTCAAAGTGGCTCGGGTTCGACGGACGAAGTCTAACGGTCATCACGGCAAGTGAGTATGAGCAGTTGACACTGAAGGACTTCTTCACGTCGGATGTGGCGTTGAGGATCAACGGAGGCATCCACGTGCTCTTTTGGCTCAAACTGGTCGTCTTGGGTATCAACTTCGTACCTCTTCTACTCAGCTATTCGACATCGACAGCCAATCCATCGAATCGTCAAACGCCCACCAAGCTCCCCTGAGCAAGATCTTGGCATCCGGCCGTGGTCAAGCGGTGGGTTGGGTTGGTCCCCCTTTCCTTTGCCAGAACAAATCGCAGCGTACGACCTTGTGCGATACGGCTACGTCGTGTATAGTGATCTCGTACTTGTTTCCATCGTCGACTGGCGCTTGCTACTCGTTTCGTCACTTCTTGGTCGCTTTTCCAGTCAGATATCGCTCCGAGTGCACGTTTTCCCGGTGCCGACAATAGAAAAGGCGAATGGGATGGAGTATGCGCTACGTCCTGGCGGTCATCAGGCGCGATTTGTGTCCACGCATGATCTTGATACTAGCTGGGCGAACATTGGACGTATCTACCACCGTTCTGCTTTGATCCGAGCTAAATGGTCATTTTATTCGTCTAATTTGACTTGCTGACCACAAGTTAGTGATCTCAGGGGGTGGTAAACAGCCTCGCCAGCTATCTTAGGAATCGATGAGGTGGTTACAGCATACCGAGACTGGTTTGACATGTGGGAAAGGAAATCATGATGGCGTTGTTGGTCGTCCCTGGACCCATGCTTCCAAGGCCATCGACGTTGGCGGAAATACGCAAACGCTCATCGCTCCCTGGGTTGTCGTCCCTTTCCGAACTGCTGGCGCATCGCAATCACCGACGTCGAGTGCAATCCATAGCAAATACACCCCCCAGGCACAGGCTTTCAACGAAGAAGAGCGTCATTCTACGCATGTATAGCCTACAACTGGGCCGTATGGTTGATTGCCGCCATGCTCGTGATGGCTCAGGCTGTATGTGTTTTCAAGGCGTCTCTCCGGTACTCCAACAAGCGGTTGATCGGTCAGAGTTCTGAACTCGGACCATACAAGACCTTGGGGGACAACGATCGACCGTATAGTGACAGATGTATCACGTGTGTGCAGCAAGGCCGCGTCATCAAGCCCATGTTTGTTCGTGAAGCTCTGACGTCTGGACGAGGGGTAAAAATCGACTCGAAAATCGCGTCCACCGTGAATGGGTATCGTATTCTCACTCGTGGTATACGTGTTATGGATCCGGACGTCCGAGAGCATTGGACTCACACGTGCTTGTTGCTTAGCGCCTCGATATCCGGCTTGATGACGGCATGTGCGAACGTTGGGTACAACGTGACTGCGACGCGCTTGCATGTTGTGGACGAGAGTGATACGATCTATCGAATCTCCAAGTCACTCCCTATCCTGATCCTCCCGATCGCAGATAATTCGTATAATGGCCGGTATGTGTTGCCGTCATCGTCCGGCGCGGCTTGTGTTCTCCGCATCGAAGGAGGAAACGAGAGTCCAACGTATGGCGATACGTGGGCATGGGGTGTGGACCGAGAGATTGTAGAATCCAAGATTCAGCGTTGGCTCGGAATTGGCAACGGTCGATGGCGTCATGGCTGGCTTGAGAATGTGGATACTGGCGTCAAGTGGTACGAAGACATGGTGAACACGCGTACCGAAGGCACGTTTGGATTTCTGAGCCGTCGTTTTGACGCTACCACGGGGACAGAGGTGGATTGTGCTGCAAGCGGATCCCATTGTAGCCTCTCGATGTTTGATATCTGGTGGGGCGACACACTCCGTTCGAGCGAGACATTTACGTACAGACAAGTGGTCTTGAGTGGTAATGGACGTGGGGACGGTCTCTTTTATCTGCGACGACAGCAGCTCCGACAGACATGGAATTTGGCGAGCCTCTCGTTGATTCTCTCCAACGCGTCGATGGCGGCCCTCTTTATTCGCGGGTTTGTTGCGACCACAGCACTGCACCGTTACTACTACCGCCATAGCAAGGAAGTACAGCCCATTGGAGTTGGTATTCTCTCCAACCTCTAACCTTTCGAGTCCTTCCGTTCGTCCTTGCTCCTCGGCTTCGAGTCACTTTGGCTGCCTTCTTCACGGTGGGCTGTGCGTTTGAGGGTGACCAATTGCCTCTCTCGGACGCTTGGTTCATCATCTACCCGGGCATCGCAGAAGTCGTACTCTTTGTCTATGGCGCACTGAGCTTGACCGCCAAGTTGCTTAAACGCCGCATCAGTGACGTGCTGTTTGGCCCAACACTCATTATCTTGTGTCTTCTCCATTACCTGCGACAAACGCTGGCAGATTCAACGTGGCTTGGGTACGAGGGTCGTATCCCGACTGTGATCACTGCGAGTGAATACGAGAAGCTATCGCTTATTGATTTTTTCACGTCTAATGTGGCGTTACGGATCAATGGGAACATAAAGGTGCTCTTCGTCACCAAGCTGGTTCTCCTTGGTGTCAATGTAATCCCATTGTTCTTTGGGTACTCGGCATCGATCAAGTGCGATTCTAAGACTTCGTTGAGCTCGGCTGAGCGACTCGGGCTTCGACCGCGCCTTAATGGCGGACTAGGACAGTCTGCACCGTCTGCAAGTGGAACGATCTCTCCCTATGAACTCGTCCGCCATGGACACATTGTATACGGCGATCTAGTGGTGCTCTCAATCACCGACTGGTATTGTATCCTGTTGAATTTGCTTTGTCGGGCGAGTGGCATGGTGACACTACGAGTGCTCCTGCTGCCGATCACTGCGACAACTTCAATCAAAGACGCTGGCGACCCTGAAGGATGCGGAGCTCATTACACGTGTGGGGCGAACTTGCTCTTTGTACGAGCAGACGACCCGTTGGTTCTGGTAGCTCGCCCATGGGAGATCTCGGTCATGCCGCTTCAGTAGACAGGGATGGCAAATCGAACAGGGTACGTGGAATTCCTTGACGAAATGTATTCCAACGATAATAGCCCGATGTGATTCTTGTTGAACCAGATCGCGTCAGGATGCACATCATGGTGCTATCTTTGGTAGGTGCCAGCGACATTATAGTGTTGGACGCCTGTTAATTCCTTCCCTGCCTGGCCCGACGCTACCACGACGAGATGGCCCCACACTACCTCCCCGGGTGGGTCCGACGCTTCCTCACAAGCGATCCACACACGGTGGGATACTTCCTCTTGACGAGCTGTTGACACAACGCGATCATTTACGCGAACTCTGCGCCACGCGATCCAATCACTCAGGCGAACTAAGGTGTTGCTCACGCTGTCATGCTCCTATAACTGGATCGTGTTTCTCTTTACGTTGGTGGTCGTGATGGCACAAGTGTTCTGCATCTTTGCAGCATCGTTCCAATACTTCAAAACGATATCGATCGGTCGGAGTGCACTTTATGGGCCGTCCAAGATCCTTGGTGACAACGATCGACCGTATACCGACCGATGCATCACTTGCGTGAGGCACGGCAGGGTGTACAAGCCCATACTCGTTCGGGATGCTCTCCGTTCTGCGCGTGGAATTAATAAAAAAGCCCAGCCAACTCGGCGGTGGTGACCGGGTATCGTGTTATTTCTCGTGATTCGCGGTATTTGAACGACTTCGCCACCAGGTACTGGACAAATACATGCTCACTGCTGGATGCTACGCTTTCCAACTTGGTGTCAAGCTGCAATTCACTCGGGTACGCTGTCACTGCAGCCCAGCTGCACGTGATTGATGAACGTGATACGGTCTCGCAAATCGCCGACTCGCTCCCAGTTTTGATCTTGCCAGTGGCGGATAATGCGCTGTATGCTCGGTATATACTTCCATCATCTAGTGGCAGCGCGTGTATTCTTCGGCTGGAGGGAGCATACGAGACGCTGGATCATGAAGATGCTTCGATGCTAGGTGTGGACCGACTTGCCATGGAGTCAACGATGCAAACCTGGCTAGGCATTCGTAGTGGGAGATGGCGGCACGGGTGGCTAGAAGACGCAGAGACTGGGATGAAGCGGTACTCGGACATTATGAGCTCACGGAAAGACGGCGAGTACGGATTTCTAAGTCGAAGGTTCGATGGGTGGACCGGCCATGAGGCCAATTGCACTGCTCGCCCGTCAAGTTGTGTGCACCTGGCGTTTGATTACTGGTGGGGGGATGCAATCCGAATGACTGAGCAGTTTCGTTATCTCCAGGTCGTGATCGCCGGGAACGGACTTGGTGACGGGATCTTCCGTCTATCCTTCACTCAGAAGCGGCAGACATGGAACGTCTTCAGTCTCTCTATACTCGTGTCCAATGCGTCCATCCTTTTGGTCATCCTGCACTGGTTGGCCGCCCTCCTCGCTCTGCATCGACACTTTTATGACGTATCCAAGGACTCCCGACTCGTGGGTATCGGTATAATTTTCAACACCCAGGGCTTTCGGCTTCTCCCACTGATACTACTACCTCGTCTTCGAAACGCCCTGGCCGCCTTCTTTACTGTTTGGTGTTATTTTGAAGGAGATCAAATGCCGTTGGCTGAAGCGTGGTTTGTCATCTACCCCGGAATTGCCGAGGTCATGCTGTTCGTCTCCAGCTCCATCAATTTGATTGCCAAGTTGACCAGGCGACGAGTGAGTGACGTGCTCTTTGGCCCGACGCTCATCTTCTTCTGTGCCCTCCATCTCCTTCGCCAACCAATCGCGCAATCAAGCTTGATAGGCTTTGACGGTCGAATTCCTGCAGCTATATCTTCCGGAGAGTATGACAAGTTGACACTACTCGATTTGTTCACAGCCAATGCAGCTCTACGGCTAAATGGGAACATGGCGATGCTTTTCTGGACCAAAATGGCTGTTCTGGGCTTGAACGTGGTGCCTCTGCTATTCAGTCGCTCGACTTCTGTGTCCCATTCGACAAATCGACGTCATGAAATGAACCCCGCGGAGCGAGTGCTGGCAATACGACCATTAGTCAACGTAGGACTGGGTATGTCAACGCAAGTTTCTCTGGATGACCTCGGTGCCTACGATCTTGTGCGTCATGGCTACATCTTGTATGGCGACCTCGTCGTGATGTCTATCACGGATTGGATTTTTGTGCTCGTGTTTTCTCTACTTGGTCTCGTTTCCAGCCAGTTCGCGGTTCGAGTACTAGTTTTGCCGATCACGACCTCGATCTCAACAACGAACAGTGGTGATATCGTGCAACAAGCATCTTGGTGTCGAATTGGAGAACGCATGCGATACATTTCAGTACATGATCCGTTGATCAAGTCTTCCTGGCCGTGGGAAATCTCAGCGACGCAGATACATTGATGGAAGGTAGAATCCACATTATATTCTGCGTGTGATAGAGTTGATATACAAAGAACTAGTGTGCAGGTCATGCAGCTGCGGCCTCGACAAGACAGAGAGGGCACTCGAGGTGCTGGTTGAGCTTTTCCAAAATACATTCATCGTGGAAGCGGTGACCACACTCGAGTGTGGTCAAAGCAGCGACGGTCAAGTCAGTCAACGCAGACGACTGGCTCGTCAAACTCACCACGCTTTCATCCGAAGACGATGAGCTATCAGTGGAAGCAGTCGTGGCCGTGAGATCACTGGCCCGAGAGAAGCTGCCGAAGCTTTCACAAGGACGCAAGGCTCGCTCACAGATCGTGCAGCTTTCACTCTCCATCGACAGGCTGGAACGAAGGTCTTCGAGGCAAGGTGGAGCGCCCGTGAGGGACACACGGTCTTCAAGGACGGTGTTTGCCAGGTCGGAGCGGTCAAAGACCATGCCTTCGAAGAGGAAGTCGTACAGGATCTTGGGAATGGCCTCCGACGACACTTGACACTCGAGACTGCGGTCTTCCTTCATGACACGAAGCAGGGTCGTGATAAAAGCCTCGAGCTCGGTCAGCCGCGCCGAGACGACACTCGCATGACGCGATCGGAAGAGATGGCGACGCGGGAAGTGGTGTGTGATGAACATGAAGAGCCACGGACAGTTGGAACGACAGAGATGGCCATGGTTCAACGCTCGCAACAGACTCTCCTTCATGTCGTAGAATTCCTTGAAATGGCGCACCATTTCCCAGGACTGGTTGAGCGCGAGATTGGTCACTTTCATCACATATCGCGGCTGGGCGAGCTTGTTGGCCGGGACGAAGGCCTTGACAAACTGAACTTGGATGTGCTCGAGCAGTGAAAGTTCCAAGGACTTCGCGGGGGCAGTGATCGAGTGGCGTTCGAGTCGACGCTTGGACTGCTGGGTCATGAGACTGGGACGACTGGAATTGCGTCGTTCGTACAGCGATCGGCGATGCTGCAGTTGCGCGGGGCCAAGCAAGAAGGTGTCCATCGCTCGTTATGTCTTGTCAAGTCGTTTGACGAGTGCACTACGCTGGATCAGCTGGTGAGACCTTCGGTGGTCTGCGAAATGTCGGAACTGAACGGCTGAAGCGCACCTGCTGGTTGCCAGGCAACCTGGTGGGATGGTCTCAGCACGTGTGGGATTCTCTTTCTCACGAACGAAGACAACTGAGGGACAGAACCCCCAAGCCGTTTCATCGACGTGCCCAGGTGTATGAGTGGCAGTCGCGATGGTGACGTCGCCAGCTGAGCCCAATCGACCTCATTGATGGCAATGAACGGACACTGTAGCTTTTTGTGGGCGAAGAACCCCGAATCCATCCATGTGGGACCCATCTGGTAGAGAGCACCCTGGGTTTAGCCGGTTCCTCGACTTGGACGCATGCTCCTCAACTGGTGCAAGAGTGTAGCAGGGTTCTTAAAGCCGTGTGATTGGCAGACGTTTCTCCCGCGTGGTCCGTTGACCTGATACCACGTCACTCGCGACCCGCGCGAGACGGCTGCGAGCCAGAGGAGCGCTGTGTTCTCACTGGCCTCAGGACACAATCTAGAGAAGGTGTCGGTCTGTCTGGGTCGATCCAGCGGGATGGACGCACTTCGCTTCGATGGGCGAACGCGTTCGATAATCAGAGGGCTCGTGAAGTGAGGGAGCCGATCCCACAAGCGTCAGAAAGCGTGGAGGAGAAGGAGGATGGATGGATGGACGCGCTTATCGTAGAGTAGTAGGTAGGACCGGCCAAGACTCATCCGACTTTTTGTTTCGCAAATTTCACAACACACTATGTGGAATTTTGGCAACCGTGCCATTTCGACTTAATTCTGGCTACCCCGACCCCTCGACATCATTAGCGGTGGTGGCTATTCCCAGCGAGTGCCATCAGGTCACCCTAGTCAGGGAGAGAGGGGGATCATCCCCGTAAGAACCGGTTCTTTCCTTGTGAACCCTTTCTCTTCTTGAATACATATTGCCTCCCACTTGGTGGGTTCATTCCACTTTCATCTGTTTCCGCCCGCGTTTAATCCCCTGATCACGTCCTCGTGTGGACCACATGCGCTGCACCGTATCACAGGGCGACGTGATGACAACAACCAAAGGCCACGAGGTCATCAGATCCGCTTTTCCTCGGTCGCTCCTTCTTCCTCTCGTCCTTCCTTCTCCGTGACCATGTTCGGCTTCATGACCTCGTCGTACGTGGACGCTGGCTCGGCGGGCGCGGCGCCCGACTCCCCAAGCCGCTTGCACACGTACGCCACGGTCGCCGACATCGACTTCCCGGCCTTCGGCGCCGAAAACGTGCAGATCCTGCTGCAGCGCGACTCGGGCGAGGACGGTGTGACCAAATGGGACTTGACCTCGAACGACGAGGGTGACCAGGTCTGGCGCGGCACCGTGGAAGGCAGCAGCTGGAGCGCCTTCCGCGTCAAGAAGAACGTGTACGCCACCAAGGGCAAGATCGAAGAAGCGCTCTTGGATGTCAATGTGATCCTCAAGCTCGACGAAATGACCGAGAGCTTTGAGATCTTGCACGTGGCCGACAAGGACGGCAAGCTCTCGCTGCGCCACTCGGTAAGCAAGGGCGTGTTCCCCGTGGCGGCGCGCGACTTTGTCGTGGTGACCAAGTCGGAAGAGCTCGCGGATGGTCGCTTGGTCGTGGCCAGTCGCTCGTTGAATCTTCTCGAAGTGGAGCCCATCGAGGGCATTGTGCGCGGGCAGAACATCATCACAGGCTACATTGTCGTGGAGAAGCAGGACGCCAACGGTGCCGTGTATTGCGAGGTCACGCTCATTGCGCATGCCGATCTCAAGGGCTACATCCCCGCGAGCGTCGTGAGCATGCTCGGTACGTCGTCGACCGCCAAGGTCTTGAGCGTCCTCAAGGCGCACTTGGAGAAGTAGATTCCTTCGTACACTAAGCATCCCTTTATAGCATCCCCCCTCATTGAATCCGAATCCTACCATAGACCCAGAAACACAAACTCACTTCCGAATGGGTAGTCAATATATCTCCATTTGCATCAGCTAGCGTCTTCTCTACACATGGAACTGACGATTGCCGCCGGATCCTTCGATGGATGAGGGTCCATCTCCATTCGCCACGCCAGGTGCGTCACTCAACCCACTTCCTGGGATCATACTCGTCGAGTCAAAGAAGATCTCACATTTGAGCATCGTCTTGCCCTTGTCTTCGCTCTTGGCGATCTCCCAGAGATGCTGCAGCGTCTGCTTGGGTTGGTCATCACGCTGGGTCATGAGATCTCGGTACACGCCTGCTTCCAAGTAGAGAATCTCAACGAGGAAACGGTCGCGCTTCTCTCGTTGATGTGGATCAAACGTCTTTGGATTGTCGTCGTGTAGGAAGATATCGATACGCTGCGCACTCTTTGGTCCGATGACGCCACGCGCTGGCTTGACAAAGTACCCATCGTGGTTGGTGGTCTTGACCTTGTACGCGAGGCCACTGAGTCGAGACTTATTGGTGAGGAAGAAGAAACTCATGCCTTCAATACGCTCGTTCGACACGTGCTTGACCTGGAACACGAGCATATCGCTCGGGTGCACGCGGTACTCCCGCTCATCTTGCACGACCTCCTCCACGATCTTAGGAACCGGTGGAGGCTTTAATGTCCGCTCTTCCGATGCTTCTACGAACTGGAACTGACTCATTCGCTCGATGGGCGGCTCGTCATCGTCATCCTCGTGGTGCACGGGCGCTGGGGCGACTAGAAGAGGCGGCGTTGATGGAGTTGCAGGGGCCTCTGGTGCCGGGGCAGCCACAGGAGACGGAGGAGCCTCCGGAACATCAGCAACTGGTGGAGGAGGTGGAGGTGCCCGTGCTGGAGGGAGAGGTGGAGCGAAGCTCGTCACCGAGTTTGAGCGTGGAGGAGGCAGTGGCGGTGCCTGAGACAACGCTGCCACGGAATTCGAGCGTGATGGAGAGCGTGGAGGAGGCAATGGCGGAGTTGGGGGCGCGACAGCCACCGAGATCGCGCGTGGTGGTGGCAATGGCGGACGAAAGTCGAGCGGCTCAGGGGTTTGCTCTTGTTCTTCTGACGTCGAGCCGTCGTCACTGTCTTCATCCAGATCATACTCCTCCACCGTAAACTCCTGAGGGGTCATCTCCACTGGCACAGGCGGCACTTGCACTGCAATGACTGGTGGTGGCGGCGCTCGTGGCTCTTGCTGTGCCGTTGACTGCTTCCTCGCGAGAGTGCGCTGCTGCTCATGCTGCTGCTGCTGCTGCGAGCGGAAGCGCTGGAGCGGCACGAGCGTGTTCACTTCACGCGCATCCACAAAGTGACACGTCATCTTCTTGTTCGTGACCACTTCGGTCGGAATGCGCTTCCAGAACGAGTTCAAATCGTCCGCATGGACATGCATGTCTTCACTGCGGTCCACGCTCTGGACCAGGAAGCGTTCGATCATATTCGCACGATCCATGGGCGACATCCCAAACAGGCGGTTCAACGCCGCGGGGACGATCGTGATCTGCACCGTCATGCTTCCTGTGGGCTCGAGCACCCCCTGCGCTGGCTTGACGAGGAACATTTCGGCATTGGTCGTGCGGATTTTGAAAATGACCGACTTGCGCGTGGACAAATTCGAGAGCGAGAGGTACGTCTGCACACCATTCTCGCTGGGCTCCAGTGGGAAGGTGAGCGCATGCGATGGCGCGAGCAACAGGCTCGAGTTGACGCCCACAGACGCCGTGATCGCCGCCATCTCGGGAGCTCTTGACGCTTGTCGGACTGTTGCGTCGTGCGTCGACACACGACACCACAAGCGATAAAAGTGATTTTCAGCCAATCAACAAACAGTTAGGGGAGATAAAACATGGATATTAATCGATTTAAAGATATCTTGAAACAGTATACATTTAGCTCAACAAACTCACTATCTACTGTAATAACGCTAGTATCTTGACTATGAAGGGTCATTAAGAGCTCCTCGGGTGAAGATGCGGGCGGAATGCTTTAGTGCGCCGGTGCGACGGCGATACTACACGAGTACGGGCTCTGTATCCAACATCGTTGCATGGGCCTTGTTCCTCGTTGCCGTTTTTGTGCCGCTTTTCCTGGCACATGGCTCACATGGTACAGTGTTATGTGGGAGAAGAATGGACATTTCGGTGGAATTGACGTGTTGGATGGATGCATGTGACAGGCTTTTGGCCCAGAACCAGCACTTATATGGAGCAACCGAAAGTCAAGCTTACATATAATGTGCTTAATTTGCTCGAAGGCGTGCGAACGACGAGTAATGATGGACAGAAGACGTTTTTTCGAGTCGTGACAATGGCGTTGCCCAAACGGGTCCAGACTCTTGTCCAAGATGACATTCGTGCATCCAACATCAAGGTACGATGGACGGCTGGATCTATCATTTTTGGAATCCATCAGTGTTATTATGCATCTTTTTGTAGTTGTTTGAATCGGATACGAATCGAGATGGTGTCCCTGACTCACTCCACGTCAGCCTTACCACGCCGTTGGATGATGGCGAAGCCATCTACAAGGCATCTGTTCTTGTATTCCTCAACGTGACAGTTCAAAATCGGGTCAAACTCAACATGGATGCTTTCGCGATCCTGTCGCACGAGTCAGGACTGCCTGGTGCTTCTCTTCATGCTGACGGCGACCTCCAACTGCGGATGCGGAATCCTATTCGGATTACCAAGAGGTGAGCAAATCGGCTCCACGCACTATTCTATCAGACTCTGATATTTTTATGATCAGCATGCAGACGCCGTACGAGACGAACCCTCTACTGAACGTATCACGTGTCGTTGGTGCCCAAGATCTTGCGATAGACAAGCTCATCGCGCAGTATCGAAACCGAGACTGTACGTCACATGTACTACAGACAACGCCACAATCTTACCATGCTATTGTAGGCTTGATGCACCTTGATGTTCCGTATCCCGTGTGGACAAGTGACCTCGGCGTCGACTCAATTGGTTCTTCGTCACGAAGTTTCCACATCGACCTGACCATCAGAATCCCACCCATGGAAATCCTATACCGACCCACATGGTCCGAGCTCCTCAAGACAGCGTGGATCCAGGTACAAACTCCATTTTTAGGGTGTTCGAGGTTTGAGTCTCACCTCTATTTTCTTTTATGTTCGTAGTACTTCAGCATCCTCGTCATCGTGTACGGGATCGTCCATGCCGTCGCAGGCTTCCTGTTCCAGCACCGAGTACGTCAAAATGGTCCCAATGTCTTCACTTCACCCCTTTCACTACCTCTTCCTCATGCAAACGCAGCTCTTGCAGACGTATTCCGTCCTCGACGACGCTTCCATCCTCACCAAGCAGCATACTTGACACGTTACCCCATGACTACCAATATCCGGGCACAGTAATACAGATCTTCGTTTTGACGCTGCTGAAGATTATAAACAGCAGAGTAGCCGTGATGTTCCACTAACTTGAATGCAACGGGATGTTCAAGCGGGGGGGTGTCGCGAAAGACGGGACAAACAGACAACCAGCTAAGGGCATCATCTCTAAACCTCTTTGTTCCACCCTTTACTGACCCATATGATCCAAATTCCTCCGGATTCCAGGTGTCAAAGTCGTTTTCAAGAGCTCTCGTGCACTTGGTGTCTCATAAAATATCTGTTTCTTTTTTTTATGTTCGTAGTCCTTCAGCGTCCTGGTCATCGATCGTCCATGCCGCCGAAGGCTTCCTCTTCCAGCATCGAGTACGTCAAAATGTGCGAGAAGAAGTCCTCTCCGTACCTATCACCGCCATGTCCCCGTGCAAACGCTGCTCTTACAAGCATAGCGCGTCTTGGGCGATGCCTCCATTCGCATCATGACCTTCTTTCTCCATGTGTTTCCCCACCGACCATCACTCTGCTTCAACGTGCCTCCCTCTCTTACGTGATCCAATACCGGTAAAACCTCTGAGAATGTTGTTAACCCAGACATCTGAGTCCACGTGGTGGCGATTTGAAGATCAAGCCATACGGCAAGCGACCAAGTGACGACGAAGACGATGAGCGCGGCGATCTCGGCGGCATTTACGACGTATTTGCAGGCGCAAGGCCAGCACAAGACGCATGAGGACCTCCTCCGCGAGTACGCGCCGGAAAAAGCGCCTTCAGAAGCCTCGGTGACGCTCGAGGAGTGTCGATTTTACGACGAGTTCATGCGTTCGCCGCAAGATGCGAACGCCGCCAACGAGCAAGCGCGGGAAGAAGCGAAGAAAACGCACGCCGCGGAGTATGTGGACAAGATCATGGCCTCCCGAGCGCACCATGAGCTGAAGAAGGACCGTCAGTACGATTTCCGACTTGAAATACACGAGCAAGAAAGATTGAAGCAAAATGGGTTTGTTGTGTCTTCGCGACTGCACGCCGAGAGCTTTGCGGAGATCTACTATCGACTCTATACCGATGATATGCCGGTGTATATCACGACAGACTCGGTGCTACATGCCTGGCATCGCAGCTTCGACGCGTTCTTGGTGGACCTCGAAGAACAAGAGCTCTTGCCATTGCTTCAAAATGTGCTCGACGATACATCAGCTGCGTGCAAAGGTCTGGTTGGTGACGGAGCCCTTCAGAATGCCATTTTGGATGTTGATTTGTTCCTGACGGTGGCCAAGAGCCTTCTTCTGGACGAGCAGCAGCAAGGGCTCGCTTCGAACAACTCGCGGGTGGCGTCTCTTTACAAGATGATCGAGAACGAAGAAATGACGTCGATTAACATCTTTGGTATCGAACGCTCGGTGGATTTCTCGCTTTTCAAGCCACGTGGACACTACTCCAAGTCGGAGGAGCTACAGAGATACTTTCGGACAGTGACCTGGCTCGGCACTGTAGATTTCCGCGTTGACAATGGCGAAGATGCTGCGAATGATCGCTACCAGCTTCAATGCGCGATCTTGCTCGTTCACTGCCTGCGTGTTTCCAAGCAAATAAATCACATCAAGGGTTTCGCTGAGATCATCGCGACGATCGTGGGCGATGGCCTCGGCGCCGACTCGATGTCACCGGTTCAGTTGGATTCCCTACTCGGGGATACCGACTTGGTGGTGACGTATTTTAGCCCAAACAGCGAGGCTGTGCTCACGAAGCTTCAGGGCGTGATTGCTGCAAGTGGCTTTGGTACTCAGGCTATCGCTGGTCATCCTCATTTCGAGTCCGTGGGGTCGACGCCTCACTCACCGGCGACGACACTTCCAACCTCGTTCGCTTTTCTGGGCCAACAGTTCGTCTGGAGCGCGTTTGTGTTCTCCAAGTTGGTGTACGACCAAGTTCGCCATGAGCAAACCAAAGTGATTCGCCGTATCCCGAACGTTCTCGATGTGATCTTTGCGATGCTGGGCAATGATAGTGCGAATGAAGAGATCGCTCGTCGTATGACCATGTCACACAATGATAAAGACTTTGTCAAATTCCGTGACGGCGTTCCATACACGTCGAACCTCCTCGCGTTGCGCCAAACTGTGGACACAGCGCTTGATGAAGTCAAACTGGAGACTGCTAGCTTGAGTGCATTGTGGATCTTGGCATTGCGCGAGCTCTCAGCTCCAAGCGAGAACTCATCGCCAGTCTTTCAGTCGAAAGCGTGGAAGTGTCGTCAGATGAACACGCAGTTGGCATCGTTTGCTCAGCTTCGCCATGACACCATTTTGTATGCGAAGCAAGGCTTCACCATCGGTACGCGATGTGAATACGCAGCGGGGTACGTCGATCCATATCCTTCGTTCTGGAGCAAGATGTTGCAACTCGCCAAGCGATCATCCATTGTCATCCAGACGCTTGATAGGTTTGGAGAGGATGACGAGAGCGACATGCGATACAAAGCCCGTGAGTTCTTCCTCCACTTTGCTGAGACAATGGCAACACTCAAAGATATCGCACAGTGCCAAGTGGACAAGAAGCCACTCGACGAAGAGCAAGAACATTTCGTCAAGACTGTGATGGAAGAGCGCTTTGGCAGCGGCGGCTCGCGCTACATGGGTTGGTATCCATCGTTGTTCTATACGAGCCGTCAAGATTCCGGCAAGGAGGATCGCCTTGTTGCTGACGTACACACTGACACTCCATCGGTCGAGCATGGAGACGTCGGTGGTGTTCTCCACGTTGGTGTCGGTGATGTCAACTGCGGCTTCTTCGTCGTGGACAAGACCATGTACGCCGGTCCGGTCTTCAGCAGCTACGAGTTTGTCACTCCAATTAACGAGCGCTTGACGGACGAAGAGTTCAGCACCCGCCTTCCTCAGCTCGCCCCACCAGACTGGGCTCGCAACTCTTACTTGTGCTGATTCATGATAGGACCTGCTCAAGCCCATCCCGTTCGGTGGTAGTGATGGCGGAGTTGCAGCAACGTTTTATCCAGTGCGTAGCGTAATTGTACACAGCTTGTGTCAAAGGCAAGCCCTTGTTGGAATGCTGTCGTGGCTTCGGCATATCGACCCAAGCCATAGAGCGCATAGCCTTTGCGAAAATACCCCTAAGTGAGATCAATTAGTAAAAATCTTTGTGTCATACGTCCAGAGAGCCAACGTACAATGGTTGCCGACGGCTCGAGCTCGATCACCCTTTCTGCATCGAGCAGTGACTTGGTGAAGTCGCCCAGTGCTGCCAAAAGAGTTGATCTTCGGGTGTGAAGGATGGCCATGTGTCTCGGTATCTCAGCGTCGAGACGAATGAGCTTATCGTACTGCCACAACATATCTCTCACAATGGCATCGTCTAGTTCGATGGGATCATCGCAAATTATATCAGTCAGAGCCATAGTAGACTCGTCCTGTCCTGTACTTGCCACAGAAAGCTTCGCAGGTGAGCCAGAAGGACTCAACAATGATGGCAACAGCTTGGGTGGAGATTCCAGAACGTTGTTTCGGCTCGAGGACGCAGATGAGCTGGTCGAATTGGCTTCTCTGTCACCTCGTTTCGCTGGCTTCGATTTTGAACGCTTTTTGTCCGGCGACTCGGTCCTTCTAACGCGGATCGGAGAAACAGGGAGACTCAAAGGGGCAAGTGCAGGAGAGGACAGCGTTGGAGTTGATCTCGAATGACCCAAGCTCGCAGTGTCTGGTGTAGAAAGTGGAGACGGTTGTGGTGACGTCCTCTGCATGAACGCATGAGGCTTCGAATGGCGTAGCGTGAATTTGTGGGCCTCACAGTTGATTTCATTGTACCGTCCCCGCTTGATCAATGATACGCATGTGCATTCTTGAACAAAAGTTGGTCGTCCACGAGATTCACCACTGTTGGAGAACAAGGAGGATTTGATGACGTTCATCCGCTTCTTGTCGTCACCAACCCGCACCGCGGTGTCTGCAAAGGTTGACTTCATCGCAGAGACGGCCACAGAAGACCCAGACATTAACGCACCAGGAGAAGCCTGCTCGGTCATTTTTTTTCAGTGATTAGCGTGTGGTAAGCTTAACTCGAGCTACTAACTTCGTCTCCACATACCTGGACTTGTGTCTTGGTCATAGTTTTTTATAAAGCAGGCTTTGTTTGGCGTCTTGCTTTGTGTGACACCCCCTATCTTTAGGGATTCTTCCTTTCTTTTTCACCCAGCGAGTATCCACATTCGTGTGACTACGAAGTACAGATCTCCTGTACATTATAGATAATAAACATGCAAAGTCATCACCAGAGCCGCCAGGCGGTAGCACTAAAACGTCGCATCTCCTGTCGTTGATGGCGAGTGCGTACGCCAAGCGGCTCACACTCCACAGAGTCGACGCATAGATCCATCAGTTTGTCGCAGCCGCCTTGTTTGCTGACGTCCCATTCGAATACTAACAAGTCGACAGCGTCAGCGTCAGCATCAGCATAGAGCGGCGCCAGGTCCAAGGAAGACACCGGCTTTAGCGTAAGAGAGGACGAGAGATCACGTACTTCTTCCCAGGCGTTCTGAACACGCGTCGTCGTTCGCTCGAGTGCATCCCAGATCGGAACAAACATGCCTTGGTCACAGCACGCGCGCGAATCATCTTCTGTGTCATCCACAAGGCCATCGTCGAAGGATAGATGCTTGGGCTTCAGCATTTCTTCCTCCTCGTCTTCGGTGGTTGACACTTCATCATGGACTGACGTCAACGACAAACGCTTCGGAGGAACAGGTAGCGTCTGTGGTGTCGTAGGAACTGTGGGTTGATCCGGTGTCTCAAACTTGTTGAGCACACTAGTCCGTCGAGACTTGGCGCCAGGCGATGGCGTGCGTGAGCGTGGCGAGAAGAGGCCACCGATCGGCGATTCCTTGCGCTTGCGACTGGATTTCGCCGGAGTGCCCGTTGGATCCTCTTGCACCGAGATCTGGATGCTGCTACGCTTGACGCCTCGCGTCGACGATGGCTTCACGGGCGACTCGACCACTTTGATCGACGTACGCACCGATTGTTGCGACGGCACATTCGCTGGAAGCACCTTGATCGCAAGCAGAGGCTCGGCTTCAACTTCCTTCACGGCCCCCACTTCAACTAGCTCTGTCGTTTGGGTCACTGTATGCGATCGTCGTGCAGGTCGCTGTGTCAACCCACGAGCTTCTTCCAACCGTCGGAGCACCTGCATCAGTCCGCCATCATCCTTGGACTCGATCGTCTGGAAACAGTACAACTGACGTGGATCGACGCCTTTCGGGATCTTCAGACCCATCGCCCGCAAGCGTCTGCAGTCGGCTTCCGAGAGCTCACGGCCTTTGGCGAGCTCCTCGTCACGATAGCGTTGCACAATGGCGTTCCACATGGCCTATGCGTGCTGGAAAGCGTCAGGAAGCGCGTCGAAATGGCGCGACGCAGCCAGTATTCACCTGTGACAGCGAGCAACTGGCGGAACTCTTTGATGTCACGTGCGACGCGGTGATTTGTTGGTTGCCTTCGTTGGGTTGTTGGTTACGTTCGTTGGTTCTTTCCGTCGTTGGCGCCGTCGCATTTAGGATTGTTTTGGCGGGTATCTGGTCATTACGGATGGAAACCCGAACCCACTAGCACAAAAACCCGCCAACGCATCTGACTGGTAGAAATTTCTGCACCAAACCATTGATGATTGGCTGAAAAGGTAGCGAACCCGTGCAACTCAATCCTGTAATGAGTCATTGCAGGTAGTAGAGGCATCATGTCTGTACAGGGAGAACAGTACGATGAATGACCATCACTCTACCTCAAGAGTGGTGAAAGCGCGGCAAAGAGCAACCGAAGTGGCGGATGAACCCGCGGGAATGGCGTCGCGAGGCTTTCCAGCGCCCTGTGGAACCCCAGGCGATGCGTGCAGACGGTGAAGGAAGACACTCATTGGATATAGACCCTCTGTCGGATTTCGCGGCGTTTTCTCCGCGTGAGAACGAGTCGTTTGCGAGAACCAACCGAGGCGAGGACGACGTGACGTCGCAGCAGTGTAGTGCCGATCCGAACGCGTTCCCAGGGCTGCAGAGAAGCGTGGTGGTGAATAGAAGTAGCGCTTCGTCGGGAATGCGACTGGCGTTGGATCTGAATGCGATGAACGGTGGGTTGAGTCAGTCGGGGGTGGGGAGCAGCCAAGTCCCGAGTCAGTTCAACGAGCTCTTTGATACGGAAACGCAGCCGGATGAAGCGCACGGCAGTACGGCGCATGTGACAACATCGAGGGCGGAGGCAAACGATGATGAGACCAAGATGGAGGTTGATGAGACCGACGATGTCATCGCACATCGACCGGTTGGTGGGTTTCTCTTGCGTGTGGAGCAACAGTTGGCGGCCGAGCGAAGCAAAGCAAAGGAAGTGGATGGAGACGGTGACGGTGATGCTGCCGTACTAATGGATTCTGATGGTGAGGAGGAGTTTGAAGGAGACCAGGGGCACCGATATTCTAGAACCTTTCCTGAAACGGAACCAATGGATACGGAGGATTTCGACGCAGAGGATGATGAGATGCTTGACAGAGTCTCGATGGGTTCGTGTCCCGAAACGCAGCCGTTTGACGAAGATGACGAAGACGAAGAAGAGGGGGAAGATCGCGAGTCTGTTGAACAGACATCAGCAAACGCCGAGAAACACGATCACCACGACCAAGAGCCGTCTTCTGTTGCGACTAATGAAGAGCACGGCAAGTTGAGCACGAATCTAGCTCAGGCTGAGCAGCCATGCAGAGCTGTGGATCATGATTCAGGTGGATTCATGAACAGTGACGATATGACCCTTGAAGAACTTGCTCGTCAAATGAAGAAGCCGGAGGAAGATATGTCATCGACAGATACAGCGAAGGCATATCTACCGCAGATTTGCAATCCAATTACTGAATCTGAAGACGATGATGTGCCAACGACCCAGCCTTCAACCAAAGAGAGCGATACGCCCCAAGAACCACCGACTCCTCATCACAACGGCGCGTTGAAGAAGCGTGGAAAGACCGCACACTTTCAACAACCAACGAACAGTCAAGGCAAGTCTTTCGAGTTTATTGATTCGGCATGTAAATGCGGTGAAGCAGTTTGCAAATGCAATGGATCGTCTGCTCCAGCACGACAGTCGGCGATCAGGAACTTGGAATTCGCGTTCGCAGTCCCGCAGTCTCAAGACAGTGAGTCGCAGCAGTTTGATAGTCTTCCAGATATTGGAGCTCTCACGTCGAAGAGCCTGAGTGGTGTGTCGATCGATGGACTTGCCTCGAAACCCCCTACTGCACCAAAACCTTCCACGTCGGCGATTGTCACACCATCGAAATCCCCGTCAAGTCTTCCGCCGAAACCTATTTCTAAGGCCACCCAGACAAAGAGTCCACCGCAGGCGACAAAACGTCAAACTCCAACTCGACGAGATGACGAGACGCCCAAAAAGCAACGGCGAGCCACCTCAGCACCCGAATCGCGTGAGGCATCACCTTCAGTTGAGCGGACTCCAAGCAGTGGCAAGAAGCGAAATCGCACGTTTTTGTCCCCTGATGCAGGTGTGTCCACGGACGATGCTCAAACCACTCCAAAGAAGGGAAGTAAACGTGGAGGATCGTCTTCACATGGCAGTACGGCTCTGAATGTGCGAACGCGAGCGAAAATTCTGTCACCTGTACCAGCTTCAAGGGCATACCTATCTCGGTCGAAGACGATTTTCAAGTACAAGTTTGAATTTTGTCTCACTGGCTTCATGAAAGAAGGCGAAGCTAATCTGATGGAACTGATTGAGGATCACGGTGGCAAGGTTCATGAGCGATACCAAGATGTGCTTCACAAAGACAATGCGAAGGCTGTCGTAATCGCTACCCCGGTCTCTTGGCGAAAGCTCAAGTTTATGTATGCGGTGGCGTGTGGGATTCCTGTGGTACATCCAGAATGGATTCACGCGTGTATCCATGCCGGGCATATTGTCCCATTCGAGGGGTATCATGTGCCATCTGGATACTCTGCTACCACTGGAAAATTCGAATGCCCACCGACTCAACAACTCGATATTTTCAACGGTTGGAAATTTGGTATTCCTCATGACGTCCAACATGCGTCAGCTTCTACTACCCAAGCGCTGAGTAGCTTGATCACGTTCATCTTGAAGGCATGCGGGGCTGAAAAAGTTGTCGAGGTATGCATCAACCACCGCAATTGTTTATAGATGTTGTGAACTGATATATTTTGTGCAGGATTTGGCATCGAACCGAGAGCAAGCAGTCGACATTGTTCTTTCTGATGAGTACACGAAGGTGAGTAATAAGGTTGCTGGGTGTGCTCGACATTTTTGGAATAGCTCACATCAAAATGACTTTTTTCCTGGATAGGTATGCGACTATCATGCTCGAAAGCACGGTACACCCGTCAAGAATTTTTCGTGGGTGTCAGAATGCGTCATTCTCCAGGTAGATGAGCAATCTCTTGTTTTTGTCTGATTGATTCATAGGCTGAATTCATTCTCTTTATAGCGCTTCGTAGAGCCGAAAGCAACAGGCTATCTTCCGCAGAAATGGTCCGAATCGAAACAGCGATCGGAGACCGTGACGGCTGCTGTAGCCCCAATTGGTGACAATGATGCGTACGTAGATGCTGGTGGTTGCTCCTGGAGTTGAATCCGGACTCATGAGTTGATTACGCTGTCGAAACAGAACTCCACTGAAGCTCTATACTGGTGAACTGGTTTTGGTGGATCTGTCCGACGAGGGGAAAATCGATCATTTCCTTCTTTTTGACGTGTGTGAGATCTTGAGCATTCATCTGAAGACAGTTGATGCTTCTGCTGCTGGGTCGCGCAAGAAGGGAGAGACCACAAAGACTGTGGTTCTCCATGTGGGTGTACTAGATAGGTGAGTTTGCTGATCAATAACTCACAACTTAACCAAGCCTGACGAAGCTAATTGCCATGATCGTAGGCATCCAAACTCACCCGCACTCTCAAGGACTCATACACGAGTTTTGGACCTGTCTCCAAGCAAAGTGAAACGGCGGGTTGTCGCTGTTTCGAAAAGCGACTTTGACAAGATGCAGTATCGAGATGAGAATATCTTCTACTACAAAGATAAGTAGCTGCCGCTTCGTGCAGTGCGAAATGAATGAGACTCCAGTCACATGTTATCGTGGCTGTGATGCACTTGTCGCCCTTACATTTGAACTCATGCTACCTCACCTAGCTTATTATGTGCAGACCCTCGATCTGCTTTCACTATCTTAGCATTCTCATGCTCGTCAATCGCCATGCGGTGGGGAATGAAGAGATAAAACCACGGCTGCAATACAGGATCAGCACGAGAGATTTGACGGAACATATCGAGGATAATTAGCTACCTTTCGAAATGGATCCAGGCCGACGTCTGAGAATATCGTCTTCACAGCAACACGTCAAAGTGTTTCTTACAGATCTTGACGCGCATTCACATACCTGCCATGAGATGAGCCCGAGATGTGCGATCATCATACGGTAATAGCACGTGAAGTTATCGGCCAAGAAGCTCCAGTGCCCTCGGAGGTCACGAAACCAGACCTGCGGCTTGGCTGCAGCACAATGAATGGGCTCTTGGTTGGAACTATGTACTCACTTCACTTACCAGAAAAATACACCAAGGCCACATCTCCATACGCAGCGGAGGACTCGAGCGGGAAGACTGTGACTCCCTCTTCAACCTACAAGCTTCCAGTCATCAGAGCACGCTCTGTTCGGTCTTTTCATGGTGCGCACCGATACATGACGAAGCCGATGAAGATCGGCAGGTCGACAAAGAGTGGCGAACTTCTCTACACGAGTTTTCTGGAGCTCCTGTACTCCATTCAGCACAAAGTGACCGATCAAGGTAGGATGGCCTGCGCACAGTGAGGCTCGTGTACATCTGCTCCAACGGCACACAACACTCTTACCTCTGAACGAAGCAAACCATTTGACCGACAGACCATTGGTGATGGTGAAGAAGCGTTTGAGGTCGTCCGGGAGTACGAAAGGATGATTCTTCTGCAGAATCAATGTGGGTGGAGATGGCAGACGCGTCAAGCAAACACATAGCATATCTAGCCTACCTGCTCCCAAACTGTGAGCTGGGCGCTGGATGCTCCGACTACTGGCTTGTGCTCGATATGTGAGACGCGTGGGTGTTTCCTCAAGTACGAAAACACACCAAGGGAGATGGCATCAAGCGGATCCGTCGCCATTTCGAGTTTGCGAAGCGTCGGTAACGTGTATTGCTCAGATCTGAGGCCTTTTTCGAGCGCAGCATTCCGGTTGTAATGAATCGTCAGGGCTATTCTAAAAGTTCTGGAACCACGTTGCGATGAAAGCAGACTGCCAATTTCAGAGCTCACTGAACAAATTATGCGGCGCGTTGCTGGACGAGTTGTCCACGCATGGGAGAAGATTCAAGTGGAGCTTCACGGTTCGTACTCGCCCGAGCGTCAGCGTGAATTGCGAGCATACTGTGAGAGCACAAGCACCCTCCGCGTCATGAGCGTTCTACTCTTGACACCACTACCGTGTCTGCTTTTTGTCACACTTGCGGATGTCCCGACGTTACAAGCCCCAACAAGCGGTATTGCCGCGAACTATGTGTTCTGGATCCGCGCGGCCATCGCCATGGCGCTCATGGGTGGATTCAATTTGCTTCTCTTCAAGCATTATATCAATGGCCTTGAACTTGGCCTAGTTCAGCTCGTTGCAGTTTCCTTGCTCACGTCCGTATGTGTGCTCGTGACGACAATGTCCATGTCGGCAGTCATTGGCTTCCCGTTGCCGTTCATGGTTTTATGTTCCGGCCTGCCATTCGAGCTCGTGCTCATGTCAAGTGCAGTGATGTGGGGTAAAACCATCCGCCAAAGCCCTGTTGCCCAAAAGCAGATGCGAAACGCCATGGGCATCGTGTTCACGCTGGGATTCCTGCGAGTCATTTATCCGGCGTACAATGCAGGCTTCGCTCGGCTTGATGGTTTGGCACAAGGCGTTTATGCTCTGGGATTACCGGTTATCAAGATCCTCACGAAGAACATGCTAGCACGGAATTGTGGCGAGTTACAAGATGCCAAGCCCGAGATTGTCGTGGTGAACGTTGAAACTTTCCATGCGCTTTTCTCAACCTACTGCATGCAGAGCTCTACGTCGTCCCTCACCATCGCAGTCATCATGGGTGTCGACGTCTTCCACGCTTGGCTGTCTTTACGAGATGTCGATACTCTCGCCGACGAGATTCGAGCCCTCAAAACACGTAGAGCTAATGGTAGTGTCGACGACTCTACCCCGCCTCTCTTCGGTCAGGTGCATGTTTGTTTTCGAAAGACGAGCAAACGAGTCGAGCCTGTAAATTCTTCTCCTCATAACGAAAAGCTACACTTACCCAGTGTTGTTGGCCCTCGAGACGACTGTACTGAATTGATAATGCTCAAGTCCGAGCTCAGGCAAACGATTGATGAGAAGACGCGAAGACTGCTTCATCTCACCGAGTTTGTCATCCTCGTCGAATACATCGAGATCATCGTCCCCACCATCTTCAGTACGCCAGCCTGTAGCTGGGCCATGGCATGTTCTGAACTCATGTAATGTGCTTCATGCAGGTATTTACCTCGTCATTTGCTTCCAACTCCCCAATCACGTCTACTATCCACAGCTGCGCGATATCAACGCGAGCAAGCTGACTGGGACGGTGGCACGAGTACTCGTATACGCCCTGCTGGAGCTCGTCTCGTTGGTTGTTCTGAGTGTTTGCTTGCGGCGAAAGGTTGTGATCTCGCCACTCTATCAGCTCGCATTTGTACTCGAAAAGCAGTGGCAGCTTGTGCAGTTCAAACTCTCGTTCTGGATGCTTTTCACCGTGATGCAAGCCTCGAACACGCAGGTCAGAGCTCATTGAGGCGGAAAACGATGCCTTGTTCCGCTCTAACACTGTTTTGTTTTCAGGAGCAGACTATACCTTCCAGTTCAAATGGCTTCAGAAAACAGGAGCCCACTGAGCAAGACCCCAATGGGAGGACGTATAGCCAAGGTAATGTATCTGAGCCATGCTAATAACTCCTTAAATCTCCTCAACCGGGCCCTTGTAACCAGCAAACATATCTTTCTTGTCGTCAGAACGAGCTGATCGCCGACCTATTCACAAAGGAATCAACGTAAGAACCGGTCATCAACTCCCGCGATCAGCAATCGTACCTCTTCTGGCGTCCTCCGATGGATGGTACGAGTAATGTGGTGGGTTTGAAGGCGGAGGGGGCTGGTTCGATGGTCGTCGAGAAGGCGGATGCACCGGCATTCGCTCGAACTCGCGCTCAAAGTCCTCTCCAAAGAGACTTCCGTTGCCGCCACCAAACAATCCACCGCCAAAGAAGCCTACGCGACAAGTTATGAGCACAACGTACACTGTCTCCGGTTGAAAAGCAGCTTACTCTCAAACGGACGCAGCATTTCCTGCCGGAAAAAGTCAAACGGACTCAGTTGCGCTTCGAAATCGTCTTCTCTACTCGACAAAACGCCATTAGCACGCTGTGAGCCACGTCATTTCGTACGCACAGCGCCACTCACCGCTGTCGGAACGGATCAAAGAAGCTCCCAAGGTCGCTACAGCCCACCAAACGACATGAGCCAACGCTACTCACTGTCACCAATGACCAAGCCACGTACCCTTTGCGCGAGTCCATGCGCTCGTGGTTGAAGAAGTCGTCCTTGGTCATATCCTCGCCCGCATGTTCGTCCTCCGTCACCTCCTTGCGATTCGAGATCAATTCCTGCACGGTATCCGCCCGTTAGTACCAGTACAAACCCTCATTACGTCATATTGACCCACCCTGTTCTTGCCTGGACACTGACGGAAGATCTTCTTGACGATCTCGCACTTGCTGTCGCCATTGACCGAGCGACACGACTGCGACAGCGCCGTCGAGTAAAAGCAGCCTACAGATGCCAATATGAGTCCTCTGATACCGATCGATACCGCAATCGACGCAGCAGACGCACCCGGATTCTCCTCTCGGTCCTTCTGAATGAGCTCGCGCTCCTCATCACCTAGCGACGCCATGTTCCCCGCCGATCGGATGCGCGATTGCCGCGTTGCTTGCGGATGCCAATGGAAGAGGACCATCACTCTGTAACCGAAAGTTCGAGACAAATTACCGGTTTTGATACCGGTTTCACCCACTAAGTTGATATTTGAGGTTTCTATCAACTAAATTTAATCAAGATAAGACGAAGCGATCGACATGGCTACACATCCATACGACTTACCGCACACCAGCCTTCTCGACACTCGCGTGTTGCTCGATTTCCTGTCACCATCGCCTTGCCTGGTGCCATGTCAATGCCTTGTCGTGTGGGTATCTGCTAATTATACAACGGTTTTCCATTGACAAGGCGCCTGGAGAGGACGTCATGAACGAGACAGAGGACGACTTGGTGGTGCTCGAGGTCGTCTGCAGCTCCAGCGAAGAGAGCCATGCGCTCAGTACGCAGCTCAACACTTTCCCTTATGGTGTGCACCACTTCCAGCGGCTTTTGATGGCGCCGACGCTGCTGGACGATCAAGTTACTGGCTGGGAATCGGAAAAGTTCTGCGAGTACCCCCAAGAACTCGTCTTCCGCGTGGATCCAGCGCGGTCCAGTAGGCGTATTACCAAGGTAAGCGATCCGTAGACCCGCAAGTGGCGTTTCTTGACCGAGTGGCTTGATACATAGCTTTGTCTTCTCGCGCACCACGTCAAAGTCCCAAGTCGCATCGAGCTCTTCACTTCCACTGACGATGTTCGACTCTCTCCGTCGAAAAGAGCACCGTGGCGTACAATGCGATGGCATCGACTGGGTTTCCTATCATTTCGCCACCCCAGGGACACAGCGGGAGCTGCTCGAGAGCTCAAGACAGTGCCCTTCCCGTCGGAAGAGGATGAAACCGCGAAGCCAGTGCGATATTTGCGTCTACTAGTGCATTCCTGCCACGTCCACACTGACAACTTGTACAACCAGGTGGGTCTTGTCGCGATTCTTGCGTTTGCGTCACGAGAAAAGGCAGAATTCGACTTGGAACCGTCGTTGACAAGAGAGTTTGACCGACTAATCACGCATCTCGACGCAGGAAAGCTCGCGTCAGCGTCGTTCGCCACCCTCCCCACTCGCTCGCCTCTCACGATGCTCGACGACCACTCACCACTGCACAAACTCTACCGCTCAGCGCCAGCACTTCCGACTGTGTCGTCACTTACTGCTCTGCCATCGGTTTGGTTACCAGATCGTGAGGAGTACGTGACACCGGAGCAAATCTGCACGCGTATCGAGCTCATAAGGGAGCTTGCGGAGCGTCAACAGGTCAACAAAGACCAGCTCAACGCCCTCCGAGTGGATGCACTCGAGGCTCAGAGTCTCTGCGAAGAGGCTACGCGACTTCAAGCTGCCGAACAAGCCGCACTGGAAGTCGACACACGTGTTCGCCTTCGCGCCGAGCTTCAACGCGTAGCTGGAGCCTTCAGAGAACTGGATGCCCGCGTCACACGGCACCAGCAGGCCACGAAGACTGTCACGAGTCCCAAGCGCACCAAGCAAACTCCATCGTTTCCAGATACAGAGCGCCGATTAGCTACGTCCGAGCCGTGGCGCTCACGAGAAGAGTACGTTTGGCAAGTCGTTGGCGTCCTCAAGACAATTCCTGTGCGTACCGACCACGACGAAGACGAAGAAGATGAGCAGGTCGCTCGGCTGATGGACGAAGTACTGACGATCCTCTCGCTCGCTCTCCGCGACCCTCACACACAAGTGTTTCTCGCAGCCTGCGCATTACTACCGCTTGTTCTCACTCGTCACTCGCGTTTCCATCATGCTTCTGCCTGGAAAAGCGATGTACGACAGCTTCTTGCTCTTCTTCTCCCGCGTTTAAGCGATGTCACGCCCGTTGTGCGCAACAACGCAGCCTTTGCTATCGTCAAGATCGCTGAGCTTACACGAGGCCGTGGCGCGTTCGTTCTGCAAACCCTCTTGACATCGTGTGAGACCGAGGGTGAAGATGTCGCTGCTCAGCATCTCTACGGCGTCCTGAAGCTCGTGACGGCGCTACTTCAGGCGTTCCACTGCTGTGCGACGATTGACATCGCTCCGACACGCGTTGTGCAGTTGGTGTGGCGCTTTGACGCCCTCGAGCACGCGAATGCGCAAGTGCGAGCTACTGCACAGCAGTTACTGCTCGTTCTTCATGCTCAAGTTGGAGCTGACGTGATTCTGAGCGAGTTTCGACGCAAAAAGCTGACAGAGGAGCGTCTCCAGGCCCTCGCTGAGTTCTTTGCCACCATCGAACAGCGTCAAGTCGCCTCTGTATCGATATAAACTGCTCTCACTGGACCACACAGCCATTCTCCTGAGATGCAGAGGTGGCGTTTGGCTTGGACTCGCTGGGTCGTGGCTTGGCTGGCGCTGTCTTGGGGTGGCTCGGTGCCTCAGGCGATGGCTTCGTCTCTACTGGCTCTGCCGTAGCGAGTCTTCGTTCAGGAACAACAGGAGACGGTGTCACCTGTGGTGCTCGTAGTTTTGGATCCGGATACACGCGCGTCCTGGACACCAGTGGTGACTGAGGACGAGGTTTCGGCTCAGGAGACGGGGTTCTTGGACCATTTCGTGGGAGAATTGTGCCCTGAAATGCTGCAAACGGTGTCGTCTTGGTCAGTTTTTGGTGTTTGGGATGGTTCAACAGGCTCTCGTCGAAAGCAAATGGCTTGTCCACAGGTGGAAGCTTCAGTTCGAGCCTTTCAAACGGCTCGCTTCGAGTCTCGACATCTCCCTTGAATACAATATTGCCCTTATGGAAGACTTGTGTTGCATCATGGCCCACGAGGCTTTCTGGTGTGAACGTGTGGTGATACAACGCAGTTGGACGCGGGTGAAGATCGAGGTACTGCTGCTGGCGACGCACAAGTGCCTCCCGTTGTGGCGACGTCAAGGGAAACGCGACGAAGAGTGGCGTATGGCGCGGTGACGATGGCTCTGGGTGCGTTTGAAGATGCTTCTTCATGGTTTGAAGCTGGGCGTTGAGGTCAAGAGGTGCGTTGGACGTGTCGATCAGTGCAAGACACTCGGCTATGAGCCTAGGGATCGTCGTGGACTGTGAAAGCTGGTTGGACAGACTTTGACGAGTCTCTTGACAGTACAAACGCAAACTTGGGATGAGTTCTGGCGGCAGTTGAGCGCGTTCGCGCTGTAGCAGCCAACGAAAGAGGCGGAAACGGTTGATAATAGCGAGCAAAGAGGGCGATGGGTGGTCTTTCAGTGGAACGAGTACCTTGAAAAGCATTTTTTGGGTTGCGTTTTGCTCGAGTAGCAGGCGGAAGGTCCGTAGAAACTCGCGATCGATCGTCGTAGCAGTGCCTCGTCGTATCCAGCAGTGACGTGTGTCCAGCAGTTTGTCCAAAAGGGAGCGCAGTCCTGTTAGAATGCGACCTGAGCCTAAATGAGTGATGCAATCGAGAGTTGAGGCTGCCGTATCTGCGTGGAATAGAGTTCGAGTGAGCTGAAGGGCGTCGTGAAAGACCGAGAGCGGAGTTGTCTCGGAGAGCACGAGCAAAAGGAGCGCCAGTAACCCTTCGTACACCAATTCACGAGGCATTCCTGCGTCAAGAAGCAATGGCGATAAGCGCTCGGCTGTGTTGACTGCGTGGCTTTGAAGCTCTTCGTCGTTGATTTCCAAGGCGCATTGAGCGAAGAACGCCCCAAATGTGTACACCACAACGGCTTCGAGGGAGTCCACTCGCATCGAAGAGAGTTGGAGTGGGCGTGGCGAGCGAAACGAACGGAGGAGACGATCTTGAGAGGCTCGGGCTTGAAGGAACTCGCGCATGGCCTGATCAAAGATCGAGTCCAGGATATTATGGGGTTGCTGCAAGTCCGCGACGTGGGATCGAGGCGGTGTCGAAGGCGAAGCTATCGGTGATTGAGGTAAGTCAGGCGCTGGTTTTGGCTTGGAAACACTCGAAGCAGCGCAAACCTCGCGGATCGTAGCGTCAGAGAGCCCTGCAGTCGTCAAAAGGCGGCTCAAAAGTGCGAGATCCGGGTCTTTTTCGTTTTCTTCAGGTGTAAATGGGACTGGTGCAGGTAACAGCGACGAAGACGCGAACAACGATCGAGGAAGCAGAATGCCGTGAAGAATCAAGTCCTTGATCGCGACCTGGACGGGGAAACACGTGAGTCTTGAACCATTCTGGTAACAGTAAGCGCTCTGAAACGAACCGTGGCACTCGGATTCAATGGCGTGATGTGTGGTTTGAAGAGAATGAACTTGAAGAACACGCAGGAGCGAGGCGGTTCGAGTACTATTGAAGCATTGGTGGCTGAGGACTTGGTCAGGATCGACTCCGGCGGCCAGTGAAATGGAGAACTAGCGTCAAGGACTCGGTCAGCACTGCTGCTATGGCACTTGAGCACGCGACAACGTACCCGATGGCTCTGAAAGCGGCGCTGCAGTACGCGGAGACAACGTCGTAAGTAGAATTTGAACCCGTGGCGGCATACGCAAGCACTGGCGTCAACAAGCAGGTTAGAACTGCTTTCAAATGACCAGGACAGCTTGTTCGTACTCCGTGAGGGCCGTTTGGCTCGAGCAAAGACGATCTCGAGGCGGTCGATGGCATATCGGTCGCTCGCCAGCACATAAAGACCAACTTCCTGTGGGAACTCCTGCTCAGCAGACGATCGCCAAAGCGCAGAGAACGCCTGGGATTCCTGTTCATGGTCATGCACGAAGCCAGGTAGGTGAGGAAGGATCGACGATGCCGTCGAAGGCAACGCGAGGATCTGGAACGGCACGTGGCATTGCATCAAGCTGAACAGTGCTGGCTATTGATAGCGAACCATCCCATTGACTTTCCATTTGGGTTAGCTGCATGTGTGCTCTACCGGAGTTGCGAGGCCTCCGTGAGGCAGTTCATGTAAATATACGAATCCACACCGTGGCCTTCCATTGGCATGAGCGCGAGCGCACCACCAAAGTACGCGGCGTAGAGCGACGCAATGCGGAGTCCGAAAGACGTCTGGAAGTTCATGTCGCTTGCTCTTCGCTCGAGCGCCGCAGCCACTGGGTCGTACGCACTTGCAGACAAGGACGAGGACGAGAATGAGGAGGAAGGCGGCACATACGAAAGCAACGCGTTGGCCTGCGCACGTGTCATGCCGCCACCCTGATCCGAGACCTTGATGCACACGCCGTGAGCACCACCAGCCACGAGGATTTGCACTGGCGGCGTCGTCAGCGTCTTGGCGTTGAGACTGTTGAGCACAGCAGCCTTGATGACTTCCGAGAGGATCGTCTCGATGTGCTGCGGGATGTAGCGATAGGTAGCCTCCGCGTTGCCCACGAGATCGAACTCGGGCAGCGCGCGCTCGTCACCAAGACGCTCTTGCCACAGAGGAGTGACCTTGTCAATCACGCTCTGGGCGATCGTCATGGGCGAGCAATGGTCAGCAATGATCCCCGAGTAGCCATGGTGTGGGTTCTGAGCAGCGAGATGCTGGTCCACGAGCATACGGATCCCAATACGCGAGTTGTAGAAGTTGTCGAGCAGTGAACTGAGTCCATCCGGCTCGGTTTTGAGGTCCTCCAAGGCGTCAGCGAGGTTGCCATGCATCGTGGCGTGTTCCGCTCGAATACGACGATGCATTTCCATAAACTCCTGCTCCGTTTCGAGGTTCGTAGGCAATGGGAAGCTGTTGACAGTCGCAACTCAGTGAGGAATACGGTAAAAGAGGCGGAAACGACGGTATTTTCCTACCTGATCATCTGATCAAAGCTCTCGATGAGTCCTTCGCGCAGCGTGAGGATCGACGGCGCGTCCGGCAGACCATCCGGCAGGTTCTCCAAGTCGACAATACGTCGTGCCAAGCGAATAGGCACTTCGCGGTGCAGCAGCTGCGCCGACTTGACGATCACCGCCTCATTCTCTTCCTTCCACTGTGCGCACCACACTCACTGAGTATCCTACCACGCCATCCAAGCCACCACTTTGCAAGCTCACCTTTTGCAGCGCCGAGGGAATGGCCTGTAGCTTCTCCACGACCGCGGGCGTGGCGCGCGGGCCACGCTGCAGCAACGCCTGCAGCGTGATCGGCGGCAGCGGAATGTGGTGCTGTCGGTAGACCTCGGCCAGCACGCGCGGTGGGAACTTGACCATGGCTTGAGCAGAGGATGCGACGCAGCGAGTCAGCAATTGGCAGAGAGGTAGCGGAGGTAATGGAGCTACTGGCTGTGCAGTATCGGGTGTGAGCGAGGCCGCGTGAGTGCGAAACTGCGAGTCGCGTGGTGACCCCAATGGCGCATGCACGTGTGTGCCATTTCACCACCGGATCCCCTCGTTGAATGCGCAAACATATTTAGCCAATCAACAATATGCTGAGGTACGATTTCAACCAATCAAAGGATTCGAGGACGGCTCCACAAGATCGTTCTTGTTAATCGGCTCATGAGCCGGCTCAAATCGGCTCGAGTCGTACTTTAGAGCGTACATGGCTACATCCTGGCTCGTGAGCCATGTACATCGTCACTCAGTTGTCTTGCCTTTCCTCTATCAGAGACGACGGTGCCACGGTCTCTGGTATGATTGGCTTCGGTCGGCCGAATCGAATGGCTCGCAAAGGTCAAGATGAGTCCATGGGTAGAAAAGTGTGACGTGGGTACAGGTGCAATGGTGGCGGTGAGGTAATCTCCTGCAAGAATACAAGTGACGAACGAGTCGTTCGAAAGATTCGCTAAACACGTTGATGGAATAATCGGTTTCGATGGGTCAATCGCCTGGATCCCAGCGAGAGATTTTTTTTTTGTTGGACCCTCGACTCGAAATCGTGCTGCTGCCTTTGGCTCATTCTGAGATTCGCCATGTCAAGCTCCCAGTCCTCGGAATTCAAGCCACCAGACATGAGTGCGACGATCGCCACTGCCTTTGAGAACGACGCTGGTCAGCCAAGGCACGGCCAAGACACCCCACGACCTCGTGAGCGAGTATCCACCGTCGAAGACGCCTGTGGCACCCGTGACATTGGAGCAATGCGAGTTCTTCGGTGACTTCATGGCCGATCCGGAGCAAGTAACCGCCATGATCAAGCGTGCGCGAGAAGAAGCCGAGCTCAAGTATGGTAAAAAGTATGTTCGGGACATCATGTGGTCGAACAAACACCATGAGCTCAAGAAGCACCGCCAGTACGACTTCCGTCTCCAGCCACACGAACTCGAACGACTAGCGAAGCAAGGCTTCGCTGTCTCGACTCGACTTCAGACCAAGAGCTTCGCGGATCTTTACTATCACCTCTACACGGACGACTTGCCTGTGTATGTCACGGCTGATTCGATACTACATGCGTGGCACCGCAGCTTCGACGCGTTCTTGATGGGCTTGGAGGAAGAAGAGCTGATGCCGCATCTACGAGAAACGCTTGATAACACCATCAAGGCGTGTCAGACCCTTTTCGTTGATCCTGCTGTTGGTCTCTTCCAAGAAACGGGAAGCGTGTTGGCGAACGTCGAGCTCTTTCTACGCGTGGCGAGAGCGTTGCTTGACCAGCCGTCGGAGGAAAGTGCTCATAGTCCTCCCTTTGCTTCCATCGTGAGCAATATCATGAGTGAGCGAACGACGACAATCGAGTTGTTTGGATCACGTCGGAATGTCGACTTCTCGCTCTTTAAACCACGTGGCCACTACACCAAGTCCGAAAAACTCCAACAGTACTTCCGTGCCATGTCGTGGCTCGGCACCGTCGACTTCCGCGTCGGCAACGGAGAGGATCCGGCAGTTGACCGCTTCCAGTTGCAGTGCGCGGTTGTCTTGGTGCACTGTCTTCGTGCGGCGAATGAAATGTCAAGGGTGCAACGCATGGCCGACATCATCGGGATGATTGCGGGTGACGGTGCAGGTGCCGACTCGATGACCCCCACTCAGTTGGAGTCGCTGTTGAGTGCGACGCAAGACAAGGATCTGCTCAGCACTTATCTCGGCTCCAGCTCCGAGCAAGCGCTCATGTCCTTGCAGACAGCTATCAAAGCGAGTGGTTTCGCCGCACAAGCGATCAGCGGTCATCCGCACGCCGAGTCGGATCCCTCACCAAACTCGCCTACGACCACACTCCCACTCTCCTTCACCTTCATGGGTCAGCAGTTCGTAAGGAGCGCCTTTGTCTTTTCCATACTCACCTACGACCAAGTACGTCACGAACAAATCAAGGTGATCCGTCGCTTGCCAAGTGCGGTGGACGTGGCGTTCGCGATGCTTGGTAATGATGGCGCGAGCAAAGAGATCGCACGACGCATGGCGTTGACATCAATGGACAAGGAGTTTGTCAAGTTCCGTGATGGCGTGCCATACGCGTCGAACCTTCTGGCACTGCGAACAGTGTTAGACAAGGAACTGTCAAGTGTGGATGCGAAGAATGCCAGTCTGGGTACCTTGTGGATATTGGCGTTGCGTGAGTTGTCGAAGCCGAGTGCGAGTTCGGCGTCTGTGTTCCAATCGAAGGAGTGGCAACTCCGTCAGGTGAATACGCAACTTGCGTCGTTTACTCAGCTCCGTCATGACACCATCCTGTATGCCAAACAGTCGGCAACATTCGGTACGTTGTGTGAGTACCCGGCTGGATACGTTGATCCGTACCCGTCGTTCTGGGGAATGATGCAAAATCTCGCAGAGCGGTGCGCACAGATCTGCGAATCTCTCACTGTGTTGGGTGAGATCACCGATACCAATGCCGAAAAATCGTGGTATCACATAACCGCACGCTCTAAAGCCAGTCGTCTGTTCCCGCACTTTGCTGAGACCATGGGGACTCTGAAAGAAATCGCCGAGGCTCAGGCCGCATATCGCAGTCTGACTGAAGACCAAGAGGACTTCCTCAAGACCGTCATGGAAGAGCGCTTTGGAAGCGGTGGCTCTCGCTTCTTGGGGTGGTACCCTTCGCTCTTCTATCGGTCGCCTGAGGACTCTGCGAAACAAGACCATCTTGTTGCTGATGTGCACACGGACACACCATCCGTTGAGCATGGAGACGCTGGTGGGGTGCTGCATCTCGGCGTGGGTAACGTGCACTGTGGTTTCTTTGTTGTCGATAGCATCATGTATGCTGGTCCCGTCTTCAGCCACTACGAGTTCGTGACTCCCATTGATGAACGCTTGACAGATGACGAGTTCAGTGAACGCGTTGGTGATATGCCTCATCCAGAATGGGCGGCAGAAGCATTTTTGTGCTAGATCATCAAATCTGGAGACGAAGTAGCACCTGACGATAGGATGGACAGTAAAATCCAAAGAGAATGGCGTGGTATTTGACTCTTGGACCTCAGTTAAGTAGCAATCTGAATAGACTCGTACACCGTTGGGGTGCATTTCAGGAGATCTTGAAGTTGTGGGTTCGCATTGTGCTCTATTAGCAGCTGGGAGCAAGAATCACTGCCGTGTAGCATAGCGCAATGCAACGCGCTCCATCCGCTTCGATCCAAAGTGTCGACACTTGCCCCAGCAGCAAGTAACGCAGTTACGCATGAGTCCATCCCCCGCGTGGCCGCCCAATGCAACGCCGTGCGACCCTCTTTGCTGGCAATGTGTACATCAGCACCAAGCGACAAGAGCTTTTCGATGACCTCAACGTGGCCGTTCGCTGCCGCGCAGACAAGCGGTGTCCACCCACTAACATCCTGAAGGTTGACATCCACTTTCTCCGGCGTCGCTGGGTTCCCGCTGGAGATCTTTACGGTGACCAGACTGTCTGCAATAGCGTCAAGCGCACTGACATGACCATATTCAGCGGCGTAATGCATGGCTGTCCACCCAGAGCCGTCCTTTGCATGAGGATCGCAACCGCGAGCGATCAGTTCTTGGATCTTTCCGACTTCGTTGCGGCCACAAGCTAGACGAAGTTCTTGACCGAACTTGTACGCCGGAGCGTAAACGGTCGAGAAGAGATTCAGGAAAGCGTCGTGAGAGACTGCGGCAACGGATTGCACGCCGTCACCTTCTTCTGTAGCTTGCACAGGGAGATTCGCCACGACAACCGACCCAAACAACTCAGTCGGTAGTACAATACCCGTACGTTTGAAGAGATCCGGTAGTTTGTCCACAGTCACAAATGAAGCGTCTTCTGTCGTGACTTCCTGGAAGGCTAGCTTGGCGATCTCAAAGTCGCTCTCTCGTAACTCACTGATCCTCGCAACGTCAATTCGTGTGGGTCCGTCGATCACACTTCCACTCGCGACAAGCGTCGTCACTCGAGCCGCAGAGCTTGCTGGTGTCTCTGCCGCGGGGTTCTTGACAGTGTCAACCACCAGGATCACACTCGTACCAGCTTTGAGACTGATCGAGTCAACGCTGACCTCGAGCGTATTCTGCTCTCGACTCCAAGTTGCCGTCAATGGCTGATTCGGATACTCACTTGTCCTAACGAAGACCTTGGGCGAGTCATCCATATCCCAGCCATCAGCAGGCAGCTCAATGCGAATCCGGCCGTTCGCTGGGATCCGTCCATGGACACGGAAGCTTACGGTGACTTCAGAGCGCGCACTAGGCCAGTAGCTAAATGGCTGCCACTTGCGCACGCCACCGAGCTCACCAGGTCGGATCTTGGGGATCGTGAACGTGGTCGGTCCGTCGATGATCTGACCCCCACGTGTCGATGGAGGCACCGTATTCCGTACTACTAGCTTCTCATACGACGTCACAACAGCTTCAGCTGTCGACGTAGCGCTTTCGGGGGTCGACACCGCTGCAATGAGGATCAGTACTGGCGTATCCGCCGGGATCTCTTCGTCCAACAGCGTAAACTCAAGCGTCCTGGTCAAGCCATTCCACACAGTCTTGAGCACTGACGTTGGCATTCCCTGTGGCAGTCGCAAAACCGCATGGACGGTCGACGCAAAGCCCCATCCATGATCAGGCAGCACACACGTCACGCGGCTTTCCTTGGTCAACACGCCGCTTGTCGTAAAGCTCAGAGCCACTTGCCCTACGACGCCCGGATGCGGCGCCTCGGGCTCAAAGCGCTTGTGTCCGCGGAAATGGCCCGCTTCGATCTTCTTATGGCGCTGTGCCAGCTGCAGATGCGCGCCACGCGTGTCGCCACTCACATATTCGTCCATCGTCTCGTCCAGGAGCTCTTCACGAAGAGCTCTTCGAACCCATCACCATATAAATACCCACCAGAGGGAGAGAGAAAGAGAGAGATCTAGCCGTTACGCTTGTCGCTTCGTTCCATCTCTTCCATGGACTCACAGGGTAAACAGATAGTAAACAAGCACATGTGCACCCACTGACGCGCGTGCGCATGAGACAAACGCCGTCATTACACCCATCGTCCCTTCGTCAACCAAGCGTAAACATGTGCTGACATGCCGACCGTCCCGGTTGCTCAATCAGGACAAGTCACACCCTCGTACCGTACATATGCACACCAATCCAACAGGTTTAAAACCGGTCAGTTATCTGAAAATAGACAATCGATTTACACAGGGTACGGAAACATTCGAGTGCTAGGTTCTTTTCCAACGTTGCTACATGAGGGTGCACTAGCGTGAACATCCAGTTTCACTGCGCGATTACGTTCTGACCGGGGCAGAGCCACCCGAGCGGACACGGACGCCAGCGTATTCTCGCTTGTTCCTCCTTCGAGCCACGAGTCCCACGGCGTGCGCAGTGTACCCGAGAGAGCTTTCCCCTCCCTCTGTGAAGAACCCGCGTCTATCCGTCGTCTCCGAGCGCTTCTCCTTCGTCCCAAACGCCCGTTCAAGAACGTAGCTCCTCGCGTCCGCCAGCAAACATGATGGAGACCATCAAGCGCCGATTGCAACTCCGCCCCAACTATATGGAGTATGCCAAGATCGAACTCCAGTTGGTGTTGAAGGAATGGAAGGTGTTGTTGCCATGCCTCATCATGCAGTGTAAGTGGTGCTTCTTGAAGCATTGGAATTCGTTGGAAGGGACTGACGTCGTACGGGTCTCTGGTTCACAGATGTCCACGGCATTTTCCACAATGTCGCGTACTGGATGCAGGCGAACAAGCTCTCGGTGGAGCAGCGCTTCGCTCTCCACGATTTGGGTTTCTCCTTGATGCCCGAGCTCAGGTATGCATGCTTTAGCGTAACTGTTTCACTTTTTAAGTGCTCATGTTCATCGTTTCTCTTGACAAATCTCAGTGAAACGAGCTCCCACGCGTCTGAGTACCTCGTTTTCGGTGCCGTGTTTGCGCCTGCTATTCTGCTCGTGCTCTCGGTTGCTGTCCTCAAGCCAAACCCAAAGCGCCCGCGCTTCGTCGCGATTATCCTCAAGCGTGTGTTGCTTCAGATCAGTATCGCCCTCGTGTTCCGTATCTGTTCGTTCATGCTCACGACGCTGCCAGCGCCTGCCCGTCAATGCCGTCTCAACTTCGACGACGCTTGTTTGGCCAAGTACCCGGACGAGCCAACGCGCTGTGTCATCCCAAACCCAGAATTCAAGCCGCCATCGGGAGCGGACTTCTTCCTCAACATGGACGCTTTGAAGGGTAAGTCCTTTGTGGAAACCATGCTCTCGTGACACTGTTCTAATCGTCCTATTCCTTTTCAGGCTGTGGTGACCTCATGTTCAGCTCGCACACGATCTACACACTGTCGTTCATCTTGACCATCAGCAAGTACTGGCCATACAAGCCTCTCATCGCCCTCATGGTCAGCGTTCAGATTGCTATCGCGTTCCTCATCGTCGCCTCGCGCAAGCACTACAGTCTCGATGTGTTCACAGCGCTCTATGTCGTGCCAGCCATCTGGTTCCTCCAGGAAGCTTACATGAAGGACATCAACCACAAGGACACGAGTGTGTCGAACAAGACTGTCTACGAGTTCTACCAAATCGATGTATCGACCGTCACGGGAACGAACGATGGTAACGTGCAGTTGGAGACTACCCGAGTAAGCCTTGTCGAACAGGGCCAGACGAACGACCAGGAAGGTAATGTGGAGTCCTCAGCATCGTACCAACGCAAGACATCCTTGTGATGTTCGTGGTGTAGGTCGCCATGAGCAATCTGCTCTCCTGGAATACTCGCCACGCACGCGTACTAGATATGAATGCACATGATAAATAGAGACGAATGCATGTCTAGAACTGCATTGGTGTGTGAGCGTGCCTCGTTCTTTGTACTCGCTCGTGTTGCTGTATTCTCATAGACGAAACGGGATCCAGTGACAGTGGCGAACCCAAGACTGCGTTCACCGCTATGAACGTCGAACGTCGCTAGTATCAACCATCCAGAACTGTGGAAATAGCTTCAAATGATTTAGTAGAGACAATTTGCCTCTCAAAACTCGAGTAGTGTTACCAATGTAAATTCACTCCCATTACGACACTCATGAGTAAAACGCGCTGATCTGGGAGAGTACATCTGAGTCGGAGAAGTCGTCGATGTTGATAGTCGAACATTGACTCGGGAAGATCGGCCACTCTAGCCCTTGAGAAGACTGGTCGCTGATGTAGTCGCGTCCCTCGACGACTGAGATCGGTTGGCTCGCACTTTCATAGGCTTGAAAGTCTTCTTCAAAGAGTCCACCTACTGGCTTAACGCTCGCTGCTACCATGAGATGATGGCTGCTCTCCGAGCCCAAATTCACGCGCACTTCGAGGGGCTTGAGCGCACTGCTAAAGGTCAACGCTGGCCACTTGAGCACTTCTTCTGCTTCAACCACTGAATATTGCTCGACCATCTCGATGTTACAGCTCTGGGATGGCAGTGAAGCCGCATCATGCGTATCTATACTCCAGCAACGAGATGGCGCGTCGTGATCGTATCTTGCTCGAGCGTGAGTAGCATCGTCTTGGCTCGGATTGTTTACGAAGAACATCGTGGCGAGCGCAATCGCACTGTTCCGCTCGCGTTCATCTATCAAGATCACTCTGGTCATATCCATATCTTCATGGGCGACTCTCTATCCAGTAACGCACCTTCAATCGCGTGGCGACGTCGCTTGTTCACTGTGAAATGCGTCTCCGCATGCTCGTTGGCAGCGTTGCCACTTCGTTCCACCTGCTCTTCTGGCTCCCAGAGTCGCCCAGACGGACCAAACCCACCGTTAGCACAGGCACATCAACATGGCGATCGCCCTGCATAGCCAGCAGATCCTCATTCACCGCACATACCGAGAACTTGCGCGATCGAGCGTGCCACCTTCCGCGTCATATTCGCGCTTCTTCGTTTCCTTTGAGAGTGAATGCGGACTTCAACTTGCTGTGTCGAATTGAGACATCAATTCATTTCACCCGTTCATACAAATTTCTTGTATAGCTAAATCCATCCCCACAATTCAGAATTGAGTTGAGGCAAAAAGTCACGGTCGGGCCGACTTGGAAGCACAACAGAGATTATGGGACCACGAGCCATTCTCATCACGATACCCGCGTCCAACTACGTGGAGAAGGCGCGATGGGCCCTAAACATGACTAACACACCCTTTGAAGAAGAGAAACACGCACCCATCTTCCATCGCTTCGCCACTAAGCCCAAGGGAGGCCAATCTGTGCCACTTCTCTTCTTCCCAGACACGAAAGAGGCCTTGACCGACAGCAAAGACATTGTCGCATACTGTGCTATGACAAACACGACATTGTACGCTACACCAGGGGCGAAAGATTTCGAGCTCAAGTATGATACGGAGCTGGGGCCCCATACCCGTCGCATTGGTGAGTTTGCAGTTACATTTTTTTTTCCACTAATGTCAAGGTCGATTAACGCGCACGTGTCCATCCTGGATAGCGTATTTCTTCATGTTCCATGACTACGCACTGGCCAAGCAGCTTATCGTAGGTCCCATTGACAGAGCGTTTGAACGAGGAATGACCAAGCTCCTCCTGCCTTTGACGAAGAAATTCCTTTTCAAATTCATGAATGTCAATCGAGCTGAAACAACCGAGTCAGTGGCCAAGGTCGAAGCGATGGTCGCTGAAGCGGAGGATCGACTGGGTGACGCTCCGATCGGATCGCGTTTCCTTTGTGGAGATTCGTTCACTGCTGCCGATATTGCCTTTTGTGCACACATGTCGGTCCTTCTCGCTCCTCCAGAGCATATTTACTTGAGCGCATTGCCTCCAATTGGCGCTGATGACCCACTTCAAGCCCGTATCGAGAAGATTCAGCAATCGAAAGCCAGTGAATTTGTTTATTGGTGCTACAAACACAAAAGACCGGTGATGAGCAAGACGACAGACTGGACATCAAGGCTATGAGAGAACACACGAAAGTACATTCATGACCAGTAAATATGCATGAAATGAATGGCGTCGAGCATGTTGCTTTGACGTAAACGAACATAGTTTCGTCCAGTTAACACAAAAACGACTTGAGAGCCCATTGTGGAGGCTGCAGATCACCAATGCGTTCACTGAACTCATCGTCTGTCAAGCGCTGATCGATCGAAGTCACAAACTCGTAGTGACTGAAGACAGGACCTGCGTACATGACGCCATCCACGACAAAGAAGCCGCAGTGCACATTCCCTACACCGAGATGCAGCACTCCACCTTCGTCTCCGTGCTCAAGCGAAGGAGAATCCGTGTGGACATCAGCGACGAGATGGTCCTTCTTTCCTGAATCTTCACGCGATCGATAGAAAAGCGAAGGATACCATCCGAGATAACGAGAAGCACCGCTTCCAAATCGCTCTTCCATCACAGTCTTGAGGAAGTTGACTTGATCCTCAGTCAGATCGCGATGCTCGGCCTGGCACTCGGCAATCTCCTTAAGAGTTCCCATGGTTTTCGCAAAGTGGGGGAAGAGACGCCCAGCTAATGAGCGTGCTGTCAGCCCTTCCCATCTCTGTGACTCATCTGAATCAACGACCTTGCCCATAACATTAAGTTGGAGGCTGATATCCGCGCATCTTTCAGCAAGACTTTGCATCATGCCCCAGAACGACGGGTAAGGATCGACGTATCCAGCTGGATATTCGCACCGAGTGCTGCGAGTCACCGACTGCTCTGTGTACAGAATGGTGTCATGACGGAGCTGCGTGAACGACGCCAATTGAGTGTTCATCTGACGAAGCTGCCACTCCTTCGACTGAAACACCGACGCTGAACTCGCACTTGGCTTTGACAACTCACGCAACGCCAATACCCACAACGTGCCAAGACTGGCGTTCTTCACATCCACACTCGACAGTTCCTTGTCCAATACCGATCGCAATGCCAGGAGGTTCGACGTGTATGGCACGCCATCACGGAACTTGACAAAGTCCTTGTCCACTGATGTCAATGCCATGCGCCGTGCGATCTCTTCGCTCGCGCCATCATTACCAAGCATCGCGAACGCCACGTCCACCGCACTCGGCAAGCGACGAATCACCTTGGTTTGCTCGTGACGCACTTGGTCATACGTGAGCTTGGAGAAGACAAAAGCGCTCCAGACGAACTGCTGACCCATGAAGGTGAAGGATAGTGGGAGTGTGGTTGAAGGCGTGTGTGGCGAGGGATCCGACTCGACGTGTGGATGACCGCAGATCGCTTGTGCGGCGAAACCACTCGTTGCAATAGCCGTTTGCAAGCTCGTGAGTGCTTGCTCGGAGCCAGAGCCGAGATATGTGCTGAGCAGATCCTTGTCTTGCGTCGCACTCAACAGCGACTCCAACTGAGTGGGGGTCATCGAGTCGGCACCTGCACCGTCACCCGCAATCATCCCGATGATGTCGGCCATGCGTTGCACCCTTGGCATTTCATTCGCCGCACGAAGACAGTGCACCAAGACAACCGCGCACTGCAACTGGAAGCGGTCAACTGCCGGATCCTCTCCGTTGCCGACGCGGAAGTCGACGGTGCCGAGCCACGACATGGCACGGAAGTACTGTTGGAGTTTTTCGGACTTGGTGTAGTGGCCACGTGGTTTAAAGAGCGAGAAGTCGACATTCCGACGTGATCCAAACAACTCGATTGTCGTCGTTCGCTCACTCATGATATTGCTCACGATGGAAGCAAAGGGAGGACTATGAGCACTTTCCTCCGACGGCTGGTCAAGCAACGCTCTCGCCACGCGTAGAAAGAGCTCGACGTTCGCCAACACGCTTCCCGTCTCTTGGAAGAGACCAACAGCAGGATCAACGAAAAGGGTCTGACACGCCTTGATGGTGTTATCAAGCGTTTCTCGTAGATGCGGCATCAGCTCTTCTTCCTCCAAGCCCATCAAGAACGCGTCGAAGCTGCGGTGCCACGCATGTAGTATCGAATCAGCCGTGACGTACACAGGCAAGTCGTCCGTGTAGAGGTGATAGTAAAGATCCGCGAAGCTCTTGGTCTGAAGTCGAGTCGAGACAGCGAAGCCTTGCTTCGCTAGTCGTTCGAGTTCGTGTGGCTGGAGACGGAAGTCGTACTGGCGGTGCTTCTTGAGCTCATGGTGTTTGTTCGACCACATGATGTCCCGAACATACTTTTTACCATACTTGAGCTCGGCTTCTTCTCGCGCACGCTTGATCATGGCGGTTACTTGCTCTGGATCGGCCATGAAGTCACCGAAGAACTCGCATTGCTCCAATGTCACGGGTGCCACAGGCGTCTTGGACGGTGGATACTCGCTCACGAGGTCGTGGGGTGTCTTGGCCGTGCCTTGGCTGGCCAGCGTCGTCTCAAAGGAAGTGGCGATCGTCGCACTCATGTCTGATGTCTCAAATTCCGAGGTGTGAGCTTCACGGGGCAAATTTCAGAATGAGCCACCGAGTCGACCAAGATTTTAGAAGAATCAACCCAAGATTCACTAAAGGAACAACACTCACGTAGACAGATGTGATGTCAACCCATTCAACCAATCTTTCCAACAACTCATTTGTCACTTGCATTCTACAAGAAGGTTGTGGCACAACTGAATACACCAAAGGAACAACACTCACGTAGACAGATGTGATGTCAACCCATTCAACCAATCTTTCCAACAACTCATTTGTCACTTGCATTCTACAAGAAGGTTGTGGCACAACTGAATACACCAAAGGAACAACACTCACGTAGACAGATGTGATGTCAACCCATTCAACCAATCTTTCCAACAACTCATTTGTCACTTGCATTCTACAAGAAGGTTGTGGCACAACTGAATACGCGTCTATTGCGCTTGAACCCACGGCAAACTTATCAACCCAGACTCTCATCTGGAAAAAGATACTAGCTACTCAACCTTCGTTTCTGCGTGCCGACAACATTCGTCCCCATTCTCTCTGCGTATCGACTCGGAGAAGGCGTTGAAATGAACCCGGCATTCCACAGAACACTTCATCCGTCGATGGCTGCATCAATGACGATCTTCCAGCAATCAAAAACGATTTTATTGGCTGAGTATACTATAAAGATGCCTTTGGATTGGTTGAAAACATGTTGAGGCATGATTGGCGGTCCGGCCACCTTGGACTGAGCTGGTCCCTCGCCATTGGTCTCACTTGTAGTTTGTTGCGAATCGTGTGCTGTGTGTTGCTCTGTGTATGGATGACACGTATAGTGTGTCGCGCGTGGGTCTCTTTGGATACAAGGCGTGGAGTGCCGAGCGAGGGGCGCTGCAAAGCGCTGCTTGTGAGGTCGTGACACGTTCGTGTGCTCGCCCATGACGCAAGAACGAATCGACTCTTGTGTGTAGAGAACGACAACCTGCTCGTTTGACGACATCTCAAGAACTGGGTCGGACATGATACAATCAGATACGCTTTTGTGCGGCGAATCGCGCTTTTTTGCAGCATAGTATGCGTGTATGGTGGCTTCCGTCGGCCAGTTTTAGTTGGCCGAACAGGTCAGTCTCTATTAGTTGGTGAGGTTGACAAAGGTCTCGGACTGCGCACTAGCGATCTGCGCATCCGCCTCGCGGAACTGCCGTATAACCTTCGTGTTGTACGATAAGCAGTCTTCGAATTGACACTAGAAACCCACCATTATTAGTCGACTCATCACGACTTCCTCATAGTTCCATCCACTCACCTTGTGATAGACAAAGTGGAAGGCGGTGACCGACTTGCGTTCGCAGTCGCTGCAATAAATAAGTGAGCGGCAGTCTTGATACTCGATGGGCATCTGCTCGCGCTCCAGGAGCTCGTCAATGCTCGCAAAGTACAGTTCCATGTCGCCGAGAGACTTGGAACACAACGGACAGATGTAGTTCGTCTGGAAACACATCGTGAGAACGTAGTCATCGAGGAAATGACATGGAATGACGCACCAGTGTGTACTCTTCATAGCACGAGACGTGCATGCAGTGACCACACGGCAGGAACATGACGGGCGTTGTCGACGTGAACATGAACGTATGGCAGATCGGACAATCCGACTCCAGTGAACGCTCGACGCACTTGTGCTTCTTTAGACTGATGCTCATGCACGCGTTACAGCGATCGCAGTGGAAATAGTCCACGTCGAGACCCTGCTCACCACTCGTCGCGTCAGCGGACAGACCAATCTCGCCGGTCAGGAGGGAATTTACCTTGCCAATACGACAGATCTTGCATTTCTCGCAGTGGTAAATGTCCTTGTTGGGGTCGTCGTCATAGAACTTGCACACGTCGCAATAATACCGCGCAAAGTCTTCCTTGCAATTGGTGCACGTCTTGGAAACAGGCTACAGCAGGAAGCACACGGAGTGAGCACCGACTCTACTTGGTCCTATTGTACGTGTCAGTCGCACCTGTGTCGTGTTACATCGCATACACGAGATGGTTTCGGTCGCGTAGCGATCAAAGTTGTGGCTTTCGCCCTCGTCATGGCAGAATCGACACGTATACCACTTGCCACAACATGTGCCTTGCAGCTTGCATCCGCGTCTGTTCATTCATTCGGACTCATTAACACACCGATACTCCCACGACGCGCTCTTGAGCTGACTTACTGATAATGTGAGCAACCGAGAATGTTTTCAGCTTCATTCTGTGATGAGAAAAGGCATTAGGATCGATAAAACAACGCTCTTGTCCACCAGAAAAGACGTACATGATACGTGACCCGACGGCGTTCGACCTCCGAATCGCTCTGTGTGCGCGTAAGGGCCACCTTCTCCTGGTTCTCTGTCCACTGCTTCATCATGAGCTTCTGCACGGACTCGGCCTTCTCCTTTGGTGTCAACGACTTGCTCGCCTGGATCTCACGAATCTGAGCCTTCAACACAGCTTGCTGATCCTGTATCATCCACAATCCACGTCAACTCGAGGCGTATTTACGATCCACAGCAGTTGCAATGTACCTCATCACTGTGAATTGGCTTGGGCAGCGACGTCGGCGGTGCGGCGCGGTGCTCATGGTGCTGGTTCGTCTCGTGCGGACAAATCTCCGAGTGCGTCTCCTCTGGCCGGCGACTCATGATGCTCACGAGCTGATGGATCGCACGCTGGACCCAGTGAGTAGTGGTTGCGTTCGGAAATCCGAAATGTGCGACACAGGCGACGCCGTGGCACAACCAAAGGGTCCCGATCAGGACGTGCTCCGGAAAAGCCACAACGGGGTCGAATGAGCGCTCCTGGGATCCCCACGACGCGTACAAGACCGCAATCCGCTCAGAATCGACCGTACACGCTGTGCATGCAGTTGCAATGGCTCGTTCTCTATAGACGCTCGACACAGAGCATGGCAAGAGAGCAAGGTGGCAATGCTAGTCTGAGCGTCTCAACCGTTTTGGGACAGCTCGGATATTTTCAGAAGGCATGTTTTGCCTTTTTAGCCAATCAAATGGCGAGTACCTGAAACCAGATGCTTCTGATTGGCTGTCTATTCCGGCGCACCTGCCCCGTTTTCCTGAAAATAGCGGTTCGCGATCCGGCAATTATTAGAAAACGTGCCGAAGCCGCACGAAGCAGCCCACGCGACATGAGAGCATATCCATCTGCTCTGGTCTCGTCAACACGGTCTCCTTTTGGCGCTTGCTCCTGTTCTTGGCCGTCTGCTGCGTACGGCGCGTGTACCGTGTACAGTTCAACTCCAAAGTAACCTCACAGTTGCGTAACGCACTGAGCTAACTGGAATTTCAGCTTAACGTGTCCCACATAACGCGAGGATTAGTGTGGTGCACATCAGTTACGGCCATGGTCATACCGAGGAGCTCAATGCGACCATGCCGCCCAAGACGGAGCGTGTGAAGCAAGAGGTCGAGGCGCAGAAGGCGCGGGCGGCGGCCTTGCTGTACCTGTCCAAGACAGGTAGTGGGCCCAGTCAAAAGGAGACCGCCCAGCAGCAGCAGCAGCGCGCGCAATGGACGAACGCCACGTCACAGGCGATCCAAGCGCGACTGGCCAAGCATCTCCCGTCAGCTACCAACTCGAGTCTTGGTCCGACGAGGGATAACACGCTCCAGGCCATGGCTGAGCATCGCGCCAAGCAGATGCTCGCAGGACAGTACTCGGCCGTGACGTCAGCGTATGAAGCAGCGAGTCAGGAGTATTACGGAGGTGGACTGGGCTCGTCGACGGTGGTGTCAACGTCGACAACGCTGCCTGACGGATGGAAGGAAGTGGCGGACCCGACGTCAGGCGAGACGTACTATTGGAACGAGGTGGGAACTGCCTTTGGGTGCTTGTTTGAGTGGATGTGCCTAGGATTGACGGACTGTGTCGGTGTAGACAACAAATGAAACGACATGGGAGAAACCAGTGGCTACAAAGGTGACTCGCAACTCGTGGGTTACCGTGTTTCTTGTGATTCTGACCTAATGAACTGGTGGGCAGTCCAAGACTGAGTCAAATGAGGAAGAGGATGACGAGCCGTTAGAAGAGTAAGTCGTCCAAGTACCTTGTATTTGACTTGCAACAGTAGCTGACGATGGACTGTGTACTAGTGGCTGGGAGGCAGTTAAAGACCCTACGAGCGGATCCACGTACTACTGGAATCGAGAGACCAACGCCACGACATGGGACCGACCCGTGAAGAAGACTGTGTCTCTAGGTGAGTTAGCCTGTTATGAGACATCAGTCACGTGGTTATCGTATTGACGAGTCCTCTGAGTAGAACAAGCGCGAGCAGCAAAGTCCAAGCTGGACGAGATCCTCAAGTTCTGTGGACCAGCCAAGCCAAGTACCAAGCAGTCTGAGGCCAAGACCGAGAGCGCTGCCGCGAAAGACGCCAGTCGAAAACGCGCACGCAGTGACGAGGCTAAGGAGAGCAACGACTCCAGCTCGAGTAAGCAGCCCAAGCGAGAGACAGAGACTTCTAGCTCCTGATCCACGGATTCGCGTATCGTCCGCTAATTTACTACTCCGTGTTAAAGACGGAGGTGTGCTTCACGTTGGGTCTATTTTCGTGAAGTTTGCTACTCAGAATACTACGTGCAGAGGAAGATGATGCTGCGGACAGCACGAAAGCCCAATGCTGTTGATATTGACGCTGCCCCAGGCGATGCTGCCCTGAGCGGCAAGCGACCCGGAAGTGTCAAGAAGCAGAAGCAGCAACGCAAGACGAAGGAGTCTTTGAGTCAGAAGCTGGGTGAACTGAGCGACTGGATCGGTAAACTCGAAGATCGGGACACCCACCAGCAGGCATTCACTTCACTTCTGTAGGTTGTGCACGATGATCTTGACTTAAACGCCGCACACTCACTCTTTCACACGCCACAGGCAAGCCATTTCACAGCTTCCCAGTGCATTGGTGTCTGAACTTTATACTCGCATCGAGAAGAACAAGGTCAGTACGTCACCTGAGTGGGATGCTCGTTCCTATCTCATAACCAGTCCTGTGTAGCACCCTACTCGTTCCTCCACGCGACGAATGCTTGTCCTACTACTCACCGCATTGTGTAAATACCACGCTTCGAGCATGGCTCGACTGCTTCCTCGCGCTATGAACTACGTTTCACTCCGATTACGAGACAAAGAAGCTCAAGTTACCGACGCTTGTGTCATTCTCTGCTCGGCTATTGTGCTGTACGTTTTACCCAGTGCAAATGTCACCAAAGACGGATCGTTCTCCCCCGTCAAAGGCAAAACCCCAGCCACCGACGGTGTAGATGACACAGAGAAGAGTTTCCACACACTAGTACAGCCGCTGCTACGAGAAGCAAATGCTGTGGGTGAGCACGCGACGCGATGCATCTGCGGTATCATCCGACCAGTGGAGTTTGACGGTGTAACGCTACCTTCTCCCGATGTGCTCCGTGTTCATTGTCAACGTTTGCTACCCTTTCTTCAGAACTTTGTTCCGTCGCTCGTCACCAAGATGAATGAGAGTACCCAGTACGTTAACTTCTCTCCGATCTTCCTCATGCTTCAAGCCACTGTGCAGATTGCCCGCGACGCGCAGCGATGGTGTCAGATGCAAACGCTCGATGATGTGCTGCTACCGCACCTCGGAGGCATGATAGATGCGGTTGAAGACGTATTTCGAGAAGCCCCACGGGATGACTGGCTGCTTCGTAAGCGAGGTGTTGAGCTGCTCACGCTGCTGCTGGAGGAATTCGCCATCGGTGAGACTGCGACAGCGGAAGGACGTGCGTTCTTTGGTGCTCGTCTTGAGCAGCTTCGCTCACTGGTCCTCGAAGCGCGCCATGATCCAGTCTCGTCGGTGCGAGAGGCCGCGTTGCCGGCCGTCTTTCTTTTTGACAAGCTCGCCAAGTACTTCCCACGTAGTGCAAATGATGCTTCTGACACTGCGAATCCTTTCAAACGCGTGTATAGTAGTTCGCGAAGCGAACGGATGGAGTTTACGCGGTCATCCATGACTATTAGTGGTGGAGCAGGAGGTAGAAACAACCACGCCGAAATCAACGCACCAGCTAATAACCAGAGTGCACAAGTGGAGGAAAAGGAAGATGATAACGAATTCGAGCATGCAATTGGTGATGAATCCGCCCCAGTGCCCGAGCCTGACGAAGACAGTGACCAAGAGCCCAGAGTAGCTGTGCCACGTCTATCGCTTCATAATATCAAGGCTGCTCAGGTCAAAGAAGAGGAAAAACAAGTCAAACAAGCTCGTCCACGACGCAGTCGTCTGTCCATTCCACGGATTGCACGCCCGAAAACGAGTCCTCCAAAAGAAAGCCATGTTTTTTCTCCTCCTGACGAGCACTCCGATCCATTTGTCGAAGAAGAACCAGTCGGTGATGAGTCAATTCCATCAGACACAGTGGCCGATTCGCAAACTATGGATGAAGCGAGGCCTCCAGATATTTATCAAGAGGAAAATGCAGACAAGAGTGAGCTGAGTGTGATGGAGACAGCGCTGATGGCTGTGAAAGAAGGCGAAGTCGACCTTGCGTTGCGTCTATGCTTTGTTGAAGATGACATAACACTCCTCACACGGGTGCTCTCACGTATTGGTCGTCCGTGTATGTCCAAGCTTTCAGCTATGTCTTGCACAGCACTGTGCGCAGCATTCCTCGAGCTTCTAGTCATCCATCCGGCAAACCCATCGGATTATGACGACGTCTGGCTCGTGCTTCCATGGCTTGCAGATCTCGCGCGATCTCAGAAACAGATCGACGAGATGGATCCTCGTGTATTGCGAGCACTCGAGCAACGGCTACATGCGCTATCCGTCGAACCGACCAAGCTTGGCCTCTTAGCAGCGGATGTTCTCACTCGCATGGGATTCTAATGGTCATTTCTTCAACTTATCGCTACCAGATCACTCTCTTTGCGCATTTCTACAGTGATGAAACCATCGGATCGGATGATAGCCACGCGAGTATCATGTATACGAACCACTTGTGCGGTGTACATTTGTCCTTTGGACGATGCCCGGATGTCCACTGAGTGTATGCACTTGATGCTCGACGGCTCTGGCACGAGGGCTTGGACCTCCCCACTCCAGGAGAGTGCGTAGTAGCCGTGTAGTTTATAGTATGCCGCCTGCGCGTAGTACACCTGAAAGGCCACGAAGCGATGGCTCCATTCTGGATCAAAATATGGCTCTGGGTTGTCTGACGGAGGCGTTTGTTCTCGTCCCTCAAAGACCACGTAGCCCCAGTTCTCCGGCATGTGCATATCGATTGCATACTGAGGGCTCCAGACCCAATTGGATTCAGGAATACCAGGGATCTTCTCGTAGGAGTGGCCGTCACGCACGCGCACTTGCCATTCCACGCGAGAAAAGTTGATTCGCCAATGAGTGTTGGGTTGAGGAGGCATTGTCTTCTCCTGCTGTGTATGGAGTGCCAACTGCGCGAGTGGGAGCGCCATCTCTACTGTCCAGTAGTGCAGTCGTTGTGTCGCGTCGTTGACTGCTCCGTCGACGTGCACTGCGCTCTCGAATCCATGGCCGAACATGTCGAAGCCGTGTGCCGGGTCGACTCGTGTGCTGTTTTCGTGGCCACCATTTCGATACGGCTTGTTGAGCCAGAGGTTCCATGTCGTATTCAGTGCGTTCACCTCGATCTCCTTGTAGTTGTGCGTCGTGCCGTCAGGATCGACGAAGACTTCAAAGTCGTTGTCATGGAACACAACGCTGTTCCGCTTGGTCTCGTTGGCCCAAATCGCCGTTTCTTCGAGATACGCGCCGATATAGAGCATTGTATCGTCGTAGCGCATCTTGACCTGCGTGGTAAACCACGGTTGCGACCAGTGACGACGACCCTGGATGTCCAAGAAGGACGAAGAGAACGGTACAGCCTCCCAAGCCGACTCGTTGAGCACGCCGTCGATAGTCAGCCAACCGTTCTGGAGGTGATATGCCCTGTACGAGTGCGGATGGCGCTCTTGATAGAAGCAGTCTACGTCGGGAGTTGGTGCAGGCGCTCGGAAGGCCGTCGTATGCGGCAGAGACGCGCATATCCACGCGGCAAACGCGATCGATCGGCCCATCATGCTCTTCCTGCTGGAAGATTTCAATAGGAATCAGAAGCACCTATCTTGTTTAGAATGAATATAAATGGGTCTAGAGTCTCTAGATTACCAGATCATGATATTTAGATATTCAGATCCCAACTTCATGACCCACCGCTCATCGTCAGCGTTTTGACAGATTCCTGTGACTCGGCACCGTCACAAGCGTCATTCAATGCTCCCAACGCACACAGAAAGAGGATGTTGGCTTCCATTTCCATATCCGCGCGATCCTGACGGTTACTACGAGCTCGTCACTACCGCATCGTCTAGTGCACAGTACTGGTTCTGGTGCTGGACAGGGATTGTTCTGGTGTCTGGAAGCCAGAGAGGATGGTGCTCCTCCTCCTTTGCAAGCCATCGGGAAACTCTTGCACTCTCTTCAACCAAGAAGAGACTCAACGATGCCAAGCTGTCTGATTAGTTTCGAACCATTCGCCAACTTCAACTACCATCTAGATCAGTACTTGAAGTGATACCGAGGCTCTCATTGCACCAACGTCAACTGATACACGTTATGCCGACGGTGGAAGGCGATGATGTGTGGGCACTCATCTCCCTCAAGTAGTCCGATGTTCAATGCGGGTGCGAATGGCGAATCTGACGAGAAGAAGTTGTGCTGACCGCTCGGATTGCTGCCGGTGCTGTGAATTATAAGCTCAGTTTGACACGCTACGGGACGCAGTCATCATCCGGACGCATCACTCTTTTTCCCAGATGCCGGCAATGAGTGCTACTCTGGGTTGCTCCACGGAATGCCGTCCTAATGCAAATCCTGAGCAAGGCACGCACGTAGAAGGATATGCGCTCGGCTGAGGTTGAAGCAGGCGACCACGTCGTCATTCCAGTTGGAAGTAGAGGCGCGACGTGCATGGAGGAGCCAAGATGGAAGCACACTCGGAAGCTGCTTTGCCAGTGCTGCCCCAACTCATTCCTCAATTCTTCCCCTCGGACTCAAGTCAACAACAACCATGAAGCTTTTCACCGTCGCTGCTCTCTGCATCGCTGCTTTCACTCAGGCCGCTGCCTACGATGAAGTCACCGAGTGTCCAATCGAAGAGATCCTCAAGCTTCGTGCCTTGGCTGAGGAACCTGCTCGTCCAACGTGCGAAGCGGTGTCCGGCTACACGTTCATCCCACCACCGGGTGAGCCAACGCCAGCTCAGATCTTGCTCATGTGCTTGACCCCAGAGTGCAAGACCACTATCAACACGCTCATCTCGATCAATCCTGCCGATTGTGTGCTTGTCCTCGGTGACGTGCGCATCAACGTCAAGAAGCTCGCGGAGAGCTACAAGCCAGCCTGCCAGGCCCTCGGCATTGAGGTCTAAGCCGTCTGTGTAGCTCAAGGTGTTTCTGGCGTGCGGCAATGGATGTGTAGCGTCAATCTCGGTCATTCTATCTCGCTAAAGGCCATTGATTGCAGAGTTAATAACCCCCATTTAAGTATTCGCAGTGACTTCTTAGCACTCTCAATCTCGTTCTCTTTCTAGTCAGTGCGCGCAAGCTTCTTTGCAATCTCGGCAAATGATTTGCCTTGAAGCCGAGCGATCTTAAGTTCGAGCTCGGTTGGTTGGAGAGAGCCATCACCAGCCAAAGTGCCCGCACCCCAAAGACTGGCACCGTGGAGCTCCTTTATGCTGTCTTGGATTGGCGAGCGGAAACCCAACGGCACGAAGACCATGCCGAGATGAGCGAAGAACGGCGTCGTCGTCAACGTAGTCGACTCCTGACCATCACCTGGGCTATTGGCACTGAAGTAAACACAGGCTGGCTTCCCGACGAGCCGGCTTCTCGCCCACAAACGGCCGCACGAATCGAACAAGCCCTTCCTTGCGTTGGCAGCATGCCGAAGCGCGTTGGTAAACCAAAGAGAATACCATCCGATTCCTCGAGTACAGCAGGTGTTCCAACAGGATGGTCTGGCCTGGGCGGAGCACCAACGCGAGCCAGGGTCTCTTCTGACACCATCCCAGGGAATTGGTAGAGCTGTGCTTGAACACCAGGAACTTGCTCCACGCCTTGCTTGATTGCCGAAGCAAGTGTGGCGACGTGACCATACTTGAACTGGTTGAAGGGAATTGCGAAATGACTCTATCAGGGTCCATGCAGAGCGTCCCGACACACGACGAGATCCACATACAGAGAGAATGAGCCCTTCATGGTCGTCAACACCGGTGGGTCCATCTCAACAGAGGCGCAGAACCTTTCTAAAGCCATATACTGTCTTTTTGTATCCCAATAGATTTTGGTATTAAACGCTTTTGATGATCATGAAAACCTTTATAAATGTATGAAATGTGAGATGTGATCTTACTGATCTTCTGACTAGGTCGAAATTCTACATGTTGATTGGACAAAACTGGCGCACTTTGCTTCAAGTGATGACGTTCCGCGTAATCGATGGCACCTGGGTGTGATTGGAAAGACGCCTGGGCCCTGCTCATGACCACCGACGACTGCGGCCACTGTACACTTAAGCAGAGAGCTTCTTGGCGATCTCAGCGAACGACTGACCGTGCTGCTTGGCGATGTTAAGCTCGAGCTCAGATGGCTGGCGCGAGCCATCGCCACCAGCCAAGGTGCCTGGGCCCCATGGGCTGCCACCGTGGACCTCCTCGAGGTTGGTCAACAATGGCGAGCGGTAGCCGAGAGGCACGAACGACATACCGTGGTGGGTAAGGAACGTCGTGGACGTCATGGCGGTCGTCTCCTGGCCACCGGCGAGGGTGCCCGTGCTGAAGAAGAAACCGGCAGGCTTGCCGACGAGGGCACCAGAGGCCCAGAGACCACCACACGAGTCGAAAAGGTTCTTCATCTGAGCTGGGACCGTGCCGAATCGCGTTGGCATACCGAACAAGATACCATCAGCCTCCTTGAGCACGTCTGGGGTGGCAATTGGGTGGTCGCCCTTTGGTGGGGCGCCCATCTTGGCCAAGACATCCTCAGACAAAGTCTCAGCGACCTGGTAGATCTGGACTTCGACACCTGGGATGATCTTGGCACCCTGCTGGATGGCATTCGCGAGGGTGGCAACGTGGCCGTAGGTCGAGTAGTAGACGATAGCGATACGAGTGACCTTGTCGGCGGCTGGCGAGGTCTCGGTCTCTGGCTCCTTGGCAGCAGGGACCGCCACGTCGGCGGCTGGAGCAGCGGCCACAGTGTCGTTGACGACTGGCTCGGCGACTGGGGTAGATTGGGTGCAGCCCATTGTAAAGGAAGTGTCGAAACTTGAAATGAGAGGTCGAGCTGAGTAGCTGGAAGTGGGCAAAAGGCCGAATGGATCAAGGATCGCACTCCATTTCTGTGGCGCCCCGTGAACCGTGCACTTGCTTGGAGGGACGCTCGAGATGCGACAGGTGTTGGCGGTTCCTCCGCTCGACTGCTTACGCAATAAACCGACCGAAAAACCTTTTCAATTCTATACCATCGCTATCATGTAGACCAATAAATATAAAATGGAGTTAATATGTACCTTGATAACCAATACCCGCTCTCAACTCGATCTCAAATCATGTGACCGACGCTGTCGAATGGCGCGCGCTGATTGGCTGAGAAATTATGTCATCATCGACTGGTTGTGCACCTAACATGTCGATGGTCGGCCAGGCTTTGCGCCCGCTATCTACACCCTAGGTGAGGCCTTCGAGAAGGTCTTGAGGCAAGTCGCGGCAGGGAAGAAGAGAACACGGAGCGTTACGTAATCTGGGCATGGATACTGTGTCGCCATGGGTTCCTTCTCAGGAGCTCCTCGAGGCACAGAGTGCCACGCATGGCCGAGTTGGAATGTTGACCAATCCTTGAGGTGAAGATGCGGTGGGAAGTCATCATCCACGCAGCTGAACTGTCTCTGGCCGCGTTTCTCGGTGCAACCATTCGACTGCTTTCTGATGGATAACTGGACCCAACAGTGTTGATGTCCAAAGTACACGGCGCAAATGCGATCGACGAACAGTTAGCACAATGGGAGTGAGCACCATTCCCTTGGGTTTATCATTCGATCTCTACAGCACGTTTGTGAGCTGATGTCTGCTTCTGGCTAGCGAAAGTCGCCGTTCGGGACAGATAGGTCAAGCCATTGCACACAAAGTGTATTATATCTCAATTGAGGTCATTCATGTCAGCTACCGACTGCAGTTAGAAGATGCCACTTACGCAGAGAGCTTCTTGGCGATCTCAGCAAACGATTGGCCCTGAAGTTTAGCAATGTCGAGCTCGAGGTCCGATGGCTGACGCGAGCCGTCACCACCTGCAAGCGTACCGGCACCCCAAGGACTACCACCATGGATCTCGTCCAAGGTTCCCTGCAAAGGTGAGCGGTAACCGAGTGGGACGTAAACCATGCCATGGTGAGCAAGGAACGGTGTGGAAGTCATGGCAGTCGTCTCCTGCCCGCCGCCAATACTTCCCGTGCTAAAGAAGAAGCCCGCTGGCTTGCCGATGAGCTCACCCTTCGCCCAGAGACCGCCACAAGCGTCGAAAAGACCCTTCATCTGTGAAGGCACCATACCAAATCGCGTAGGCATACCAAACAAGATACCATCCGCTTCCTTGAGCACGTCTGGTGACGCAATTGGATGGTCTGGCTTTGGTGGAGCGCCCATCTTGCTTAGGATCTCTTGAGGCAACGTCTCAGCAACCTGGTAGATTTTGGTCTCGACGCCAGGGACGAGCTTGGTGCCTTGCTTGACGGCATTGGCGAGCTTGGCGACATGGCCGTACATGGAGTAGTAAACAATGGCAAGGCGAGTCATCTTGAGGCTGGGGTGGCTCGAGTTGGGACGGGAAGATTCGATTCTGTGCGGACTTGAAGCGCACGGAGCTTTTGATGCGACAAGCAGTGACGCTGCTCCTCCGCTCTTGTGCTGACGCAATAATCCGAGAGTGAAACCTTTAAAATCACATAAGTATGAATCTTGTGCTCTTCATAAAATAAAAAAGACAATACAACATTCTGATCATAGTGTTTCTTTAAATATATAACCGCCTAAAGTAGATTTGGATATGCATGGACGATGCTGCAGTTTGGCGTGTGCTGATTGGTCACGACGGTGTTTACTCAGGGCTGAATTGGCAAATACTCTATAATTGAGTCTGTTTCTATAAAGTGATTGATATGATATAATAAAGTTGACTTGATCAACCAGTTCATGGACTTCTAGGAAACGTATATGCTATGCAGGGGTGCAAACATCATGGATCAAGTTAGAGCCTAGTTTTCGCTGATTACGTGATTACGCCGAACGACTTTTTGGCTGTTTACGTCGAGAATGGCTCGACGTGCCTCTTGCGCTATGGACACCACTGCATTGTATGTTGTGTGAATTCTAGTGGGTTTTGCGATGTGGGTTCTCTTTTTGCCGTACCGCTTCTCATCAGGCATGGATTTGAGAAAACGCTGCATTATTCGCATTGTCCTTGAGGCCACGGGCACACACAGAGAATTCTAGCCAGGCGACTACGCATTAAACCATGAGGGAGGAGGTTACTTGTACAGGCAGTGCCGAGTCGAAGCCGATTGTAGGTCGCGGGTGAAAGCAGAACGATTGGTGGATTGCGGGTAACATGGATATCTGACATTCTTGGATGCTATGAAGCGTTCGGACAGACTTGCGCTTTGAATGACAGAGTGGCTGACAAGGTCATGCATATGAAACGTGCGGTGTTTATTACAATCTCTCTTGAGATACCTGCAGATAATTCATATCAGCCACCTACGGCAGCTATTTCACCATGCATATTACGCGGAGAGCTTCTTGGCGATCTCAGCGAACGATTGGCCCTGAAGCTTAGCAATGTCGAGCTCGAGGTCCGACGGCTGGCGCGAGTTGTCACCACAAGCCAACGTACCGGCGCCCCAAGGACTACCACCATGGATCTCGTCCAAGGTTCCCTGCGAAGGTGAGCGGTAACCCATTGGTACATAAATCATACCGTGGTGGGTGAGGAATGGTGTAGTCGTCATCGCAGTCGTCTCCTGCCCACCACCTAGTCCTCCTGTGCTGAAAAAGAACCCAGCTGGCTTGCCAATGAGCTCTCCTTTCATCCAGAGACCGCCACAAGCGTCAAAAAGACTACTCATCTGTGAAGGCACCATACCAAATCGCGTAGGCATACCAAACAAAATACCATCCGCTTCCTTGAGCACGTCTGGTGAGGCGACTGGATGGTCTGGCTTTGGTGGAGCGCCCGCCTTACTCAAGACTTCCTTGGGCAACGTCTCCGCAACCTGGTAGATTTGGGTCTCGACGCCAGGGACGAGCTTGGTGCCTTGCTTGACGGCACTGGCGAGCTTGGCGACATGGCCGTACATGGAGTAGTAAACAATGGCGAGGCGAGTCATCGTAAGGCGAGGGCGACTTGAGTCGGGATGGTAAAGTTCAATTCTGCCAGCAAATGCAGCGCGCGGGGCTCTAGATGAGACAGATCGTGCCGCTGATACGACAGTTGAACCTTTCAGAAGCAATATATTCCAATTTCGCGTAGCTCACAAAATAAAAACATCGTTTTGAATCAGATTTGTACAGCTGTGTAAATGAATACCCGTCGTCATTGGATTCGACTAGGTGAGAGATGCGCAGTTCCTTGTGGTGATTGCCGACGGTGGTGTTCGACATGGCTTCTTCGGCTTGGGCACATCAATGGCTGCATGAATGGTTCGATGCGCTTTCTGCTCTCTGAACTCCACATTAACCATTGTCTATTGCTTAGAGTTCATGAGTTCTCTTCGCTTCTCTTTTGGTCGGATGCTGACGTCGCAGCCACATGATAAAATTAGCGGCATGGTTTTGAGTCGGAACGTGAACAGCTGCACCATTCGCCTCGTCCTCGAAGCCACCGACACGCTTGTGCACACGCGGGAATTCCTGCTGAACGATTGCCTTCAAACTCATGGACGGAGGGAGACGGAGCATATCGGAGGAATTGCGTGATGATGAAAGCCAACCACAGCCCTCTCGACGCGCAGACGTATATGAACGTCTTTACGATCGACGATCATACACCGGCGTCTACCGGAAGCGCTTCGAATTAGAGATCCACGACCTCACCGACACAGTCGTTCACGATCTCTCTAGTACGATTCGCCCCAATCTCAACTACAGTGTCACGCCGAAGCAGCAGAAACGCGCCGTGTAAGTCGCACCTGAGCGATAATTGTTGGCAGCAGATCGACTGAACATCTATGTCGCCACGTAGATCACCTCGGTTGAGCATCTCTTCGTCAACGCCCGCCTCTATTACTATTGAACCCCCTCCGCCGGTGCGTGGTGAGGCGAATACTTGCATTTGTTCTCCTCAGACTGTCTCTAATGTCGCATGTCTTGTAACACAGAGCCCCAGTCCTGAAAAGCCGCCATGTCCGAGTCCAATTCAGCTGAAAGGCGACCCGAATGACCCGCATACCCTTTTGAAGGCGGTGTTCCACTACTACTGTCGCTTCGGACGAACGGGAGCGAAGGGTGTGAACGAGAAAACAATGAGTAAGACAATAGCTGACGCGGTGCGGGTACTCACTATAGTGATCTGATCTTACACGTCTACCACAGATAATGTGAACTTCTCCAAGCTGTGTCGTGAGTGTCCCGACTTGCTCTCGGCTGACTTCACTACCACCGATGTCGACCTGATCTTCGTCAAGGCGAAGAAGAAAGGCGAGCGACGCATCAATTACACGCAATTCCTTGATGCCCTGGGCATGCTTGCGCTTGAAAAGTATCCCGAGACGGTATGTGTACCCAAGAAAACAACTTTCGCTGTTGTATTTGCACAGTGCTGAACGAGTCTTCACCTGTATAGCCGTTAGAAAAGTCCCTGCCCAAGGTCCTACAAGTACATCTCGCCAGGTTACCACCCATCGTCGAGCTCACCGATGGTCGCATGGTATTTATCTTACACTTAATACGAGGGTTCGCCTCACCTTCTCATCCTTCGGTCTTGTTCGCAGAGAAACGCCGTGTGGCAACGGCGTCGTTCAAGTGGTTCCCGCCCTCCATCCCCACGCACACCGCAGCGACGGGCTTCAGTCACGCAAACATCCCCACCTAGGGTTCACTTCCCTCATCCTACACCCTCTCACTCGCCACTACGACGTCGCCAGTCGGCTCCCTCGTCCGTCATGTCGAACAGCGGCCTCGCTCGGCAGTTTATCAACGGTCTCCCCACGCTTCGCTCGTTCACCTCTTTCGACACAGACGCACTGGCTTCTCCCACGCCTACTTCTTTCGACGATCTCCCATACACAGAAGAATCCATCACCGAAGTCACGCTTTAACGCCCTTGAAGAGAGAACGAATCACTTCCATTCTCTCGTTGTGTAGCCATTTCGTGGTCCACTTCAACTTGTTCTGTCCATCTGCGTAATTATCGCATTCTAGTCTGTCCATATCTGATCATATCTTTGATAAACCTCGTCGATGAGGTTGAATGCCAGGGTCGAAGAAGAACAACCCGAGCTGAAGAAGCGTAACCCCATTGAAGAAGACGCGTCGCCGCGGCGTCTCTTCCTGTGCTTCCTGCCATGTCCACGACGCCCGTGATGCCGCTGCTGCCGCCCGACTACCACAGGGAAGTCGCCCGCGAGCTCGTGGAGTTTTTCCACACGTTCTACCGCTTTGGCAGCGCCACCAACACCTTCAACTTGAACGACCCGCAGTACCAGCAGTTCCTGCACAACCTGCTCTTTGGCTCGCTCACCATCGGCGCCCTCGTCTTTATTATTCTATGCATCATCGTCGTGCGTCGCACGATCCTGCATATCCGTAGCGGTATGTATTGTATGTGAGGAGTTTATGGGGAAAAAGATAGCATTGACTGCTTTGTGTATGTAGCCTATGCGCGACGATGGGCGATGGAGTCCAACTCGTTGGAGATCTCGGCCGTGATCTTGCTCACTGTGTTGGCAATCAGCTCGTTGAGCGGATTGCTGGGCGAGGCTCAAGTGGACTACAGTGCCAGTGTGGTGCGTGGCGCGATGACCAATATGAGCCACGTCTTCACGGACTCGCAGCACTTGGCGTGGCAGAGCGCCAACGCCAGCGCCGACGTGCGCTTCCGAGCTGACAGTATGATTGTGTCATTCAATGAAAGCGACCTGCCACAGCAGGCGTCCAAGCTCTCTTTGGAATCGCTACGGTAAGTCCTCTCAGTCCGCCTTCCTTCTCTCGCTAGAGTACTGACTATTCTGTTATCCAGCATGCTACATGCCGCGCGCGACCTAGCCAACGTTACGGACGCACTGCTCCCAAAGAACTATGCCGATGTGGCCAAGGAGTGGCAGTTTAGCTACTTCATGCTCAAGTCGACCACCAACTTCGCGATCCTTTCCGTGGCCTTGGCGAGCTTCCTGTCCATCTCGTCCATTGGATGGTCGATGCTGACGCCATTGCGGGTCTCCATCTTGATCATCTTGAGTGTGGTGCCAATCTCGCACACATTGATTGGTGTCTACCTCTCGTCGACCATCATGACGGCCGACTTCTGTGCTGCTCCGATGAACAGTACTGTCACTCTGCTTGACAGCACCCCAGTCGTCAACTACTACATTGAGTGCCAGCCTAATGTGACCAATCCGTTCAAGTCTTACGTGAGCAGCCTTCAGGACACGACCGACGTGGTGTCCACGCTGCAGAAGGAGCTTGAAGACTACGCCAAATCCCATGGAGATATCGGAAGCCGCATGAAGAATGATTTCCTCGACCCTATTGGCGCGCAGATCCAGCACATTGACGAGTTCCTGACGACGTTTAACAAGACGCAGTCGTGCCAACCAGTCGCTGCGAGCTTTGAACACGCCGTCGACGCGTACTGTGAGTACGGCGTCCTGGGCTTCTTTTCCATGTGGGTCCACCAGATCATTCTCTGCCTGATCCTCTTCATCAGCGTCGTGACGTCAGTGCTCGTGTACGAACGCGTCCACATCCGCGAGATCCGTACGGACATTCGTTACCAGATGCTTTCGACCTACGACGACGACAACATGGAGCACGTCTACCTCTCATCCGACTAGTCGACCGCGGCCAAGGCCACGCAAGATGGGTCGATTGTGTATGCTTTTGCGTATCGTACGTGGCATTGCATGTCCCTCGTAGCCTTCTAACTCCTACATAAACCCACCAACTCATTTATTTGTCACTTTCGAGATGGGTACACCCTTGACAAGATATGCGTTTGGTCAGTATTCAGAAGTTGGGTTGATACATGCAGGCGACAGAGACTTCAGGACACAACGAAGAGCTCAATGGCGACGACGGACGAAAGCAGGGACGCAGCAACGCGCGAGCGATGGACAGGTACGACATATCAGGCGTTTGACGGGAGGAGAAGGTGGGGGCTGATTCATATGCCCGCTAGTGGAGCAACTGGAGCTCAAGACGCGGTTGGTCACAGAGGACCCCGTGACTTGGGTGCTCGAGCAGGGTCCGGACGAGACAGAAGAAGAGGAGAAACCTAGGAGACCACTGCAGCGCATTGCTGGTGTGGATATCAGCTTCTTGAAAGGCTCGAATGAGCATGCGTGCGCCTCGATCGTCGTGATGGAATACCCGTCGTTCGCGGTTTTGTACGAAGCGTTTAAGTACGTGTCGCTGCCAGCGCCGTATATTGCAGGGTTTCTCGCCTTTCGGGAGGTTCCTGCGCTTACCAAGCTGTACGAGGACTTGATCAAGCGCTGCCCAGGTGCGTAGATGCCCATTCGTCTCTATAATACTAGGAACGCGTATTTACGGGTATATGGCTTCTTTTGGCTTGCAGAACACATACCCGATGTCATCTTGGTCGATGGTAACGGTGTACTGCATCCACAGGGTTTTGGCCTTGCCTCACACTTTGGTGTACTCGCTAATATCCCAACCATTGGCGTCGGGAAGACCTTTCTCCATGTCGACGGGCTGACTAAGCCAGATATAAAGAAGCTGATGCAAGATGCCAAGGCTGCAGGACAGCAGGTGGTCAAGATCCAAGGCCACTCGGGTAGGATCTGGGGTGCGGCGATCTGCGGTCCGGCTGGGGTACAGAATCCTGTGTACGTCTCGGTTGGGCATTTGATTTCCTTGGACACAGCACTGGCGATCGCCATGGCATGCTCGCAGTACCGTATTCCAGAGCCAATTCGCCAGGCCGACCTACGCTCGCGCGTCGAGATTCGCAAGTGGGAAAACGATGGAACGGTAGACACAACGTTGGATCGATTTGTGCGTCGTTAATAACATGAAAGATGCTTACAGAATGACACACCAGCGCTGGAAAAAGCTCTGCTGTTCGTCGTGTTCACCGTGCGCATTCGGTCGAGGGACGTCCGTTGCTTGGACAGAGTCCATTGGACGCGCTTGTAGACGTCCTGCTGGAGGCAGATGCTTGAGAATCGAGAGGATCTCCGCATCCGACATGTACGGATCAATGAGCCAAAGTCGAGATCGCACTTCCACTGTCGACGACTGGGACGAACTTGGTGTACCGGGGCTCTGATGGCCGAAATTAAGCACGTTGACCAGAAGCTTCAGTGCTTCTTCCGCGAATCTTGGCCCGCTTTCCACGAGAACAGCGTCAGACACTGCGACGGACACAGGACAAAGATGTGAGCAGTCTCCAAGGAGTCATACGGCAGCGCGGTCACCTACTTTTCCAGGCAGTGACAGTCGCGCTCGTAGCATTGACCATCAGGACTTGGTGTAAACCCGCAAAGAATGGATGGGTCGCAAAGTCCGTGCCAAACTCGTGGACAAAGCTGTCGATCTGTTGAAGAGTGTGCGCCTGAGCGTCGGCCGACCGCACGTATGCTTCGAGAGCACGGAGGACGAGTCGCTCGATGCCACTGTCGTCCTGCACAAGCTCGTAGTTGGTACTCTGTCTGGCGCGAACACGGGTATCAAACTCTTGGTACTGTTCCGAGAAGCATACACGATAAGCTCCTCCCTCAGTAATACCAATCATCACGCACTGCCAGATACTTTTTGACGGGCGATATGCTGATGATACCCTTTGCGCACATCGTTTTTCACATGCTCCAGGGCGAGAATCCTACATATGCAGCCCATCATCCCCAGTTTATGCTATATTGACCAGTAGAGCAGCATACCAGTCGCTTCGAGCAGTCTGGTGGTCAGGAATCGCACAGGCTAGGAGCCCAACGCGGGTGACGAGGTCCTGGATCGCGGCTTCTTCCGGCGTACCTGTTTCCGTTTGGATGCTACATCCACATGGAATTGAATATGATACGCCCACGCTGGCTCACGCATAATGGGCAAGAAGCACGTACACGACTTGGTCGACGCTGGTAGATTCGAAATACTCGAGCACTTGCTTGGCCCGTGGGTCGGTCTCATAGAAAAACTTGGTACAGACGTCCCGCCAGACGGCCAGACGCTCGTCCCGTGCCGTCTCCGCCTCCACACACGCACAGCCTATGACCCACACACCACCTCAATCTCTCGATACGCACACATTGCCTCGTTCTCTGCGTCCACACACCTCGTTCCGTCATGATCGACTTGTGGACGTCAAATCAGCCTCTTCCTTCCTCACAACTAGCCTAGTTTTCTGCTAGCTTGTGTTTAGTCCAGTTTAGTCTATAAACTAGGCTAGCTGATCAAATCGTATTTAGCTCTTCTCGTGATCACTGCCCGTGGGTGCGCCATATGGCTTCATCGTGCACCGCCTCAGCCTGGTCTCCTTGACGTGCGTGTGACTTTGGTCTCCGCTTAGGAGTGCCGCCAGCTTCTACGACACCATGCGGTGACACGGACACCCGCAACGCGTGGCGAGACTGCGTCAAGTGCTCTTGCGGTCAGTCCAGCTGGACCTAGGACCACAAACGACGCACGCTGATAACGCGCTTCTATTGGCGGCGCGCCTTTCGGGACGGCGCTGATCCTGTAAGGAGGACACTGGATTTATGTGTCGAGACTAGATCGGGATGCGTTGGCGGCTCACGACCAACTCACTTTCCAATTTGCCTTGCCAACAACAACGCATCGCAACCACCACCCAGTCGATTAAACCCAGCTCCCCAACCCATCCTCTTCATCATGCTCTCGCTCCGCAAGCTCCTCGCCTTGGCCGCCTGCGCTACGGCTCTTATTGTCAGTACCGAGGCTCGTGCTCTCCGCGCCGAAGTAGGTGACGCCGATCCAGTGGACTACGAAGAAGGCTCGGTCGCCAGCTCGCGTCCACCACGCGGCAAGCACCACGGCAAGGGAAGCTTCTCCGGTGACTTTGCTGCTGGCAGCGGTGCTGGTCGTCCTCCACGTCCACACGGCAGCTTCGACGGCAGCCACGGCGGTCGCCCACCATTCCCAAATGGCAGCTTCGATGGTAGCCACGGTGGCTTCCGTCCACACCACGGCCACAAGGGCGGCAAGGGCGGTCGTCCAGCCGGCAGCGGCAGCTTCGACGCCGAGCGTGCTCTCGATGGTAGCTTCGGCGGCCGTCCTCCACGTCCACACGGCCCACGCCCAGGCAGCGGTAGCTGGGAAGGCCCAGTCGGCAGCTGGGACGGTAGCCGTCCACACGGTGGTCGCCCAGGCCACCACGGTCGTCCACATGGTCCACCAGGCAGTTTTGATGGTAGCTTCGACGGCCGTCCTCCATTCCCAGGCAGCTTCGACGGCAGCTTTGCTGGTCCTCGCCCTGGCCACCACGGCCGTCCACACGGTCCTCCTGGCAGCTTCGATGGTAGCTTCGACGGCCGCCCTCCATTCCCAGGTAGCTTTGATGGCAGCTTTGCTGGTCGTCCAGGTCGTCCAGGTCCTCATGGTCCACGTCCAGGCAGCTTCGATGGCAGCTTCGGTGGTCGCCCATTCCCTCGTCCAGGTGATGACGACGGTGACGATGACGACGACTCGAACACTACGGACCCAGGCACCGTCCAGCCATCGAGCGCTGAAGGCTCGGACGACTACGACGATGGCTCGTACTAAGCGTATGGTCTCGATCCAGTTTTGAGTCCCGGTGTAGCGTCTCTAATAGGACCATGACCAGACAATTCGATGTTGTGTACGATTGCCAGTATTAGTACGTTGTTTTTCATGTTTTCCATAATAACAAAAGGACAATCGAAGCCTTTCACTTGATATCTAGTTGCATTCCGTTATTCTTCCACGATCCGTGCTGGCTTGCTATCTCCAGATGGACAATCTTCTCAGTCAATGAGTACGTTGAGTAGCGCTTGGCGTTGCTCCAACACGCCTGGATCGGAGCTGCGTGTTTCCTCATCGAGTGCTTCAAAGATCTCCTCGAAGCGGTCAAACTGGACCTTAGCGCGTTCCATTTCGTCGTTATTGTAGAGTGTGATGGCATAGTTGAGATGGAACATGTGGTCTCTACATCACCAAAGCACTTGTCACTCTCATAGATCGACTCATTATGACTCCGGACGTACCTTTCCATCTCGATGGCTTTCTCAAACGCACTGCACGCGTTCTCAAAGTCGTCGAGCCGCCCCAACGTGATGGCCAAGTACATGTACGAGCTCGGAAAGTCGGGTTTCAAGTTGATTGCGGCACTGAAATAGTGGAAAGCGGAAGCATACTGACCCGTGTTGAGATGCACAAGACCGAGGTTGTACGACGTGATCCACTCGAACGGATCGAGGTAGAGAGCCCGCTTGAGGCACGCGACAGACGCCACGTATCGCTGTTTCCCAAAGAAACACATGCCAATGTTGTTCCAGAGCTGGGCTGAGTTAGGCGTTTGTACGGCGGCTACACGGTATTTTACTAGTGCGACATCCATATCGCCGTGGTCTTGGATGATCGAACCTGCTGCGAGGATCGTCTTGGCACTTCGTGGATCGTGCGTAAGCGAATTACCGAGGTAGTCGAAGGCTCGGAAGTTCTCGCCGATACGCAGGTAAAGCAAGCCGAGCGTCGTCAGGATCTCTGGGTTTTCAGGGGAGAACTCGAGCGCTTCAAGGTAGACGTTGATGGCGGCCTTGAAGTCTTCACGAAGCGTGTGGACTTTACCCAATTGTAAGAAAGTTGCGTCGTGACGGTTGATGGCGTTGGCTTGCTGGAAACTCTCAATGGCCTTCTCGTATTCCTTGAGATACATGTAACAAAGCCCAATGCTGTGGTAAATCTCCCAGTCCTCGCTCTTTCCGATCGAAATGATCTCTTCGTACACTTCGATTGCAGCTGTGTGCTTACCCAAGAGATACAATGACCGCCCGACTTGCTTCAAGTTCTCCTTATTATCAGGATTCAAACACGTAGCTGCCTGGAAGAGCTGAAGACTCTCTTGGATACGTCCCGAATGACGAAGTATCAACGCCTTGACATAGATGGGGTACTCGCTCAGGCCCTGGTGTCGTTTGAGCACGTCTTCGATCACGCGAAGACACTCTTTGAACTCTCCACGCAAGTACAAACGATGGAGGAACCAGTTCATGGACGAGGGATCCCTCACAGCTGTTGAGCCATAGGACGAACCATCACGAGGCGACTTGATGCCGTCCAAAGGACTTGACGACGGCATGACGCTTGCCCAAGTCCAATGTGATCATGAACAGACGCGGTGACCACTGGCAGAACACTGCTACCGGTCTCAACCGGTCGACTAGATCGACCTGTAGCCATCTAAATTTACTGTCACCGCGTTTGCTTGTCTGCCTCAGGAGCATGCTTGACGTACTCTTTTCCTGATCGCACAGGTCGGCTTTGTGGTTTGTGGCATGGTCATTAACTGATCATGGGTCTTGTTTTGTCCTCCTGTGTGTCGGCGGCGCCGCACTCAGATGCAATGCGGACTCGTATCGTCGGTGTGCTTAAGAAGACGCCGTTCATGCAAATGATGGACGGCAAGACCCTCGATGACATCGCTCAGTGCTTCCAGCTCGTCACGTACCCCAAAGGTGCCGTGATCAAGGTCGAGCCCTGGCTTTTCGTCATCATTGCCGAAGTATCCGTCAGCATTTCGTTCGTCTTACCGACCAAACTCAAGAACAACGCCAAGCAAGACATCGTCGAACTGCTCTGTCAGCGTCAAGTGGGCGACTACATCTTGTTTGCCGCAAGAGAGCATATGCTGGCGCGGTTGTTAGAAGAGCAGCTGCATACGCCGGCCACTCCAAGGCCGCACGAAAAAACTTCGTGGCCATGCTCGAGTTGAATCGATGTACGGCTGATCTAGAGCGAGGATGCACAGTGCACAAGCTCCATCGCGACCGTGTCCTGAAACTGCGCAGCCGATTCGAGATGCGTAAACCACACGATAAGGTCACTGCACGGTTCTCTGGTCACTCGGCAGCTCGGAATCGTGCGGCTTCGATGACCGGACCCGAGAAAATCCACTTGATCAACTCGATTGTCGAGTCTGAAGTGGTCAATTACCTATTCGAGATCCCGTTTCTCGAAGGTGTGGACGACTCACGACTCGTGACGCTATCAAATCTCTGCTCGTACATGTTCATTCGGCGTGACGAAGTGCTGTGCAAGGAAGGCGAGATCGGCAATTGTTTTTTTCATCTGCATCCGAGGAAGTCTCCAGGCGTCAGTACTCGCCATCCAGCAACGGAGACACAATCAACCCATCGCAACAACCGACGAACCCAAGTTGCAGGCCGTCAAGCGTCTCGGGTCCGGCTCATACTTTGGAGAAATCTCGCTGCTCTTCAAGATCCCGGCATCTGCAGCATCACAGCGCTTGAAGACTCGCTCCTCGTGTACATTGACCGCGTCGCGTTCTGCAACTTCCTCAAAATCGTCCCCAAATCCTCATTGGTCTTGCTCGAGCACGTCCGCCTCCATTTCCTTGACACACTGATCAAGCAAGGCTGCCGATTCCTTAATGCGTTTCCACACTTGAAGCTCCAGGAGCTGAGCTTCATCAGTGAGCTCGTGGAACGACAAGAAGGAGAGACCATTTTACGACGCGAAGAGAAGTCCCCAGGGTTCTACATCCTATTACGAGGCCAGGTACAGCTTGAATACTTTGCCATCACCAATTCCAAACGAGACGACGAGCAGAGCGATGCTCCACAAACCGAGAATGCCAGCTCAGCAGGGACGAAGGCAACGACAGCAGTTCCACCGAAAGAAATCGTCACGGTCGGACCTGGTGGGTATTTCGGCCAGGAAGCCATCATTCTAGGCATCTCCTCGCCCATCCGAGTCAAATGTCTGGACCATTGTCTCCTGCTGCGCCTCACCAACGAGGGATTTGCCGAGTTTTTCTCCTCGTTACCGGTAGTGTACTCGGAATTCTGCATCAAATGTCTGCGAGATCGCGTGCGTCCGGAGCATGTGATGCAGCACTATGAAGCACACAAGCTCTGGGCGGCGGACTGCGTCACACGAAGGCGGAACCAAGAGATTGCGCTGTTTGAGCAGATCGAAGACTTTAAATGGGAGGCCGATCTAGCCGAGGAACGCATCCACGAGCGCGCACTGGTGGTGTATTTCCGGTTTCTCGCACAAAACGCACCGAATTGCGTCAGGGTGAGCCCCAAGAGCATCCAGCAGATCGAAAGCGAGCTATCGTCCCATATGATCAGTCGCGATATCTTTCAAAGCGTGCGAAACGAGATCCTTGAGCTCATGGAAGACGACCATTTCTAATCCTTCCGCCAGTCGTCACTCTTCCAGGAGTTTTTGCAAACGCTGCACTGTCCACAGACCATTTACGACGGTCTGACAACGGATCAACTCGAGCGCTTTGACATGTCCTGGAAGACTAAAGGCCGGGGCGCACTAGAAGTCGAAGACTTGACGGGGACGAAGACGCAGACGAGTTTGATTTCCATCGACGAGCGAGTATCTACGGCTCGACCCTTCTGCCTTCCATGTCCGTCACCGACGTGGCGCAGTCCTTGACCGGCGACATGTCCATGAGTCGACAAGCAACGATGGCAAGCATGGCGTTGAGCTCTGGTCGTCGAGCCCAACTTGGCTCGTACCGCCGACGGAAGACCAAGACGGACCTCACACAGCAGCAGCGCACTGTCTTGAATGCGTTCGTCTTCTAACAGAATACATTGAGCGATTGATTATAGAGAGTCACTAGGATACAAGTCTCAAACAACGCGTCCGTCGATCACTTCTGTCGCTGGCATCGGTAAAACCTGGAGGTTCACGACCGGTTTGGCTTGACTAGGCGGTAACTTGGGCACAGGTGCTTCATTTGCTATCGAAATCTCGATGTGCGACGCGCGACGATACCATTTGCGCACCAATTGCCACTCGATTTGTCTGGACTTGAAGTTGGCTTGGTCATTAATCCGCCGGATTTGCATATTGACACGCGTTTCCGCCTCGTGTACTTGCGCCGTGGCACAGTAGAACGACAGTCCGAGCGTACATACGCAGCAGCCGTACGCAAACGACGTGCAGGGCAAGCATGGCCAATGGTCTTGGAGCGCGTCATTGATCTTGGTGATGGCCTTCTGGAACTCCTCCGCGGTCATATACTGCGCAAACGACATGTCCACGTCGCCCGGAAACACGTCTTCATACGAGAAGGCCAGTCCGTTCACGAAGACCTCGCCCGTGGGCTCGAGAAGCGCCAATCGACGCCGTGCCGCCATCGCCATCGTCACCTTGGGCTTCCACGGATCTGCTGGAACAAGCCGTTAGGAGCCATCTGGCACGCTCCACATTCCCATCTGGCACACGTCCCACATTTAGAAATAGAAATAAAAAGATTCTATTGAAGTCCATCGGTTATGGTTCGTAACCGACTGGTTCGTATTTGACCACCACCACCAATGCATTGGCGAGGAGCTCTTGAGGATTAAAAGGACGTCAAGCTCAACTGCACAAGTGCAGCGCGGTGTCTGAGCGCAGCGTCGAGTCTCTGAGTCCACTGCCTCGCTACCACAATGGAGGCGCTGCTCGGGAAGCCGTCCAAGTCGCATCGCAAGGCCAAGAGCGGAGCCAAGGTCAACAAGCAGAAGCGCAAGGAGCATGAGAAGCAGAAGAAGGACCAGCCGTCGCTCGCCGAGCAGCGCAAGAACCCCAAGGCCTTTGGCGTGGCCAAGGCCGGACGCGCCAAGAAGACCATCCAGCGGAATCTGGACCGAGCGCATCGGAAAGAGTACGTGCCGCAGGTGAACCGCGCCGAGGAACTGCCGCCACCGATCTCCGTCGTGGTCATGGGCCCGCCTGGCAGTGGCAAGTCGACGCTCATCCGGGTGTGTATACGTGCAGGCTCCTTCATGAGTTGTAGTTTGTGGCTTTAACGCGTCGTTTTGTCTGCTTGTAGTCGCTCGTGAAGCGGTATACGCGTCACAACATGGTCGAGATCAAGGGTCCCGTGACGGTCGTGAGCAACAAGGACCGTCGTATCACGTTCTTCGAGTGTCCGAACGACTTGAACGCCATGATCGACTTGGCCAAGATCGCGGATCTCGTCATCCTGCTCATCGACGCGAGTTTCGGTTTCGAAATGGAGACGTTCGAGTTCCTCAACATCCTCCAGGTCGTGGGCTTTCCCAAGGTCATGGGCATCCTCACGCACTTGGATCGCTTCAAGAAGAACAAGAGTCTCCGCAAGACCAAGAAGCGTCTGAAGAACCGTTTCTGGACGGAAATCTACCACGGCGCCAAGCTCTTTTACTTCTCGGGCATTGCCGCCAACAAGTACCCCAAGGGCGAGATCCACAACCTCTCGTTGTACATCCAACGGATGAAGTTCCGGCCATTGACCTGGCGCAACTCGCATCCGTACATGCTGGCGGACCGCTTTGAAGACGTGACGCATCCCGACGAGATCCAGCGCAACCCGCTGGTCGACCGCAAGGTCACGCTCTATGGGTACTTGCGTGGTACGCACTTGAAGCCAGGTATGAAGATGCACATTGCTGGCGCTGGTGATTTCTACATGGACAACGTCACGAGTATGCCGGACCCATGTCCAATGCCGAGCTCGTCCAAGCACGGCGAGGGCAAGAAGAAGCACTTGACGCAGAAGGATATCTTGCTCTACGCGCCCATGTCGGATGTTGGCAACATCATGTACGACAAGGACGCCATGTACATCAACCTCAGCCATCTCAATTACACAGCCGCCGACAGCGAGAACGTGGTCATGGGTGATGATGATGAAGACGGTGTGCGCACGGGTGTCGGTGAAGGTGTCGAGATGGTGCAGAACTTGCAGCAGTTGGACGTCGGTCTTGATGAGCGCTTGCGTGGCGCGAGTCTCTCGCTGTTCAAGAACACGGCGGCTGTGCGAGCCGACGAAGTGGAGAGCGACGACGACGACGACGACGACGACGACGAGAACGAGGACATGGAGGAGGACGATGATGAAGATGACGACGACGATGAGGATAGCGATGGTGAACCAAACGTGGGTAAGCCACAGGAGCGTGTGGTGCGTGACAGCTCGGGTCGTATGCGTCGTCGTGCCGTGTTTGACGATGAATCGGAGATCCCAGAGGACAAGATGCCTGGCTCGGACTCGGAGTCGGACTATGACGACGAAGACGACGAGGAAGAAGAAGTGGCTGCGGAGACGTCCAACTTGCGTTGGAAGGAGAACATGGTGGAACGCGCGGCGATGAATTTCCTCGAGCGTGAGAAGGGCGACGTGAACCTCATGGAGCTCGTCTACGGCGAACGCGAGAAGCTTCACATGACGGAGGCGGATGTCGAAGAAGAAGAGATGAAGCGCAACAATCGCAACCGCAAGGGTGAGGACGAAGTCGAGGACGATGGAGACAGTTTCTTCACGCTTAAGAAGAAGGGCTCCTCCAAGTCGGCGGCGTCCAAGGGTGATGACGAGTGGAACATGCTGGATTGCTCCAAGCTCCAGATTGGTGTAGATGAGTTGAACGATTGGAACCAGATTGATACGCTCGAGAGCATCCGTGATCGCTTCGTCACGGGCTCGTGGAAGCGCACCAACGACAAGAAGGGCGGCGACGATGACGACGACGATGACGAGATGGACGGCGAAGACGCTGATCCACTCAACGACGAAGACATGGACGGTGACTTTGAGGACCTTGAGACGGGTGAGACGCATCGTGGTTCGGCTCAGACGGGTGGTGATGACTCTGAGGACGAGGAGGAGGTGGAAGAGGAAGAGGATCAGGAAGAAGAGACGGATGAACAGATCCGTGAGCGATTACGTGCTCAGAAGTCGGCCAAGAAGAGTCTAGAGGACGACGATGATGACCTTGATGGTGGCAAGGGCAAGAAGGACAATGATGAGGAAGATGAGGAAATGACGGAGCTCATGAAGGAGGCCAAACGCTTGCGTGAAGAGCAGGCGTTGCGTAACGCCCAGGAGTTTGGCGACGAAGGCGAAGACATGCGTCTGCAGCTCGAAGGTTTCCGCAACGGTCTTTACGTGCGAATCGAAATCTCGGGTGTCCCAGCCGAGTTTGTCAAGTATCACGACCCATTCAAGCCAATTGTCGTCGGTGGTTTGCCAAACGTTGAGCAGAACCTCGGGTTGGTGCGCATGCGATTCAAGAAGCATCGTTGGCACCGAAAGATCCTCAAGACCAACGATCCGTTGGTGTTCTCCATCGGTTGGCGCCGCTTCCAGAGTTTGCCTCTCTACTCGATCGAAGATCGCAACGATCGACAGCGATACCTCAAGTACACACCAGAGCACATGCACTGTTTTGCGACCATCTACGGTCCAATGTGTCCACCAAACACGGGTGTCCTGGCCTTCCAGTCGCTCTCGAACAGTGTCGAAGGCTTCCGTGTGAGCGGAACGGGTGTTGTGCTCGAGCTGGACCACAAGTTCGATGTCATGAAGAAGCTCAAGCTGATCGGTACGCCGTTCAAGATCCACAAGAACACGGCGTTCATCCGTGGCATGTTCAACACGGAGCTCGAAGTGGCCAAGTTCGAAGGCGCCAGTATCCGTACGGTCAGTGGCATTCGTGGTCGCATCAAGAAGGCACTGCGTGGCGAGAAGGGTGACTTCCGTGCGACCTTCGAGGACAAGATCCTCAAGAGTGACTTGGTCTTCTGTCGTACATGGGTACCAGTGGATCCAAAGCAGTTCTACAACCCAGTGACGTCGCTCTTGACGGGCCAGGCGCACAAGAAGGCTGCTTTGCCGCTCATGAAGACCACGTTCCAGCTGCGTCAGGAGAAGAAGTTGGCCGTGCCCGTGAACCCAGACTCGGTCTACAAGCCGATCGTCCGCAAGGAACGTGTGTTCGGAACGCTCAAGGTGCCCAAGAAGCTCCAGGCGAATTTGCCGTTCGCCAACAAGCCCAAGCTCGACAAGAAGAAGACAACGCAGGGCTATCTCAGCAAGCGCGCCGTCGTGCTCGAGCCGGAGGAGAAGAAGAAGTACGCGTTCATGCAGGCTGTTAACACAGTGCGTCGTGACCGTCAAAACACGCGGAAGGAAAGCAAAGCCAAGCGACTTGCTGAGCACCGCAAGCGCAAGGAGCGTGAAGAGAAGACCTTTGAAGACGTCCATCGCGAAGCCAAGAAGGCCAAGTTCCGCGCGGAAGGCAAGGAACAGGCGAGACGATTGCTGCAAGCACAAGGAGGTCGAGGTCGTGGTGGCAAGAGAGACCGAGACTAAACATGCGTTGGATTGGTCAAAATATAGAACTCACTTTTCATTTCTAACCAATCAGAGCGTTATATTTTGAAATTATGCGTTTTTAGTGATGTATCATGCGGATATTTTGTGCGAAAAGCGATTTTAGGTGAGCTGATGAGTCAGTGGAAGGGCACTTCAGTAATTGAAGGGTTCCATGGAAGTCGACGACGATGTGTTGTTGGAAGCGTTCCTGGCGGTTGTGAAGGAGGACCCCGCAGCCAGTGCACTGATATTCGAAACGGTAGATGCAGGGCTATCCGAATCGACCTCGTTCATGAAGAATGAAGGGCAGGAAGTGGTTCAACGAAGCGCGAAGAAGCCGCGGACTTGTCAATTGAAAAGCGAACTCGAGACGCTTCGAGCTAGTGCACAGGCCTTAGAAGAGCAGTTACAAGAGCTACGTCGGCTTCGAGGGCCGAATCATCGAGGTAGTCAACGCATTGAGCTGCTTCTTGGTGCAACGAGTCGCAAGAGTCGACGGCTTCGAGCCACAGGTTCGTCGGTGTGGCGTGACTTGGCGATTCGACAGTATCAACAGCTTGAGCGAGGCAAGCTGCTCAACCATCGACTTCGAGATGCCGTACGTGATCACAGTCGAGTCATCGAAGAGCTGCAGCGATTAGCGCGACACAGACAACGAGCCGTGGTGAGTTCCCGGTGCTTGGCATGAGCAGTATGGTCTCTTTCTCACATCCCGTCGTGTGATGTAGGCACTGACCTCACCCTCTTCGACGTTCCACTGTCTCAATTGTTGGGATCTCCGCTCGAACCCCCAGCTTCACAAGACGCTGACGCAACTCGCGGAGGACTTGCACCAAGTACTTCGGATGCACCTGAGAGGACAGCGTCTTCAATCCCCACCGTCAGTCTTCCAGAGTCTCAAGCTCAGTGAATTCAGCAAGGTTCAATACACAGAAGAGCTTCAAAGACGAACCAAAAATGTTATCATGACGCTCAGTGGCGGATTTGTCGCCTCCATACCGTGTCATGAGCTCTCCAAGACAGTGTGGCGCCACTATGGTTGCGGCGACGTGAAGATGGGGCATTCAGACTTGATGCTCGGCACACTTGTAGATGCACAGGGGCAAGGTGCCGATATAATGACTCAGCATGGACGATTCCAGTGTACGCGGGTCATCCAGCGATACAACGAAGGCGACTGTGAGATTATTGTGATCAAAGGACGGATGCAACCATGTGAGTCAAATGCTCGATACATTGCGACGAGCTTTGAAGAATGGTTCATCCTTCAGCCTGTTGAGGAGACGGTCATGCTCGAGCGTCCAGTCAATCGTGTCATGTATAGCCAAGTGTCTACCATTACAGTCGACTCAACCATACCTCATGCCGCGGTCAATAGTATCGTGAAGTTCTTCATAGAGTGGACACAGAAAGAAGTCCGGAACCTCCAAGGCGAGATCGACCAAGCCATGCTGGCGAGCTGGGCTACTTGAATGAACTCACTTGAATTCGAACAGCGCATGTGTGTATTTTTGATGCTGTCTAATAAAAAGGAGTGTGTTCTTGGATGGGATTGCCGAGGCAACAGACTTGTTCTGACTCGTGCACTTGGTTGCTATGTGCTCATGGGGTTCGAACACCAAGCTCGAAAAGTTCTACAAAGGCGCGCAGAATGACACCCCGTGGAACAAGGACTTGCTCTGGCGATACCATGTCGCCAAAGAGGACTAGCAAGTCAAGGTTAACACAGGCGAACTGCCCAGTCCAGACCTAGACGTCAAGTTGCGTCGTCCACGATTCAAAATGGGGATTACAGGCTCGTTAATTCCGGACTTCACGCCTCGATACGAAGAACCAGCGTTGGTGCCATCACACAGTCAGCAACAAATTGCTCTGGGCGAGCGATTAGCTGTCTTTAGTCGAGGTACGTCCGAAACAACTCTCCTCAGTGTCACTTCAGAGGTCTCATGTTATCTGGATGCAGCTCGGTCGCGAACGAGCTCAGGTTCGCGGTCTCTGAAGAGCTCGAGGTCGTCCTCGTCGTTGTCCTCGAGCTCTTCACTTCGTTCAGTAGTGCGTCTACAAGACGTCCAAGAGCTACTGGAGAGTCAGTCCCGCCTGCTAAAGGAGAAGACGGACGTCGAGATCGTTGCAATGCGGCACGCGTTGCAGGACGAGGCGCGGAAGCGCGAAGAAGCCGAGCGCAAGATCCACTTTCTGTGCGAAAAGCTAGGCATCGAGGACACGAGCTAGAGGTGACGGGGAAAATATGTAGTTCTATTGGAATTAACAAGGTCAAAGCGTTTACTCAACGCCATCAGTCTGTCGGAAACGCTTGAGGATACCCATGAAGAAGGCCTTGCGGTTTTGCACGCGGTCACTCACACTCTTGTTGTACTCTTCAAGCGCCTTCTTGGCCGTCTCGTAGTCAAACCACGAGAGGAAGTCGATCATCCGCTCGTCCACATCGTCCTCTTTGAACTTTGACTCTGGGGCGTCAATGTGCTTCTGAACCAATGCACGCGTCTTCTCCAGCTGCTTCTCGCTTTGCTTCTTACGCAAGCCATCGATCTTCTCACGACGCAGCGTCGAGTTATTGCCACCCCCACTGGCCGTGAGTTCGACATTGATACGACGCCCATTGAGCAGCGAGTGATGACGCGAGAGCGCCGCCCCGAGCGCCTTGCTGTCCTTGACTTCGATGAACGCCGTGCCGCGGAACTTGCCCGTCTTCTTGTCCGTCAGCATACGCAACTGGATCTGGCCGGCCTCGGCGAAATGCTTGCGCACCATGTCCGCTGTGGCGTTGAACGGCAGCTGTCCGACAAAGAGCGTCAAGTGGATGCGCTTCTTCTTGGCCGCGTTCTCGTCGCCTTCGCCGTCCGCACCATTCTCGCTCTTGGCGCTGCGCTTGCGCTTCTTGCCAGGCTTCTCCTGTGCCATTGCGCTGGGCTTGGAGCTCTCGTCGTCGTCGCCACGAGCCACCTTGCGCTGCAAAAGACGACGCTGCTTGGAGTTCAAGCGCTCGCCTGGAGGGCCAGCAGCCGCCACGGGCTCCGTTGCTTCCTTCTTTTCCTTCTTCTCCGTCTTTGCAGGCTCCGTCTTGGCCGTCGTCGCGCCTTCGGCTTGACGCTGCTGCTCGCGCATGGCCTTTCGTCGCTCCTTGGCGTTCATCTGCTCCAGTGGCTTGTTTTCCGTCGGTTCTTCGACCTGCGCCACGACCTCCGCCTTCACCTCCTCCTTCACGGGCGCATCGTCGCCGCCCTCGCGCTGCTGCTGCCGCAGGAGCTTACGACGTTCCTTGGCGTTCAGCACCATTGCTCCTGGTCAACTACTTGAGACTTTGACTGGTTGGTTGCACCTGGCAAGTATTAGTACCCCCGGTGGTACCAGACTGGTACTCTAGGAATGTGGGGCACTTTGCCATGAATGGAGCAACGCAGGACATGGAAACCATGCTGTTCATGAGTGTGGACGTCCACAGAACATGATACTGTCAGTATGTCGAGTCTACATGCACAAAGTAGCCCATTGCGGTCAAGAAATACGTTCAAGTCGACTTTAGAATGGCATTGTGAGGGTGTTTCTAGGCGCTCCACTGCGGTGATGTGTTAAATGGGTTCACAGGTCCTTTCGTAGTTGTTTCCATTCTTCTCCTCTGTCTCTCCTCGCTTGGGAGTATGCCAAACAAAAGCAAACTAAACGGTTGACTTTGGGACTTCCATCATATACTGTCTAGCGAATAATAGCGAGTAACATCCTCATGGTGCGGTGCACTCGGACGTTTCTGTCTGCTACGTTGTAATCACACGGAAGCCTTTCGATTGTCCTATTCTTCTTCACGCCGCAAAACGCCAACTGAGCTCTGGCTCGCGCACTCCACCTGGCACCTCCCCGCACCAGCACTTTCGAACCTGTCAGTTATATCCGTTATGCGGTTCGTAACGTTCTATGTCACTCCGTTTCTGACGTCATTGATCCAAGAACATCATGGTGCTGCCCGTGATCATCACCGGCGGCGTCGTCCTGGGCGGCGCATCCGCTTACACCATGTTCCACGTGGGGGAGAAGCTGGCTCTGCCTTCGGACTGGCGGCAGGCGCCGTCCAAGTCGTTCCTGGGTGTCACGGCCGGTGGCTTGAGTGCCATGGGCGCGTATAGTGGCCAGGCTCGTGTGCTGAACCAGCACTTTGCCCACCTCATGACCTACGAAGTGCCGGCCAAGGTGGAGCAATGGGGCTTCCGAGATTTCCTGCGCGTCACGTCGCCCTTTATCGCCACACGCGTGGTCATGGTCTCCGTCTCGGTCGCCGTCATGGGCTTTGTCTCGACCAAAGTAGAAGTACTCACGTCGGAAAAGTAGATCTGGCGGCGAATACAAGTCGACTTTTTGTTCCTTGAGTGCTTCAACTACAAGTATACAGAAGTATACTTCACACCACTCTCATATCCGGTTTACATCTCCAAAAGTGCTTTCTATTATCCGGATACGAAGTCTGGCGTGTATACGGCTGAGAAACCGCAGCGGATGTCACGGAAGATCAAGTGGAAGAACGCCAAGATGCGACGAATTGTAACGAAGACGACGGCGTTGGCTGTGCTTCTGGCGGCTTCCACGACGATCCATCTCCCCAGCGTTTATGCAGACGATGCGCCTGACCAAGGGCTCTCGAATGAGCCCCTCACGGGCGACATGTTCGCCATAAAACCCGAGTTATGGACGTCTGACGCGCGCAAGTCTTTCCATCAATGGATCCGTGACACCGTGCCTGACACGGTTCCAAAGGACGTACAGTGCAAGAAAGTGGAGAAATGCGACAAGCACCGTGTCTGCGTGATCACGTGCGAGCCTGGGTCGGTCGTCGTGGACCCGTGGCTCCAACAAGCGCTCAAGTTTGAGCGCAAACTCGCGTATCGACGCAACTTCTGCCATGCGCACCTGCCTGGGACCCACAATTCGGCTATCACCATCGCAGATGTACGTTTACTCGCTTGTATCGATCACCTCGACACGTTAAGACCGATTTCTGTGTGGCTTTTTAGGGCTATGGAGTGGAAGACCATGTCTTCGAAGGGTATTTAAAGTATCTTTCGTGGTTCAAGAAGGGCATGGAAGTGCACACGAACGACCAGCTCTTCTCTTTGACGGACCAGCTCAACATGGGCGTGCGATTCATCGAGCTCGACGTCCATTGGTTCAACAACGACCTCCATATTGCTCATTGTGGTGGCTTTCACTCGACTTTGTTGGATAGCTTGATCAGTGCTTTCAACAAGATCGCCAACTGGCTCGGAACCGATATCCAATGGGACTCGCAGACTATTGGCTGCAAGCCCAGTCTCAGTAGCATCCCAGCCAGTGAGCAACGGCGCCTTGACGACGCCTTGAAGGAGATTTCGACCTGGTTGCACAAGCCTGAGAACAAGGACGAGTTCCTCATGATCTTCTTCGACGACGAGAACAATCTCTTCCGGTGGAAGAAAGTCACGACGATGATCAAGTATCTCAAGTCGCACTTTGGGCCTGACGAGATTCTCCTACCAGCTGATCTCGTGCACACGTACGGCTGGCCGAGCTTCGAGACGCTTCTTGCTTCCGGAAAGCGTGTTATCTTCATGAGTGGTTCCAACTACTCGCCTCGTGGCGATGATGTGCTCTTTGTCAAGGACGAAATCTGCAACTGGACCGAGCCGCAATTACCTTTTGAGCCGTACCCTTCGTGCAACTTCCCAATGGAACACATGACTCCGCTGGATCATCGTCACTGGATCTTCCGACCTGAAACAAGTGAGATCGTGTATGGCTTCTTGAACGCGGACGGTCATCTTGGTGACAACACGTACATCCTGAACGAGACCTCGATTCCACCAATGGTCGAGTGTGGTGTGAACATCCCGTCCCCAGACAACATCACACCAAAGCGGGTCGAAAGCACAATCTGGACTCTCACACGACCAGATGTACTGGAACCAGGCAAGTGCGTTGCTCTCATTCGATCCAAATTGACGTGGGTGAGTCTGGATTGCGAGCATCCGGGAATTGTGGCGGGATGTGTGCAACATGGTCATCATACCCGATGGGCACTTGGCCCGCAGCCTGTGAAAGAGAAAGATGCAGCTGCGTCATGCAGCAGTATGTCCAAGTTCTGGGTCTATGATGCCCCAGGGAACGGCCTAGAAAACAAGTTCCTGCACGCGCTGCTCATGCAAGCACCAACCAGTGTTCAAGGTGTATGGCTAGACGCCGCGGCTTTGGCATCTGAAGCCTTTGACAACCATGTGGCCAATATGTCGCCACTCTCCAGAGTCGAGCAAATCTCCGATGAATTGGCACTGAACAAGGCAGACTGAGGTAAAACCGAACATACTCAGTGTCCTTTTCGATGTACGTTGAATAAAGAAAGCATCAGGTATCGATGTACGAGTGGCCAGCCCTGATATCGGTGTACGAAACCTAAGATACCTTCAAAAATTCGTGCTGGATTGTGATCTGTCGATGAGAATGTATAGATGGATGCAAGGTGAGCACAAGAAACTTTACATCACAGCGTACGTATATTTGGTCGGTCACTGCATATGTGTGTACCTAACCCAAGCTGACTAGATTAAACAATCGCTTGGACTTGTGAGCAGCATGCGATCTCGTTGCAACATGGCAAACTGCTTAAGCGGAGCCAACCACGGCGCACACGAAGTCGAAGTTGTTGGCGAGCACATACACGTTCAATGGAACGGAGCCTGGGAGAAGCTTGCTGAAGTCGAGCTCACAGTCGGCGACGTTGGCGTCCTTGATCTCCTTAATGAGGGTCTTGCAGTTGGTGCTCTTGCACATCTTCTTGTACTGGTCATTGGTTGGCAAGCCAGTTGGTGGGATCATGCTGAAACCCGAGTCAGCCGTGCACCCCGACACGGAGCCAATGGCAGGGGTAAGCTTGATGATCGAGTCGCTGAACTGCTCATCGGTACAGGTGGCGGCCGACGAGACGGCGGCGAGGGCAGCGAAGGCAACCAAGGTCTTGGTGAACATCTTGAGGCTTGGGGTAAGAAGTGGAGTGGGCTCGGAGAAGTGAATTCGAGAGTGAGTGAGAATCGAATCGGGGCAACCTTCCTCGGTCGGCCATGTAGCGTGGACTTTGTATCTTACTACGAAGCAGGCATGGTTCCGGCGTGGCATCACTCGTCATTGAACTGATTCGGTTGGCCTGATGCCGCTCTGCGGGAAACTTTGACTTCAAGAATTCTATCCCAGCGTCGCATCTTGCCATCATGTCATCACGCGTTCGAATCCTGAGATGCCATGATGCCGCTGGGAGATCTGGGGAATACAACGATTGCCTCGAGATTTGCGACATCTGAAGCAAGTCAGCATCTCAACCCAAGCGCGCTTGATGATTACGGGCGATCTGAGCCTTACGACTTGCTAAGAGACAGACCAGAATCTAGGTGAGGTCATGGGATCTTTTCTAGCCTGTTTATGACGGCAGGGTGATGCGATTTTGTTTTCCGTGGACATGCCCAGATAAAGCGGTTTGAATAGTCTTTGAGTGACATCACGCGTTGGGAACAGTGCACGCCCACGGTTTGAGATGTGGAGCGATTTCATTAGGGTCATTGCACGGTGCAGTAAACCCAACATACGGAGTCGCAGATCTTGTCGGGCTGGAAGTCGGGGACGTGGATCTTTAGGAGCGCACGGAGCAGTCCGTACATGCCTGCTGGTGATACTGGTCGCTGTTTCGATGCATTCAGTACGCCACCACTCTCGAGGCCGAGGTTGCCCAGCAAGTCGTGAATGGCACGCGCATGGGCTAGTTGGTTCTCCAGTTCTGTACAGCAAAACCAACGACAGACAAGTATGTCGATATCGATACAGCAGTGCTATTGGCAATGAACGTACCAGGCGAAGCCATGTCGATTGCGCTCTTGACCATGACACAACCGGAGCATCTGGCAGGACACTTGAAAACACGGACAGACCAAGCTACACGAGGGAGGCCAGACAGAACCACGATCAGTATCATCGCAATCACCGCCAAGGCTGTTCGCATGGCGTACCTGAAGCTTATCTCCGTGCTTGGCCAGGAACTGGCGCGAGACAGCGATTTCAATCGGCTTGTGAAAACAACGACCCGAGATTTCGCTCAGAATCCATAGAATCAACCTCGCTTTCGGCTTTTGTACGTATTCCACCATCCATAACGCTGGTAGATCGCGATGATTGCCGTCTCCAGCACTGGTCTGGAGTAGTTTGTCCCCGACTGAGTCCATGTTCTTCTTCAAGACATTCTGCATGGCTGCCAACTCATCCTTCACGAACGCTTTCATCTCGGTGCGGAAACTGTCACTCGGTAGCGTACTCAACTTTGGAGGAAGCCCCGCACTGATTCTCCGTAAGATTTGAGGAAAAAACGGCGATTTTAGGTGGCAATCCAAAATCTAAAAATATGGGTAAATTGCCGCCAAGGTTCATTTTTCACCGCCATATAGATCAAGAAACGCTTAATCACATGATGCCTTTTCACTTTCGGCATCCAAGTAACGATGAAGTTACGAGCAATCGCCCACACCATAGGCAGTGAAGCGGTCACAACTCCTAAGGGATTGATGGTGGCCCGTCTGACCCTGAAGTACTACTATGACGGACGTCGATCGCATTGGAATGTGGTCCACACTGCACATTCAGAATCCAGCTCCATCTTCAATTCAACGGCTGACCGTGCACGTGTACTCCTTTTCACTGGAAATCCCGAAGGATTGCAATTCTACCGAGTACACATCATACAAAATGTATTACCACGAACAATCCACTATCTCACTTTTTCGATTTCAGGGTCGGCACCTTGCGCCGAAGTGCATTTTCAGGCAGTTTATCACCGTCAATCATCGGAAATGATAGGCGCAGTTTATCGATTGCTTCCTTTGGTGTGATGGACGGGTTTTGTGTTACTGTGGTTTCCAAGAATGCAGCAATATCGACCGGTATCATGTTCGATGGCGCTTTGTGCCTCCTGTTTGAGCGGTCTGGGGTTCGACAGAGTGCTTTCTCTTCTGTTTTGAGATCCTGAATAGATTGGAAATCTCGGCACGGATCTCGCTCTCAGACGGTAGATTGAATCTGGTAGGATACTTGAGCTGCAGAAGCTCGAGCATTCTTCCAGCACCGAACTTTTCGGAGCTTTCAGCAACGCTTCGGTCGAACATCTCGCGAATCTCTTCATGGTGGAATTCGATGTACTTCTTCCCATACATCTCGCCTCTGTTCGGTCGCCTTGCCCAACCCTGTCCCAAGGCTGGTAGTGAAGTTAATGACCCGCTGCCCACGGTTGCATCCAGCACCTTCACAATCTGGCGATGTATCGCACTCGCTTCGACGATTCCGAGCTGGTAAGAGATAATAGGCGGTGTTTGGCGTAGGCCACAATATTCTTCTCCTCCGTTTGTCCGACAACAGCCGATTGTTCTTCCGAAGCATTTTCTCTATACGTACGCCAACGTCGGGTTCGTCGCCGAATGACTGGGGCGTCGGGATACGGTTTTGTGGAGGTGTTCTGAACGCGGATGGAGTGAGGGACTGCAGGTACGATGCTTCATCGACTGGACTTTTGGGGGAGAATCTCAGACTTCGTGTAGGTCTCAATGGATTTGCCTCCGGGGTCGCAGGTGGATCGTCGTGTGTTCCATGGAGTGTCCGACGCCTTGATGAGCGACTTGGTGTCTTCAGTGAGCTCATTGCGTTTCCCTTTGGCCACTGTCTTCAAGCATGCGAGAATGTGGACCTCATTTGTATAATGTAGTCCACATTCCATGCAGTTGGATTTGGCGCCAGATGTTTGTGTATAGACAGGGCATCGCCATAGAAGGCTGAGCACATTTGCGTCGAATGAAGCCCAATATGCTGGAGTGGTTGGATTCAAGGTCTTATATGTCGTCGAATATTTGTTCGACTGCAGCCAAATTTGACTATGTCAATGTTAAGATAGGAATTCATCAGCATGCCAATTGTCATCGCAATTGGCAATTTACCCACATTTTTAGTTTTTGGTTTGCCACCTTTCCACAGTACGATTCTTACAGAGATTCAGTGTTAAGGAACAAAGCGACCAACAAACGATGATAGTGCGCCAACGTTTCGGCGATGGGGCTCTCTTAGCGCGTCCCAAAGGCGATCGTGACGGAGTGCCAGATCTCCATGGAGTGCGATCGTTGGGTACGAGGTATCCTTGCAATTGAAGCCAGGGGTTTCCCTGGACGGAGTGGGCGACTATCACTGAGCTCGCTGTCATCACACGGGTAGTGCCCGTCTAAAGCACGCCATGCATCGGCCAATCATCAACTCTAGCCTCTCGCCTCTCACCATATTCCGTCCACCAGCGGACTTTACCTGTCTCACCTGGATAAAGGAATTCTACGATTGTGTCATCATTTTAATTCAACTCATACGTCGCCTGACCTGAGTGAGCAGTAGCCCAAGATAAGGAGCCTCATCAGAGTGGATGTACCGGACAGTCTTGTGCATCGCTAGAATGTCCTGAGTCACAGGTAGATGCTTTGTCGAATCTCATCCCTGCAAGTGCGTGACCTTCAGCGATCGATCCAACACGAGCCAGGCCTCGACGTCACCAATGACCCGAGCTTCGCCGCGATCCAATTATGTAGACCATCGCGTCGAGTCCGGTTATCTGTTCACAGAGAAGAACGCAAGATTGCATGCGTATTAAGACAAGAAGCAACAGAAGTGTCAACAAATCACGACAACGTGCATTAGCAAGATAAGTACGAAAGTGTACGTGAGTGGCTATTGACCAGAGAGGACCAAGTCATCCACGTCGCCGCACGCTTAGCAGGCTGGCTTAGGGGTGGTTGGGCTTGGGGTGACGCCAGGGGTCGTGCCGGCAGGTGGGGCCGTGGTTGGAGTCGTGCCGGTTGGTGGAGCCGTGGTTGGAGTCGTGCCGGTTGGTGGGGCAGTGGTTGGGGTCGAGCCACCACCGATGCTATCGCACTTGGCATCGAAACCCTGACCGAGCTGGTAGACGTTCAATGGCACGGAGCCAGGGAAGAGCGAGCTGAAGTCGAGCTCACAGTCCTTGAGACCAGCGTTCTTGATAACATCCAAGAGGGCCCTGCAGTTCTTGCTGGCGCACATCTTGACGTACTGATCATCCGTTGGCAAGCCCTTTGGTGGCACCATGCTAAATCCCGAGTCGCTCGAGCACGGCTGGACCAAAGGGAGCGCATCCTTCGTGAGCTTGCCAACCTCACCGGTGAAGGCGGCGTCGCACTCCTCCTTAGTGAGGCCGTTGACGGTGACGGCGGCGACAGCCGCGAGGACAACGAGGGTCTTGGAGAACATCTTGTGTGGTAGTGGGAATGTGTGGGGCTCGAGAAGAATTCGGGAGTGAGTGAGGCATGGCAACGCGGAGAGGTCCGCCGGCGAAAGGCCCGGCCATCAACGAAGCCGGCTCCTTGTTCGCGGCATCACCAGCCACCAGGCTGAGACTGTTGACCTGATGCCGCCCGCCCAGAGACCAGCCAGGCATGGCTCTGGTTCGCCTCGCAGTCTGTGTTTGCAGGCATTGGGCGTTCCACCGTTCAAGGTGTGCGCGTTTTCTGCGGCCGGTCAATCGCCTCGAGTGCCACTCTGGTATCCACGCGGCTTTGACCCGGAGCCAATGAGCACCGCGCCATTGCCCAGTGCTGCTGAAGGTTGAGACATGCCTGGCTTCCCGAGTGGCATCAGCAACCCAGCGTTGCATCTTGCTCGCCCTGCCTGTCCATTCAACAGTGAATCGTCCGTCCGTCGCGGATCTGAGTCAATAAGATACTCAATCCACCATATGATTGGTTAAAAGATGATATAAAATACGATGATTGGTCGAAAACGAGAAGCTCAGATGGAGCTCCTCGTTTTTAGCCAATAGAAGAGTAGTACCGAGCCTGGTCTTGTCCACCATGACGTGTTGTCGTGATGGCCATCAGCGCCACGCCCCTGTCCAAGTCGATGGGGGTCATGACCTGACGCCCCCTTCCACGCATCGCCTTGGAGAGGGAAGGTCGAGTGACGTCGTGAGTGATGACCCACGCGTCTTGACTGTCTCTTTGAGATGCATGACAGCTTCAAGCTCCGAGTCTGGTTCCTGTGACAGGTGACTGAATCCCTGGAACGATGGACGGAGATGGAGTCGTGATGGCACTGATGAGCGCTTGTGCTGTGCGTGCGGATGGAGTCGTGGTGACACTGGGTGCTCCTGCGGTTTTCCGGCTCTGCGTCGTCGAGAACTAGAAGCCGAAGACTGACTCGACTGTGCACTGACCGGGGGGGGGGGGGGGGGTATTTGCGTTCTGATTGGAGAAACCTGCCTCGAGATCACAGTATGACGAGTTCGAGCGCTTTACTGGCTGTGAGAACGCTTGGCACCGCAGACCGAGGCGCCACTGTTCAGGCGTTTGACCGAGATGCCTGCTTTTGATGGAGAATGAAGGCTTTTGTTGTGACACGCATGAGGTCGGTGGGTGGATCAAGCTGATACATTGTAAACTGAGAAACTGAGCTGTATTCGGCAATAGAAATATTCGAAAATGCGCAACAGGAGACCATTCAACACACAAACTACCGGCTGAGAAACAAGCCCGCTTTTACTTGCGGTAGTCGCTGGAGCCAGACTCGTCAATCGAGTCACTGCCATAGTCAACCACATTAGAAGAGCTGGAACTGGACGAGCTCACTGGGAAGACAATATTATCAGACGAACTCGAGCCGTCAGTGGACAAGCTGGCAGACCCACTGGATGGAAGGTCCTCATCCTCGTCCTTCTTGACCTTGCAGCGACTGCTTGGTCGACGGTGAGGCGCCTTTGAGTTGGATGACTCAATGTCAGAGGAACTCGACCCAGCAGCAATGCTGCCGTCATCAATTGGGGACGACGAGTCGCTGCTTGATGGTAGGACGTTAACACCACTACCATCGATCGAGATGGACGAGTCGGTGGATGCCTCAGTGCGGAGACGTCGCGTCGCGTACGCTGCTTGGGATTCGACAGAAATCAAGGCCAATGCGACAGCGAGAGTGCACAGCTTGCGGAGGGAGAACATGATGACGGGTGCCGGCGGTCGTCGCGGAGACTCGATGTGATGAGGGAGATGAAAATCCAAGAATGAGAAGGAGGCATGATGCGCAACGAGTGTCTGGACCAAGAGGAATATCCCGGCAACAAGCCTGTGACGTTATTCAGCCGCTTCGAGAATACAAGCTGGTGACTGACAAAGCCGCACCACCTGGACAATAAGAAGACTCATCATGTCGACCCAATCGCAAGTCTATGCAGTTTGGTGGCCTTTAAAGATCAGCAGTTCGTGCAAACCAGTTGGACATGAGGCGGGCGAGAAACGAGCTGTAGCCATGTCCACCGTGGTGATCGCGTAGGACTCTACGTCAGCTGGTGATGCCATGCGTTGAGGCCTCGGTTGTCGTCTCCCAAGGAGGACGCACAACTGTATCTTTTGGACTGAATATCACTCATGATGAGACAAATGTGGTTGGTGTAATATGAGAAGGTGCCTTAGCCTGATTGTTCAGCAGCTTCATTAGGATTGGGTGAGCGCGATAATGGAGCGCAGTAGATTCGCGAGTACGCAGCAAGATCAGGTGAATATGATGTATTATAAAGCCACACGTATTGTTACGCAACTGCGTCAGCTATACAAACTAACAAAAAGAAAACGGGTAGCACGAAGCAATTTAGTACGATCCTTCGGTACTGGATGGCCCCACCGTGCCCGGCTGCTCATCATCTGGGGCCAAGTCATCGCCAGACTGATCATCATCTCCACCCGGAGGAGGCAACGGACGACTGCCATCCCAGCTACCTGGGAACGGACGACCATCAAAGCTGCCGCTGCCTGGACGAGGACCACCGTGAGGACCTGGACGACCTGGACGACCGCCCACATGACTACCGTCCCAGCTACCTGGGAATGGACCATCAAAGCTACCACTGCCTGGAGGACCACGTGGACCGCCGTGTGGTCCTCGCCCTCCATGAGGACCCGGTGCACTGCCGTCCCAGCTGCCTGGGAATGGACGACCGCCGAAACGACTGTCGAAGCTTCCTACCTGGACGTCCGTGTGATGGACCACCGCGTCCTGGACGGCCACCCTTGTTCTTGTTCTTGCTTTCATTGTTCTTGCCGTCAGCGCTTGGTGCATCTTGACTGCCATCGAGCGCACGTACAGCCGCTCCGTCGAAGCTGCCACTTCCGGCAGACTTTCCGCCGTTTGGTTTACCGCCGTGTCCAGGACGACCACCAGCGTGGCTACCATCCCAGCTACCCTGTGGACGTGGAGGACGACCACCGGCGTGGCTACCGTCCCAGCTACCCTGTGAACGTGGAGGACGTTCACCGCCGCTGCCGGCTGCGAAGTCACCAGAGAAGCTTCCCTTGCCTCGTCCATGGTGACCACCGTGGCTGCCACGAGGAGGTCGCAAGCCGGCGACAGATCCGTCGGCCTCGCCCACTTCAGCACGGAGTCGTCGGGCTTCTGTCGTGGCGACGAACTCGGAGGAGATGAGTACGGAGGCGCATACGGCGAGTGCGCAGAGCTTGCGGAGGGAGAGCATGGTTGTTTTGGCGATTAGCTGCGGACGTAGGAGTGTCTTGGTAGTAGCCGAATGTGATGTGATGCGATGCGATGCAATGCGTTGTTGGCAAGGCGGATTGCAGAATGAGTCGTACGGATCGGGTTCTTGCTTTTGTCGAGACGGAGGCCACTCCACTGTAGATACGCAGGTTGTCGCTCTTGACGCGCTCGATCCGTCTTAACGGATCAGCATGTCGGCTAAAGACGTCGCACCAGGAGTCTACGGTATCAGCGAGTATCGTTTGTGGCTTGATGGACCGTATGAAGGCTTGAGAGCGTCGATCATGGCGCTGCGATTCGCAGAGAGCAAATCTACCGCATGGCGCGGAAGAAGCATGGGGAGTACGCGCGTCAGGCCGGGCATGCTACGTCGCCAGATGGTGATCTTGGGCAGTGATCCTGTAAGGCGATTTGTCCAAATTAGCCTAATGGGTTCATCCTGCTCTTAGCTTTGCGTGTTGCAAACAAACACGGTCTCAAAAGCTAGTTTGGTGTGAACTAGCTTCTCTCAGGAGCACTACCATCTGGCGACGTAGCATGCCCGGCCTGACGCGCGTACTCCCCATGCTTCTTCCGCGCCATGCGGTAGATTTGCTCTCTGCGAATCGCAGCGCCATGATCGACGCTCTCAAGCCTTCATACGGTCCATCAAGCCACAAACGATACTCGCTGATACCGTAGACTCCTGGTGCGACGTCTTTAGCCGACATGCTGATCCGTTAAGACGGATCGAGCGCGTCAAGAGCGACAACCTGCGTATCTACAGTGGAGTGGCCTCCGTCTCGACAAAAGCAAGAACCCGATCCGTACGACTCATTCTGCAATCCGCCTTGCCAACAACGCATTGCATCGCATCGCATCACATCACATTCGGCTACTACCAAGACACTCCTACGTCCGCAGCTAATCGCCAAAACAACCATGCTCTCCCTCCGCAAGCTCTGCGCACTCGCCGTATGCGCCTCCGTACTCATCTCCTCCGAGTTCGTCGCCACGACAGAAGCCCGACGACTCCGTGCTGAAGTGGGCGAGGCCGACGGATCTGTCGCCGGCTTGCGACCTCCTCGTGGCAGCCACGGTGGTCACCATGGACGAGGCAAGGGAAGCTTCTCTGGTGACTTCGCAGCCGGCAGCGGCGGTGAACGTCCTCCACGTTCACAGGGTAGCTGGGACGGTAGCCACGCCGGTGGTCGTCCTCCACGTCCACAGGGTAGCTGGGATGGTAGCCACGCTGGTGGTCGTCCTGGACACGGCGGTAAACCAAACGGCGGAAAGTCTGCCGGAAGTGGCAGCTTCGACGGAGCGGCTGTACGTGCGCTCGATGGCAGTCAAGATGCACCAAGCGCTGACGGCAAGAACAATGAAAGCAAGAACAAGAACAAGGGTGGCCGTCCAGGACGCGGTGGTCCATCACACGGACGTCCAGGTAGGAAGCTTCGACAGTCGTTTCGGCGGTCGTCCATTCCCAGGCAGCTGGGACGGCAGTGCACCGGGTCCTCATGGAGGGCGAGGACCACACGGCGGTCCACGTGGTCCTCCAGGCAGTGGTAGCTTTGATGGTCCATTCCCAGGTAGCTGGGACGGTAGTCATGTGGGCGGTCGTCCAGGTCGTCCAGGTCCTCACGGTGGTCCTCGTCCAGGCAGCGGCAGCTTTGATGGTCGTCCGTTCCCAGGTAGCTGGGATGGCAGTCGTCCGTTGCCTCCTCCGGGTGGAGATGATGATCAGTCTGGCGATGACTTGGCCCCAGATGATGAGCAGCCGGGCACGGTGGGGCCATCCAGTACCGAAGGATCGTACTAAATTGTTTCGTGCTACCCGTTTTCTTTTTGTTAGTTTGTATAGCTGACACAGTAGCGTAACAAACATTCGTGGGTCGTATTAAGGCACATCAATGCATGTCAAGTCTATAGTACGTTACTGGCCAGGTCCGACGAAAACCCAGAACAGGCAGAGCTTGAGCAGGCAGAGCTGGAGCAGTCGTGGTGAGGAGCAGCGGGACGGCAACGGCAGCGGACATCATTAGGAACACACGTCTGAGTCTAACCGGTAGAACCAACAATCAAGCCATGTACGGAGGCCTGATATCCGGACTAGCGGAAGCTTAAAAGAACTTTTTTATTTTGACTGCATTTGCCGTTAGCGCGAAAGAACACTTGGACGCCGCTCGAGGTAATAGTGGGAAGCAGTGCGCTCATCCACCGGCAACTCAACAGGTACAGGCCACCCAAAAGAAGAAACTACTGGGTTTCTACGCGGAAGCACGCCGGTTGGCAGACACACTGGACATCAGGCACTGGCATCATCATCAACGTGAGTTCAACCGAATGGCGAGAGCAGCGGCGACCAACGGGAAGACCACGAGACCAAGTGCGATAACACTCAGCCCGACCGAACAACCAGGAGTCAAGAGACTGGCGATATATCTTTCGGGAGACCACGCGCGCAGGCAACGCAGCTATTGGAGCAGAACTTTACTCGTTAATTGACAGGGTGTCAAGCAGCTATCGAGCACGTGTCAGACGACTCAATAGATTTCAATGAGAGAGGAATAGTGCAAACAATGATTTGAAAACAAATACAGTAGTTGATCATTCACCATACACATTGAACTACACTGCCTGTGGGAGCGCGGAATCTTACGTCGCTCCAGGCTTTTGAGTCGAGGCTCATGTCTAGTACGATTCGTCATCTTCAGCGTCCGACTCGACGGTGTCAGGAGCATCGGACTCGTCGTCATCAGTTGGGTAACTGGCAGGCTGTTCGGTAGGTGCGTCAGTTGGAACCGCACTTGGAACACCGCTAGGAACGTTGCTTGGCTTGCCTTCTCCGTCTGGGCGAGGGAGTGGGGGACCTCCAGAGCCGCTTCCAGCCTGAGGAGGACGCGAGCCGCCCTGACCGCCCTGACCGCCTTGACCACCCTGACCGGCATTTGGAGGACGCGAGCCGCCCTGACCGCCTTGGCCACCCTGACCGGCATTTGGAGGACGCGAGCCACCCTGACCACCCTGACCAGCATGAGGTGGACGCGAGCCACCCTGGCCACCCTGACCAGCTTGAGGAGGACGCGAGCCACCCTGGCCGCCTTGACCAGCTTGAGGAGGACGCGAGCCACCCTGGCCGCCTTGACCACCCTGACCGGCATGTGGAGGACGCGAGCCACCCTGACCGCCCTGGCCACCCTGACCGGCATGTGGAGGACGCGAGCCACCCTGACCGCCCTGGCCACCCTGACCGGCATGTGGAGGACGCGAGCCACCCTGACCACCCTGGCCACCCTGACCAGCCTGAGGAGGACGCGAGCCGGAAGGCTTGAAGCTGCCTTCGGCACCGGCACCACTACCCTGAGTTGGGAAAGCGTAGTTAGACGCATCACCCTCTGCCTGAGGTGGCTGCGAGCCGGATGGACGGCCAGCACCACTGCCAGCCTGAGGAGGACGCGAACCCTGGCCACCCTGACCAGCGTGAGGAGGACGCGAACCTTGACCAGCGTGTGGTGGACGGGAACCCTGGCCAGCTTGTGGAGGACGCGAGCCGGAAGGCTTGAAGCTGCCGGCAGGACGACCTGCAGCGCCGGCGCCACTGCCCTGCGTTGGGAAAGCGTAGTTCGACGCATCACCCTCCGCCTGAGGTGGCTGTGAGCCGGATGGACGGCCAGCACCACTGCCAGCCTGAGGAGGACGCGAGCCACCCTGGCCACCCTGGCCACCTTGACCACCTTGTGGAGGGCGGGATCCTTGACCAGCATGCGGTGGACGGGAACCCTGGCCAGCCTGAGGAGGACGAGAGCCAGATGGACGGCCAGCGCCGCTGCCAGCACCAAACTCGCCGGAGAAGCCACCCTTGCCGTGACGAGCGTGTGGTGGGCGCGAGCCACCAGCTTCCTGGCCACCCTGTGGTGGACGCGAGCCGCCAGCTCCCTGACCGCCCTGCGGAGGACGCGAACCTGGGGCCGAACCGTCGGTCAAGGCTTCAACACGAAGACGGCGAACAGCGCTCGTTGTGGTCAAACCGGTCTCTTCAGCCTGGGTGACGGCGATGAATTCGCTCGAGACGAGGGCGGTGGCGCAGACGGCCAATGCGCAGAGCTTGCGTAAAGAGAGCATTTTGAAGTCGGTGGAGAAACTGAGACTGAGCAAATTGCAGAATGAGTTGGAGATCTGCGCTCTCAATCCTCCCTCAGCCTCGACTCGATAGAGAGCCCTCCTTGGCAAGATCCGAGTGTACTCGAGTGTACTCTGGTTATACACCCACTACTCCACGGCAAGATCGGATCCATGCCACAAGTTCACGGGTGAAACAGACACATGCTTACCGGGAACAGGGAACAGAAGCCTTCCAAAAGTGACTGATCCGCCTGCACATCGGTTGTAGAACCACACCGTTGAGAACGACGCGGCTGGGGACAAGTGGAACATGTGCGTTTGCTCCATTGCATCCCACCCACGTCCCTTCGCGATTTGTTGAGGTCTGAGGAACGACAGTGGCCCATCTCGATGCGTGGACCAATCACGTGGCGAGATACTGAAACGCGACTCATTCGCACTGAGATGGAAAGAGCAGACACCGCGAACACAGGATGCTGGCGGGCAAGCAGGCACAACACTGCTCTTCATGATTGTTCTCTCAGAGTGCAGGTCAAGTGTTCCTCCAGCGAGAAGGAACTTGAGAACGCGAGAACTGTTGAGTCAACGCATTTGTTCTCAAATGTAATGCTATCCTATTTGACAAGCTAAAAAGCTAGACCATGCTAAGGGAAACCCATCGCGGTTGACTCGTTGAGGCCCTCTGCTGCTCCCCTCAATGAGGGGAGGAGCAGGACATCGACGGAGCGATGACCATGCTTTTATTTGCTTCTTCAGGCTCGGCGGTCCAAGTGGAGGGTGGCAACAAGTGCCTGGGAACTCATCCAATGCACTAATAGGACGCTGGGCTCTTGACAGGGGCGAGTGACTGGCCTTGTCAAGCAGACGAGCTCGACTCGTGCCTCCGGCGATGCCCAGTCGGCCAGTGCGCACGACTGCCACGGCAGGGTTCCTCGTCCGGATGGGTACCCATCCAGACGAGGAACAAAATTAACGTGAATTTGACTTTAGGGCCTTATGTTAGTCGTATACCCGATGTATACCTATCAGAATCATAGCATTAGTCGAAGTGGGACCTCTTTCAGGTAATGCCCCTTGATTCAATACAAATACAAACTCGGTAGCATGTTTGCGAGTGTTCGTTCACGACTAACTCGCAACCCAAACCAGCTCAGCACACACACACACACACACACACACACACACTCTGTCTCTCTCTCCAAGAAACCTTGCGAGTTGTTTTTGTGAGGTAGAGAATTGACCGCACCGAGAAATCACTTTAACAAACTCAGAAGACGCTTTATAGGTTGACGATTACATTTGTGTTCTAGAATGCTGGTGCCAGGGATCGATACGCCATGTACTCATCTCGCCACTTTGGACTCGACTCCACCAATGCAGTCAACGACTCGCTAAGGACCTCGATGGCATGATCGATGTTCCACTCGTCCACTTCGACACCACCAACAGCCAGACGGAGGAAATGCACGCCGTCCACAACCGAGTGAATCAGGAACATCTTGCCACTATCATTCACACGACGAAGCAACGCCTCGTTCAATTCACGACCACCAAACGCAACGTAGAAACACACGAGGGACATGCGCACGGGTGTGAAGATCTGGAAACGACCGTCCTTGAGTAACAAGCTCTCAGCGCGCTTAGCGAGACCAATCGAACGGCGGATGTGGTTACGCATACCAGTAGCACCGAAACGACGGAGTGTGAACCAGATCTTGAGCGCACGGAATCGATGAGTCAACTGGATCTGCCAGTCCTTGTAGTTGACCTGGGTCATGAAGTCGTTCTTGAGGTACTCTGGGGTGAGTGCCAGCGCCTTGAGCAATGGACGTCGGTCCTTCACCCACATCAGGCTGCAGTCCACTGGCATCAAGAGCCACTTGTGCGCGTTGACACAGAGGGAGTCCACGTCCTCCACACCGTCGAACCAATGCTGAAACTCTGGACAAACAGTCGCTGCGCCACCGAAGGCACCATCCACGTGAACCCACACTGGCTCACCCTGAGCGCGAGCTACCTCCACAAGCGGACGAACTGGATCAATCGCAGTCGTCGACGTCGTACCCACGGTCGGCACAAGCATGAGTGGCACCAAGCCAGCTGCCACGTCCTTGGCCATCGCGGCAGCAACGTCATCAGGATGCAGGCCGTAGTTACCTGGGTCAGCAGCACCGCGGCGAGTTGGAATCACTCGCAAGTGAGGCAAATCCAATACCATGCATCCCTTCTCACCAATCGAATGCGTCTGATCTGAGATGTACATGACCAAACGCGAAGCCTTCTCGGCACGAGCAGCACCTTCAAGACCCTCAAGTGCGCGGTTACGAGCAGCAATCATTCCACACAACAACGATTCGCTTGCAGATCCCTGGATCACACCGCCACCAGGCGACGTCGACAAGAAGCACTCTGGAAGGTTCATGAGACGCGCCATCCAGTCGCACATGGCTTGTTCAAGCTCTGTCGCTGCTGGGGCAGCAGTCCACGAGAAGCCCACGACGTTGACTACAGACGACAACATCTCAGCCAAGGCACTAGGCTCACTGCCATGTGCTTTGAAATACGCAAAGAAGTTTGGCGAGGCCCAGTGAGTGAGACCGGGGAGCAAAATGTCTTCGCAGTCCTTGAAGATGGCCGCATAGGACTCTGGGGCTTCAGGACACTGGCCTGGAATCTGCTCGTACACGCTGCCTGGCTTCACAACCGGACGCACTGGGTAGGTCTCACCCACATCCTTGCTGTAAAGCTTCTGCTGGTAACGTGTGATGAGATCTGCAAGTCCCGCCACGGGATGATGCATCGAGTTGCTGCTCGGGTCCCGTGGATTCAACGGCTTGGTCGAGGCAAGTGCACGTCGATGGTTTCGACGCTCCATCGCTGCGTACAAGGCCGCACCGCTGAGCACACCCGTGGCAAAGACGGCTGCCGAGGACGCGAGCAGCGTCGACGTCGAGTTGGTCGATGCCATCGAGGGGGCAAACACCATACTTGTCTTCTCTGGGCTTGGTAGCAGATGGCTGTAGGCGCTCCAAGGTGGAATGGGAAATGATCCTCGGTCTGGATGACACTGCGAGAATCGATGGACCGAGTCACCCTCTAACGCAGCCACCGGTCCACCCCAACGTTCTCGAACAAGCAGATGAGCTCGACTCCCTCCTTCAGGGCGGTTTTGTGGCGGATGCGCCATCCGGATTGATCGTCTGCAGCCAATCCGAGGCGATCGGTTCGTCGACGAGGCCAGAGACGCGGCGGCTTCCCATCTCATCGTTAATAAAGAACTGCCCGTCTTCAACACGCACCCACGGGCTTTGCCGGCCTACCTCGAGGCCACCAGAGGCGTATACAGTGGATATGTACATGAAGAACGCATAGAGCAGCGTTTTTAGAGCATTGGGCGCGTCATATACCAGCGAAATGAGCTCGTCCAGGGCGTTAACCGCGTGGTTAACCACACTTTGGCTCAACTGCGTGCAGCTTGATTGCACCCGAAGATCCGGCATCAACACTTGCATGCGACGGAAAAAGTTGATGCCGGGCGTCAACCTCGGACAGGCACAGGACGTGTTGATGCCAGCGAGCCGAGTAGAAACGGGCCATGCCAGGTCATCGCGAAGGGAGAACCACCCACCGAAGGCCTGATTAGCGTGCCACGCCAGGGAGAAGAAGGAAGCAGATGAGATGATTGAGGAGGATGCTTTAGCGCTTACGATGGCAGGTGTCCGCGGAGTGGTGCGGTTTGGTTCGGTCGCCGACAACGAAGGATTTTATTGTGACTCATGACCGGCGAGTGCACCTGGTTTTGACATCTTGAACTGGCACGTGACCGGTGTCGGTCGGTTGTGTCTCTTGAAGATCGAGGCGAAGAACGGCATTGAAGCCATGGACCTCATCCAGGCGTCGTTCCAAGCGTCATTTAATGCGCAGATCGAGCGGCTCGTGGAGCAAGAAACGGCAGAGTTGCGTACGGTGAGTTGGTGTTCGACAAAACGAAGTGGAAACACTGTCCAGACCAAGTTGAAGTCGTGCGTGTGTGTGTGCCTAGATCTTTCGATACTTCGATTCGGATGGAGATGGCGCCGTCTCGGCAGACCAAGCGTGTCGCATCTTCAACCTGGTAGGCGGCATGCGCTGACCAATAGGCTCATCCTGTCTGGGTGGTTGAGGTCAGCTAATGGTTGTGGTGCGTAGCTGGGACTTGATGTGAATCCATCACAAGTACGCGACTTGGAAGACGTGTACATGGCAGGTGTGGACCGTTTACTCGTTCGTGGTATGAGTCATAGGTTATCACCGCTCGTCTACGATACAGAGTTCATGAAAATCGTCGATAGCCATATACCCGCTGCAACCAACGTTGACAGTGACGCTGTCCCCACAGTAGTCGGTGAGGCCCCAAAGCAAGAACCTTCACACCCAACCGTCAATGCAACACCACCAGCCGTGGCTCAGCCTGAGGGAACCCCTGTGAATCCATCAAATGGACCACAAGGGGCCACTGAGAATGGTCAAGTTCCTCCCGTGGGGGAGGACGAATCAGCAGTCCAGAAGCGAAATGAACAGCTCTGGGAAGACGAGTGGAAGGTCATCGACTCGTATCGTCGTGGTTTTGTGACGTCTGATGAGTTACGATTGTTCCTGAAGAGCTGTTTCTCACCCTTCCCCATCCGTGACCTCCCACGTTTCCTTGAGCTGTACGCAGATCCAAGGTAGGCCATACACCCTTGAGTATCCCTCTTTATCTGCTGATACCATGACGTATTACTTCGTTCATAGTGTGCCTGAAGACGACATGATGCTTACCAAGGTATCATTTCTCAAGTTCCGACAGGAGTACACAACGCGTGACCAAGCCGGCTCCGATCGCGGACTCGCTTCCGAGGACGAAGACGACGCCGAGAACGAGAACGACGACTTGCGATTCTCAGTAGACCAGCACACGACAGGACGTTCCGACACAAAATCTGGCGGTGAAGGCGCCTCGCAAGCGAACACCCGTCGTGGTGGTCGTCGACGACGTTCCTCCCTCGGTCTCCTGAACGCGGACACGGGTGTCGACGGCATCATCGTCGACGCCGGAGTGCTAGATCACAGCGACGAAGACTACGTCGACGAAGACGACCTTCGTGACGAGGACAACGCCATGACGTCACGTGCCGACGCGTACACGCCACTTCCCCATGAGCTCCATCCTGACGACGCAGAGTGAATGTGCAACTGCTGTGGTAAATAGATTCGTTTCTAACCGCTGAATAGAAACTTTCTATAGAAAGATGCCAACTGCCTCGGTCCACCTTCGTGCAACCTCCTATCCACCCCATGTGTGGTCGTCGAGTCAAAAGGGAAGAAGGTGGGTCGAGTGCTAGATTAGATATATTGCGCCGACGATGGATCACTCGTTCTCGTACGACCCGTACGACGACGGTCGACGCATGCAGCACACACAGGCCTTCCAGACACAGGCGTCCCAGGCTTCGCAGGGCATGTACGCGTTCGTGGACCCCATGGAGCCCTTGGCGACACAGCCAGACGACGGCGGCATGCACACGGGCGCCAGTTACGAGTTCTATGATCAGTACGAGTCCTCGACGGCAGCATTTGGCTTGACGGGGGACGAGACGAATGCGCTCACCGGCGAGTTCCAGCATCTCAACTTCGAAGACACGGTGGACGACGAGCAGCTCGACTACACGTCCAAGGAGCTCCCGGCGCATGCCTGTGCGTACTGTGGTCTGCATGACCCGGCGTCGGTGGTCAAGTGCGTTTCCTCGGACAAATGGTTCTGCAACTCGCGAGGCAATACGTCGGGCTCGCATATCATCCAGCACCTGGTGCGCTCGAAGAACAAGGAAGTGTCGTTGCATCCCGAGTCGCCGCTGGGCGAGACCGTGCTCGAGTGCTACAACTGTGGCTGCCGCAATGTGTTCCTCCTTGGTTTCATCCCAGCCAAGCAAGACTCGGTGGTGGTGTTACTCTGTCGTGACCCGTGCCTTCAGATGAACGCGTTGAAGGACATGAGCTGGGATATGTCGCAGTGGCTGCCGTTGATTGAAGATCGTTCGTTCTTGCCGTGGCTTGTCAAGGTGCCGTCGGAACACGAACAGCTGCGAGCGCGTCAGATCACGTCGACACAGATCGCCAAGTTGGAGGAACTCTGGCGTGAAAACCCGCTTGCGACGGTGGAAGATCTCGATCGTCCAGGCATTGACGACGAGCCAACCTCGGTGGAGACCAAGTACGACGATGGCTACCAGTACCAGAACATCTTTGGGCCGCTTGTCAAGATGGAAGCAGACTACGACAAGAAGATGAAGGAGGCGCAGACGCAAGACGGTGTCATGGTCCGCTGGGACATTGGTCTCAACAAAAAGCGCAACGGTACGTTCAGCTCGAACCGCCCTGACTCGGACCTTCGCCTTGTGCCCGGTGATGAGATCCGCTTGCGTCTTGGTCCAAGTGCCGCGATGATCTATGGCAAGGACTGGGAAGGTTCTGGTCATGTCTTGCGCATTGATGAATCGGACGTGACGCTCGAGATGCGAAGTAACAATGTGCCTGTCGAGATCAGCGATGGATACTTGGTTGACTTTGTGTGGAAGGCGACTTCGTTCGACCGAATGCAAGCGGCGTTGAAGACGTTCGCTGTCGATGACACGTCGCTTACTGGCTACCTGTACCACAAGATTCTCGGTCACGACGTGGATGTTCAGGCTCTGCGTGTGCCTCGGTCGCTCGGTACTCGTGTCTCGGCTCCAGGCCTTCCAGAACTCAACCCTCCGCAGATGGAAGCTGTCAAGGGTGTGCTTTCACAGCCTCTCAGTCTCATTCAAGGCCCGCCAGGTACTGGTAAGACTGTGACGTCGGCAGCTATTGTGTGGCACATGGCCAAGCAGAACATGGGCCAGGTTCTTGTAACGGCTCCAAGTAACATCGCTGTTGACCATCTGACTGCCAAGATCAGCGCCACTGGCCTGAAGGTCGTCCGTCTTGCTGCGAAGAGCAGAGAAGCCGTCGCTTCCTCGGTCGAACACCTGTCGTTGCATGCTATGGTCAAGTCTCTTGATAGCCCCGACAAGGCCGACCTTCGCAAACTCATGCAGCTCAAGGATGATCAAGGTGAATTGTCCTCACAGGATGAGAAGCGATTCAAGGCTTTGAAGCGTCAGGCTGAGCGTGAAATTCTTCAGGCTGCTGATGTGATTTGTACAACGTGTGTGGGTGCTGGGGATCCTCGCTTGTCAAACTTCCGTTTCCGTCAGGTGCTGATCGATGAAGCAACGCAGGCGACAGAGCCAGAATGTTTGATTCCGATCGTGCAGGGAGCCAAGCACGTCGTTATGGTCGGTGATCACTGCCAGTTGGGCCCAGTTGTGATGAACAAGAAGGCGGCGAGCGCTGGTTTGAACCAGTCATTGTTTGATCGTCTCCTCAAGCTCGACATCCGCCCCTTCCGTCTCCGTGTCCAATACCGTATGCACCCATGCTTGTCGGAGTTCCCTTCGAACACATTTTACGAAGGCGAGTTGCAGAATGGAGTGGGTACCAGCGATCGCCAGCTAAAGAACGTGGACTTCCCATGGCCAAACCCAAACAAGCCGACGTTCTTCTACATCTGCTTGGGAGCCGAAGAAATCAGTTCGTCGGGTACGAGTTACTTGAACCGCACGGAAGCCAGCAATGTTGAGAAAATCGTGACAACTTTCCTGAAGGCTGGTGTTCTGCCTGCCCAGATTGGCGTTATCACTCCATACGAAGGTCAGCGTGCGTACGTTGTGAACTACATGCAGCGCAACGGCTCAATGCGTTCGCAGCTCTACAAGGATGTCGAAGTGGCGAGTGTCGATTCTTTCCAAGGTCGTGAAAAGGATCTTATCATCCTGTCGTGTGTGCGTTCGAACGAGAATCAGGGTATTGGTTTCTTGAGTGACCGTCGTCGTCTCAACGTCGCGCTCACGCGTGCCAAGTATGGTGTGATCGTATTGGGTAATCCTCGTGTGCTGGCCAAGCAAGAGTTGTGGAACAACTTATTGAACCACTACCGCGACCATCAGCTCGTGGTGGAAGGCCCACTCAACAACCTCCAGCCGTCGTACATGCAGTTCCCAAAGCCAAAGACGCTCTCCCGTGACAACCGCAGCGGCTTCTCGCGCCAGCGCAATGCTCCATTGCCACCGATTGACTCGCGATTCGACCCTCGTTATGACCAGGCGAATACGAGTTCGTCGCCACCTTACCCAAGTCAATCTGGATCTGGTTATCCTCCAGCAGCACCTCAACGTGGTGGCTACGGTGGTCAGCAGCAGCGTGCTGGTTCGCGCCGCGGTGGTCCATCGTACCTGGGTGGCATGGGGCCTCTGACACAGGATGGTATGACACAAGGATCGATGGGGCTCGACGGTCCGTTCACGCAAGTCGGGCAGACTCAGTCGTTCAGCCAGTTCTCGTCTGCTGACAAGTTCATGATGTCGCAAGACTATGGCTACGACCAAGACTTCAAGTCGCAGAATATCCCAATGTCCCAGGACATTCGCCAGGGCGATTTCTATTGATCGGCAGATACATGACAAAACAAAGCTGGTGAATGGTGTGTTTGTGAGTGATCAGGCACTCACCACAGCTTGGGTATCTGGAATCAGCTCGTGCTTGAGCTTGGCTTGAAGTCTCTGCTCTCCCCTGTCTCTGTTGTCGTGAGCAAGCGGTGTACTGCGTTGGTCAGGTGGAACTGACCAAGTAATCGTCTCATCCTGCGCAGCACCAAAAAGGAAAAACGAAGATAACGAGCAAGCAAAGCGACAGCAGGGCGAACGAGAAGAGAAGGAAGGAGAAGAAGAGGAGGAAGACCGAGGACAGAGAGAGAAAGAGAGAAAGCATCGTCCTCGAAGTTGCATATTTGATAATCGCACGTCCTGGTGCTCAACCCACGTTTGCTATTCGCACATCCCTCCGTTCTGGAATTTTCAGAATTCGAACGCAGTTGTCTTGTCCCATATAACGCAAATTTTCGGTTTGCTGTAATTCAACACCGTAGGACTCGAGGAAGAGAAGTGAGCGCAGTTGCCTCGAAGAAGACGCTCGGGGCGACGCATTTCGAGACACCCGAGCCCAATGAACACGCAGGAGAACCACACGAGCGCGCCGTCGCTGTATCCCGCCGAGTTCAGTCGACGCGAGACCGTCCAGACGCGTCCAAACGACGACACGAGCCATGACGAGCGGCTGGCCCAGCAGCTCCAGGCCTATTACGACCAAGAGAACCACGCGCCCGTGATCGCGCAGCCCCTACGCGCGGCCGAGATGCCCTACAACTGCGGCCACTGCGGCCAGACGCATCTCGTGCGGAATGTCGTCCACAATTCGGCGTTCGCGTGCACGCGCTGTGGTCGGCAGAACCGCATCATGCTGGAAAACCTTCGGCAACCGGTTGTTGTCGTGTGAGTAATTGGAGTTTGTGTGCGTAGAGTGTGTGGGTATACTAACCAGGGCGTGATTGCCGTGTCTGTAGCGAGTCTGGCACGTGGGTGCCCGTCCCCATCATCTGCAATCTCATGTAAAGCCTCGTAGTGTTTGGTGACGTGAATACATCCAACTGCATATTTATTTTTCCATCAACACCATGTTCCTTTCCTTACTTTGTCCACTGCAGGCCAATGAGCAGCACGGCCGCGACGCCGTAGATGATCGCCACGAGCTTGGTGTTGAAGCCGTCCCAGATACTAATCGGGTGCTCCACCACCTTGATGCGATCCGAAGACGACGACGACGAGTGCGCGTCACACGTGGCGCGACACGCCCCGCACGGACACTGCTTGGCCTCGGTCGGTGACGCGATCGACGGGAGCAGCTGCGCCTGCGTCGGTATTTTGCTCTTGATCGCCTCGACTTCCGAGTAGTTGCCGCAGTTGAGCACGGGATGATCAAACGCCGTGGCGTTGGACGTGGCATTGAAGTGCAGATGCATGTATTCCCCATGTCCGATGGCGCCCGTCTGCATCTGGTAGTTCAAAAAGCCCAGCGAGGACTTCATGGCTTCGGAAACCGAGGCAATAGCCGTGTTCTTGCAGGAATCAAACACGGCGCACGTAAAGTCCTTGGCCAGCGTGACATCCATCTCCAGCACCTTGACGTGGTCCTTGCCCGTCATAGGATCCGGACGGTAGCTGTTGCTGGGGTACGGCAGATGCATCTTCATGAACTCGGACTGACGCGGGGAACAGATCATGCCGCACCAGAGCTCGAGCAAGTTGGTCGCACACGCGTCGCAGCCGCCGACGCTGTTCTTGCCGAAGATGGTCGTCACCAGCTTGAAGTTCTGCGCCAACGCCTGGTTCTGCTGCCACGAGCAGCACGCTGCGTCCTTGTATTCCGGGCACTGGATGGCAAAGTCGTCGCAGTGCGCACCGGCCGTCATGCCGTCCACTTGACACACACACTTGCCACGCACACACGCGCCTTTGTTGCACTCCTTGTCCGTCGTACACGCGCCACCGCCGGTCACTTCACATACACATAGAGATAACCTCATCAAAACCTCTATCTACGCTCAGGAAAGCGTCATACACGCACCATTGGCCCATCCGGCGCCTGTCATGGGCTTGGGATCGACGGGCATCGGGTTCGCCTCCGGGATACAGGCGTCATAATCCGGCACATTCCCCGGATTCACGCACGTGCCGGTCATCACACACGCCGCCTGCACCTCATAGACGCCCGCGAGCAGCGCCAGCGTCGCCAGGAGCGTCCAGCGCATCGTCGTCGTCATCGTCATGCTCCACCGTAGCTTCCGGATCTCTTCCTTCCTTCTTGGTCTATCTATCCAACAAAAGACCGTCTACTATTAAGAGGATAGACCGCCAGCTTCAAGCCTTACCTTCACGCGACCTTCGAGTCACCTTCGCCACGTTCCCACCGTCATGAGCAACTTGAGCACCATCCGCCCGCGAAAAGCTCCGTTGGCTCGGTTTCGAGACGACCAGAAGCGCCGTGAAGATGCTGAGAAGCGCAAAGGGCCCGATGAGTATGCGGATTGGTATACAGTGTGTCCGTGCGGCGGTCGCGGGAGTGGAGCCATCGTTCGCGACACGAGGCAAGCGCACGTCGAGCAAGAGTGCGGGTATCAACACTGGCGGTGGTGAGTCACTGCAAGGATATACTGGTGTTTGACGTATGACAGTAATATGGCGGTGTAGACAAGAGCGCGGCGCTGGCCATGGCGATCCGACAGATCGAGAGCAGCTTTGGCAAAGGCTCAGTCATGCAACTTGGCTCCACGTACGTTGTCCCATGGGCAAGCCAGCTGCTTGCACTGCGTTTTATTCACTGGTATTGATATGAACAGCAAGATTGCCGACAAGGTCGAAGTGGTCTCGTCCGGCTCGCTCTCGCTTGATCTCGCTCTCGGTGTCGGTGGATTGCCAAAAGGGTGAGTCCTCCAGACTTGTCCTTGCTTCTAGGCACGTGTCCTCATCAGTGCACTGACTGCTCTACAGACGTGTCGTGGAGATCTACGGACCAGAGAGCTCGGGTAAGACCACGTTGGCGTTGAGTTGTATCGCAGAAGCCCAGAAAACCGGTGGCGTCTGCGCCTTTATCGACGCCGAGCACGCCATTGACGCCCACTGGGCCAAGCAACTCGGTGTCAACATTGACGACTTGTACATTTCCCAGCCAGACTCTGGTGAGCAGGCCCTCGAGATCACGGATACGTTGATTCGATCCGGTGCCGTGGATCTCGTGGTCGTCGACAGTGTCGCGGCGCTGGTGCCACGGGCCGAGCTCGAAGGCGAGATGGGGGACCCCCAAATCGCGTTGCAAGCCCGTCTCATGAGTCAGGCGCTGCGCAAGCTCACGGGCTCGCTCTCCAAGTCCAACTGCATGCTCATCTTCCTCAATCAGATCCGTCAGAAGGTCGGGATCATCTTTGGCTCGCCGGAGGTCACCTCGGGTGGCACGGCACTCCGTTACTACGCGTCGGTGCGTCTCGATATTCGTCGTAAGGCGGCGATCAAGGAAGGCGACAAGGTCGTGGGCAATGAGATTGTGGTCAAGGTCGCCAAGAACAAGCTGGCCTCGCCGTTCAAGACTGCGCACTTTGACATGATGTTTGGTCAGGGTATTGATCGATACTCAGAGTTGGTAAGTGAGATCCGTTGCGGATGTCTTGTGGTCTTGAGAGCTGATTCCTGTCTTTTTAGCTGGACTTGGGTATTCAAGAAGGTCTTCTGAAGCGATCCGGTGCTTGGCACACGATCGTCGGCCGTGAAGGTAATGGTTTACTCGGTATGTTATCTGATTTACTGTCTCTAATGAGTTGAACTCCTCTTCAAGAACCGATTGGACAGGGCAAGATCAAGGCCAAGCAGTTCCTCGAAGCGAATCCAGAGATTGCTGCTGACATTGAAGCTCAACTTCGCGCCAAGCTCTTTGCTTCTTCGTCTTCGGATGAGACAGAAGAGTCTGAAGAAGCGGCTGTGGACGACAATGCGGTGGAGGAAGAAACTGTTGATAAAGGAGCATACGCTCGTGTTCCAGAAGATGACGAAGACGTGGTGGTAGACGCGAAGGAACAGGCGTAAACAGGTAGAATTCAGGTGAGCTAATCCTTCGCAATATGTTTCTGTCTCGTTCTCAAGTTTACCGCTTACGCAGCATCCGAGGTGGCGCATACCCCAAAACCAGCCAGTGGGAATACGATTATGCGATGAAGTGCAGATTGGCGCGATTCACCAGCTCAGTGATCACTCGTGGAGCGCGAGTCGGGCTAAGAAGGGACTTGTCGTTGTACTCGACACATTCGCTAGGATTTTGAGGTGCCTGACTCGTTACTCTCACCTTCGTCTCCCATGAGCACGGTCTTATGGGCGATGTGGGCACCTGCGCGTTTGGTTGTTGAGCGCAAGAACGGATTGCCCTTGATTAGATGAAGTACACATACCTGAAGTGATGAAGTTCTCAATGTAATCCTCACTCGGAGTGCTGCAGAGAATTCGCTTCATTTTTCTACTCGAAAGCATCACTCTTTGCCGAGATATCACACTCGCTATGGGTCGGAACCCTATCTTCTAGAGTTACCATGCACTCAACTATACCTAGAAGGAGGAGTTCAAGACGTTCTTCGCAATGCCAGAGCGTGGGGGATGTGTTTCGGGAAACTGATTGGTAACCTGAAACTAGCTCACCTAAGGATCGGTCAAACCGGAAAACTGCGGCAAAATACGCTTGTTATCGCTATCGCTAAGCTGAAAACTCCATAAAGCGGTCGACAAGTTGAACGTCCAACTTCTTGCCTTCGATAAAATCACGCAGCTCTTTGGATGTCTTGACTCGTTGAGATGGCTCCTTCCGCTTCGACATGATCGCCTCAATCACTTCCTCAACTTCTTCCCTCTTGCCAAGGAGTACTGTCCTCAGCGCTGTTTTGAGTCCCGAGTTGATCGAGACGAAAGGTGTACATGCTGGGTGATACGCCATTGTCCCATGGAATTGCTCCGTTCGTTCTCGGGTCAAAATGAAGCAGTCCGGTGGCACACTATGCCCCGCAAGATTTGGCGCAGCGACGTAGTTCACCACGCCCCGCACCAAGCGCACACTATCTCCACTGAGAAAGTGTGGGCAAACAAGCGCCTTGTTAAGATAGGCCGATACTTCGCTTGGCTGTAATTTACCATGCTTCCGTTTCCTCTGGTCAACAAAGACAATCAATCTGCCTGTCACAGTCTCTCTCACGTGTCCTTCCCTGTTATGAGAAGAGTAGATAGTACCCTTGTGCTAAATCGTTATGGTGCTGTATAGGCGTGGCACATTATTATGCTCTTGTATTGATGTAATGCTGCACCGATCGATACTCAGAGTCGGTACGTATGATTCGTTGCGGAAGTCTTGTGGTGATTGTCGTCCTTTTGGCTGGACTTGAGCATTATTCAAGAAGGTCTTCTGAAGCGATCCGGTGCTTGGCACACGATCGTCGGCCGTGAAGGTAATGGTTTACTCGGTATGTTATCTGATTTACTGTCTCTAATGAGTTGGATTCCTCTTCTAGAACCGATTGGACAGGGCAAGATCAAGGCCAAGCAGTTCCTCGAAGCGAATCCAGAGATTGCTGCTGACATTGAAGCTCAATTTCACACCAAGCTCTTTGCTTCTTCGTCCTCGGATGAGACAGAAGAGTCTGAAGAAGTGGCTGTGGACGACAATGCGGTGGAGGAAGAAACTGTTGATAAAGGAGCATACGCTCGCGTACCAGAAGACGACGAAGACATTGTGGCAGAGGCAAAAAGGGCAGGCATAGACAGGTAGAATGGAGGTGAGCTATACCTCTTTCTCTCTCTCTATTTCTCTTATGCCCAACAGGGTTGCTTTGGCGAAAGCACATAGAGCAAGTCATTGCCCGTGAGCACATCCTGGGGAAACGGGTTCACGTAAACGTATCCAAATGGCATGCTCCGGTCATTGTCTGGCATCTCGATTCGTGCTTTCCTCCCACCCCACAACGCGCGGTCAGGTCGACAACGGTAGAGTCCGAGCGTCAGGATGCCGTCCGACCAGAGCAAGTGGTGGAAGACGTACTCGAATGTCTTGCCGATGAACTCCAGCGGCACCTCGACTGTGAACATTGAGCTGCGCTGCACTGATGCCGCGCCCGTGGCGTCGCTTGCGGTTGGAGAGTACATCGACGCCGTTGACGAGTTTGGAGACGCGACGTCCGCACTTGGAGGGGGAGTCACAGCCGACGTTACATAGTCCTCCTAATCACACACCACAAGGAGTGAGCAAAAGACTACGCCATCGAAGCAAAGATACTACTTACGTCTTTCCATGACGCGAAGATGAACTCGCGCAGGATGTTCTTGAGCATGGGGTTGAAGTATTGATTGATCATAAGACTGTCACAGAGGGAAGTACTGTACGTGAGACCCGAGGCGAACGCCGGAGATATGGCAAAGTCAAGCGCGAACTCCATGCTCGACGTCGCCTCACGAATAGAAGAAGACGAAGAGCTTCGTGGACTGTGACACCCGTTTTCCACAGAATCCTGGTACGTGTCGTGTACACCTGGCGGCGGGAACCAGCCACTAGGGATGAGATTCTGAGAGATGAAATGCACGTTAGCGCGATTCACCAGCTCACTGATCACTCGTGGAGCACGACTTGGACCGATGAGGGACGTGATTGTCTTGTGCAGGGCAATACACGAGGCATCCGCCAGTAATTCAGACGCACCCGATTCGTTAATATCACCTTCGTCTCCCATGAGCACGATCTTATGGGCGCTGTGGGCACCTGCGCGTTTGAGCGTCGAGCGCACGAATGGATTGCCCTGGATCAAGTACACATGTTTGAAATGGCGGAATGCCTCGAACTGATCCTCACTGGGTAGTGTTGCCGAGAGGACCACCACGGGACGGTGGTGGTGCAACGCTTTCACACGCAGCGGGCCGATCAAGTACTCGAGATGGTACGGAAATGCCGTTGCTGAGACGACACAGACCAGGATCGGCGCCAAGGAGAGACTCAGATTGGCCAGATCCGTAACGATGACGTCCTGAACACTCGAAGGTGCTGCTTTCTTCAGAGTAACGAGTGATGGTAGCCGTACGCGGTCCTTCTCATTGCCTAGCTCGTGGTGGTGATCAGGCGCAGCCTCGACTCGTGCTTCTTGTGTTGTCTCCCATCTGCGGAATTTGGACTGACGACGCGGCGAGTTCGGTGATGGAGACGCGATCTGTTCGTGACCCACGTCCACGAGATGGACCTCCTTGTTCGGCTTGCGTTTGCGAACGAGCGAGGTGAACGATGATTGCTTTTGCGTGCTCCATGTCGTTGGGGTCGCGTCAATCGACCTCAATCCCATGATCTGGTCTGCCTCACGTCGATTACGCGCGATCACAAATGCCGTCTCTCGGCCGTTGCAAGTGTACGATGTCCCAGGATTCAGCAAGATCTTGCCATAGTGCCCCGCACCACACGAACTGGATAGTATAGCCAACAAGATCACGCCCCGACACTCTGCATACACAAACGACGCGACTTCAGCAAATGACTTGCCATAGATTACGCTCCCTGGTGGCAGGGTGACCGAGTAGAGCTCATGTGCAGCGCCACGTACGTAGCGCGTCTCCCAGTCGACCTCATCGACACTCGTGGCTACGTCGTCACTCGACGTGGAAGTGAGGTTGTAGATGAACGTTGAGAAACCCGGACAGACACAGTTCTGACCCAACAGCGAGTGCATGACTTCCGAGAAGTACAAGGCGTTCTTCACATCCAAGTCTTCGAGCAAGTGTCGGTTGCTGGACAAGTGCATTTGCGCGAAGATGCGTGCATCTGGAGCCAGTCGCTTGGCAGCAAGCACACGCATTAGGGTTCGATGGTCGCTGGTCATGTGCTCTTCTTGCTCACAACGTCGAGAGAGGATGAAAATGGCGTCAGCCGACCCCACTGCCGCTCGTTGTGCGTCGTCGACATCGAGGATCGAGCCTTGGATGAAGCTCGTGCGCTTCTCAAAGAACGGATCCATGAGCAGCGCAACCATGTTGGTCGACGGCTCGTCGTCACTCATCACGACAACATTGACATCCACGACATCGTGGTCGTCGTGAAAGACTTCGTGGAAGAAATGATCGATTCGAGATGGCGTAAGATCGCCACAGAGAACGACGTGCTTGGTACGTCCCGACGGTTTGAACGTGGCGATTTCGTACTGCGTGAAGGACTTGCCAAGATCCAAGACCCTGGCGATCTGGTACGGGACGATGAGGATCAACACAATGACGAGTATGCCGACAAAGACCTTGGCGAGCACGTTGTCGGCTGGCGGCGTCTGGATCGTCACAAAGACCAAGATCGAGTTGAAAAACGAGTTGAAGAAGGTCCAATCGCCCATATGAGTGACGTCGTGGACCCCGTCCGACGTCTCGGCGATCTGGATGATACCAGCGGCATAGGCGATGATCAGGACGATCTGGATGTAACAGAGGATGGCGAATTGGCGGACAGGCGTCATGAATGCATGGCATCGGCTCAGCACCGCCTTGCACTCGAGGTAGCACTTGACGAATCGGAACGGATACACAAAGCGCCAGTAGGAAGCATCGTACCAGAACGTACTAGAGACCAAGTCATACGAGTGAGTGCTTTTGGTTGCCATGGAAGAGATCAAACAACGCGGACGTACTGGTACTTGAGGAAGAAGGACGTGGGGATCACTGGCAAGATGACGATCAGACTGATGAGTCCGTCAAGCGAGAAGATGTAGTCGAGACGATGGTTGGACAGGTAGACTCCTCGGAAGAGGAAGTCGATGGCGAAGAGCGAGGCACAGCCCAGTTCCATCAACCAGAGCCACCACGGGAGCTAGCACGAGTGGTGAGAAGCGGAATTGGCCAGAACGCGCGTCAAATAACGAACCTCATTCAATGGAATGTACGTGTTGGTGATGTACGACCCCACAAATGTGATCGAGATGACCGCGAGGAACACATCGAGTGCAGTTCCAAAGGAGCTGTGGTCCAAAAAGCTACACAAACCGAGGAACTTGCTCAGCGTACCTTCATGGAGAGACACAATAAAATCACGCACCGACTAATGCGATCGCGGCTGCGAAAAGCCTTGCCGCCCTTGAGGAACGAGATATCCGTCGTCAGCGTGGAGCTTTCGGGGTCTACAAGTCGTCGTGTCAGATCCAATGACCCAGAAGAGCAAGACACATGAACACACGCACCGAACGTGGACACTGGTGCATACCCCGTGCGTGGATGCAGCTGCTGCTGCATGCGCTTGACGAGCGAGATGCTGCCATAATGCGGCGGACTATTGTTCACCGCCGCGTGCTCCATCGCGAAGGCTTCTCGTTCTGAGCCGCTCACTGTGTTCGTGACCGTTCACCGTGAGAAAATCCATGTCAGAGCAACTTGCGTGCACCATAAGATCTTGTCCTCTACTTTGGGCTCCTTGAAATCGCTTAGTTTGGGTTTTGAAACCGCGGTGGGTACACTCTGCGTAACTCACGGCCGTCGAAGCTTCCAGGAGAGTCTCTCGCATATGTCATGTGAGACCCGCAACTGCCCTCAACTCACCCACGACACGCGTCTTTTTTGCACCCAGCGTAAATCTAGATTCGCTTTTTTTCATTATTCATTCATTCCTTCTTTTCTTCCTCTCGCTCTGCTCACTTCACAAGACGACGCAGTGGATCTACAATGCGGTGGTCTCTGCTACTGACCCTCTTGTCCATGGCGACTTTGTCGCGCGCAGCCGACGAACGCACGTGTGGCAAGGTCAAGCTCTTCACCTTCTCGGACGGCGAGATCATCGCCGTGACGAATGCGACCAAGCGAGAGGACTGCTGTGCGCAGTGTGGTGAGACCGACGGGTGCAAGGTCATCAACTATGGCGGCGTGTGGAAAGGCGTGGGCTCGCAGTGCTACCTCATGCGGAATGTGCGGCAAGAAATCCCCGCGACGGTTGGTGGGCCCGTGTACGAAACGGTGTGGATGAGCGATTACGATGGCGAGTGCAACTCGCAAAAGTGGGGCGTCTGTGGGAATTCGCGCGGATCTTCGTGTTGTCCGAATGAGTACTACTGTCAGCCGTGGAATCCAGACTTTTACCAGTGCGTGCCGACGCCAGCACAGTGCGAAGGGCTGGAAACTGATATCGACTACTATGGCAACGATCTGTTCCGTGTCTTGGGCATCTCTCCGGACGAATGCTGCGAGAAATGCGCCGCCACGCCGAGCTGTAAGACGTACACGTTCATTCAGCAAGCTGTCGACGGCTCACAGTGCTATCTCAAGACAAGTGACGGCGGTCGAGTGCGCAAGGTCGGTGCCATATCCGGCTCGGTCGTCCGTAGCTAGCGTGCCAACTCTTTGTCTTTTCAACTAATCCGCCGAAACAATGTTATCCTTTACCACCATTCCGATTCCATCGTTTTCAGCTTCGAATGCCAGGCTGAGGCGCACACATTTCCTAAGAGTAAGCTGAAAAGTCGGCATGCTGGTCGTCAAGTTGAACTCTCAACCGCTTCGTTTCGATAAAAGAACGCAGTTCCTCGGGATTGTTGAATCCTCCTCTCGCCTCCTTCCGCTTTCGCACAATCTCGTCCACCAGTTGGTCAACATCTTCAGCAACTCCTTGGAGGACTGCCTTGAGAGCTGCTTTACACGCTGATTTGATTGAGATGGTAGGCGAACTCGCAGGGTGACATGACAATGCCCCATAGAATTCCCCTCTCTTGTCTCGGCCCACGAGGTAGCAATCAGGCGGTCCGTCATATAGCGAGATACCCCATGTAGAGTCACAATTCATGATCACATGCACCAAACGCGCACCAGTGCCCACAAGAAAGTCTGGAGAAGCACTCAGTTTGAGAAGGTAATCCTCGGCATGTCTTGGCTGGCATTGACCAAGCTCCCTTTTTCTCTGGTCAGCGAAGACAATTACTTTGCTTGTCGCAACATCCGTCAGAGCAAAGAAAATGTCGACACCGGCTTCGCCAGCGTCATGCACTGCGACACAGCCGCTGGACGTCCAGTCGATAGTTTTCGAGGGAGCCCCTTGCTGTGAAATGAGCTGAGGTGTCGACGCACCAAATGCATCCGCACACTGAAACACCCTCAAGGGCACGAGGTTCACCGAGATGTTGCTCATATACATGGCTATTACCGCGCCGGGCAGCAGTTCACTCAGCGTTACCTTCAAGTACCCAAGCACCAGCAACGCATTGATCCTCACTCCATAAAAACAAGCACCAAACATCTCCGAGAATTGATGCGGGTGTGTTCAAACATCTTGGAGTCGACGAGATCAATTAGATCCTTCAGGGCTGCTGCAAAGGATCTCTCTGTATCACTTGTCATCGCATCATAGTTTGATGCAACCTTCTCGAACAGCACATACGGAACTTGGATACCGTACCCGCTAAAGTCCAATAAGCATTGCGATGAATCCCGAAGATCTGACCACTTTAAAGTGTCATCGAAAGGTTGACTCGGAAAAACCCGTCGACCAGTGATAGCAAATGCTGCCAAGCGAACCTGCTTCCGGAGCTCCAGCGAGCTCAGGTAGGAGTTTACACACGTTGATTGGACTGCCTCGAAGCACTCGTCGATGCTGTCCATATCCACGTCGTCAGATTCCACGACTTGCTTTAGTTTCAGAAGGTACTTGACCACCCAGCGTGGTACACCACCGAGGGTGAACAAATTGTGCCGAACCTGGGACCGTTCCAATAGCGGGGCGAGCACTATATCACTCTCCATGAGGATGAACACTTGATCCAACGTCAAGAGCGCCATGGGAAACTGATTAAACACATAGTATGTCGAATAGACGAAAGGGATCACAGACAAATCTGTCCCCGCAAACACCGGCAGCAGAACCACATTCGGCCGCTGCGAGCACAGCAGACTTCCTACGGCGTCCACTTGACCACGCACGAATGACCTGTTGGGTTCTCGTTGACGACAGCCGATCTCTTCAACTCTTTGATAATCATCAATGCCAAGGAAGAGGTGCAACGGTGTCGCTGGGTCTTGAACTTCCCACGTATCTTGCGTACGACGACTTCCAAGGCACGCTCCAAAGTTAGCCGGCCTCCATTGCGAGGCAATCGTACTTTGAACCACTCTTCAAAAGAGAGTGAGCAATTCTTGTCCAGGAAAACCCGGTACAGCAGCCGCCACGAGAACGACGCTTCGATCGGCACCCACTGCTCCACTGGCTGAGGACTGAACCCCTTGGAATACGGAACAATCACACTGACGATGTCGTTTCGATCCACCTTCAGCACTTCTTCGAGAATGTTGCTACATTCTTCTAACAAACGCGTTTTCCCCACGCAAGACATACCAGAGCAAACAGGTATTGGTACATCCGTACGATCTGATCCCGCAATTTTAGTAGACTCGATGAAGTTGCGGAAACACCTCGCTGTCCACCGTATCGCCTCTTCCTGGCCAACGAAATCGGACTGTAACTCGTCCGCTTCTAAAATGTGAGGTCTCGAGAGAGTTGCATCCTTGTTGGCCATTTCGCTTTCCAGAAAAGCGAGGAGATTATCACTTGAGAAACGACCCAATTCCAGGCCAATCGGCCCGTCTTCAGTCGGAACCACCACCAGCACATGCACGGGGCCTTGTCCTGCGGCAACTTGGTATTCATCGACCTGGGGGCTCACTTCTTCCTCAGACAAGCCAACGACGCCAAGTTCCGCTTGAGGTACATCAAGATGCTTCAGACCAATAACGTCAGTCACACCTTTGACCTCGTTGTTTGTTATCCACGCGTCGCCCTTCTTGGCCAAGTACAGCTCCAGTTTGCGCGGTGCACACTTGATGTCGTCATTCTCCTCCCTGATCGCTTTCTTCAAGTGGCCCACCGACTTGCTCGCGTCAATGTCCACAGAAAACGTGTTTCCTGCCGCCCCAACCAACACACAGAAGAGCTCGACCATCTTTCCGCTTGTTTCTCTGAAGAAGAGCAAGTGTCTAAGGCAATGCCCGGCCTAGGGTGGATGATTGATTGGTTGGCAGGACGGATGAATCATGGAGACTTCTCCTTCTCTTGTTAAAGAAGGGCAAGTTGTGTCCTTGTGCTCACTTGCTAGGTGTATGCATGATTACCCAGAGTGCTATGTGCCTGTATGTCGGATGGTTAGAATGTCTCGTCTAGAACCAGTCGAACAGGGCGAGATTAAGGCCAAGCAGCTCCTGAACGCTAACGCCAAGCTCAGTTGAAGAAAATACTCGGAGTGTGTAGTAGGAAGCCTTCGACTCCACGGAATACGTACCCTGGGCCATATTCAGCGTTGTCAACCATAAACACCGTAAATACCATATCTACTCGGTGTGTCTTTTCAGCCAATCCATATCTACCATCCTCATTTTTCACCAATCCAATCCCATCTTCTAAACAACTTCAAGCACCAATTCATTCCTCCCACATGAATTGCATTCGCTTCAATTCATTTCCGACGTGAATTGACGCGCTCGATAGATCGCAAGTGATGACATGTGTCACTCCCCATCTTCGACCACGCGGCTTGATTAGCGCCGCGTTCTTTCTTCCATCTCCCTCTTTCTCTCTGCTTCCCCATGGCGTCAGGACGCGCGACCGTCAAGGCCGTGATCTCTGGTGACACGCTCGTGCTCATGGGCGCGGCCACCAACGGCCCGCCACCAGAGCTCGTGCTCACATTGGCGTCGCTCCAAGCGCCACGTCTCGCGCGTGGCCCCGACCAGCCAAGCGAGGTACGTACGCACGCTGCTTTCTGAGTCTATGGGTAGACACTAACACACATGTGGGATGCAGCCATACGCGTGGGCGAGTCGCGAGTTCCTGCGCAAGCTGTGCATTGGCAAGCAGGTGCGCTTCAAGGTCGAGTACCGAGTGAACGCGATCAACCGCGACTTTGGCTCGGTCTGGCTCCCAGCCAATGCGCGTGGCGTGGAGGAGAACGCCTGCGTCGTGGTTGCGCGGGAGGGCTGGGCCAAGGTCAAGACTGTGGAGCAGTCGCGGGATGGGGCCTCGCCGGACCACGAAAAGATGCTCAAGGTGGAGCAGGTGGCGATTGCCGAGAAGAAGGGCATGTACAACGACACGGAAGACGTGGCGCATCAGAGCGTCAAGTGGTCTGGCGCCGATACCGAATTGTTGCTGGCCGAGCACAAGGGCAAGCTCGTCCCAGCGCTCGTCGAGTCGGTGCAGAACGGATCGTCCATGCGCGTTGTGCTCAAGTCGACGATGCAGCTGGTCAACTTTGGCCTCGCTGGTGTGCAGTGTCCACGTATGACCTCCCCTGCTGGTGCGGAAGGCGCAGAAGGCCCGCAGCCTCATGCTCGTGAGGCCAAGCACTTTACGGAGACGCGTTTGTTGCACCGTGACGTCGATTTGAAGCTTGAAGGCGTCGACAAGTACGGCAACTTGTACGGCAGCATTGTGCACAGCTCGGGCAAGAACATCAGCGCCGAGCTGCTCAAGAATGGTCTTGCGCGCATGGCTGATTGGAGCGCTGGCTTTGTGAGTGACAAGTCTCGTTCGACTCTTCGTGCGGCCGGGCGCGAGGCCAAGGCCGACAAGCTGCGTGTGTGGAAGGACTACCAGGCGCCAGTGTTGCAGAGCGACAAGCACTTGCGTGGTACCGTGATCGAAGTGATCAGTGGCGACTGCGTGGTGGTGTACCTTCCGGAGAAGAACGAGGAGAAGCGCATCTACCTTTCGTCGTTGCGTGCGCCACGTCTTGGCAACGCTCGTCGCAATGAGCCAAATGCGCCATACGCGGTCGAAGCGAAGGAGTTTTTGCGTCAAAAGTCGATTGGCAAGAGCGTCCGTGTCGAAGTGGAGTACGAAAAGGCGAACCCAGCGCTCGGCGAGAACTCGTTGATGACGTTTGCCAGCTTGTTCTACGAATCCAACAACGCGAAGAAGAAGGCTGCTGAAGGTGAGGCGGCTGGTGCCGCCAAGGGTATCAACTTGGCCGTCGAGTTGGTTGCTGCTGGTCTTGCGGAGGTGGTTCGTCACCGCCCAGAAGAGGCCAAGTCGGAATACTATGACGACATGCTCACTGCGGAGACTAAGGCTCAAACCCAGAAGAAGGGGCTTTTCTCTGGCAAGGATGCGCCGCCAGAGCAGCGTTACACCGACTTGTGCTTTGATTCGACCAAGGCGAAGCAGTACTTGCCATTCTTGACGCGTGAGAAGAACATCCGCGCGATTGTGGAGTACGTCTACTCGGGTACTCGTGTGAAGCTGTTCATTCCAAAGGAGAACTGCATGGTTAACTTTGTCGTGGCCGGCATCAAGTGCCCACAGCCAGCGCGTTACAGCGGAGCTGGTGTTGTCTCGGCCCCAGCCGAGCCATTTGGCGAAGAGTCCAAGCTTTTCACCAAGCGTAGCATCATGCAGCGCAATGTGACGGTGGAAATCGAGGACATGGACCGAGGTGGCAATGCGTTCGGCCCTCTCTTCATTGGCGGCTCGAAGGATGAACGCAGCAACTTTGGCTGCCACCTCCTCGCCGAAGGTCTCGCTTGGGTTGATGCTTTCTCGGCTGAGCGCACGAGCACCGGTCCTCAGCTCCAGCGTGCTGAAGAAGGTGCCAAGAGTGCCAAGAAGAACTACTGGCAGACGTATGACGCCCAGGCTGTTGCTGCTAAGGCCAAGCAGGCCACCCAGAGCACTAGTTCCGACGATGTCTTGCCGTGTGTCAAGCTTTCAGAAATCATTAACGCTACCAATTTCTACGTCCAGAACGTTGCTGACCGCACGTGCGCGACCGTGGAGGAGTTGATGAAGGAGTTCACGCGTCTCCACGGCTCTCAGGGCAAGACCTTCGAGATCCGCAAGAACGCCGTGTGTGCTGGTTTATTCGACGATGGCAATGGGCCACTCTGGAACCGTGCTCGCATCGAATACGTCAACCCAGATGGCTCGGCTCGTGTGCGCTTCATCGACTACGGTAACGTGGCCACGTTGCCCCCAACCCGTCTACGTCCATTGGACGCGAATGTGGTCCAGTACCCACCACAGGCGAAGGAATGTTTGTTCGGCTTTATCAAGCCATTGCCTGCCACTGAAGAGTTTGGCCACGACGCTGCGCAGATGCTCGGTGAGATTGCCTGGGGACATACCCTGAGCGCTCGCATTCACGGCTACGACGAGCAAAACCGCGCTAAGGTGTCGCTTTACAAGAACAACCAGAGCGTCCAGGAGTCGATCCTTGAGGCTGGTTTGCTGCGTACAGACCGCAAGGCTGTGAAGTATGCTGCCGCTCACCAGAAGGCGGTGGTTGAGGGCTTGGTCAAGGCACAGGACGCTGCTAAGAAGAAGCGCGTCTGCATGTGGCGATACGGTGACGTGGAATCCGATGATGAAGGATTCTAAGACGATACAATCCGTAGCGACCGTCGTCAGTCCCAAATGTTAGTTCAGCAGTACCTCAATAAAATGAAAAGATCTACGCAACAGTTATTGACAACGAGAACGTGTTTTGGTCTTCGCGATTATTCCAAGCCAGGCATGTCGTCAAAGTCCTCCTGCATCTGCTTCTGCTTCTCTTTCTCTTGCAACACCTTGTTCTTGGCCTCCATGCGGTCAAAGATCTTCTCCTTGTACAGCTTCTTCTCGTCTTCTTTGTACTTGGCCGCGTACTTGGCCAGCACGGCGTGGCAGTGCTTGAGGTCCGCCGCCGCACGCGCCATTTTGCTGTCGCTGCTGCCGATTAACTCGACGGCCTTGTGCAGACTTGTCTCCGCCTCCTTGGAGTACTCAAAGCCCTTCTCCAGCATCCAGAACTGGCCGTTCTTCTCCTTCTCCAGCTCGCCTTTGAGCTTCTCAATGTACACGAGGCCGCGTCGGAAGTGGCCTTTGCCGTTCTTTGGATCGAGCGTAATGGCCTGGTCACAATCCCAAAGGGCATCTTCGATCTTGTTCAATTTGATCTTGCACAACGAACGATTGAGATAGAGGAGGAGCTATTGACAAACCCTCATAATAAGTAATGCGGGAAATGGCAGGGTGTACGATATTGTACGGACCTTCACTTGGTTGATCTTGTCCTTGTCAGCCTGAGGCACGAGGTGTTCCCACTCATCCTTTCCGTAGAAGATGTGCACGAATCCCTGTGAAGAGAAGTTAGTCTGAGAGCCAGCTCAATCAACGTTGCGACGGGAATCACTCTACCGAGTCGTAGTGCTTCTGCGCTTGCTCGTAGTCCTGCTTGGCAACGCAGGCATTGCCCTTTTCCTTCTCTTCTAGGGCAGTTGCAACGCGCTCCTCTGTATTGATCATCAAGCGAGTGAGCGCCAAATTAGATGGACAGTGATGTCATTGTCGAGCACGTACCATTCGTCGGAGGTGGGTTCTCTTCGAGCATCTTCTTTTCCTCTTCATGTTGCTTGCGACGCGTTTCTGCGAGTTCAGCTTGCGTAGGGAAGCGCGGAAGAGGTTCCTAAAGATTAAACCCGATCAATTAATCACTCGTATCCAGTCAACTGATGCTCGGTATGCTTCACGTACACCAAATCGAATGAGCTCAATCTCAAAGTCGAGCGTCTCGTTCGGCTCAACCTTTGGCGCAAAACCCTGCGAGCCGTACGCATACTCTGGTTTGATGATGAATCGAGCAATCTCGCCGACGTTCATCGTCAACACGCCAATGTCCCAGCCCTTGATGACTTTCTCTGCAGAGTCAACTCACCGAGTCAGTAAAGACATAGGCATTGGCAGACAGTCGAGCTTGGGTCGTACCACGTCCAAGCTGGAACTCGAAGGGGTCGTCTGTGCCACCGACGTGCTTGCCGTCGATCATGTCACGCCTTTAGAACAGACACATGGTCAGGATCAACAGACAAGTCGGTACACATTGCGGAATTGACTTACGTGGTGTCGAAAATCGATCCGTCGAGCAAACGACCAACGTATTGCACTGCACACATGAACAACCACAGCGTGTGAGTGCTTCTCCACAGTCCCTCGCTGCGTCCAGATGCACGACCGTACCGAACGTTGGGCATCCCTCTTCGATGCGCTTGTCGGACGAGCCTTCTTTGAGCACTTTCTTCAAGACACCTCCGTCGGCAAATGGGGAGATGTCCACAAAGCCTTCATCACGGCAGTAGGTAGACTGGTCGGGGTCGAAGAACGCCTTGGTCTTACTGGAAAGAACGCATGTTAGTGTCAAGACCGCCAGTAAACGTCACAATTCCGTCGTTCGTACCGCGCACAGTGCGCACAGAGACGCTGTGGATTGGTCACGAGACCGAGGCCCCATCCGCCACAATGCGAGCAGCTTGGGAAGTCGGGTTTGGCGTCGCCGGCGTCGCTGCGTGGGCTGCTGGGCGTCGACATATTCAACACGTATGCAATTCAGCTCTTCGAGGTCATTCTGGAAGAGAGCCATTCGGTTCGTACTTAACAGAGGTCTCACAATATGCCAACAAATATACCGGTAGAGTGACCGGTTTCGCCCGAGGCGTTTCAAGATCTCGCCTCAAGAGGTTGCAGTCAAGTAGGTACCTCTAGTAGGTATGGGACAGCCCAAAGCAAGTGTGACGTGAACATGAACCCGATGGTCTCCGCAGAGTCGCCACACTCGATCCAGATTCGACGGGAGACCACGCGCCGGATTATAAAATCCCTCCAATCATGGCGATAGAGACGTTCCTGGGGCTTCTTTGTCCGTAAACAACATGATGGAAGATCGAGAGCAATCACAGTCTTCAATTGATTCGCACCCAACCAGCAGATCTTCCCGAGTAAGGCGATCAACTGCTTTCGTCTTCTGTCTTATTCGCCCGGCGAAGTCCAGACAACCTAGAGAAGCCCCTCTCTAGCTTGGACCACTCGGTTTCAAGGTTGATTTCCTCACTTCCGATTGGTGTTCTTCCTGGAGGGTAGGGTAATTCAGGTCAGATTTTGCGTCCAGCGAGTGATGATCTTGTTCCTCGGGTATACATTTGTGTGCGTGTGGGGTGTATACTTGGTGGTTGTGCCCAAGAAACGAGCGAAAATCGCCGCAGCTGGGTTGTGCGTGGGAGGAGCGGAGCGTCTGTGCGCCAAAACGAACAAACACTCACTTTCGTCGGGAGCGACCGCGCCCGCCCCCTGTGAAACACACCCAAGTCCACAAGTGGCGTGCTGCGTACGGCCATTCGCTTGTGTACCAGCCGTCTTCCTCTTCGCCCCAACGCACGTCGTGTACGTGTGTGTGCGCGTGTGTTTCGGGACTTGTGTACCGTACACATCCATCGACGAGGGGGGAAGGAAGCAAGCCCGGAAATTTAAAAGAAGGCGAAGAAACCCACGCGCGAATATATTATTTTTGTCGGCGCCCGCCGCATTCATTCTTCCGCGAGAAGGAAAGCGCGGAAAGCAAGGAAGAAACGCGGCGACCTAGTTCATGAGCACGTCGCCGTCCAGCCAGCCACGAGAGGCGAGTGGGGCCTCGGAGCGACCGCAGTTGGCGCCGCCGCTCGCGTCGTTGTCCATTCCGTCGACTGGCGCCGAGTCCACGCCCTCCAAGAAGCGCAAGCACGCGTCATCCAGCGGCGCCACGAGTGCGTCGAGTAGTAGCGCCGTGCCCGCGCTCAGTGTGACCTCGCCGTCGTTGCCGTCGAACATCGCGACGACATCCAGTGGGAAGCCGCCAGTGGGCATCCGCGAGTTGCGAGGACCCGGTGGAGGCGGAGAGAACCCCATTCTTGTCGCATTGGGAAGCACACCGCGAGGGACGACGTCTCAGTTTGCGGGCTTTCCGGATCCAGACGTCTTGGAACTGGGAGCGACTGCACATTCCAAGCGTTCGTCGTTGGAGAGCATGACCACGACCGCGAGCCAGGCGCCTGCTGTAGCGCAGGCAGGAGCAGCCTCGTTGAAGCGAAAGCGAGAAGAACACGAAGAAGACGATGAAACCGTGAAGACGGAATTCGTGGCGTACGCCCGAGAACACGTACACAACCAAGAGGCGGGCGAAGAAGGTTTCTCCATTGATCCTTCGGATCGTGCAGTGGAACACCGTGCGAACAAGCTCGTGCGTCGTGAGATCTTGATCGCATCGCCCGCAGCGAACGACGAAGATGAATGGGAAGGCTCGGCGACAGAAGCTCCCATGGACGACTCCATGGTTGAAAGCAAGCCGGCCGAACACATTGATCTGCAACCAGTGGATATGATCCTCCACATCTTCTCGTTCTTGGTCTCATCGGAAGATTTCCCGAACATGGGCTTGGTCTCACGTCGATGGCGCGAGTTAACAAGCCGAAGATCGCTTTGCAGGGCGCTTCCGAGCATCTTGCCCGACGGGTCGGTAAATTGGCTCAACTTTCAGAATCTGGGCATCAAGAACAAGGGCACGGAAGGCACATGCTTCAAGTGCCATCAGCGATCGACTGGACGAATTCTTGCCATGAAGAAGGCTCGCGTATTTCCTAAGGTTTGTGTGTGTCAATTTGTTTCGAACGATTACATGCAGGCTAATGTTTTCGTCTGCATAACAGGGTGAGGGCGTTCCTTATTACATGCTTCGCGAACTGGCAGTCTTAAAAGGGATCAAGCACGATCACATCGCTACACTTGAGATGATCAGTCTGGCCCGTGATGAGCTTCATGTATTTTTCCCGTTCGTTGACAAGACTTTGCACGAAATCATCAACCCCACTGGTGATCCAAGTGGGGGTCGAGTTTTGTCTGAACGAGTGGTAAGTCCAATTTCAGCTTGCCTCACTCTTATCATGAAGATACTAATTGTCCTTTATGTGTTTGCATCACAAGATCCGACGTCTCTTGCACCAGCTACTTGATGCGATCGCGTACTGTCATCGACGAGGAGTCCTGCATCGCAACCTCAAGCCAAAACACTTGCTCATCAAAACGGCAGACTTGGACACTCTTGGTAAGGTCAACTTCCATTTGAGTTTTGCACGCAACCTGAACTGACGTGGGATGTCTGTGTAAACAGAGGACGCTGTGCTCCAGATATCTGATTTTGCACTTGTTCGAGCTACAGGAATTCCAAAGCGAACGTACACAATGGAGGTTGTGACCCTATGGTATCGACCACCGGAAATCCTCATGGGTGTTCGGGGATACTCCTCTGCTGTGGACATCTGGTCGGTTGGTTGCATTTTCGCCGAAATGGCGCAAGGAAAACCACTTTTTACGGGTATCTCCGAAATTGACCAACTGTTCCAGATCTTCAGCAAGCTGTCAACACCCACTTCAGAATCGTGGCCAGGATTTCGGTCCCTACCGAACTACCATTTCGAATTCCCCAACTGGCGAAGGCGTCCACTGAACCGTTTGTTCCCTAACATTTCTGACCTGGGTATCGATTTGCTGAGCAAGTTGCTCACGTACAATCCCGACCATCGCATCACCGCAGAAGACGCTCTCCGACACCCTTACTTTTCGGAAGCAGCTCCGAGCATCGAAGCATTGACGCCAACAATTCCAATGGATCAAATGGCATACGTCATGAACCGTCTACGATCAAGTACGATCCCCGAGCACGTTGAATTATTCCACTCGCACTTGCGTCAAACCGAGCGAGAGTCCTGGAAGGAAATCAAGTACCTGAGGTAAGTAACCTGTTCGCATGTTCGATCAGCCATGAAGCCTCACCGTCAATTTATCGTATTTCTCAGCCGCCAGAAAACTCTTCGACCAGCTCATCGATCTATGCTCGTAGATTGGCTCATCGAAGGTATGCATCTTTGGGTGGATGGATGCGCTATGGTGATACTCATGGAATGTTTGTATTTAGTCGTCGATGTTTTCGAGATGTGTCTTCGCACAGCATTCTTGGCCGTCAACTACACAGATCGATTTTTGGACATCGTCATGGTGAAGAAAACGAGATTTCAGCTCCTGGGTGCGACATGCTTGCATGTTGCTTCCAAATGTGAAGACGTTTCGTATATCGGTGTCGAAGACCTGGCAATGTGTGCTGATAACGTCTACACGTCAGCAGAAGTGCTCAAGATGGAGGAGAAGCTCTTGAATACGCTGAACTTCACGTTGTCAATCCCTACTGGTAAATCACATCCCAGTCTCGAACGTTGCGTCTAATCCCTCCTAACTCGACGATGTTTTGTTGTAGCTTTGGATTTCTTGAACATCTACGAGCGTATGATTCCGCCAATCCAGAAGAAAACGTCAATGCTGGCGCACTACCTTCTTGAACTGGCGCTGCAAGAATACCAATTCTTGAAGTTCCTGCCGTCAGTTGTCGCGACGTGCTGCTTGTCGATGGCAATGTACACAGTGGATGGCTTTCCGATGGTGCGTTTTATGTGTGTTCTTGATGTCAGCCTATGAGCTTACCTGATGCTTGTTTCTCCTCATGTAGTCCGAAGAACTGGCGGACGCTTGTCAATATAGATGGATGGATCTCAGGGAGTGCATGTCTGAGCTGCAAGCGCTCTACTCTAGTTCACCCTCCAACAACCTGGCAGTCATCAAGAAGCGATACTCGAAGGCAGAACGTTGTCAAGTGGCAACAATCATGCCGCCAGCCACCTTCAACATGGCTTTCTGAGACGGTACTTGGGAGGTACATGAAAGGTTAGCTTCGTTGTCCAGAATCTGTCGTCGGGTTGCGTGTTAGAGTGCGTGTGTCGAGGTGCTGAGAGACGAGATGTACTGTATATTCCGACAATGAAGTCACTGGAAGATTAGTACAGCGCCTTTCAGGTGCTCGAAGAAAGCGCGTGCAAGTGGGGTACGATTATTATATAAAAAAATCAGGGTCATTTACTAGCGTTCCTGGCCCGTGGGTTTTTACTTCGCTTTTCATGACATCCTAGGCCACGTTGCGAGGCTTGACCGGTTGTGCAATATAGATGACAGTCGGGTCGTTCGGGTCCACGAAGGCCTTGTTTTGGTTCTGGACGAAGTTCATGTCAAGCGTCTCCTGTCGCTTGCGCTTCTCCAGCATTCGAAGGAAGACAGGAAGGACGATGCCCGTGCCGCCATTGTCGAAGATAATCTTCCACGAGAACTTGACGGTATCAGTGTCTTCACCCTCACTCTACGCACAATCAGGACAAAGGTCAGTAATCGCCAGCACAGCTAAGTGGTGGAGGTCAGCGCAGTGTACCGGTGTGACGAGACCAGAAATGCTGCAGGCGCCAAAGATGGGCTGGTTGAACTTCTCGTCCATCATATTCTGCAATGGGATTTCCTGCAGCAAATCAAGCAGATCAGTCATCCAGTGCTGGACGGCGACCTCGACAAGCAGTGCTGACTTACGAATGCTTCAAAGAAGATGCCGTGCTGCATCGACCCCTTCTCAGCGACGAAGATGACTCGTTGCGTCGTACAGTAGATCCGACCCTTGCCTTTGTACGCATGGCTATCATTACATGACGATCGTCATCCATCATTGCAAGTGGAAGGAGCCTCCATAGCCACGTACTCCATGGTTTTGACTTGGAACGAGATCTTGGCCCGCTCAAGGATGAAGAGCTCATCTTCGTTAGCCAGAGGCAGCAGCTTGCCTTCGTCTGCGAAGAGCTGGGGCTTGAAGGACATGGTCGAACGCCCGTCTAGATGGAAATGGCTACACTGTCGCGGCGGAGGGAGCTCCGATGAACGCGCGCAGCTCGCAAAGGCGCATATAGCCACCACCGCAATGTCGCTCGTTCCTAATCTTAGCTTGGACTGGAATTCTGCCACCGGTGTGCGTATTCACGTACACACGGTATACTCCCGTGTTTGATTGTGAGGTAGGGTCAGTATATCAGTGAAAACTTTACCCACAGCATACTGTGTATGTGGACTTGATCTACTTGGTTAACAAATCGTGCAATTGCACACCGCCTTTGACTCATCCACCATCGGATGGATACAATGGGCGTTCCGCGAAGGTGCGGCGCACACAGTGGCGGCCGCGACCCCTCCCCTTGCTCAGACAGAGGGGGAAATATTCACCTTATGTGTCAACTAGTTCTGAACCGATTGCCCAATCAAAGGGAAATGCCCGTGCTGAGTCGTCGCATTGTGTACGGCGCACACTTGGGGCCGCCGCGGCTCTGTCCCGTGGAGTGTGCGCACGGACAACCGCGCTCACTGTGGACAGCCATCGCCGCGCTCCACACAGTGTACTGTTGTGGACGGAGCTAACTTCTCGCGCGTGGACCACCATGGCGGACGCGGAGGTCGCCGGCGCCTCCATGGAGATCTTCCTGGCGCTCATGGCCGTCGTCATGCTGCTCCTGCTCGTCGGCGGTCTCTATCTGCTCAAGGAGCGCTCGTCGGGCTCCACCGACGCGCTCTCCCGGTCTTTTCTCGCCAGGTATGTTTCCGTCTTCTCTGTGTATCTCCCGTAACACCCTCACGGTCCACACACTAACCACCGCGTGTGTGCTGTGTAGAATCCTCTTGACCGAGAACGAGACCATCACCCGTCTCGACTTGGAGCGCAAGTACGTTCGTCCGTGTGTGTGTGTTGACGATTGACGGCGTCTTACTGACTATACCTACTCGTGTGTGTATGTGTCGTCGTCCACAGTGGCGAAGCAGAAGAGCGATGGAAGTGTCTGGTCTGCGAGTTCACCAACTCGATGGACAAGGCCAACTGCATTCTCTGCGGCACCAAGCGCAATTCCAGTCGACGCACGGCCTCCGAGGCCGAGGAGCAGCGCATCAAGCGCTCGCAGCGGCCCTCGCAGTCCTCGGAGCGTCCGTCGCAGTCGTATTACTCGCACTCGGCCTCGCTCTCGCAGCTGAACCTTCGCCTCAGTGTGTTGAACCCTCGCCAGCGCTACGCTCGCAAGCGCAAGGAGTGGGTGCGCAAGATCGCGCCGGACGGATCGGCCTACTGGATCCGACAGGACATTGTCTACAGCAGCAGTCACCCTCAAAATCAGCCACAGCCGCCTGTGCGTACACCGAGCTTCAGCAGTCCGTCGCACGAAGGCACGAGCTTTACGTCCGCGTCGGCGCTCTGTCGCCCGTCCTCGGGCTTTGTGACGTACCTTGTGCGGTCGTCCGTCCACAGTGAAGGCCGCTTGACGTTCGCCGAGAGCACCAAGGCCGACGCCGCGACGACCATCACGGGCTACCGCATCCACGCCGACGTCCTGGAACTCATCGACCACGTGAGCCAGTTGCCGTTCCAGAAGAAATACGCGTGGTTCCTCGAACGCATGAGCGGACTGCTCAAGAGCTGGGACGAAGGCCGCATCAAGCTCAGTGTGCACCGCGAAAACATCCTCGTCGAGTCCATGGAGCAGCTGCTGGGAATCCAGCACGAACACTTGCATTACCCTCTTCGTATTGAGTTTATCGGAGAAGTCGGTATCGATGCCGGTGGGTTGCAGCGCGAGTGGTTCTCCATTCTCTTTGAGAAGCTGCTCGACGACTCGTTGGGTCTCTTTATGAACTGCCACCGCAACAACCAGTCGGTGGCCATCAACCCCAACTCGATCGACTGCACGGCCGACCACTTGCTCTACTTCCGCGGCATTGGTCGACTCATTGGTCGCGCACTGCTCGAAGGCAGCACGATGCAAGCGCGTCTCTGTTTGCCGATCCTCAAGCATTTCCTCGGCGTCCCCATTACGTTTTCGGATCTCCAGTACGTCGACCCAGAAGTCTACAACAGTATGAAGTGGATTCGTGAGAACGACAACGTCGACGCGTTGGATCTCACCTTCAGTGTGACGGAGATTCGCGACGAACGTCCGCTCGTGATTGATCTCTTGCCCAATGGCCAGGACATTTGCGTCACCGATGCCAACAAAGCCGAGTACTTGCACCTCAAGCTTCGCTACTTGATGCTCGATCGGTACGCCGAGCAGCTCCAGGCCTTGTCGCAGGGTCTCTTCGAGGTGATCCCACAGGAAAACCTCATGGTATTCGACTACCAGGAGCTGGAACTCGTTCTCTGTGGCCTCCCAGAGATCGACTTGGCCGACTGGAAGCGCAACACGCACATCTCGTCGAGCCTGAGCGACTCCCCAGTCGTCGGGTGGTTCTGGGAAGTGTTGGGCCACCTGAGCGAAGACGAGCGGGCGCGTTTCCTGCAATACAGCACGGGTTCCTCCCGTGTTCCAGTTCAAGGCTTCAAGGGCCTTACGAGTTACGACGGTCGGATATGTCCGTTTTCCATTCGGCCATTGCCGAACCAGACCCGCGGTTTCCCAAAGGTGCACACGTGCTTCAACCGCGTGGAATTGCCGCAATATGCGACCAAGATGGAGTTGGAGGAAGCCATTTACGCGATCCTCGAGATGGAATTGAACGAGTTCAGCGAAGAGTAATGCAGATAGGTAGAGTCTTGTCCGTATGTGGAAGTGGCGTGTGCGTGAGAAGAAGTTGGAAAGAATACACTATCGAAAGGCGGTAGGTCGGCCGGTTTTGACATTCATCTCATATATTTTTTTCATCTATTATCTAGTCATTCATGCAGCAACATACACGTCTAATGCTTCATCTGGAGCATCTCAAACCACTGGCGCAACGAATCCGAGAGGATCTCAGGCAGCAGGGTCGACGTCGGCAAGAGCACGTAGTACGGGAACGGGTAATTCTCCAAGTAAGGCACCATCTCGACCTTACCCTTGTTGAACGTCACGCTCTTCGTTTCCAAGATTGAGTTGGCCTGCTGATCCACGTGGTCCACGACCAAGAGCACGATAAGCTGCTGCTGTTCCAGCGCTTTCTCGATAAGCTTCTTGATTCGAGTGCGGCCGTCCGTGTCGAAGCGACCATCCGAGATCAAGAAGACGATCTGTGTGAACTCAACCGTAGAGTTGGATGCGCTGCTTGCATTCTGCTTGGCCGTCTCCAGCACTTGGAGGATCGCGTCAAGCGTCATGATCATGTTCGTCTTCTTTTGTTGGAAACCGAACTGGGTGATCACACGACTGCCGGCGTCATCAGTGAAAGGAGAGTCGAACGCGTGGAGCAACTGGATGTCTTCACCGAACTTGACAACAGAGATCTCACCAACTTCGAGCTGCGTGAGGGCCTTGCACAAAGTCGTCATGGCCTCGAGTGCCAAGCGTCCAGCGTGGTTGTCTGCCATGGACTCGGAATCATCGATACCGACCATGATTTGGTACTGACGCTTCGACGGACGAGTACGACGCATCCAGATCTTGTCCTTGCGGAACTGACTGGCAATGTACGGAATCACCTTACGCATATTGATGCGCTTACCCGTCCGGAAGTCACCCTCCAACTTGGCACGCAACATCGGTTCGAGCACAAGGCGAAGCTGCTCGCAAAGGCGCTGAGACGCACCCATCGTGATAGCAGTGTACTTCGACCACAACTCAGCACCTCGTGCAGCTTGCTCACTGCGAGACCAAGTCGAAATAGACGTATCGAGCTCTTCACGAAGTGAAGCCACTTCCTCAGGCGACAGGAGCTTCGGCATCGGGCGTTCTTCGTCATCTTCCTCGTCTTCGTCAGCGAGGCGATCCTTGCGCTTGCCGTCGCCCGGCTGCTGGATCATCAGGGAAGCGGTGTTGTTGGTGACTTCATCCATATCAATGTCGTAGTCAGGCTGAGCCTCTTCCTTCGGCTTGGCCTCCGGCTTCTGCTCGTCTTGCTCACTCTTCTTGTCAAAGATCTTGTCCTTATCAGCTTCGTGATCCCGCTCTTGCTTAGCCACTTTCTCTTCCTTGACTTCGGACTCATTTTGATCTTCATCTTTCGACTCCTGGTCCTTGGCATCAGCTTGCTCGTCGTCATCTTCAACCTCCATCGCAGTCGCGCCATTGCCATCCGCCTGATCCTTCTCATTCTGTTCCTTCTCATCATCTTGATCGGCATTCTGTTGGTTCATGACCTGGTTTTCCTGGGCCGGCGCTAACGCATACTGGGCATCTTCCATCTCCTCGTCATCATCAAGAAGCTCAGCCGTGGCCATCTCCTGGTCATCGCCACTGTTCTTGTCACCCTGAGCGTCGTCGTTCTTCTCCTCGTCATCCCGCTTGATCATCTCAACACGCTTTTTCCAGTGCTCCTGAGCATTTTGTGGGTTACGATATGGATTTGGCTCTTCACGACGACGGTTGCGCTTCTGCTCTTCCTTCTCCTCACGCTTCTCAACCTCGCTGGATGGTCGCCACTCCTGCTTCTCATCTTGAGCGCTCGTACTTTGAGACATGCTCTTGCTGGTCTGCTGGCTCTCGTTCTGCTCCTCCATCTCAGCATCGTCTGGTGCCGTCTGATCCTCCTCTTGCCCCTGCGTCGCATCCTGCTCGAGCTCATCCGTTCCATCCTTGGACTGAGTGCCCGCAACAGCCGAGTTCGACTTTTGCTGCTCCGACGACTCGTCTTCGTTCTGCATCTCCTCCTTGTCTGGCTCGGCATCTTCCTCCTCAGGAGCGTTTTCTTCATCGTCCAAGCCACCAGCACCAAGCTGGACAGCATTATCCAATGGCTCCTCCTCATTCTGGTCCTGCTCATCTTCACCTTGCTCTTCTTGCTCACCCATGGTCTCGTCGCCGTTTGGATCTTCCGTTTCGTCGTCCGCGTCCACATCATCCATATCGTCAGGCATGTCTTCTCCAGCGCCATCTTCATCATCCCCGTCTTCACCGTCGTCGAGCTGCATGTTCTCAGGAAGCTCATCGCCTTCGTCGCCACCATGCTCGTCGTCTTGTTCTCCATCACGACTGTTAGGATCCACTTGATCGTGTTTCTCTTCGTACTTGTCTTCGAGATCATCATTGACCGGGTCCTTCTTGTCTTCTTCGCCATCTTCGTCCATGTCCTCATCGTCGCTGCCGCCACCATCTTCCTTGTCATCCTTTGGCTGGTCCTTTGGAGTCTCCTTGTCTTCCTTCAAAGCGTCGTCCTTGGACTTCTTCGAGTCTTCCTCATCGTCCTTACCGCGGATTTCATCCTCGATGGCTTCACTGCCGTCCATGCGCGAATTGTCTTCAAACTTCTCATTCTCCTTGTCGATCTTGTCTTCGTCGTCATCCGAATCTTCGCCCCATTTCTTCTCGTCCACAACGTTCTCGTCGTCCTGATCAAACTCACCCATCTCCCGATCAAGCTCCTCTTCATCATCGTTGTCTTCGTCGTTCTGATCTTGGTCGTCATCAGGAACATCCTGCATGGTGCCTTCGAAGTCGTTCTGCATTTCCATGCCAGTGTCGTCCGGCTTTTCACCTTCCTCTGGTGGCTTTTGCTCGTTCTCCTCACCCTTGAGACCCAGGAGCTGCTCTTCATCTTCGATCTCATTGCTCACATCCTTCTTGCCTTCGCCTTCGCCCATACCAGTGCCTTCTACATCGTCTTCAAACTTCATGTTCTGACCAGAGCCATCGCCCTTGTCACCACTCTGCTCTTCCGAAGAGCGACAGAAACCGTGCTGGTACAGGTTGCGGAAAATTCGCACGAGGATAAAGTCAAGCTTGGTCACACTCTTATGCGCAACCAAAAGATCAACGAGCAACTGTCGACTGATCGCACGCAAGTCGACAACCGTCGGCTCCAGGAGCTCCAAGAGACGAAGCGATTGAAGCAAAGCATCGCGATGAGCAGTCGATGAGCACGATGTTTCCAAGAAAGCACCATACTGCTTGTTGACCAAGTCGATCAACGCAGTGAGCTGCGTCGCAATTGGATGAATACGTGCATTCTTGACAGTCGAGGTCAGCGTCGAGAGCTGTTCACGAAGAGTCACGGCATCATCTTCCTCCTTCTTGTCACCGCTTTCACTTGATGGCTTCTTCGTCAAGTCTTGGATGGCAACGAGAATCGAGGCAATAAGTTGATCGTACTGCTGCACGAAAGTCTCCGAAATAACCGTCGACACTTGCGATGCGTCCGTCTCCATTTCCTGAGTGGCCGGAGTCGATGCAAAAGTGTTTTCTCGCTGGGTAATACGATCCAGAGCGGCCACAATTTCATCGAACGACGTCGTTGGAGCAACCGCACCAAAAGAGGTCTGAATAGCAACAACAGCCTCACGAACCTTCTGCAAATGTGTCCTGTTCGCCTGGAGCGTCGCTGCACCGACCGGAACCATCGCATCCGACGAGGATTCACCATCACTTGTAGCCTGTGTCACCGCAGGTGAGAAGCCATGCACGCGTTTACTTGGGTGAGCGAAGCCAACCAAGCCGTTCCTGCCTTCGTGCTCGTCCTCGTCAGACGAAATGCTCGCATGGAAAGGAATCGTCGGTACACCGAAGGACTTGCGAAGCACACGACCGCTGTCACTATCACGCAGTTCAAACGAGGAAGCGACACTGTCGAGCAGAGTGAACAGCTCTTCGAACTGCTGCTTCACTGCGATTGGGGTAAGCGTGCTGGTAGCGTTTGACGACGTGCGAAGAACCTGCGTCACAATAACTTCGAGTTCTCGCAGAGGCTCACGGAGTTGCTTGACGGCGCCTATCTGATGCTGCTGCCACTGAATTGCAGTAGACACAGAAACCGTTGGTTCATCTTGAGCCTCCACGTAGTCCTTACGCCACTGCTGAAGCTGGCGCATTCGGTGAAGAGCCAACAAAAGCTTCTCGTGGCTGAGCGCAGAGGCGTGCAGAAGCTGACGTTGTTGCAACATGCGGAAGAGCATGTTCTCAGCGTAGCCATTCATGCGATCGACTTCACTCGACGACAAATCGTGTGAGAACTGCGTCATCGAACTGAAACGAAGACTGGAGAGCTGGCTGATAAAGCGGTAGTAGTAAGCGTCAGCGCGCTGCCAGAGCCATTGAGGTGAGTCCTTAGCTGGTTCACCACTAGCATCTTCAGTCTGCGCTTGAGGAAGCTTCTTCTCACGCTTGTTCTTGCTGTTCTTCTTCTGCTTGCTCTTCTTCGCGTTCACTGCACTGGCGTCTTCCGCAACCACAACAAGATCGTTCAAGCCATCAAGCTGGATACAGTTCTCGATGTTAGGCACATCCAATGCGAAGAGCTGTTCGATCTGCTGCTGTTCTTGTGGGAGCTGCATACGGTGGTACGCCAGTCCCTGAGTTCGCAACTCGCCCAGCAAATCGATCAAAGCCTTCTTCTTCGCACCCTTCGGCAACTTTGGGCCCTCCTTGACCTTGTCGTCCTTCTGGAGAATCGCCATTCGGTAGAAGATCGTAGAGCAGAGCTCTTCACAAATTTCTCTTGGAACTTGACGCTGCTTGACACTTTCCAACGACAGGATCTGCTGAGATGTGTACTTGGCAATGCGCTTAGCGAGGTGTGGCAGCTTCTCAGCGTACGAGGATGGCGTAGAGAGAGTGGACACTACGTTCGCCGTTGCAGGAAGCTGCGATGGCGTGTGCGTCAGGACGACCACAACAGATTCAGGCTCTTCTTCGATATCAGCAGGTGGGGCAACCTCCTTCTTCACTTCAGCACCTTCTTCGTCGCCATCATTCTCACTGTGCTTCTTGGCGTACGTTGGCAATTCTGGCACGAAAACGCCATCGTTGACACGCTCGAGTTCCGCCTTAGTAGCACCGATACCGACATAACCGCCTTCCTTGCTAATGCCGTTGTCCGTCGACGCATCGATCACTGTCTGCATTGGAACCGTGAGCACAGCGTCGTAGTCGCGTACGAACTTCATAAGCTTGCGATGCGACTTCTCGGCGGATTCCGCCAACGAGTAGTACGTCTGTTCATCCCATCGCGAGATCTTGACAAACTCGAGAAGCTGGCGCTGGATCGGCGCCTTTAGTCCACTCCACTGACGCTCCAGGTAATGCAAATGTTGGCCGTAGTAGCGGTACAAATGATACAGAACATTCGCAAGACCGTACTTGGCTGACTGAGCCTTGCTGCTAGCTTGGTCGCCACTCTGCCAGAACTCAAGAAAGAGCTGGCAACCAAACGCGTAGACCATCACCAGACGATTCTCGTACTGACCCATCGCACACGAACGCACGTAGGCATCAAGAGTCGAGAAGAGGTCGTTACGCCACTGCTGCTGCGTCTGAGCCACATCAGTATTAGTCTTCGACGATGCAGCGAAGACCCACTGCGTAAACTCGTTGAGCTGAAGCCACTGCCACTCCTTCTTGGACGCAATGAGCGAGTACTCTTCCGAAACGCCCTCAGCGTCACCTTCAAACTGAGCAGTCAACAAAGAGTACATGTTGAACCACGTCTTCTCTGCAGCCAAACGATGCTGACGCTCCTTGACATAGAGCAAATGTGGCCACGAGTACAGCTCGAGCTTGCGCCAACGCGTGATCAGCGACGATAACGCACCGAGTTCTGTCGCGATCGAATACTCACGCGAAGCGTACGCTTCCCATTCTTGTGCCTTGCGGACAAGAAGCTCGATAGCGGTCAACGTACGCACCAGCGGCGAGCTGATTTCAAAGTTACGGATGCGATCAGCAATCAACACAATCTGCTGAAGAATGGCGTGTTCAGGCCAGAGAGCAAGGAACGCTTGAGCCTTCAGCAACAAATTCTGCAACGGCTGAACCACGAGGACGACTTCCTTCACAAATGGATCGCGATGGAAGTCAATGCCACGCAAGTACTCAGCGTTGAGCGCACTCATGGTAGGCACCTGACCGACACGAAGACGCGATTGAACCAACGATGCCGCAAACAGACCCGAACTGAGCATCGCATGCTCGACATCATCCGAGTTCAATGTGTTGATCGTTTGACGCATGTTGACCGCCAACGCGAACGCACGGGCAAACGCATCAACAATGGACTTGTTACTGGAAGACGCCGCCGACGCAGGAGATGCAGCATAGAGTTGAATGTGCATCTCACACAGCTCTTGCATGAGCTTGTCACTGATCCAGAGTGCACCAGCCTCCAGACTCGAGTTAGCAGTCTGTGGTCCAGCCGCTGCCTGCTGTTCAGGTGTGAGGAAAACTTGGAAGTCCTGATTCGTGTAGTTAGGGAACTGTTGGCGATACTCTTCTTCCAAAAGCTCGTCTTCAGAAGCAATGTCAACCGTGCGAGTCTTGTACTTGAAGAGCTGCTCCTCTTCCAGTCTCCTGGCTTCTTCGCGCGCCTTCTGATCTTGCCACTTGGTCAAGAAAAGATCGAAAATCGCACGGCTATTGTCGAGAATCGACGCAGTCGTCTGTGCCGACACCTGGGAAGACGAGGTCATCGTTCTTGCATTGGCGAGCGTCTCGCGGAAGCTCAGCGCCATCTTGGTCAATGCAACGTGCAGCAATGCCACCTCTTCTTTCGTCTTCTTTCCTGCCGAAATCTTTGGCAGTGTGTTCGACCCGAGCATACGTACAAGACGGAAAATGCCTTCTTCGCTAGAAGAAACCCCTTCATGAGCAGGCGAGCGAGGGAAGCGCAACAACGTGAGCGCCAAATTCGTCTTGTCCTCCATAGGAACACTGCGTTCCTGCAGCTTCTGTTGAATATGCCAAGTGAGCATGGCAATACCCTCCTTCACAGCAAGTACTGCAGCAGCAACAGGCTCAACGATATCGTAGAAACTGTTCGAGTACTTGTTCGCTAGCTGCACGATAAAGCTTTCCGTAGTCTGCTGGAACATCTCAAGCTCTCGAAAAATCTGGCGACACTTCGACTCACTGTTCAAACCAGAACGCACAATTGAGACAAAAGCAAGTAGCTTCTCTGACGGCATGATCGTCTTCTGGAAACGCTGGAGGTCACGGAACATCTCTCCGAACACTGAGGGAGCCACCGCATGCTCCTTTGCGCGAGATGGGTCGTAACGCTGAATCGCGAAGGCACTGACGTGACGCACTTGCTCGCCAAGCTTATCACTCTCATTCCTCACAGCCTGAGTTCGCGTAGAAGCAGGAAGTGGCGACAATCGATGAATCGCACCATCCACCGTTGACTGGAACGCAAGCATCGCAACACGGTTCATCAGCATTTCTTTCTTCACTAGAGGCTTGATCACCGGATCCACTGGCGAAGATGGCAGGAGCAGCAAAAAACGCCACAGACCCAAAAGAACAAATCCCTCGCCGAGTAGAAGGTTTGACGTGGTATCCTTGGACTGAACGAAGATCGACACGAGTGGAGACACAAGTTCATCAACCAGAGCAACAAATGAAGCATCTGAAGATGTGCGCAGGACTCGCAACAGTGCAGTCTTGTCATGGTCAGAGAAAGAACCGTCTTGAGCGAGCACCAAGCGACCCAGCAGATCCTGAGCATCCACCCATCGAGCAAAGGTTGAAGCAAAAGCTGACACCGTCGAGACGAACAGCTGCACAAGCAACGTGTTGGTCGAATCAACAACTACCTGAGCTGATTCCATCGACTCACGTTGTTGCAAATGAGCCTTGATCTTTGACATGCGAACTTCACGGACTTGAGTTTCAATCGTCGCGCAGTTGGACTCCAGAAGATTCACCTCGGCAATACTACGCAAAAGCACGGCGCTACTCGCAGCCTGGAAGACACGAGGAAGCCCGTGGACGACTACGCGATGTTCAGCTGCTTCGTTCTCCGCGTCAGCACGACCATATCCATGCTTCTTGTTTCTGATGTGCTTTCGCATCTTGTTCTGAGTGTCGAAAATCTCCATCGCGATACTTTCAGAGTCGTTGAAAGCATTCTGTCTCAAAAACTGGTGGAAGCCGTACAAGACACTGTGAAGATGGCTCTTGATCACGTCGACAAACTCGATTAGCTCGGTCTTGAACGTCTCACTAGCAACTTGCGAGAGCGACTCATCTGAGGACATAAAGCGATGGCCACACCACACGATGTCCTGGTATGCGTAAAACGTGGCTGGACTACGCGAGCCAAGAGCAATCAATACATCAATCACCGCCTCGACACGAGCCAGCACGTCTCGGATCTTGTGCACCAGATCTCGAACGTCCATCACAGAGGCTGATGGACTGAGCTGCACCAAGTTGACAATACGCACGAGCTCCGAAATGACTTGAACCTCTTGGCGAGCCAGTGCGTGTTCTTTCAGCGGCGTGAGCTGGAAATCGACCAGTTGCTCCATCAGCACCGCACTTTCCTTCATGTCGAAGAGCAAGATAGGAGCATCGCGTCCTACGCGACCAGCGATGTCATCTTCATTCTGGATGAAATCGATCAAATGCTGGTTCGCGCTGGTATCCTCAAGTTCGCTAAGATACAATGTCTTCTTCGAGATCAAAGTCGTCACATTCGTGCGCTGTGCTTCCAGTCGTGCCAGCAAGACCTCAGGCAGCTTCAGAATCTCTTCGGCCATTTGAATCTGCGACTCGACAGCCTTCTCACCCGCATTCTGAGCGATCGCCTGGCGTTGCTGCTGCTTGGAGATGTACGAGAAGGCACATAGCGCATGGAGGATTTCCCGTCGACTTGTCGCATCAACGTAAAACAGAGCCGAAACGTCGAGCTGGCCACTCTTCATAGCAGCCTCCATAGAAACGACACCTCCGAACAACAAGGCAAGAACATCGACTTGCTGGTGTTGCTCTGTAGAATTCATCGGAAGAAGCGCGCCCATTCCAAGCTGCATGTGAGTCTTCGTGAGACGCTCAAGGAGATACCGCGCGTTCCAGAGCCCAGCACTGCGAGGAAGCAAAGCATGGCCACCGTGTTTCCACAGAACCGACTTGTCTGATCCACTCCCAACGATCTTGGCGATGGCATCATCGATTCGTTGGCGCATGTCAACGACACTGCCCCATTCATTAGAATGAGTAATGCTTGACGCGGCAGCAATAATGGCCAAATGCTCAAGCGATTTCTTCACATACTGCCAGTGGATCAAGAAGTGGGTCCAGTCGAATGCTCGGTCACGCATTTGCATAGAGAACTCATAGCGGTCACGCAGAAGTCGCTTCACAGCCTGAGCAACTTCGTCTTCACGCGGCAATTGGTTCATAGCACTTGTCATCCAAGTGTCAAACGACTCCAGAAGTGGGAACACCAAGAACACCAGGTCATTCGCGATGGTCGAGCGATCAGCGTGGTACTGATGCACTGCATACGACTGCTGGAGAATCGAGAATCCGGACAAGTCACCGTCAAAGGCTCGAGTCTTCTGTCGCTTAGGAGAGCGTTCACCAGACGATGAAGAGGAAAGAAGTGAATCGATCTGCTGGTATTGCTCTTCTTCGCAGAAGCGCAACCATTCGGTTCCATCCATCAACTCCAGACGTGTCTGCACACTGAGGATTTCATTCCACAATGCCTGAAGCTGCTCAGCCTGCATGCTGTCTTCAGCAACTCGCTTTGCGACCAACGTTTCCAGATGAGTAAACGCTGCAACGTTCGCGACCAAATACACTGGATATCCCACTGCGGGAGCAGAGTGACCAAGCTGACTTAGTAGTTTTGCCACAGTCGCACGCATCTCCTTCGCGACATTCACGTACATTTGACTCGTAAGCAACGATCGAAGGAATCGGAAGAGCAGGTATGCCGAAGCGTTACATGGTCCAGCATCTCCAGTCGTGAACTCCTTCATCATCGTCTCCATCAAGAACAACAAGCGCTCCTCAGTGATAATGCGCGAAGTGGTCGACGAGAGCACTTGGATAAGGCGGCGCAAAGCGAACGGTGCAAGAAGTACTGGGATTGTTGACCCACCGAAAGGGAAAAACTCAACAGACGTCAGATGCTTCTGAGCTGTCTTCAAGATCACCTCGGTTGCTCGCATCTCGCCCAACTCCGTCGAACACAGACGCTCAACAAAGCTAACCAAATCCAATTCCGACGCTGATTCAAGGTTGTCGTTCTTCTTCTGCGCATCAGCCCCAAAACAACCCACAAGCAGGTCGTCGATGACATCAATCGTCGTTGCATCATCACTCTGAGTGGAGCCCTGGAGAAGATAATCGATGTAGACAAAATCACGCTTGAGCATCACCAGCTCCGTGCGATGGCAGATGTCGAAAGACGAAGGCACAGTTACTGGTGACGATCCACGCTCCTTCTCTAAGGCACGTGTGAAAGATGCTTCAACGAGGTCTTCATCACAACCAAGTTGAACCAATGTGTCTTCGCCGTAGACACTGACAAACGCTCGCTTGACAGCAAGCAAGACTGGTAAATCTCGCTGCATCTCGCGCATGGCCAACTGTGCCCAGTTCTCCAAGTGACGACGATTCAAACGCGCAGCTCTTGCACCCGCAGGGTGCTCGCGGACCTTGTTCATGATCGTGCGGTGCACATGCATGAAAGCACGAGACATCTCGAATCCAGGAATACCGGCAGCCCCAGCGATAACAACAAGATCGCGAGGTTGCTCATCACATTCAAGCAACGTGATTTCAACACAACGGTTGCGCATAGCTCGCGAGACTTCACCAAACTGTGGGTCCATCGCGAGGAACAGGCGGAAGTTGCGGTGGGGTTTGATGACACGGAGCTTACCGTTAATGACACCACACTCGTTCACCAAGAGCTCACCGCCCGTTTCCATGAGTGAGTTGAGACGATCCAAAACTGACGAGCTACAAAAGTTGACGTTGTCAAGCAGGATCCACTCACCACGTTCCATCGCCTGTAGGAGTGTTCCATCGACCCATTCAAACGAAGATGCGATAGACGATGACGCACTCAAGCGGACAACTGCCTCAACACTTGCCTTCAACTCCTCCAGTGCCACCAGACGGTTATTCATGGCTGCTCCAAGCATACCGCAACTCTTCATCAATGCCGACAAGATATCGATCATGAGATCAACGACCACATTGTCGAGTTGGCCCTTCGTCAGTTGCTTCTTCTTGGTTGCCGATGAGCCGTTGGCGTCTTTGGATTTGTTCTCACTTGACTCCTGTTCGTGGCTCGCCAGTGTCCACCACAAATTGCTAACATGACGAGCTTGCTTGATCCATGCAACACGAGTAGTAGATGCAGAGGTTTCGTCTTCGCTGGCCTTTTGGACCATCGCTTGGAGAAGAGTTTCATATGTGTCGGAAATTTGTTCTCGAAGATCACGCAGCTTGCGGCCCAGATCAACCTGCTCGAAGCAACCCAGCAACTCCGTCGCATCCGTACCAGCGCTCATTCCAAGCTCATGCAACGTGTTTCCGGACAAAGCAGCCAACAGACGGACAGCAGATGTCTTTCCACTTCCAGGAGCTCCCACAAGCAGCGCAGGCCAATTGAGATTCACACAATGAACAAGAGCTTCCATTGGCTTCAACAGGAAATTGAACACAGGTGGCACCACACGACCGAGACGAAGCTGGTCTTGACGCGGCAAGAACGCACGACCAATCTGAACAAACGAATCCTCGATGCGAAGCGACACATTGTCCAGATTCGATGGTTTGACCTTGAAGAACTGCTCAAATCTACGAGAAACGAACTCACGATCATGCTGGGAACGCATTCGCTCAAGGTAGATGATATGGACGTAATACTGAAGCGCTTCAAGCAATGCTTCTGGCTTGGCAGAGAATAACGCGTCATGCTGCTGCAAGAGCTCGCAGAATCGGAAAACATCACGCAAATTGAACTCCCACGGAGCTCCAAGTCGACCATACTTGCAATCCTCCATCGTATCCTTGTGAATCGCAGTGTTGAACGCAATCATACGTTCCAACACACTCTTCTCCTGACCACCAACCGCGTGACCTGGCATTGGTTCGTTCAGCGTTGGGTATATCGATGATGCAATGTGAATGAGATCGTCTTCTAGGAGTGTCTCCACGAACACACGAGTGAAACGATTCAGGAACGACTTTGGTAGACCCTTTCGACCACCTCCCTGGCGGAGTGGGTTCTGAGCAGCGAAGACACGGAACGTCGTTGGGCATTCAAACTCCTGGTCTAGCTCTGGAATGTAAACTGTGCCTCGATGGTCAAGACACGAGTTGAGCCCTTCGAGAACAGACTGAGATGCCAAGTTGAGCTCGTCCAAAAGAACCCAGTCACCAGCCTTAAGAGCTCGCAAAAACACACCATCACACCATTCGAACATTCCCTTGGACTCTCCGCTTGACTCATTGTTTCCATCTGAGGATGAACCCGCAGGAAGATCGGAACCGAACAAGTCGGAAATATCTGTCTGCTCAGACAAATTGATTCGAACAAGTCGATGGCCCGACGCCGCTGCCAAGGCACTGATAAGACTCGTCTTGCCGACACCAGGAGAGCCTTCAAGAATGATCGGACGGTTCACTTGCATAGCACGGAGCACTCGGTACAGGTTCGACATGGTCGTCGGTGCTTTGAGTGAGAACGAGGGCTCACGCTTAGCATCAGGTCCACGAGAAATCATGAACGGACTAATACCGAAGAGCTGGTGGTCTTCAGAATTGAGACCTGCGATCTTGTCGTCAATTGCTTGCTTGGTGGCATGCAAGGACTGCTCAACCTCTGCCTTCGCAGACACATCATCGTTTGGAACCAGCTCTAGAAGGTACTGGTACGCGGCGTCACGTGCTTTGAGAGCAGTGTGTAGTGCCTTGTCAGAACCAAGACCCAAACCATCCAACACCGAAAGCGCAGCACCTTGAACAAAAGCCGTCCAAGCGCTCACGCGAGAGCCTTCGTGTTGCTTCTTCATCACCGAGCAGATGAAGTTGATCCACGACAGAATATCACGAAGCGTAACCGCACCACAGCCAGCAATACCACCATTAGCTTCATTGAACTGCTTGACAAAGCTCAGCATCGGATCACACAGCTTCGCCAGGTCGGCTTGCATGGTGGATGGACCCCCTGCCAAGCGACTTGGAGAACCAACCAAACGATCACGGATGATCGTCGCAATGTCGTCCAGATCGGAGATGGCAGGAACCCAGATCTCGGTGAAACGATTGCGGAGTGCAGGAGATAACTCACGTTTACCGAAATCACCACCTGGGTTCATCGTTGCCATGATTCGCCACTTGGAATGCGCCACGATCTCTTCGACCTGGTCTCCACCCTTCTCTGCAAGCAACAACGTTCGGGAAGGCTCGAGTACACTGTTGAGACGCTCAAGAACGGCGTCTTCAGCCAAGTTGACCTCATCCACAAGGATCAGATCGCCCTTCTTCATCGATTCGACCAATGGACCATCCGACCACTCGAAAATGGACTGGTAGCGGCGCTTAAGATGTGCAACATTGGTCATCGCACCCAGAACTTCCTCTTCCAAAGTACCATCAACCTCCTGCCTCTTTAAGACTTGAGACACACGCTCGTACGCAGCAAGAAGGTCTGATAGACTTAGATCAGCCCAATCCATACGCTCCTCAGAAGCGCCGTACGTCGAAAGGAACTCAACAAGAGCGACGAAAAGATCTTGTGCAATCTTCTCCTTGCCTCGGACTGGGCGAAGGCAACCAAGAAAATCCGACGTCTCAGTGTGCTGGTGACAGTTGATGATATGCAGAGGCTGGTTGAAAAGCAGAGAGTACAACTGACACACCGTCGTCTTACCACAACCAGTTTCACCGACAAGGAGGACAGGTTCTTCATGCTGCAGACATCTTCCAACAAGCGCGAAGAGTCGACGCAGTGCCTTGGTCACACTGATCTTGTCAAGACCGGCTGCATTGCCCTCGATCTTCGATCCATCGCCACCAGCATTTTGCAACGCTTCTTCAATCTTTCTCTGAACATGCTCGAATTGTTCAGTCGAACCCCAGACAGTTTCTTGCTCGATCTCACCATTCTCGTTCAGCAGAGTAGATTCGCGGGCTTCTCCCCTGTAATACATTTCATCCAAGTCGATCTTGACGTTGCATTTCTGCTCCAGGACTTGCTTGACAATCTGCTTCTCGTCTTCCTTACGCAGACGTTCTGCCAACAGACAGTAGCCTTCTTCAGCAAGTGCCTGCTTGGTTGCTGGACGTCGTTCAGCCCATCGCAGCAAGTCTCGGGTCGTGATGAAACCGGACTTGCCAGCAAAAATCGACGACTGCTGACGGACAAGCTGAAGCTGACGCATAATGTCGATCAAGATCCCACAGTACGACGGTGGAAGCGAGCTCCTTTCTTGAAGAATGGTCTGCAACTCGGACGTTGGAGCTTCATCCACCTGAATCTCCAAAAATCGGTTGCGGAAAGCCCGAGACAGCACCTTACGGCCACCGTAGAGTCCAGGGGGGTTCTGCGTCGCGAACAGCATGAACTTCGGATGTGGCTTCACAGTTTCTTGCGTCTCAGGCAAGAAGAGTTCGCGATTGTCATCCAACAAACGGTTCAAAGCTTCCAACACTTCAGATGGTGCAAGGTTGAGCTCATCAAGAATGATCCACCAACCATTACGTACAGCTTCAACGAGCACACCCTCCTTGAATGCAAGCTTGCCGTTGGAGTCCGACACATAGCTGCCAAGGTACTCTTGGATATCGGTATGTTCGTGGTTGTTGATACGCACGCACTTCTGACCAACTCGTGCCGCAAGGTACGAGATCAACGATGTCTTACCAGCCGAAGTAGGACCTTGCAGGAGAACTGGGTACTTCCCGATCAGAGCAGCTCGAGCCAAGTGACACAAGTTCTCCTCCACGCTCTTTGTCAACACGAATTTCTTGCGTTGAGTGACTGGGTCTGGAAGCGAATCATCACGAGGATCCATGTAGCCACCTTGACGCACCCAGTACGAGCTGACAAGAATGTACTCGCCAGTACCTGCCTTGCGATTAGGACAAGGCGGAGCACGGCTAAGATCTCTAGTCTTGAGCGTCTTGGCAAAGGTATTCTTGATCAAGCGCTCAAGAAATCTTCGTGAATCGAGATCCAACAAAGTACAGAACGTAGACGAGAAACCTTCATACAATGCACGCTGAAGACCGTAGCCACGTTGGATCAATATCCGAGTAATGTGAAGTGCCTGGCTGAGCGTACGCAGTGAATAGCGTGGCTTGTGACGAGCTCCATCACTCAATCGCTCCTCGGCTTCCTTACGGGCTTCAAGGTAGAAATTCACAGTTTCAATAACGGGAGCAGAAGCAATCTCGCGGAACTGATGCTGCACAACCATCTGCAAGTCGCTTGGCGTGACACACTCGTCCACATAAATCTCCGTAAATCGATTACGAAGCGATGGGGGCAGGTCCTTCTTACCGACATCAGTCGACGGGTTCATCGCACCGAAGAGACGAAAGTTTGGATGTGGACGGATAATCTCGACATCACCACGTTCAGTAAGCGAGAATGCACTCTTCTCGTGCTCAAGAAGGGTACTGATACGCTCGAGCGTATCTGAAGATGCCAAGTTGATCTCATCGAGAAGCACCCAATGACCTTCGCGCAACGCCTTCACGAGAACACCTTCAACGAACGCAAAGGCGAAGTGAGATTCCACTTGTTCCTTTTGCCGTTCAAACCGAGAAAGCTCAGAATCGAATGTCTCCCAGCGCCCCACCAGGACACTTGAAGACGCACCGGTAGCTGCCATTTTGTTGCTACCTCCGTCCGCACTACGTTCGTTACCGTAGAACTTTGAGTGGGCCATCTGCAGAGCCTTCTTCATTCCCTTCACCATCTTCTTCCAGTCCTTGTGCTCGAACGCAACCCGAACGACATTCAAGAAGCCAGCATTGCTCTTCTGCGAGAACGTATTGCTGAACAAATCCACGAAACTCATGTAGAGGGGTCGAGCAATGAGATGAAGCTCCACAGGCTTGAAACCACCAACCAAATCGGAGCTGTCGCTCTGGATATTCAGGTTCTGGACAACCAGCTTTTGCCCCATAGACGCAGCGAGGTGTTGGATGACTGTGGTCTTACCACAACCAGTCTCACCGACCAAGAGAGCTGGTTCACACGTGTACACAATGGCAGCAAGTTTCTCGAGCAGTCGGAGAACATGACCGGTCATCACAAACGACGAAGAAGAGGAGCCACCTTCCTCGCTAGCACTGACTGGCAGCGCAGGCAAGTGAACTCGGCCGATCTCAACTTCGTGCAAATGGAAGTTAACCGATGGCTTGTGTTGCTCAATCATGTAACGGATCCTTTCTTCCTGAACTTGCCAAATTGCTCCAATTGCGATCGCTGCCTCCAGTCTTGTCTGTACATCACGAATGCCCGAGCAAAACACATCACATGCTTCCACAACAATACGAAGACGCTCTTCTTCCGTGATGTATGCTTCTTGATCGTCCGCCATGACCACATCGTCATCGGCAGCATTCGAGCCGCTGCCGGTGTAGCAGAAGGCGTAGACTCGCTTGCACCACTTGAGAAGATCTCGCAGTGAGAAATCACGACCATAATTGCGTCGAGTTTCCTTCCAAACCGCAAGGCGTGCACTAGTCATATCCTCAGACTGCTCCTTTCCACAAACGACATTGAACGTTGTCATCACGCGCTTGATTAGGCGAGGAGGAATGCGGCCAAACATTGCAAGGAGGATCTCTTCGATCTCGTTGTCACCGAGTGGGTGAACATCAACTCGTGCCCACATCGATTCTTGGAATCCTTTCGGCATGTTTTGACCGTGGCTTGTAGTCGCAAAGATCTGGAAATTCGAATGGGCAACAAGGAGCTCTCCACGTCCAGGAAGCACCATCTCTCGCGTTTCCAGCAGTGGCATCAATGCCGCAAGTACTTCGAACGGAGCACGCTCGATATCTTCAATGACGACCCATCGACCTTCCAGCACTGCGGTTGTCAATGCACCAGGCTGCCACGTGAATTCACCAGGGATATCAGTGCATACGTAGGAACCAAGCAGCGTCTTGCTGTCAATCTGATCGTCGAGGTGCAATTCCACCATGTCGTCATTTCCCGAGATACGACCAAGTTCACGCAGGACAGCCGTTTTGCCACAGCCTCCTGGACCAGCAACGAGGATTGGTCGCTTCAGACCAAGCGCGATAGCAAGCGATTGAAGATTGCTCTTAGTCGAAGAAGTTGGCACGAGTTTGTCGGTGGATGCGTTGTCATTGTGATCTTGCTGTCGACGGCGGTGAGTATTTGTTGGAACGATAACGCCATACACATTTGTCAGCGATTCGTGGAACGGAACAGGACGGGAGGCATTCTCTTGCATCAACTCCTCACTAAACGGATATTCGTCGTCGTCCATGATCAATTCCACTCGTTGCTGCTGACGAGAGTTGTCGAAACGGTGCTCTTCAATCTCAATCTGACGCACTACACCGTGACGACCATCGACTGCCGCGTCTTCTCCGATCTCTAGCTCGTGCAGGAACGCATTGCGCTTCTGATTGCTCATTCGAAGCACAAGCGCCACGATGCGAGCGGCATACCATCGTACTCGAACGTCGTCGTGGAAGGCCAATGGATACATGGACGACCAGTTCCACATTGGCGTACACTCTTGTGGATACAAGTGCAGCAATCGATACACGACCTGCACGACACGGCGCAGGCGAGCACGTACACCTGGCGTCTGTTCTTTCTCCGACGACGCGATGCTCACATACTCGAAAAAGCACGGCGACTCGAGAAAGTACTGCAGCACGAGATGTTTGGTCTGTGGGAGGAACGCGAGCAGCGTCACCAGAGCGCCGGCAATGCGTTCGCGACGCTTGATGCTATTGGTGCACGGCGTGTACTCGGCTGGAGTCGTGCGATTGTCCTTGCGCTCGTAGACGACCAGAGCTGGATCCATCAAGCGTGCCATGAACTCCATACAGAAGCCACGAAGGTGCTTGAGGATGACCCACAAAAAATCTTCATGCACCATGCAGGACGCCAATGCCTGGAGATACGCACGCGTGACGTCGTCGTTTGCATGCTCGCCAATGGATGTCGCCGTGGTCTGCTTGGTCTCGACTTGTTGCGTCCAATCCGACGCTTCTAGCACAGCTTTCACGGCTGGATGTTGCGCGATCCGAGGCTCGACATGCAGCACTTCCACCACACTACGCTGGAAGCGCTCCATGCTGATCGTCGCGACGCTCACAGCGTCAAACGCGGTCATCTTGCCTGCCATTCTCGCCTTCCACCCAGCACAAGTTGCCGTTGTCCGCGCCAGTGACTTGAAAAGGTGTTTTGAATTGTTCCAGTCATTATGAATTGCAATTCAATTCAAAGAATTGCGTCCCACTGTGCAAGCGGCCGCCTCCAGTCAAATATGCAACGTGATACCCTGTCTAAGATGATGGATGGGATTGACAACCAAACGGTATTATTTGGTCTAGCACAGTACCACAGCAACTCAAGAGGACACACCAACTTGGCTGGTTGGTAAAAGCAGCACGAAGTGGCTCATTGGTGTGTGGGTATCTCCGACTCGCCAACGTCTCGTACCGTTTGCGAGCAACGCCAAGCACGCGACTACCTCGGTGGCTTATTGCCGGTCGGTAGAACTACTGTGAGGAGATGATTTCCGCGCTTGCCTGGGTGCCCAAGGGCGCCTCCAAGCGCACACCGGAGAAGCTCAAGCTCACGGATGACGAGATCAAGATGATGCACGAGCTCGCCCAGGAAGAGGAAGAAGAGCAGAAGGAGAAGATGGAGGCCATCATGGCGGAAGACGACGAAGAAGAGAATGCCGGCGCCGCCAATGCCAGCGATGACCATGGCTTGCCGCCAGAGTTCCGCATGGACGAGTACGATGATGAAGACGATGACGCTGCGATTAACAACTTCCTTGAAGGCGGCGGCGAAGACTTGGCCAACGATGAGAGTGACGAAGAGGAAGAAGACGGCTCGGATGATGGCAACAACGGTGAAGACGGTGACATCAACATGGACACGAATGCCGCGATGGATGACGAAGACGATGAAGAAGAGTATGACAAGGAAGACGAGGAGATCTTGCCAACTGACTCGGTCGTTCTTGTTGCCAACACCGAAGACGACTTCAGCAACTTGGAAGTGCAAGTGTATGATGAGAACACTGGCGCCTTATACGTGCACCATGAGATCAACCTGCCAGCGTTCCCTCTCTGTCTCGCTTGGATGGACTGTGCGCCTGTGCCATTGGACCCAGCCCGTGGTCCAGTTGATGGCAGCTTCGTTGCGGTTGGTACGTTCAAGCCAGGCATCGAAATCTGGAACCTTGATGTGCTTGACGTGCTCGAGCCTACGGCGACGCTCGGTGGTGAAGTCAACGAAGAGCTTCGTAACGTTGCCGTTCCAAAGGCAATGCGTAAGAAGAAGGACAAGAAGGCTGAACTCAAGCCTGGCAGTCACCAGGACGCTGTGATGTGCTTGGACTGGAACAACAGTCACCGTAATATGTTGGCAAGTGGTTCTGCTGATGCCACAGTGAAGGTGTGGGATATTACCACGCAGACATGCCTCTACACAATGGCTCACCACAGCAGCAAGGTCCAGGGTGTGCGATGGAACCCAGTAGAGACGACGGTTATCGCTTCGGCGGCGTTTGATCGCAACATCGTCGTCCTCGATGGTCGTCAACCAGACGCGTACTCGAAGTTCCAACTGAGTGCCGATGTCGAGAGCCTCACGTGGTCTCCGCACGATCCAACCACCATTGTGGCTTCATCGGAAGATGGTCTTGTCGTTGGATTCGATGTTCGTAAGAACGGCTCGAACCCGCTCTTCCAGTTCCAGGCGCATTCGGGTGCCGTCTCGGCTATTTCTTTCTCGCACAAGATTCCAGGTATGTTCGCCACCGCTGGTGTCGACAAGACGGTGAAAATCTGGGATCTCAAGGACAACACGCCTGTGTGTATCATTTCCAAGGAAATGAATGTGGTACGTACTTCTGTTATCCCTTTTCGCATGAACTTGTATGATGGACTGACCGTTTTGTTCAAACTAATAGGGTGAACTCTTCTCGATGGCGTTCTATCAGGATTCACCATACATGCTCGGTGTTGGTGGCTCGAAGGGTATCCTCGCCTTGTGGGATACTTCGGAGAACCAAGGTGTTGAACGCCGTTTCAGTTCGCGCGTGCAGAGTGCTCCATCTGTCGGTGGCTTGAATCTTTCGTCGACGTTCCGCTCGGCACAGCAGCTTGCCGACGACCTGATCAGAGAAGAAGAAGAAGAGGCCGCACGGCGTCAACAGTCTGGTGACAAGAAGAAGGCGAAGAGCAAGGGTAAGAAGAAATGAATGTTAGAGAAGTTCGTACCCCTGTAGCGTAGCTGTCCCATTTCGAAGGTTGATTTCATATCATGCCTATCGTTACTTTATCTAATCCATGCGATAGAACATAATCTTGTCACTCACACCATCCATTGCAAACATCGATATACTTGACTATTTAGCGTCTCCCTGGCAGTAATCTCATATTTGACGACGACGTCGAGATGCTCGGAAGGTCGGCTACAGGCACGATGAATCAGTCTCAGTCTTCACGAAAGGAGCGCCCCAACAAAGATCAACATACCATCTCGCTGTCATCATCGTCTGGAGAAGGTGCCGTGCGTTTTTTTGAACTTGGTTCTGAGGACGTGTCGTTATCTTTTTCTCCCTCCTCGTCGGTAACTTGTGATATCTTGTCCGATACCACACTCGCCGCACCAGGGGACTTTCGCTTGCTCCGACGAGCAGCAACAGAGCCACCCAGTACGACGTCATCGGGTTCTTTCTCGCTGTCACTTGATTGATCAACAAACGTTTTTGCTTGGCTTCTAGCTTGACGCATCAGGGATTGTCGACGCGGTGGAGTAACATCGTCAGCCACGTCGCCACTAATACTGTCCCTCTTGCCATTGTTTGGGGTGAGTGGGCCGCTTGATTTAGGCGATGTTCTGTCGCCGGGCGTGCCAACTGAAGATTTCCGTTTCTTGCTTGATGCTGGTGGTGTACTCATCGTCAAGAATGATCCTCCGAATCCCGACGGCTTGATCGGCGACAAGGAAGTCTACATAACAGTATTAAACAGTGGGGTCAGAAAGATCTTATATCAAGTGCCAAATCAACCAAGTACTTACGCTCATACGAATACCCTTGGCCGGAGTAGCTCGCACGCCATCGGAGTCGGACAGATTTCGAGCTGTCTTCGATTTCTCACTGCTCTTGCGTCCAGGAACGAACAACTGTTTTGGAAGATAAATCTGGCCAGGGAATGCTTTCAGGTTGGACTGAATCTTGATTCGACGTTTGAGCAGAAGCACTGCACACTCAACCAATGGGTAGAAGGAAGAGCCGTCTGGATTTGCAACGTCGTGACACTCGGATAGCTTGGTGAGCATTTGAAGCAGGAAGGAGATATTGTCACCTCTTGCACCGCTTCCAGAAACCAAGCCATCGAAAAAGAGACTTAGATATTGAACTTGATCGCTCCATAATGGATCGTACAACGAGAAGCTGCGCGAGCTTGGCGCTGGGAAGTCTGGGTGATGAGCGAGGAGGTGAATTACATACGGAATTGCATACTCCGGGACCATCAAAGCATTCGAATTCTGCCTTGATTCGTCGTCTTCACCGTCTGCACCGCTTGATCCGACAGCACTTGCTCGTGACGAAGAAGCCTCAAACACTCTTCTCATACGCTCCACCGCGGCAACCAACAAACCTCGCGCAGACTTCTTAAGATTGGGATTCCCCTCCGTTGCAGCTAGAGCCAAATAGCTCAAATACTTGTGAGGATGTGGCACGTTTTTCTTCACCAGATTATTGGTGAGTGTCTTCAAGAAAACCCTTCGAACGTCCTCCGACGAATCTTGCATAACAAAACCGAGCATGTGCCATTCTGATACTGATAGAGTCGCCTCAATCTTACGGCTTCGAACGATCTTCAGTAAGCAGCGTGAAGCTGTCGCGCGAAATTTCGCCGCATGTGCACCGTTACTTGACCACTTTCGACCATCTGATCGCAGAATGCCGAACAATTGCTCGACGAGTTCACGACCCCTTTCGAGAAGCAAGGTGTCGGCTTCTGAATGGCAATGAATGAGAAGATTCGATGCAACACGAATAGCTGCACATCGAATCTCAGATGCTTTAGCAGCACTTGATCCTCTTTTCTGACGTTTCGATTTTGTAGTTGATTCGTCTGACTGCGAAGACTGAACAATGAAGTCTTCAAACACCAACTGCCAAAGTGACGAGAGGATAGTAGGACGTCGAACAAAGTGTTGTGGGCATACCTTTGAGAATACACCAAGACTTTGCAGAATTGCTTGAGCATTGGGTGACTGCGGGGACTGAAGGACTTTCTTCGTTGAAAGCTTCGACACAAGGACTTCCGTTTCCTTCGAATATCCAAAGAAATTGGCAAGAGCAAGCGCCGCAGAACTATTACCGGCTGGGTCATCATCGCTGTCGGCACCCAAACACCATTGTTCCAAGGATTCCCGCAATTTCTCGGATGGGATGGAGCTGGAAACTGGCTTATCAAGGCCATCTTCAGCCTGGTTGGCACTCCAGTGCTTCGAGAATTGGCCTAGGACGCCCAGCAACCCCAGCATTGCTTTGCTGTCCCGTTCCCTGGGCTCTTCCTCGCTTTCTTCGTTGGGTTCTTCTTCCGCCGCGACCAAGATCGCCTCGAATTCTTCGTGAATAAACTCGGTGAACAACTGCGGCGTTATCCGAGACACCATCAACAGCAGATCTACGATCACACGGTTTTCTCGGTGATGATGCATATCATTGGCGATGAAGAATCCAAAGTAGGTGCCAATCGTCCCTTGGCTCACGGTAAGGTTGTTGAGCTTACGACAAACGTTTTTGAGAAAGTCCCCGAGTGCAGTTTTGGACCCGACACTTTTGATCAGACGATCACGAGCGCTGCGAGCATCTTGTTGCGACGCTGAATAATCACATAGGATCTCCAGTTGCTTGAAAACACTTTGGTCCTTCCACCTGACCAATTGCTCAAGGAGCTTTCCCAAGTTGCTTGTCTCACTGAAAAGTGGGGCAAGTCCGCGTTCCAAGACCCCAGTCGCTCTGAGCATGGATTCGTCAACATTTCCTGTCGGTCTGCCAGACGTCATTCGGGATAGACGCCGAGCCTTGAGAAATGCACCAACAATAGCGTTGCACTTCGCACGCTCACTCAGTATCCGCCGCAGAGCCTCTTTAGAGGATGCATCGAGTGAATGGAGTAAGAATGCCAAACCCTTCGCTCGTGTAGGCTCAGCAAATGCCTTAGGTAGCAAAATGTCGTCAAGCAGCTGGATCACGCGAAGTTTTAACTCTTCCTGCGGATATGCGAAGCACTTGAGAACGAAATCAGGAACCCATCCCAGTTTCTTCGTGTTCGCGGTGCTCGTCACGGACAAGTCGAAAGCTTTATCTGCCCCTTGACTGTTGGATCCCTGGACATCCCAGTGAGACGAAATGTGGGCTGCGTACACCTGACTCAAACCGGTCATCGTCTCTTTTCGAATAAGCACCTTCTTGTCCTTCATTCGTTCACCAACTTGGCGCAGACAGTCTTCAGACACGAGATCAATAGCATTTGCCGCAAGGTCACACACTTCGTTAACGGCAAGCCGCCGGACTTCCCATTCTGGATCACTCAGTCGCTGGATAAACTCCTTCTCGATCAACGGCGCAAGCTCTGCCTTTCGTTGCCAGATAATAGCACACACCTGTACCATCTGCAAACGAATCTCCTTGCTAACATCTCGGAAACGACCCAAGAAGTCACGGAAGTTCTTCATGTAATCGTGCCCGTAATCGGCATGAGCTGATGCAAAAAGTCGACCCATTAGCGCGATAGCTTCCGAGCGAGTAGCGATCTCATCAACTTGCAGTTGCATGCACACGTTCGGGAGCACATAGAGGAGGAGGCTTGAGTTGATTTTGTGAACTTCGTAAATCAGGGTGTAGACATGCTCCTTGAGGTCGGATGTCTTGTGCACAAAAGCCGTAGAGGCCTCCACCAAAATACTGTTGAAGAAATGTGACAAATGGTTCTGTAGCTGATCGTTGGTCCGACGAATCAACTCTTGAGCCATGTGATATGGCCCCCGTTCGATCGAGCCCTGCCCCGACTTGTCACCCATGAGAGTGTTGTCCACCGCCGAACCTCCATGTACAAGAGGAGCCAAGATCACATCTAGCAGCGGCTGATCGATGGTATCACTTTCTTCGACACACGACACCATCACCGACAGCATTAGATTCTCAATTTTCACCGAGTGCTCCTTGCGAATTGTGCTGAAGAACGTTCGGAAGAGCTGGATCAAGAGTGGCTCTTCGTTCTCGTCAATTGTGAAGTCCATTCCAATGAGGAGCGAACATGACTTCACATTCGCGAGGCTCTCGAGAATGTAGAGGTTGTGAAGATCTGTTGACGACGCGTTCGAATTTGATTCTTCGTTGCCTTCGACAGCAAGGCATCGCAATTGCTCGAGAATGAGCTGAAACGCATCATACAGCTCTTCATTCGCCTTGAACGGCATATCCGGCGCGTATACTCGAAGCAACTCTGCAAAGCAACAAGCTGCCAAAGACCGCACGCTCTTCTCATCATTGTCGATGATCTTCTCGTGAAACAGCTCCGCACATACCAAGCGAAGCTGCTCCAACGGTACACCAGCGTCCTGCTGCTGATTCGGTGTTTCTTGCAACGCCTTCCACGTCTTCTTCAGTCGCCGCGAGAGCTCGGACGGATTGCCCGCTGACAACACATACGAGCCGGTCAAGACTGCACTCGGATCCATATTCTTGCTGTTCTTTGACGGCGTCTCTCCGTCCTTGGACTCTTCTGCGCCTCCTGTATCATCCTCGTCGTCTTCACTCTCCATCATCTCGTCGAGTTCCGACAGTCCTTCGCCCTCGCTTTCGCTCGACTCGTGGCGTGGGGCCTTCTCCTTCCGCCGCAGCGACGTCCGCTTCATCGCGTCCACGATCGTCTGCTGCGCAGGCTTCTTTCCGGCGGCCTTGCCCTTCGCCGCGTTCCGCGTCGTCCTCGGCGGCATGTTGTCACCACCTCCCGCCACTCGACTGTCCGCTGATCGTCCAAAGTGCAACCACGCTGCCAAAACTGGACGATGTACGATGAAACTTGTACGCACAGCAGCACAGTTGGCGCCAAATCCCACCATCCTGTGCTAAGCGATAGGACATTCTCGCGCAATGCAGTTATAGAGGTACACGCCCCGTGATGGGGATGAGAAGGAAACAACACGTAAACGGAAGGAAGAGATGCATCTCGCATCTTTGTGTTGCTCAGATATTCGACATTGATTAACATACAGGTTATTACAATTCCCAGATTTGCTCTGACACTTCTTCGTTGTTGGGCTCGTCCTCACGCGAACGTCTCCGGATCGGACGCTCCACGTAGTAGTTTTGACTTGGAACCTGGGGCCCCGGGACAACAGGAGCCATGCCCACGTGGTTGAATCGATTAGTCGGCTTCTTGCTCTCGTACGACAGGAGGTTCTTTGTCGAGCTCTCGCGGCGCGCCGGAATCGTCGATGGAGCGTGAGCAAGACGCACGGTACTTTTGATGGCCGTTGATGAACGCCATTTTGCATCCGGATACGATCGCGAAAACTTGTCCGAAGGAGGCTCAGCACAGGACATGGAAGGCGCCGAGCGCGCCGAATGAAATTCGCCATCCTTCAAACGTCGGTCACGAGAACGATCCTGCGTCATCTTGATCGGCAAGCGCGAATGCGTCCGCGAGGAATGCATCTCGGAGAGAGTTTCGAACAAATGACGCTTTTCGCTCGGCGGAAAGCTGTACTCACTGCGGGAAAAGAAGTTAACAATCGGTCAACAGCTCCATCACCAAAAATTTCCAACGGACGAAATGTAGAGTTCACGTACATCGAAGGTGTTCGCTCGCGATTACCCATCTGCTGCTGGTCTTCATGACACAGACATTGGGACATCAGCTTGCGGCAGCGCTTGCATTTGCCATCCCATGCCTGGCTCGGGCCAGTCGCCGCCGAAGTGGGGTCCGACAAGCTCCGTGCCGGTTGCGCCTGTGGTGCGGTGGTTTTGTCCGCATCCGTTCCTCGCGAGAAGAGTCGCCGCATACTCGAGCCCACCATGATGCTTCCGGGAGACTGTTCACTAGTTCGCCTTCGCTCTGACCGTCTTTCTTTCCACACTGACGCAGTCACGCTTCGTCGCAGTCCATTCCACTGCCCAGCGATCCATGGCGACGGAGTGGTGCCTGGGTCGCCTGTGCGATCACACACACGCACACATGTGCTCACAACGCCACAATCGCTTCTGGCTAGACCGCACGATTGACGGCTGCACCATCGAAACCAACACGACGGACCTGTGAGAATGCATTCCCGTAACCACACCACAACAACTCGACAATGAAAGACATGGTGTATTTACCTATGTCAATTAATATCTTGTGATATCACATATCGTACTTTAGAGGCAAGTGAGACCAGCGGGTAGGGGTATTCGGCCACAAAAGCAGACACGAGAAACTGTATCATCATGCCGACGATGGGAGCGTGGTGAGTCTAATGCGCCTTCGTCAGTCATCGCGAGATAGAGACGCTGTTTCCGCGCAATCCCATGTCGAGAAAGAACGATGGACAGTGCAGTTTGCGAAGGCGGCGCGGAAGTCGCCATGAATCGGTTCTTGAACATACTCTTTTACATGGCAGATGTCTCATCTAGATGTGGAGGGAATACATCGTTGTTGTTACTCTCTTCAGACAAATTAGTTACGTTGTTGCGACTCATGATAACAGGAAATCAACATTCAGGCGGGGGTTGGTAATGGCGTCGGCCGACTCGGATTGGATCTGTCCGGTGCTGAACGAGATCTGGGCGTCTTGCATGAACAGAGCTACCTTCTCAAGCGAGCCGAAAGTGCTCTTGAGACCGTTCACGAAGTCAAGGTCAACACCAAACCAACTGATCAACCCATCTTCCTCGAACGTGAAGCGATACTTGCCTGGAATGCTAATGGGATTACCCAGAACCTCTTGGATGGCTTCTTCATTCCCAAGAAGGCTAGGACACAGCTTGAGCAGACCCTCACGTCTAGGCCGGATATCAATCACTGCATTCACCACTACGATAGTAAGGTCTGCGATCGTCGACACCTCGACCGTCTGCGTCGTATACTTGGTTGACAGGAAGTAGGAACCGTAGAGCTGCCACTGGCTTAATACCGTCGTAAGCCCGTGATAGTCTGGGCCATTGACGTTGTTTAGCATGACGGATCTGAGGAATTCCTCCTGGGTATTGCAGCGTGCGTGCGAATAACCATGCTCATATTGCCGGAAGTATTCCATGACAACCTTGGCAGGAGCTCCTGCACCAAGCCCACGTGACCCAAACATGTTTCGACTCTTGAGCACAGTGCATTTATCTTGTAGTCTTGCCACGTCCTCGGAAAGCTCAGCTACTTCTTTCTCCAACGCGAGTGTTTTCTCCTTCTGCTTGGCTCGGTGGCGTCGCTGGTGAAGCTTGTACTGCAGCCTCCGTCTCAAGACCTTCTCGTCGGCGTCACCCTTGGCTTCCAGCTGACCCTTGGTTCCTTGCTGGGTCGCTTCGCTCGAGTCCAAGTCCCGCGAGTCGTTCCGTATCCGCAGCACCACCGGATCAGCCGTCGCGACCTTCATCTTCTTGTTGATTACTTGTTTCCGCGAGGCTACGAGTTGGCGCTCGGCTTCTCTTGACAAGTTGGCTTGTGAATGGCGATCGTGAGTGCACTCTTGGGGAACAGCTGCGCCGCTCTCTCACTCCTCCTACGTGCAGATCCGTTGGAAGACTTTTCCAAAGCTCGAAGAGTCCCTTCGCGACGGCCACCGCTTCTCCAGGTGTTGCTGGCGGTTGGAAAACCCTCCGTGAGTCATATTCAGTTTCGTTGAGTTCCGATCACATTACTCCAGGACGGATGACGCGTTTGGGTACACATGCAGTTGCTGTTTAAGAGAGACGGCTGTCATTTTAGCGGACTTTCATGTCTCTGGAAATTTCCTTGGATTTCCACCCGTCTCCGACGGAAGATCCCACTCCCTAGAGGTTTTATCCATGTCGAAATGGAGACAGACTTTTGCAAGCACTTGCCTCCACGTGGTGATGTCAAGGCTCAGGTGAAGAAGAATGGTGCGACATGTTGCAGCGCGTCTGCTAATTGACTGGGCGGATTCCTATGCCAACCACTGGGTAAAGAGAGAATGAGGACGAGAACTTCGATGTTGTTCGTCGTTTGACTCGGATTCAGACCGCAACCTCCAAAGATTCGCATGCTGCTGGACATTCACATCGCTTGAGACGGACGATCTCGAGAGCACGGCGAGTACTGTTCTAATATAAGGCAAAAGCGAGTCAAACCTCTCTGACTCACTTGATTGGAGATGCAGTGCCTGACTAAACGATCCCACAAAACATCCATCCAGCAACGATGTGCCGCCGCGTGTGATGCAGATGGGCCATTTTATCAGTTTCCGCCACTTTGAGCCGAACGCGCATAAACTGGATCAACTCGACCAGTTCACGAAGGGTATGTCTTTGAAGATTACCATGTAGCCTTGCTATTGGATAGTTGTAAAATGAATCCATCATCCATTTTGCTCCATCCATTAATTTAAAAAGGATTGAAGTGTCTCAGCACTTGACGAGCGGTAGAAGTGAACCCATGAAATGCTTTCTCAAAGGTTATTAGTTTATGCATATCATGTAGCCATCTCTGACTCATTTGCTGACTCGATTGGTGGCGACCATGTGGTTTGCGTCAATCACTGGCTTGCTTTTTTGTGCAACGCCCTCCGGCTGGTGCAGCTTCAAGCGACCATTCACCACCAGCAGCGGATTGGCATTGTTCATGACGTTGTCGTTCACCGAAATACCGTCGAGATACTGCTTTAGGATCGCCTGGAGCTCCCGATTTTCGTTTTCGTAGCGCTCTTTTTCGCGTTGGATTGCGAGTTCGTCGAGCAAGACTTTGTTGTAGCGTTTCCAGAATAAATCTAGATAGTCCCATTCCGAGACGGCGACACCATTCAGCACTCCATGAGACTGAAAGTCGATTAGATTCTCGCCTTCTTCGTCGCGCACTTGTTCTAGCTCAGTAGCCAAGTATCAGTGGCGGTGAGCACAAAATAAAGCAAAGACACAGCACTCACCTGTACGGACTGCTAGTCTTACGTTCTCGGTCAGCTCATTGGCCTCGCGCTCGTCAGCAATCGTCGAGTGATAGAATGGGAGCACACGCTCGCGTTCCGTCTCGAGCTTTCGCACCAGCTCACCGAGAGCGATGATACGCTCGGCGAGCTCGATCTGCTCGTCCAAGGTCTTCTTCGCGTCACGTGCGTTATTCGCTAGCTCAGTGAGTCGCCGTTTGTTTTCATCTCTCATGCGATTCATTCGGGCCTTAAGCTTCTGGAAGTGACCATAGATCGCGTTCTTCTCCTCTTCGAGTGCGCGATTTCGTTCAGTGCATTCCTTCACATTTTGAGCAATCTTGGTACGCCAATGTGCAATGCTAGCTTGCAACCGCTCAATCTTGCGGATCTTGAGCTCAATATCACGAGACAGTTCCTGATCTTTGGCTGTCAAATACTTGAAATCCTGTGTGCGCTGGTCCGTGTTCTGCAGGTAGTTGAGGTGAGCTGTCTCAAAGTGCTGCTCCAGCTCCTCAATCATGCTGTCCAATGTAATCCGAAGCACGTTGATGTCTTCCAGGTTCTTGTTGCGAATCTCCTCACGTAGTTGTTCATGTTCCTGGCGCGTCTCTGCTTCTTTCTCCTTCTCCTGTTGTTCCACCTCATTCATGATCCGCTGGAGCTCATTCTTCTCCAAAGCATGCTGAGTGACAATCTTCTCCTTCTCGATCAGAAACTCTTGCTCCAGTTCGCGCAAGTCTTGTTCAAACTCTTTTTCCAACCCAAGCAACCGTTCGTCTTGCAGATCAATAAACTCGTCGATGTTGAGCAGGTGACTGCGCAACGCCATTTGGAACTGCTCTTCAGCCTCTTCCAAGTCACGGTCCAGCATTTGAATGATCGCATCCTTCCGGTCCACATCGCGCTCGTGGTTTTGCGATCGGATTTCCACTTCCTTACGCAACGCTTCGACCTTGACCAGCCGCATGATCTTCCGCCAATGGTTCTGGATCTTGAGCGTATTCATGCGCGAGATCTTGTCCTCTTTCGCCATAAACTCCTTCAACAGCGCCTTCTTCGACAGCGTGAGCTTCTTCATGTAGTCATTCATCTCCATGCGTCGAATGGAATCCTGCAACCGACGCTCTTCTTCTGTCGTCTCGTGGCCATCTTTCTTGCCCTTGCCGTCCTTGCTTCGCCCTTTCACCGCTTTGCCCAGCTGCGCACCACCACGCAACTTGAGCGACAAGTGAAACATACGAGCCATCACATTGCGCCGAGGCGACGTGCGCGGACGAGGACCCGGCATCTTGGCGTAGGGCTCTGTTTGCGTCGTTTCGTCTTGCTCCGCCTCAAGTACAAGTTCAAGTCGACACAATCAAGTCTACTTTTCGAAGCAAACTTATTTGTCGAAAATGTCGAGAAACCCATCATCTACTTCAGCAGAAGTCAACCGAAGGCACGACGGCGAAGATGACGGAACGTCAGCCGCTCTTGACGGCGCTTACGGCGTCCACAGCGGACGAGGGGCACCCAGAGACGCGCGCAAGCTTCCTCTCGCGTGTAACCTTCACGTGGCTCGGGGATTTCCTGCGCAAGGGCGCGCAGAAGCCGCTGGAAGAGCGCGACCTCTGGCACTTGCGCGAAAAGGACGCGGCCCTTCATGTGCATGACCAATTGCACTCGACGATCCATGCGAATGCAGCGGTCGACGGTCGTATTGACAAAAAGGCGCTATGGCTTGCCATCCGACAGGTGGGCTGGCTGTCCCTCTGATGTTGGGTCTGTTCACGACTGACAAAGGGTCCTTTCTAGGCATTCGGCTTCAACATGTACGTTGCCGGTGCATGCAAGTTCGCAGGCGATGCGCTGGGCTTCGTCGCGCCTATATGCATCAACGGTACGGCTCTTGTTACTCTTTTGGAGGGCTGACTGAGCAGGGCGATTCACGAGATGACTTGTAGCTCTGATCAAGTATGTGGAAGATCCGACATCGGCGTGGTTCGCTCCAAGCTACTTCGGATACGTTCTCAGCGGCACGATATTTGTGTCGACTGTATTGCAATCACTATGTTTGCATCAGGTACTCTCGTTCAAAGCCTCGTCATGCAAACCGCTTCGCTGACTTTCGTGAAACTGTCCGTCAGCATCATCACTTGGTCATTCGTGAAGCCATCCGCGTGCGAGCTGCACTAACAATGGTGGTATACGAGAAAGCCTTGACGTTGTCGTCACAAACCAAGAGTACGCTGGGCTCGGGACGGATTCTGAACTTGGCGACCATCGACTCCAATCGCATCCTCGACTTGTTCTACATGAGTAAGTTTGATAAAGTGGTCGCAGAAAGCGAACACTCATTACTCATGATATGATGTTTGATGTTGTTAGTCCATTACACCTGGGCTGCACCACTGCAGCTTGTCTTGGGCACTATTCTCCTGGTCCGTTACCTCGGTCTCGCCGCATTCGCGGGTATTGCCATCATGGTTCTCCTCCTACCGCTCAGTATCTTCCTATCCGCACAAGCCGCCTTCGTCTCCAAGAAACTGCTCGGGTTCACCGACAGTCGACTCAAGTTACTCAACGAGATCCTGCGCCATATCCGAGTGATCAAGTTCTACTCATGGGAGACAGAGATGCTCAATCAAGTGGAAGACATTCGCGAACAGGAAGTGGGTATGCTGAAGACGATGGTGATCTGGAATGCGTTCAGTCAGGTTGCGTTGCAAGCGGGTCCGGTGCTGGTGTCGTTGGCGTCGTTTGCGGTGTACTCTTGGATCGAAGCGGAGCCATTGACACCAGATGCGGCGTTCACGTCGATCACGTTGTTTAGCATCTTCCGATTGCCGTTGATGGCTTTGCCTCGTATCTTTTCGTTGTTGTTCCAAGCCGATGTGTCGGTGGAGCGATTGTCGGGGTTTATGTCGGTGAAGGGTCATGCACCTCTTGAGTCTAGTGCTTCCGAGGCTGATCCAAGAGCATCGCCCACATCAATGGGTATCCGCGACGCATCGTTCTCGTGGCATGAGACAGACCCAACGTCAGAGTCTGCAGAATCTGCGTCAACACTACCAAAACTCAACGTGCGTATCCCGAAAGGCAAACTCACAGTCATCGTGGGTCCGGTCGGAAGTGGCAAGTCGACGTTGCTGGCTGCATTGCTCCGTGAGCTACGACCTACTGACGGACACGTGAACATGCCGACGGACAAGGTCTCATACGCGGCTCAGACGCCTTACGTTGTGAACGCCAGTGTACGAGACAACATCGTGTTCGGTTCTGTGTTCGACTTTAGTCGGTTGAACCGCGTGATTGACGGTTGTGAATTGCGTGACGACCTGGCGTTGCTGTCAGATGGGTTGCAGACCGAGTTGGGAGAGAATGGTATCAATCTGAGTGGTGGTCAGAAGCAGCGTGTCTCGATCGCTCGTGCTGTGTATCGGACGGACCAGAACATCTACGTGTTTGACGATGCTCTGTCTGCATTGGATGCGAAGGTGGCGTCTCGAATCTTTCAGCAGTGTTTCCAGGAATCGAGTGGCGCTCTGTTGGCGGGACAGACGCGTGTGCTCGCGACCCACGCATTGCATTTCGCCAAGTTCGCGGATTGGATTATCGTGATGGACAAGATGCAGATCGTGCAGATGGGTACATATGAGGATCTGACGAGTCGTAATCCAGAGGGTGTGTTTGCGTCGATGTTACAGACGTATGGTCACGGCTCGAGTTCTGTGGACGGATCGGGTCAAGCGAGCGTTGGTGTGGTGTCTTCTGTGGTAGATGGCGCAAGTGTGGGTGAGGAGACCGTGACGCCGGGTGACGATGAACAGAAGAAGGAGGTTTCATCGCAGCAGCAGCAGCAGCGACTGATCGAGGACGAGTCGCGCGCGGTGGGGAGTGTGGCTTTGGATGTGTTTGCGTCGTACTACCGATCGTGTGGTGTCGAGTGGTGTATTGGCGCGTTCGGTGTGCTGATTGCGGCTCAGATGTCTCAGGTCTCGACGGATCTGTGGCTTGCGAGGTGGACGAGCACTGCCATCACGTCTACATACGAGCTCGCCGTGTATCTGGACGTATACGCGTATCTATCGTTCATCACGATCGCACTCGCTTTCGCGGGTGATTTGAGTTGTCGCTTCGCTGGTCTCAGGTATGTGTTTGGTTCCCACCATGAATCTGCATATACTTCGGCGGTTCACTCGTTTGCAGTTCTGATCTCTGACACGTTGCGTTTGTTTTGCCTTGGGATTGTGCGTGTGCGTGTGTGTGTGTGTGTGTGTGTAGTGCTTCTCGCGTGATTCACCACCGCCTGCTGCGTCACATTATCAAGGGAACGATGCGCTTCTTCGACACCACTCCGATCGGTCGCATCTTGAATCGCTTTTCGAACGACATGACCACGATCGGTATGTATACTATATGTACCTCGGATGGATGGACGGAGAGTCGATGCCATGATGGAGTAACAGCACTCGGGTGTAAGTATTTGAGCATATGAACTAACATTCTGTGGTGTATTGTTACGTGTTAGACCAAAAGCTCAACGCGTCGATCATCTCCTTTACCACCATCCTCTTGTCGCTCGTAAGCATGCTTGTGATCCAGAGCTCGTCGGTCCCGCTGCTCCTCGCATTGCTGCTCCCGGTGTTCACCGTGTACTACTTGGTGCAGCATTTCTATCGTCAGTCGTGTCGAGAGCTACAGCGCCTGGATAGTGTCACCAAGAGTCCAATCTACGCGCACTTCACAGAGACGCTGCATGGCCTCGTGACGATCCGTGCCTTTCAGATGGTGCCTGCTAGTGTGTCGGGTCAAGCCAAGCGCATTGATCAGAACACGCGCGCGTTCCTGTCGCTCAACTTGATCAACCGTTGGCTCGGTGTTCGTCTGGAGTCACTCGGTGCACTGATCACACTCGGCGTGGCGTGTTTCGTGACGCTGGATCACTGGTCGATCTCGAGTGCAATGGCTGGCTTGCTGCTCAGTTACTCACAGAACATCACTGGCGCACTCAATTGGATCGTGCGGAACAACATCGACATGGAGAACATGATGAACAGTGTGGAGCGGACGGACGAGTACTCGTCCTGTGAGGTGGATGTAGAAGATTTGGAGTTGGACGATTGGGAGGTGAGTCGTGGTGCGTCGCATTACCTGTCGAATCGTCCGATGTGGCCCGAATGGGGTCAGATCCGATTCGTGAATGTACACGTTAGGTATCATGCGGCTGGTGAGTTGGTGCTTCGTAACGTGTCGTTCGATATTGAGGGTGGCGAGCGAGTGGGTATCTGTGGCCGCACGGGTGCTGGTAAGAGCTCGTTGTTGTTGACGTTGTTCCGCCTAGTGCGCTGTGACGGTGGACGCATCGAGATCGACGGTGTGGACATTTCGCAGCTGCAGTTGCACGAGTTGCGTTCTCGTATCGCGATAATTCCTCAAGACCCGGTGCTGTTTGCGAGTAGTATTCGGTTCAACCTGGATCCCACTGGCGAGGCGGACGACGAGACGCTGTGGGAGGTGGTGAAGCGTGCGCACTTGTACTCGTTCGTGAGTGGGTTACCTGGGAAGTTGGATGAGCCTGTGTTGGAGGGTGGTGAGAACTGCAGTTTGGGCGAGAGGCAGTTGATTTGTTTGGCTCGTGCGATCTTGCGCAACTCTCGGATCTTGTGTTTGGATGAGGCGACTGCGTCGATGGATCACGCGACAGGTGGGTTCTGTCTTTATTGTGTTGCTTCGTTTGGGTTTGCTGTGTGTGTGTGTGTGTGTGTGTGTGTGTGTGTGTGTGTGTGTGTGTGTATTGTTGGCTCAACGTAGTTTGGTTTTCCGACGAGGATGTGCTGGAGGTTTGACTGTTGTGCTGATATGTTTTATGTCTATGTGCTTCGTGTGTGTGTACTGTACGTAGACGCGTTGATCCAGTCTTCGATCCGCCAGGAGTTCAAGCGCGCAACTGTGCTGACGATTGCGCATCGTGTGCAGACGATTGCGGATTACGACAAGGTTCTTGTGTTGAAGCGTGGTCGTGTGGCCGAGTTCGATACGCCTGCGCGTCTGTTGGCAAATCCACAGAGCGAGTTTGCGACCATGATGCACAGTGGCCATGTGTAGAAGTGGTAAGCCTGCCAAAGAACTCTCTTCAGTCTATTTGCACATGATATATCAGGTTTCAGAGGATGACTGCGATTCGATCCTTCACGAGTGCGTCATTTCTGGTGTTTGTGCATGTAGGCGGAATCGGAGACCATGAGGGAGAGAGCACCACTAGTGGGGGCTGCAATCATGGGCAAGGAGAACCCGGAACAGCGCGCAGGCTTCGTATCGCGAGTGACTTTCTCGTGGCTCAACCCGCTATTGCGTCAAGGCGCCGCCCACCTTCTTCAAGAGCGCGATTTGTGGGCATTGCCAGACGAAGATGCTGCCATCCACGTGCGCGATCAACTCCTCGACACACTGGAGAAGAACAAGGCAACAGATGGTGGCTTAATCTCCAAACCCGCGCTGTGGCGAGCTCTCTGGCAGGTCAGTGGGTCCTTTGAAGGATGAACATCTGGGGTTGACTGATGACATTTGTGGGTTCGTATAGGCGTTTGGACCCAACATGGTGTATGCCGGTGTGTACAAGTTTGCGAGCGATGGATTGGGGCTCGCTGTACCCATCTGCATCAACGGTGAGACTCGATTATCAATTACTGATCTAAGGTGGTCATGTGGCTCATGATGGTGCGCTGGTGGATGCAGCCCTGATCAAATACGTCGAAGATCCCTCGTCTGCGTGGTTCAATCCGCAATACTTTGGCTTCGTCATCAGCGCCACGCTATTTGTGGCATCGATATTGCAATCGTTGACAATGCAGCAGGTTCGTCCCCAGCACACCAACACGAATCTGGATACCTCACTAATGATTTGACTGCAGCAACGCCATTTGGTCATTCGTGAGGCCATTCGTGTTCGATCGGCAATCATTATGATCGTGTACGAGAAGGCGCTGACACTATCATCGCAGACCAAGAGCACACTCGGATCGGGAAAGATTCTTAATCTCGCAACAGTCGACGCCAATCGTGTTTTCGACTTTCTTTACATTGGTACGTTACCTGGAGCTGCTCAGATTTTAGACGATGATCGACTGACAACTTGGCGACTGTATAGTACACTACATTTGGGCCGCTCCACTTCAATTCATCATCGGGACCCTCCTTCTCCTGCACTACCTCGGTCTCGCCGCATTCGCGGGTATTGCCATCATGGTTCTCCTCCTACCGCTCAGTATCTTCCTATCCGCACAAGCCGCCTTCGTCTCCAAGAAACTGCTCGGGTTCACCGACAGTCGACTCAAGTTACTCAACGAGATCCTGCGCCATATCCGAGTGATCAAGTTCTACTCATGGGAGACAGAGATGCTCAATCAAGTGGAAGACATTCGCGAACAGGAAGTGGGTATGCTGAAGACGATGGTGATCTGGAATGCGTTCAGTCAGGTTGCGTTGCAAGCGGGTCCGGTGCTGGTGTCGTTGGCGTCGTTTGCGGTGTACTCTTGGATCGAAGCGGAGCCATTGACACCAGATGCGGCGTTCACGTCGATCACGTTGTTTAGCATCTTCCGATTGCCGTTGATGGCTTTGCCTCGTATCTTTTCGTTGTTGTTCCAAGCCGATGTGTCGGTGGAGCGATTGTCGGGGTTTATGTCGGTGAAGGGTCATGCACCTCTTGAGTCTAGTGCTTCCGAGGCTGATCCAAGAGCATCGCCCACATCAATGGGTATCCGCGACGCATCGTTCTCGTGGCATGAGACAGACCCAACGTCAGAGTCTGCAGAATCTGCGTCAACACTACCAAAACTCAACGTGCGTATCCCGAAAGGCAAACTCACAGTCATCGTGGGTCCGGTCGGAAGTGGCAAGTCGACGTTGCTGGCTGCATTGCTCCGTGAGCTACGACCTACTGACGGACACGTGAACATGCCGACGGACAAGGTCTCATACGCGGCTCAGACGCCTTACGTTGTGAACGCCAGTGTACGAGACAACATCGTGTTCGGTTCTGTGTTCGACTTTAGTCGGTTGAACCGCGTGATTGACGGTTGTGAATTGCGTGACGACCTGGCGTTGCTGTCAGATGGGTTGCAGACCGAGTTGGGAGAGAATGGTATCAATCTGAGTGGTGGTCAGAAGCAGCGTGTCTCGATCGCTCGTGCTGTGTATCGGACGGACCAGAACATCTACGTGTTTGACGATGCTCTGTCTGCATTGGATGCGAAGGTGGCGTCTCGAATCTTTCAGCAGTGTTTCCAGGAATCGAGTGGCGCTCTGTTGGCGGGACAGACGCGTGTGCTCGCGACCCACGCATTGCATTTCGCCAAGTTCGCGGATTGGATTATCGTGATGGACAAGATGCAGATCGTGCAGATGGGTACATATGAGGATCTGACGAGTCGTAATCCAGAGGGTGTGTTTGCGTCGATGTTACAGACGTATGGTCACGGCTCGAGTTCTGTGGACGGATCGGGTCAAGCGAGCGTTGGTGTGGTGTCTTCTGTGGTAGATGGCGCAAGTGTGGGTGAGGAGACCGTGACGCCGGGTGACGATGAACAGAAGAAGGAGGTTTCATCGCAGCAGCAGCAGCAGCGACTGATCGAGGACGAGTCGCGCGCGGTGGGGAGTGTGGCTTTGGATGTGTTTGCGTCGTACTACCGATCGTGTGGTGTCGAGTGGTGTATTGGCGCGTTCGGTGTGCTGATTGCGGCTCAGATGTCTCAGGTCTCGACGGATCTGTGGCTTGCGAGGTGGACGAGCACTGCCATCACGTCTACATACGAGCTCGCCGTGTATCTGGACGTATACGCGTATCTATCGTTCATCACGATCGCACTCGCTTTCGCGGGTGATTTGAGTTGTCGCTTCGCTGGTCTCAGGTATGTGTTTGGTTCCCACCATGAATCTGCATATACTTCGGCGGTTCACTCGTTTGCAGTTCTGATCTCTGACACGTTGCGTTTGTTTTGCCTTGGGATTGTGCGTGTGCGTGTGTGTGTGTGTGTGTGTGTAGTGCTTCTCGCGTGATTCACCACCGCCTGCTGCGTCACATTATCAAGGGAACGATGCGCTTCTTCGACACCACTCCGATCGGTCGCATCTTGAATCGCTTTTCGAACGACATGACCACGATCGGTATGTATACTATATGTACCTCGGATGGATGGACGGAGAGTCGATGCCATGATGGAGTAACAGCACTCGGGTGTAAGTATTTGAGCATATGAACTAACATTCTGTGGTGTATTGTTACGTGTTAGACCAAAAGCTCAACGCGTCGATCATCTCCTTTACCACCATCCTCTTGTCGCTCGTAAGCATGCTTGTGATCCAGAGCTCGTCGGTCCCGCTGCTCCTCGCATTGCTGCTCCCGGTGTTCACCGTGTACTACTTGGTGCAGCATTTCTATCGTCAGTCGTGTCGAGAGCTACAGCGCCTGGATAGTGTCACCAAGAGTCCAATCTACGCGCACTTCACAGAGACGCTGCATGGCCTCGTGACGATCCGTGCCTTTCAGATGGTGCCTGCTAGTGTGTCGGGTCAAGCCAAGCGCATTGATCAGAACACGCGCGCGTTCCTGTCGCTCAACTTGATCAACCGTTGGCTCGGTGTTCGTCTGGAGTCACTCGGTGCACTGATCACACTCGGCGTGGCGTGTTTCGTGACGCTGGATCACTGGTCGATCTCGAGTGCAATGGCTGGCTTGCTGCTCAGTTACTCACAGAACATCACTGGCGCACTCAATTGGATCGTGCGGAACAACATCGACATGGAGAACATGATGAACAGTGTGGAGCGGACGGACGAGTACTCGTCCTGTGAGGTGGATGTAGAAGATTTGGAGTTGGACGATTGGGAGGTGAGTCGTGGTGCGTCGCATTACCTGTCGAATCGTCCGATGTGGCCCGAATGGGGTCAGATCCGATTCGTGAATGTACACGTTAGGTATCATGCGGCTGGTGAGTTGGTGCTTCGTAACGTGTCGTTCGATATTGAGGGTGGCGAGCGAGTGGGTATCTGTGGCCGCACGGGTGCTGGTAAGAGCTCGTTGTTGTTGACGTTGTTCCGCCTAGTGCGCTGTGACGGTGGACGCATCGAGATCGACGGTGTGGACATTTCGCAGCTGCAGTTGCACGAGTTGCGTTCTCGTATCGCGATAATTCCTCAAGACCCGGTGCTGTTTGCGAGTAGTATTCGGTTCAACCTGGATCCCACTGGCGAGACGGACGACGAGACGCTGTGGGAGGTGGTGAAGCGTGCGCACTTGTACTCGTTCGTGAGTGGGTTACCTGGGAAGTTGGATGAGCCTGTGTTGGAGGGTGGTGAGAACTGCAGTTTGGGCGAGAGGCAGTTGATTTGTTTGGCTCGTGCGATCTTGCGCAACTCTCGGATCTTGTGTTTGGATGAGGCGACTGCGTCGATGGATCACGCGACAGGTGGGTTCTGTCTTTATTGTGTTGCTTCGTTTGGGTTTGCTGTGTGTGTGTGTGTGTGTGTGTGTGTGTGTGTGTGTGTGTGTGTGTATTGTTGGCTCAACGTAGTTTGGTTTTCCGACGAGGATGTGCTGGAGGTTTGACTGTTGTGCTGATATGTTTTATGTCTATGTGCTTCGTGTGTGTGTACTGTACGTAGACGCGTTGATCCAGTCTTCGATCCGCCAGGAGTTCAAGCGCGCAACTGTGCTGACGATTGCGCATCGTGTGCAGACGATTGCGGATTACGACAAGGTTCTTGTGTTGAAGCGTGGTCGTGTGGCCGAGTTCGATACGCCTGCGCGTCTGTTGGCAAATCCACAGAGCGAGTTTGCGGCCATGATACAAAGCCCCCGTTAGCATCTGCCAGCTATGAGACGTGGCAATTCACGTCCCTATGGGACTGGACAGTCAGCTTGGAAGCAAGGTCAGTTTGTTTTTTGGTAAGAAGTGAATACACCTCACTGTGTGCATCATGCGGCTCTTACTCCATGGCGGCGACACGATGCTGGGCCGAGCCGTGCAACTAACATTTCCACATCAAGCAGTCGGTGAAGAGGTTTTGACCGACTCGACGACAGCCTGGAACTACCTCCTGCTGGCGATGCATTCGCTCCGCTGCAAAGGAACGTTGGTCCCGATGAACATGGATGAGTTGCAAGCGATTCGTCAGCAAAATCGGGATGGTTCGTATCTCTGGGGCGAGTTCTTCCATCGCCTGGTTATCCTCCCTCCGCCTGACGTGCGAATTTTGAACCTCGAGACGGCCGTGACCGAGAAGATCGACAATGCGGACATACCACACAAAGGTATCAATTACCACTTCCACGCCATGAATATCCCTCTTGCGTTCAAGAGTTTTTCCGCAGCAGTGTTCGCGCCAGTTGGATCTCACACCTTGCCAAGCCCCTATGTCATCTCCTTGGCAAATAAGCACGTCCTGGACTTCGGCCGCCAGGCATTCGAGAATGAAACACTGGAGGCTATCCGTCGACTCCCAGGAGATGCGCACATTGTTGGAGCGGGTTTGTCGTTTGACCAAGCAGCTCGAGCAGCTCAAATTCGCTTAGCTCATAACAATCGCGCCGTCAGCGTGATCGCAGTCACCACGGAGTGCGCTGGAACTCCGTACGATTGGAACGCCACGGCAAAGCGATCTGGGATGATTTGTTTACCAGCCATCCTGTCTGCGCACTCTGTTGACCGTGCAATGAATCAAATCACCGAGATACTGCGCATGAATGGCTTGCTGCCACCACGACATCCAGAGGAAGACTTTGTCGTGCTGTCCGTTCACTGGGGACCCAACTGGGCATATCGCTACCGGGACGATCTCGATTACCAGCGCTACCGTCAGCAACTTGCTCATCGCATTGTGCATGAGCTAGGCGTCGAACTCATATACGGCCACTCGTCGCACCACATCCGTGGCTTGGAGATCTTCGAGGGCAAGCTGATCATCTACGGTGCTGGGGACCTCGTCAACGACTACGAAGGCTTCGAGAACCCTGGCGATGAAGCATACAACAAACTCGGCGCGTTGTTTCTCGTTGATTTATACCCCGCGACTGGCAATCTGCAAACGCTACGGTTGGTTCCGACTGTCATGGATCGATTGCAGCTGAAGCAAGTCACAAGTGATACCCTCACGATGCATTGGTGTCCACAGCATCAGTGCATGAAGCCCATAGTGAATCCCATCAGTGGACTTCGAGACGCCGTCAACAAGCTCTCCAGCATGGACGTAGGCTGCCACGGAGAAGCTGTCGAACTACGCATGGTCGAGAACGATGACGCTGTGCCTGACGCCACCATCCTGCGATATCCCTAGGAAATCCCGCTACTGATATTCAACTAATCAAACTTGTTTTTAAAAATTTTCAGCCAATAGTAAATGTCCTCATAAGCGATCTTGAAGAGTCACGCCGTCAAAAGTCGCTCGTGAGAGACCAAGTCGAGCGCAACATGGGCGTGTTACCGGTGGAGAAAGCGCGCGAAGTGACCACAAAGGCATACGAGGAACTGCATGTACCAGTTGGGTCTCCGTCGGAGCAGGTTGTGACTGCGTTCCGCACGTTGTGTCTGCAGCGTGTGTTCAACATCCAGCTCAGTGCCGCCGACGGACCGGAACAATTCCAGCGGCAGGCGGTGGCGTACCGCTTCTTGCGGTCGTTGCCTTTGCTGGACAAGACAGAGTACGCGGCGGACGCCATTATTGCGCGGTTGAAGCCACTCGATGCTTACTCTTTGGCCGAGAGTTCGGAGCGAGCGAGTCCGATGCTTGATTTGTCCATCGCGATGATGGAGCAGGCGCAAAAGACCTGGCAACTGCCGTACACCAACTACGTCATCTCAGTGCACTACTGTCTTCGAAAGCACGTCGTGAGGCGACGGTATTCCGAGTTTGAGGCGCTGCATCGAGTTCTGTCCGAGAAACTCCCAGTGATACCAACGGTACATCCATTTGCCCAGGGACATTCGCGGGTGTGTTGACTCATTGTTTGCATGTTGTTGTAGCTACCTGAGCGTCATTGGCTCTATAAACTACGCCTTCCGAGCGAGCGAGCTCAGAGCTTGACGCAGTACCTCCTTCGTGTCATCATCATGCTCTCCAACCGTGGGTTATTTTCTCTAGAGATCATGCAGTTCCTGGAAATCGACCATCGACGCATCCGGGCTGAGGAAGAAGCCCATGCCGTCGACTTTCTGGCTCGGGCAGCCTCGTCCGGGGGATCGAACGCCTACTACATCATCTCTTCGGGTTGGCTTGACGCATGGAAGCACTTTGTGTGCAGTGAGGGCTATCATCCTCCCGGCAAGATCAATAACGAGCACTTGCTCGAACGCCGAGGTGTCGCCAAAAAGGACCTCGACGCCGGACGGCACTACCGTTGTGTGAATTTTCACACGTGGCAGTACCTCACGATGATTTACGGAGGTGGTCCAGCTATTCTGCGCAGGTCACCGCTAATCTATGGACGCGTAGTGTATGACAATCACACGTTTGCAATCTTGTTGCAGCGCATTGTACGAGGCTTTCTCGGTCGTGTTCGCGCGAGACGCCGACGTCTCTACATCCTTCGACAGAATCCGTTCGTTGAGCGACATCTAGGCAATCTTGAACGCCAACAGCAGCTCGAAAACCGAATGGACATGGTGCGGCAGTACGTGGGTGCTCGTGAGTTCCAGATCCGTCATGTAGCAAGTATCAAGATCCAGCGCGTCTTCCGCAAGTACTTACTGCGTCAAGAGCACGCACTACTGCTCGCCGAGTCAGCTGTGCCCCACGCAACCGACCACTTCCAGCACATTGAAGAGTATTTCTCACTGGAAGAGATCGGTTTGATCCGTGATCCTCAGTATCGACTTGCGCACTTCCTCGTGACGATGAACAAGGGTGTTCCTATTCAAAAGGTGAGCAAATGGATCATAGCTACGCTAGCATGCGGGACACTAACCACATCCTGGGTGCTTTCTAGCTTCGCTCGCGACGCAAAGCGCCGAAATGGAGTCTGTTCAAGATCGACGCGATCGGCTCGCAGCTGATGTGGAGCTCCACAAAGCGCTCATACTCTTTGGTCTTTGTGGACGTGACCAAGCTCGTGGTGGAGTCTCCACTCCAGCTGAAATCTGGGTTTGGTCGACGACGATCCATCGTCCACGATCATGCGGTGGTGCTCACCTACAACGAAAACAACGTGAGCACCGATCTCATCCTCCTCTGCGAAAGCCAATGCGACTGCGACGCCTTGTTTTTTGGGTTGGAAGCCCTGGTGAGCGAAACCCAGACGCGTACGGCAAGGGGTGCAAGCTACGTCGACGGCCATGGCGTGATCCGCAAGAAATATCCACATGCCAAGCGGCTGATTCACGACGCGCATCAACTCATTGATCAGCAGCACCGCAGCCCATTCCAAATGGCTGGTGGGACAACAACCAAGGCCTAACAGAGGCTCTGACGTCAGCAGATATGGATTTGACAGATGACCACGCGTCAATTCATTGACCAGCAGCACCGCAGTCCATTCCAAATGGCTGGTGGGACAGCTATCATGGCATAGGCAACCCTCTGGCGTCAGCTACTGCACTTAATTCACGGCATGGCGTCACCCAGTGTACAGCAGCAACTCGTTGATCACAGCAGTGGAGACCAATCCAAATGGCTGGCGAGGGAGCATATCACAGCCATCCACTGGGCTTGATGGATGGCATGAGATCATCCAGCGTTCTCGGCGATGTCCAGGCAAACCAAGGACCTGTAGAGGAATATTTGAGACCGCCCCACCCACAAAGCATCTCCCGAGTGACGAGTGACGATGCGCAAACGCGCGGAAGACAACCAGAGCGTCCAGCACGCCAGGCGATCACACGACCAGCACGACTCTACTCAAATGTACACTTGCGATCTCTTGAGCTTGAGCAACAAAAGGACTTGTCACCAAGTGAAACCCTGTGGTTGTCGTATCGCATGGGTTGCCCAGGGTCTGTTTCCCGATCGTCCCATCATGCGTGGAAAAAGATCGGCGATCGAGACACAAACCAGCAAGACAGCGAGTGCGTGGCACACGACACGATTTGACTACGATGGGTTGAATATAGGACGGGCGTTCCACAACGCCGTAATCCGCAAGATGCGCTCATCATCATGACCGTGTGCGGTGGGTGCCAAAGAATCATGACTTTTTTCCCGGGTGTACTGTAAAGATGGTAAGATGAGTCGCCAGGATACGGTATGGCTGCGTACTGCATTGCTGCATGCATGCACACATGGCCTGGATGCATCAGTATCCAGGCGGTGCCACAAACCATCAGAGCTGGGAGGAAAGCCGGTGAGGATAGACGCGCGCACATGCTTGGCGACATATCTGGCGTGCTGATCCCCCACAGGATTGATCATGCGGTTCTCCACGCGTTCGGTCGAGCATCTGCTGGCAAAAGCGAAGCCATGTGGTGGCCAAAAGTTAAGGTCGGACGAATCGATCACTCAAAGACCCAGCGTGTACCATGACAGGTGCCACTCTGCGCATGGTGTAGAAATCAGGTCCGAGAGAGTGAGAATGTCGTCCACGACAGAATCGGAAATGCGCATGTACCAGCTGGGGCGACAGACGGATCGAGCCACGTTCGAGACTGTCGTGCGATCGTCCGGAATGATTCCGCCTCAAACGCCAGACCACACCAGTCGAGTCGATCGTCTCTTCCAACAATTTCGTTCGAAGCACCACTTCAGCGAACATGCCATCTCATCTTCAAGAGCGTCTCTTCCGTCGAGGCAATCGCTTCACTCGTCTTTCTTTTTGGCGTGTTGGCGTCAGAAGGATGATCAAGATAGCCATTCGACGCAGCACGGAAAGCTCCGGCATGTCCTCCACGAGTCTTCTTCCAGGGATTTCTTTCCAGCTTTTCACAGTAGCCCCCATCGGAACACCGGCCAGTCACTAGGAACGAAGGGAGAATGATGGTAGAATCACAGGTTTTTGCTCCAGCAGCGTGTGGCGCCTCGTGGAGAGTGGGAAATTTTGGAGAATTAGTACTGTAAAAAGAAACCCAGAGAGACTTAGGCTTCGAATTCTCGAACGGGTACGCATGAGGGTCGACCCCGACAGGGTGTTGAAGAGAGAATGGCCAGGTGTTCCTATTTTTCTCCCCCGTTGCACCATCTTGGCGCTCGAAACACAGTGGCGTCCCCTGTGTGGGGAGGGGGCGGCAGGCACGCACGTCCAATTGTCAGCGTTCTGAACCATTCCCCACGTCATCGAAGTGGTTAGAATACCGTTTTGCCCCTGTCGCAGTGGCCGGCGGACCATCATCCCGCTTTCCCTACGCCTACAGAGCATGGCGCCATCGCTGGCGACACTTGGGAATGTCACGCGATTAGGGTGAACAAGAGTAACCACCGTTATTTTGGGCTAAACGCGCGTATTTTACGCCCGAGCCTGCTGTCAGGATTGAATGGTTCGTGCAGAAGAGTCGGCGTGCAGAGTGTACGTCGTTGGGGTTCGGGGGTCGCGAATGGGTGTCGTTCGTCGTGTGACTTGGCTTGAATCCCCGGCTGGTTTCACGGATAGACAAGTCGGCACGACTGCTACGTCTGCTTTTGCCTTGGGTCTATCTCTTCACATCATCGAACTAGAAGTGCCAACTCACTCACAACCGGCCTCTTTGCGTCATCAACACAACCAACGAACCACCAAGGTGGCCAACGGACGTGTCCCACACTTGCGAATTTACCTACCAGAGCCGACAGTGCTTTCCGTGGAAGCCATTGAGCGATCAGAGTGACAGGACTCGATCCACGCGGCATAGCTTCTTGAACCCTCCGCGCGTGTCTCCAGTGTCTCAGTGAACACGGGTATGGTCGATTGCCGCACCGCTCCTCCTATTGTCCAGAACGCGTACCGAAGATCGATGGACGCCATCTTGCACGAAACTATGGGAGCTATTGATATCCGCCCCACAGCTACGACCTCGCCAAAAAGCTTTGCCGATACCGACAACATGAACCAAGTACTCAAGACGCCGTGCCCAGGCCGACACACGTTTGACGCACTGCCCTCGACCATGTGCGAATATGCGCGTCAGGCGATGGACGAAGTGGGCAGTCAGTCACTGCCTCCACACACCGGAAGTAGCCATGTGCACCACCTCCGCGTCTACGGTCGCACATGCGAAGCGGACGCCGAGATTGGCGAGCGTGAACAAGCTGGCGACGCGTTTGTCGATGTGACGGCTCCGTCCCGTCCTACAGTGTGGACGCGTGGCAAGCCTGCGCTTATCGAGTGGCAGGTTGTTGACAGCGCCGTTGCGTCGGTCCGCATCGAATTGATGGAACAAGGCTCGTGCGCTACGACAATTATTGCGACAGAAGCCCCAAACACCGGCTCGTTCTCATACAGCAAGGTGCCATGGGGCATGGAATGCGGCAGCAACTACCTTCTGCGCATCTCTTCTTCGACGGACCCATCCCGTTACATGACCACCGCATTCTTCTCCATCAGTTCAGCCCCGTGAGCGAAACCCATCAGTCATGAAGTGAATATTTATCGAAGTCTCCATTGTGAAGGATTGAAGACACGGGTCGTTCCTCCTACTGGTATCAAGCCGGTCCCCTCAGTATGTGGGTTGATCTCCACAATGTTCAAGCTGCCATCTTCGGATGGCTTTGTCCCCCAATCTCCTAGAGCTACTTCCCCCCCCAGTCGGTCTACCTGCCTGCAGGTAGCATGTGTATGATAGATTTTCGCCTTGCGTTCATATAGTATCCCCTTCTTCTCCCCCCTCAACTCCTTTTCGCATCATCATCACTGTCATCTTTTCCGTGTTTTCTGTCCTTGTCGCCGGCGACATGTCGACCAAATATGGCTTCATTTCGTCTGTTTCGTGAAATTCCGCGTCTGTTTCGTGCTATTTAGGATAAAACTCGTACTTAAACGAAACCAATTATTGGCGCCCTTACCGTGAAACCGCCTTTCTTTTCGAAGGTTTGAAAAAGAATTGCGCGGTCTGGTCGTGGGCGGAGGTCAGATGGTCGGCGCGGAGAATGCCGGTTCGCCGCGATGGCGCCACCCGCCCTCTCCACGCGCGGCGCTGTCGCCAGGCACGGTCGAGAAGGATGGCGTGATGACGCATGCGGAGGAACTGCTGCAGGTGCTGCGGGAGGCCGGCGTCAAGCTCGTCTGCATCGACTTTGACGCCACGTTCGTGCGTGTACATACCGGCGGGACCTGGACACAATCCGCCGAAGAATTGAGCAAGCACGTGCGCGAGCTGTTTCTCGCGTTGGTCCCGAGGATGTGTGAGGTGGGCATTCATGTCGCTGTCGTCACGTTTAGCCCTCAGGTCGACCTCATTCGAGCGGTTTTGAAAACGTCGTTTGGTGACGAAGTCGCGGCAAGATTAATCCTGCGATGCGATGATCCGTCATGGACTCTAGCGCAAGGCGAGGCGGTGGATTTCGTCCCAAGGTGGCAAGTGTGTGGCATGCATGCGGACCGTGCGTACAAGCTCCCGTATGTGATCTCGGCGGCGTTGGAAGCGTCGAAAGAGAGTGGTGAGGTGATTCGGAATCGAGACACCATTCTCATCGACGACGACGCCAAGAACGTGCGTATCGCTGTGGATAATGGCATCACCGGTATTTATTTCGAACCGGAAGGCGCTGATGTGAAGGAGTTGTGCAGGCGGATCAAGAAGCTCCACGTCCAGCCACAAAGTGCGACACCGCCGACCTTCCCGACTTCCCCCATGAAGCGGAAAGCTGTTCGGCTGATGGTCTCTCCAGAGTCAAGACTGTCGTCTTCCGCACGCTGTGAAACTCCTCTCGTTGCCCGCGTTCCTCGCACCAAGAAGTTCAGCTTGTGCACTCCATCACCAGTGATGAAGCTGAAATGTACGGTCGACATGGGTCGTCCTCGGTCCAAGCGTGCTACCCGCTTGCGAAATGGACCAAGAAGCATAGAAGAGGAGATGCAGCAACTCCGACAGAGCGAACTGCGTGCCGAGCAGCGACTGCGTGAGTCTTCTCCCATGCCACCGTTTCTCCCCGATGCCCGAACGTCCGACCACACGCCGCGTAGACGTGCGCTCTTGATTGGTGTGCCACCGGAAACGGATCAGGTGTAACAATACTGCTAGAAGTACGATCCCATAGTGTCGAAAGAAATCACCCGTTGTACGTAGATTGTAGGAAGTTCAGACCGAGTGTTGCCCCATGAGATTGAGATAGTCAAATACACGAGTCGTCACCTTCTCGCGAGTCGCGCCTTCATGACAACACTACGAGTCTCCTCTCGACGGGCTCACGACGGTGTGTTACCGTACGAATCGACGGAAGAATCCAAGTCCACCTCCATCTCCCCCCCATCGTCATGCGAGTACACGACGCTGCGCATCGCCGTCGTCAATAAAGCGGCCTTGCTTCGCCTCTTCAACACCTCCAAAGGCCCATTGGCCGCCCCTCGTCTCAATACGGGTTCTTATTCAATGGGTTGGCCTCATCAATCCAAACCCACCCATGCCATCAACCTGCTTACCGCAGCTCGACAGATCTGTGACATGTGTAACCGCGTAATCATCTTGTGCAGGTGGCTCGTCTTCTTCTTTTTAGCCAATCCCAGCGTCGTATTCGCAATGAAGATCGCCATGACAGAGTGATGGTCTGTTCACCTCATGATGAGAGGGACATCTCTTGTGCGTGGACCGCGGAAGCAAACCAGAGCGGAGCACTTTGTCTCAAGCACAATGAGCGACGTGCGTCAGCGGCGTCTGTATCCGACGGATGGGAAGCAGCAGGAGATCCCCAGCACGTGGGGCGACGACGCGCCGCGCCGCAAGGCCAAGCACCACACGTCGGTGCCCAACGTCGGGCCGCTTGTCGTGGGCTTCTTGCTCTTCTACGCGGCTGTCGCGAGTGTCATCGGCTACTATGTCACGTGGCTTCCAGAGCCAGCCCCGCTGGACGCGCCGGCCGATCAGTTCTCGGAGGCGCGCGCGCGGGTTGTGCTGGAGAAGATCATGAGCTTTGGCTACCGTCCGGTGGGAACGCGTGCGAACGAAGAGCTCACGCCCGCGTATCTCCTCAGCCAGATCGAAGCGATCAAGGCGGCTGCTCCATCGGATGTGCTCATTGAGGTAGATATTCAGCGACCAACGGGTATGTCTACATGATCATGTGGTTTGCATGCGCTTGAGATGATACTCATTCGTCGTTTTCTGGTGTAGGTGCCTTTGGTTTGGACTTTATTACGCAGTTCCAGAACATTTACGCGAATGTGACCAACATCGTCGTTCGAGTGGCGCGTGCCAACCTCACTCCAGAGGATTTCAACGACTCGCTCATGATCTCGTCGCATTACGATGCTGCTATCGGCGGTGCTGCTGCGTCCGACGATGGTGTCAACGTCGCTATCATGGTCGAATTGCTTCGCTATTTCGCTATGGCCCCACCATCGCACGCGTCACTGGTCTTCAACTTCAACGGTGCCGAGGAGACTATCATGCAGGCTGCGCACGGTTTCATCACGCAGCATCCATGGACGAAAAATATCCGTGCCTTCATCAACTTGGAGGCTGCTGGTGCCGGTGGTCGTGCTTTGCTGTTCCAAACTGGCAGCGATGAGCTCGCGTTGGCCTATGCTGAAGGTGCCAAGTACCCTTATGGCAGCATCATCGCTCAAGAGCTCTTTCAGACGGGTGTTATTCCTGCTGATACCGATTTCCGCGTTTACCGTGACTTCGGTGCCGTCTCGGGAATGGATTTTGCCTTCATTGCGAATGGATACGTCTACCACACCAAGCTTGACGACACCTCGCGCATTCAGCAAGGATCCATTCAGCACTTGGGTGACAACCTCGTTGGTGTCATTGGCCGTCTTACCAATGTGCCAGGTCGCTTGCAGAAGGTGGCGGCAACACCATACACGTCCAACACACTGTTCTTCGACATTGCCGGTATGGTCATGGTCTCGATGGGTCGATCTGCTGCTGTGACGTTGTGCAGCGGCGTTGCTCTTCTTGCGCTGGTTTTCCTTGCTCGCTCGAAGGTGACGATGCAGCAACGCTTGTCAGCGATCAAGTTTGTGCTCGGATGTGTCGCTATGGCCCTTGGTGCGAGTTTGGCAACTGCATGCATCATGACTCTGTTTGCCCCAATCTCTTGGTACTCGTTCCCATATATGGGTGGTGCCACATTTATGCTCCCAGCTCTTGCAGCCATGACCCACCGCCTGTATATCTTCGTCCAGAAGCAGTCAACATCGTCAACTGAATCTCTGTGGCGTGTGGAGGAGACACTCTTTGAAGGAATGCTATGCACCTACCTCTTCGGCCTCGTCGCCTTGCTCAGCGCCAACGTGCTATCGGCGTACGTTTTGGCCATTTGGGTGTTCTTCCCTTTGGTTGGTCAGGTGGCTTGTCACTTCTTGCAACAGGCTGGCTTGCTTTCATCGAGCATGTACATTGTCATTTCGCTCGCCGCTGCTGCCTTCCCTGTGATCTATAGTGGCTTTATGCTCACAATCGCGTACCAATTCTTCATCCCTCTTCTTGGGCGATGTGGTCCAGTCGCTCCTGCCGACATCATCATCGCCGCTGTGTTCGGTCTCAGTCTTGTGGTTCGTAAATTCTTGTCGGCGTTCTTGGATGTGTGAGAGCCCACTAACTTGTGTGAACTGTCAGGTTATGTTTTCGTTCACCAGCCGCTTCTTCTGTTTCTTGCCAACCAAGCAGCTTGCTTCTCTTCGTAACCTGCTTATCGTGGCTTCAGTCGGTGCTGTCGTCTTCGCTTCGCTGCAGTACGTCGAATCTGATATGGCAAGATGGCACATTGATCTCCTTCCAGTACTCATATTTTTCTTCTTTACAGAAATCCGTACACGGACATTACTCCAAAGCGTATGACCGTCCAGCATGTGTACCGAGAGATCATGCATCCAAACGGAACGATTCAAGCCCAGGACGCTGGTGTGTGGGTCAATGGTCTTGACTTCCGTGGTGTATCGACGATCAAGCCGTTCCTCGCTAAGACACAGTGGAAGGACACGACGCTCACGGCCCCTCCTCGCTTCTTGTTGGACAAGATGGAGCTCTATGGAGACTTGCCGTGGACTCTTCCAATCCGTGACTTTTTGCCAGAGCGCCACTCGTGGTATCTGCCGACGGGTGTGCCAGAGTTCACACCAGAGGAATATCAGCCATCTCTCGAGGTCGTGTCGTCTAAGTACGACCCTGAGACGGATCGACGCATGATTCACATGCATTTTACGGGTCCGTCGCACCTCAACATCTTCATTGATGCCGAGCGCACGCGCTTGACGAAGTGGTAAGTTGCGCATTCAGTTATGGTGGTATAATGTATGGTATCTGACAGACACTCATTCGTCTAGGTCGTTGGGCAATGGCGTCGAAGGACCAGCCGCGTCACAAACGGATGGTGGCACCTACATCCTCCAGTTTTGCTCTGGTACCTCGCCATCTTCTTTCCATTTCTGGGTCGAAGCCGAGACCAACAACCGTATCGAAGTCGCTGTCGTCGGTCACTACCTCGAGAAGCGCACACCAGAGATGAAGGAACTGACGGGAGCGTTTCCTAAGTGGGTGCACTCGATTGATACCGTCTCAACGTGGCGCATCCAGACGATTTAGAGCACATGCCCTCTCAAAGAATAGAGATAACGGGTGCCGAAGGACTCTCAAGTCATCGCATCCGATAGAATTCATCCTAGAACATCTTCTGCCATGCAATGTGCTGACTAGTGGAGCGTCCACGAGCAGACCGTACAGGAATCAGTTTGTTCGTGCAGACACTCGTTAGACAGCCCACGCACGCCATGGCGTCTCTCCTGCCATGTCCATAACGTAGTTGGCTGATTTTTCTGCCGCCACGTGATTCAAATCATGGAGAAAGCCATCTGACCTGAGTTATGGATGGAAAAGAGGTTTATTTGTTCTCTCGTTGTATCCATTTATACAGTACATTGACATATTAAAATAAATAGCATTTGACATGACACGCAAACTATTCTGTGATACTATCGAAATAAAGAGGTAGTTAGCCACGTGGTCCTCCAGTTGGACTCTTCAGCTGCCTGAGTTGACTGCCGTAAGCCATCTACCCAAGCCGAGTGCGCGTTAATCGGTGCAGTTAGCTCGTCAGTCTCCAAGTTGCAAGCGCCAGGCACCATGTCGGAAGGCAGTCGCACGGGTGCTATCTTCACGTGTTTGTTCGTGTCCCTTGTGGGAGTGGTCCAAGCCTATTTCACTGGGGTTACGAGCTACATCTACTACACTGATTCGTTCATCAACGACTTCTGCGTTGGCAAGTATGGCTCGTACGAAGACTGCACGAGCTTCACGTCGAGACTGCCAGAGAAGTGGAAGACGTTTGAGCTCTGGATGCAGGCCACTGGTACCTTGGGTGGCGTCGTCGGTGCTTTGCTTGGCGCACAGATCGCTGACTCGTTTGGTCGTCGCGCCGCTATCATCACTGGGGCATTAATCGCAGCGATTGCCACTGTGGTCATGAGCGTTACACCGGCGGGGGTGAGAGAACTGCTCTACGCAATGAGCGTGGTCCAAGGTCTCGGCATCGGCACCTTATGGACTGCGCCGTTCTTGTACATCGTCGAAGTCGCTCCTAAGGGGTCACGAGGATTGTTCGGCGCTTTCAACACGCTGGCAGTGCTGGGTGGCTCATACGCTGCATTTGGTGTGTTCGCCTTGCTCGTCAATCGCAGCAATGAATGGCGCATTGAAGTTGGACTTGGAGCTGTACCTCCGGTCCTTTTGGTCCTCGGTTCGTTTTGCATCGCTGAATCTCCACGATGGATCTTCCTGACCAAAGGCAGCAACGCCGCCGAGTCCGAATTGCAGCGCATTCGTCGCACGCAAGACGTGAGTGCTGAGCTCGAAGCGATCAACGACCAAGTCTCGGCGTGCGGAAGCATTGGGGGATGGAATTCGCTGCTCGAATTCGCAGTGCTCAAGCGTGTTCTCGTTGTTAATGTGCTCTTGGCCTACTTGATCGCTGGTGGATACAATCTCTTGTATGTTACCGCTCGTATCGCTATGAGAGATTTTATCTCCAACATCAACATCAAAGTGTTCTTGTTTCTCGTGGTGGAAATCCTGGCGCTGCTGGTTGCCTTGCGTCAAGTTGACCACAGCGGGCGTACACGTCTCCTAAAGGTCGGGGCCATCGCTCTCACGCTCGCCAACCTTATCGTGGGCATCTCCCAGGCCGCTGGATGTGACGGCGAGATTATTGGCGATGGCGAGTGCCAATCCGCCGTCAATGTGGTCATTTTTGTCACGGTTGTCATCGCGTCATTCATCTATTGCATGAGTTGGTACCCGGTAACGACCATTTACCCCTTCGAGATCTTCCCAGTCCACGTGCGCGCCAAGGCGACCGGTCTCAGCTTCGCCATCAACGCGCTCTTCGTATTCTTGGTTTCGTGGATCCAGAACTCGGTGGACACCGGTTATCTCTCGTCCAACGCCTACTTCTTCATCCACGCCGGCATCGGACTCTTGTGCGCCGTGTTCATCCATGCCATGTGTCCGGAGACCAAGGGCGTCTTCCTCGAGCAGACCGAGCACATGTTCGCATCAACCACCGCACGCGCCGGTCATCACGAGCAGAGCGCCCCGATCCAAGGCGGCAAGCCGACCATGCAGATGGTCTAAGGAGCCATGTTGATGGTGATGATGCAATTTCGTCATTCACGTCGTAATCTCTTCGTAATCAACCACACGTCTGAAGTTCACCATCTTAACGTGATTACTTTGCATGCGCGCGCGCCATTGAGACTCGTGTCGCAGAGAACAAACCGCCACCCAACATCGCAGTTGCCGTGCGCCACACGCTGCTCTAAGCGTCTCGTCCCGCACGACATGTGTGCTGTATCATGTCGTGGTGGGTGTGCCGACTTGCATTGTGTATCAGCTGCGACTATCCATTCTCGAGGCCGGCCGTTGATGATGCGGCACGACTGGCCGGTCTAATGCAGCATAACTCACTCGCTCTCTTTGTGTTCAGCTTCCCGCAGGTCGCCAGGCCCACAACCAAGCAGGTCCAAGCAGAACAAACACACCAAACAAAAAGTGGCCCGTTTAGCAACTTGAACTTGCGGGCGTGCGAAAAATAGAAAAGGCCACATCACCAGGGTTGGCCAAGACCAAATATTAATTCTCAGAGTTGCCTCGTCTGCCTGCCTATTCCCTGGGAGGAAATGGGAGAAAACCTTGTTTTCCCAGTCGTCGAAATTTTATGGGAAAAAATACCGGTGACACCGCGGTAAGGTTCGGTTCCCGAGCGTACATTAGGAAATGTATCGAAAAAGTTAGCATGGACTACGAGAGCCATACACGCGTTCACTACACAGTAAAATCCGTTCCTCTCGTGGACCATACCTTGTGGAAAGCATATCTATCAGCTGGATGCTCCATGGCGCCCCCACGACTAAATACGCGGCCATATTTGTGGAGCTCACGTCTCAGACCATTCATACCGTTCAGCAACTTCTTCATACCGGTATATTTTGACCATATTCCCACTTTTTCCCTGTGGGAAAAAATCGAGTCCTATGGGAAAAAAATGGGAAAAACGCGTTTTCCCAGGGAATAGGCCATCCCTGACATCACCTTGACATAAAACCTCATTTGCCTTCATTTTTGCGGATCTTCAATGTGAATTGAGGGAACCCACGAACCAACACTCCTGGTGAACGGAGGAGAAGCGAAGTGGGCGGAGCGGCGTGCGTTCTCTTGCACGCGCCTACTGGTGCATTTCATATTCTCTGGGTCTTTCGATATTTTTCGAAGCATCCAGTCACCTGCAGTAAGCCAAAGCCAAGGAGCGTCCGTCTGACTGAGAGTAGTCACAACGGCGCCTCCTCCTCCTCCCCTGTCCCCTCCCCCTTTGCACTTCCTGTCGCTTGAAGCGAACGGGTGCGGTTGTTTTTAGAGCAGCGCACACAGCGATTGGGTCGACGCAGACAACGTCGATCGTGCGCAATTGGTGGATCCAGCTCAAACCTGCGTACGTGGCCTGTTTGTTCACTCGACTCGTGCGAAGTAACTCATAATTGACCAAATTTCTTCTTTCCCGTGCTGTTTTCTTCATGTAGGGAAGCGCTCGTGATAGTGAATCATCGGGCATTCGAGATCTGGCCTTCTACGGTTACGAAGAGCTCGTTCTGGCGTTTTCAACCACTCGTATCAGTGCCACTCTCGCAATCGACCTCGTTGTCTGCGCGCGTGTAGGTTGCGTGGCAGTGGTTCTGGTGCGAGTGAATAGCTGCGGGAGGAGCGAGAGAAGGAGTCGGTAGCACCCGCCCATCCATCGCACGTTTGTGTATCTTGTGAAGCTGTTCATTCGATTGAGAGCTCACAGGAAAGAACCTCTCACCCACGAGCATCGCTGAACCGTGCGTACATCCCCGTCCACTCCGGTGCTTTGGGTTCCTCGTTTATCTTCCGACACCTGGCGTTCCGGTTTCCCAGATCGCATCTCTCGTCAACCATCCACGAGCAGCCGCGCATCAGCGAGTGAGGTAGAAGCCAGTGCATACTCGGTACGTATCCCAGCTTGGGCATCTATGGCGGATACCTGTTCCCATCTCATCGCGCGAATGCTTGCAGATCCAACCTTATACAGAAGCGTGTCGTGTACCGTAATTCTGGCGTAAACGACGCGGAAGACTGAAGAGGGAACGAACGAGCAGACGAGTTTAACGACGTGAGTCCAATCAGTCCGAAATCCGCGCAGCCGGTGCCTGTCAAATTGAAGTTTGAAACGTGCGCGGCAGCGGAAATAAAGAACATTTAGACCAAGTGGCGAGGAAGCTCTGCACGCATCGTCGCGCCACTTCGATAGTCTAACTGAGATTCGCGCAAATCTCTGTGTGGAGCGAGAAGCAGCGTGTGTGTGTGGAACCGGACATCCGTTGTGTGTACAACCACAGAGAAGCGCGAGGGCTTCGAAACGAAGGAAAAAAGAGCCAAGAACGCGTTTGTTGGTCGGGAAGAACCGATCTGACGGTCAGTCGAGAAGCTCACGTTGGTACGCAAAGACGGCGAGAAAATGGACGTGAGCACGCCACGTCACGGCGCGTCAGTCCATCCAATGGGCTCACCAACGCGTCCCAAGACGCTCAAGCGCACGATTTCCAAGTGCGGCATCGATGCGGGCAACTTCATGTCGGATTTCGGCGTCAGCGTCATCGCTCCGAAGAAGCTTGCGCCGTTGCACGACTCGCGACCCGACGGATTCTCACAACAGCATGCGTATTATGATGTCGGGGAACCCGTACTCTTGCCGCGTCATGATCGCTCGATGATGCAGCAGTCGAATAGTGGATCCTTTGGGGCCGTGAATGGTAACGGCGGCGCGTATGGTACCCGTCTTCCGGAAATGTCGAGCGAGGTGCCGTTTGGTTGGGATGGCTCGCCTGCCGCGATGAAAAACCGGTACTACGAGTCGGTGATGGATTCGGCAAACATGACTTCTCCGTCACCTCATCACGCCATGTATCCGTATTCGCCCATGGATGGCACGGCGTCGACCGTGTCGATGGATTTGAATATGTTCACTCCACAGAGTGCCGACTATGCCATGTACCCCACTCACGGTGGCTACGAAGGAAGCATGCAGCACGCCCCACAGTCCCCGCTTTTGGTCCAAGAACGTGATTTCGTGACAGCAGCGAATCTTCATGCGGTGATGGTGGACTATCTCCAGGAAGTATTTATGTATTACCAACGTGCGAAGGCCTTTACGTTCGGACAGCTTGCGCAAATGGTACGCTCGGTGCCGTTCGGCTTTCGCTACATTCAAGGCCTCGTGAAGAATCGGCTGGGTACGTTTGTTCGTGGCTCATGAATAGCATGTGAAAGTGTGAATCTGACTGAGCTGATGATATGTAGGCATTCCATGGCATCTCGTGGGCGCCTTTGTCGAGAATGTGTTGGAATTCATTCGCGATGAAGACATTCGTGAAGCCACCGTGTATGAGTTTGCCGACTTTCTGCGTTCGGCTCAGCAAACACTCTATGATCAGATGCCACCGAGCAACATTTTCGCGAATCTCTGCGCGTTCTTCCAAAGTGTTTTGGAACGCTTCAAGAAGTACCTCGTGGCAGTGTGGCTCGAAACAAAGCGCATCGAATTCCCGTGCGAGTTTGGAAAGAAGTCGACGACACTCTTTTTGTGCATGGAGTGCCACCGGGAGCATCTCTAGGCTGTGTGTCTGTCCGCCTTTCTGCTGGTTCATGGATGCACGTCGTTTGCGCTATTCTCGCCATCTAGTTTTACCGTTAGTCATAGGAAACTACGCATTCAGCTGACGGCTGAATGCACTCGATAGATAATTCAATTCAAGATAAATTATTCAAGAAACATGTCCGCTTTCGTTGCTTTCGTGATGACCCAGGTCGAATTGGTGGAGTGGAACTGGCTGGTTATGTCGCCTGACTCGCAACGCTGCCTCGTACGCCCGCAAACAGTGCTCCATATATGCACTTGGCGACACAAACTGGCGTGCGGCATTGATAAGTCGCATGGCGAGGTCGAATGGGAGGTAGTACCGAGTCATGAGCAAAGCGGCACAGACCGCAATGGACGTCGAGAAGCCGCTGTCGCAATAGAGCATAATGCCGTCGAGTCGACTCAGAAAGGCAGCGTCTTTGTTGAGATGGCGCAACTGATGAGATTGAATCTCCATGAGTACTTCAGACAGAAACTCTACAACCGCATGGAACTCTTCGGCGCGATCAACCAGCGTCTTGTCTCGTCGCCGTACAAGGAATTCCATTCGTCCGAGCTCTAGAAGTGTGATTTTGGAGTACGAGACATGTTCATTTGATTTGATGCAGCGTTCAATGATCGGATATCGTGTGGCAGTGGCCTTGAACGCGTCCTTCCGAGCATGTTGGGCACCGTTTTTAAAGTCATCGTCCGCATCTGGCTTCGTGCTGGTGCATTGAATGATGTGCTTGATCCCTTTCTCAACCGCGACATGTTTATATCGCTCTACTGTCACATGCGAGCCAATCCACACGCCGGGTACCACCATCAATAGATTGGTCTGGGCAGCCTGGGCAATCTGCTTTCGCTCCTGCCACCACAAATCACTCGTTTCGCTCGCCTGCGGCCACGAACTGACATATCGCGCCAACGAGACACGCGCCATGTCCACTACTCGTATGGCGCGCAGGTGCGGGTTCATCAGGAGTTCGTGCATGTTCTGAAACTCCATTTCGAATTCCGTTAACGTCGCCTCGTCTTCCTCCTCCACAGCCTTTCGCCGACGATCCCACGCCCGCAAGGCAGTCAGGTGCCACAAACTGATGAAGAAGCGGAGGTTCACCATGTGATGTCGCATATATTCACTCGTCAGGCGCGCACTGGCGCTCAGGCGCGTCGTCTGGCTCCATTCCCATGATGATGACGACTCGGTCGCCATGGGGGAAATAGGTAAAGGGATCTTGAACGGACCGTGAGAGCAAGGGCTACTGTTGAGGTGGATACAGAGCCCACTATTCAGGTGGATGGAGGGGGCTCTATTCGAGGGAGGAGACGTAGACGAATGCAAGAACATGACGATTCGAGATGCTGGCGGCTGTATACGTCCCCTGACCGCCTATTCCGCGGTCAATTGGCCGTCCAGCACCTCCTCTTCCTGTTGACGAACTTCCAGTGCCGTTATGTTCGTGGAACGCATCCATCGCGCGCTTGAGAGCCTCCACTTGACGGTGATTGAGATTGACCTTGACGATGGTGGAAGGCCAGGAAGAATACGTCCTATCGGACAGCGGTTATCCCATGGCGAGCGTCGTGAAGTGGCTCGATGGGGAACTCGACGTGGTCAAAGTCCCTCGCGGTGTGCATGACGTGTCCACGGTCCCTCTTCGTCGCTACTGTGTGGGTTCTTGAAGATAAGTCGGCAAGCGAACGCCCTTGGCGAGGATGTAGTTGCGGTATTCTCGTGCGATGTATGACTGAGGGATCTCCTGTTGCAGCTCAATCGTCCGCTGCGTAATTGGGTCCGCAGCAGTGGTGCGTTCAGGAGCTGGCGCACCGTTGATTCGAGCTGACGGGTGCGAAAGAGGCGGAACACTCGGTGGGATCGACGCCCGTGGTGTGGACATGCCAAGAAGAATACTGGTTTCTCGTGACCGGGTTGTGCGTGGCGAATGCCATGCTGCCGCATGTGGTGACAAGCCTATGGTTTGTGGCAACGGATCCTTGTGGTTGCGTTGGTTTGGCGCATGATGGCAGTGGAGATGGCTGTGGTCGTCATCGTGGTCGACAGGTGGATGATCTTCGGGGTGAAGATCGTCAAGTGTCTGCTGCTCTGCTTGATGGAGTAACCACCATTGCTCACGTGGTATATACCACGCGCCATACTGCGACTTTTGGTGCGTTCGATGTGGTCGTGGACTTGACTGTGTCTTGGTTTTATCTTTCGATGGCGATGGACTTGACGGAGAGATGACCACTTTGTCGTCATCTTCACTGTCGCTTCCCAGCACCGCCATCAGTTTTGTGGGGATATCCATCGCCATGCGGACGTGCGAAGATTTCTCCCAGCGAATCCGCTGCTCACGAGGACGTTGTGCCTGGTGCGGAGATGCATGTAAGCGTCGCCGATGTCGAGCCCTGATGGCTCGTAGTTCCGGCAACTCATCGTCGTCTTCGTCTTCCCGCTCTTCATCTCCAGATGGACCTTCGTCGTCACCTTCCAGCACCAGACCCAGATCCTCCTCCTCCAGTGGGTCATACTCGGAGCCAAGTGTTGAGAGTCGACGCTGAGGAAGCATGGCGATCATGTGTGGATTCTTTGCTCCACGAAGCCGAGGCGAGTGACCCACGGAGCTAATGGGTGCCGCGCGGCGCTGCAGGATGTCACTGAGCGTTGAAGACCCTCGTGATAGACCATTCTTCCGACGAGAAGGTCTGCTTTGTCCTTGTTCATCATTTCGCTTGAGACCCACCGGACGTAAAGACATGGCTTCCATGTCGGCCATTATTTGAGTGAGCATCGCCTTACGCTGTGTCTCCCCCATCAGATTCTGGAGTACACGCTGTTCGTCCGACTCGGCACGTGCCTTCACCTGCTTGAGCTGCTGCATCTCCGTGCGAAGATCGGCGTCATTGCCCATGTCCACAAGACGACGAGGTGATGAAGGGGGTGAGGCCACATCTCGTCTTGACGGAGAAGATGGTGTCTCAGGCTGAAGGAACGTCCAATGGACCTCGACACTAGGTGCTGGGGTCAGAGGATGTCCCTGTTCACGTCGTCTTCGTCGGAGAGCAAGTGGGCTCCGAGTCTCACCGCGTGGTCGATTCCATCGAGGGTCTATAGAGTTCATTATTCCCAATCGACCACAGAGGAGTAGCGAAGAAGTCATCAAGCTCAGATAGAGCCCACTTTCCCATCCAGAATAGCTCTAGAAGTGACTATGTTTATCAGGGAATTCCACTGTCAACTGATCCTGTCGCCCATTTCAAGTCGGCTCTGGTGACCACACTACAAGATGATCGCGGGCTCGACAGATCAAGCAGCAGCTAACACTCGATCTACATCAAGACGCGAAATGTCGCAAGCGCGTCGACCATCACCTCTGGAGGAACTGGATGATGGGTCTGAAGTTCCCAGCCATCGGACGTCACGATCGGCAGGAACTAGCACAACCAACGACAAGTCGGGGCGTGGTAGTGGTCGATCAAAGACACCGGTAAAAACAAAGCGGCACTCGATTACGATAGCTGATGCCGCCTTGCGTCATGACTTTCTTGATGGCTGGGGTGATTTCGACTCGGATCGCTTGCTTCGAGCCGAGCCTCCTCCAGATGAGCTTGATGACCAAGCAAGTGTTGCAATGGATGATGACTATGGTAAACACGGGGGAGATGACTCGCCAATCAAGATCAAGTCAACAGAAGAAGACGTATTTTCCCGCACTCGTCCACAGAGCCGATTGAGTACAAATGGCGGATCTCGGCGGAGAGATGTCGAAACTCCGTCAACTGTACAGCGTTTTCCCCTCCAACCACATTCCCTCGCCGTGGTAGACTTGGATCCCGAACTATCTGGCCCGTCTTCTGCAACTGGTGTAGCCTTACAGCCGAGGAAACGACTCACGGCTCAGTCAAAAAGTAAACGGCGGGTCGAGTACGAAGGACTCTTTGGTAAAAGCATCGTCGAAACGGCTGAGACTCGGGCCATGATCTTCGCCCGATTGCGTTTGTTGTGGGCAACGCTAGATCCCTCGGGCCAGTCGCCTCACAAATCAGTGTCTGAATGCGCTGGAGTGCTACTACGACTCTGCCAGGCAGTTGGAAGCCCTCCATGTGCGTCGTCAATGTGGCAAGGACGAGACAGCGTGGGCATTGAAATGTTCTGTGAGGGACTCATCCGCAGCGCGATCCAACCAGCCATGCAACAGATCAAACTGGATAGGTCGATTGACGAGTATGTCCAAGCACTTGACGTGATCATCCAGGGCGTTGTTGAAAACACAAGCCGTCAAGGTGAAGACCCAGTGAACAACAACTGGAGACTCCGTGAACTACAAGATATTCGCCCGGTTCCGCCTTTTGGGTGGGCTGAAATGTCCCCGAATGTGTCAGCTCCTCGTCAGGAAGGGACACGAGACGCCACCACGTTACCAAGTGCATTTTATTGCATCTCGGTGCCACCTCCAGTTGCTCGCCTCGAAGGTGGCGGTGCCAAGTCTGCTCTCCCAGCCAACGAAGCCCGTGTCCAGCATGATGCGAATATTCAACGTAAGCTCCAACTCCGTCAGTCATGGCAGCCGCGAGTTCTCGTGGTCCATGATTCGCTTAATGGGCGGGCAAGTATCAAGACGCCTCTGCAAGGGGTAAGTGGTCATTCCACAGTTATCCCAGTATCAGGGAAACTGAATGTTTCGTCAAACAATCAAGATGACACTGTAATTCCTACTTGCACTAGTATTCCCGATCCCACAAGCTCGTCCCCACCGTTCGAAACAAAAGGAGATAGTCATGGCAAGGTTCACCGAAGTCACAAGGATAACAGCAGCGCAAAGAAGCGCGTGTCGGTGCCACAAGATGCTGAAATGGACGATCGAATGCTACTTTGTGGTGGTTGCCTTGACGCGGAAGCCGTGCTGTGGTGTGCGTCCTGCTTCAACGTATATTGTCCAACTTGCTGGACGACTGTCCACGACACAATCGTTGACAGTGACGCTCTTGAGCACCATCAAGAGCTGTTTTCGACGCTCACAGCGCGTCCCTTACGACGGACAGCAGACACATCGGCTTCAAGAGACGATGCATTGCCTCATCCTCCACTGCCTTCAATGCCATTAGTTTACCTCCCTACACGAGCCAAGGCACTTCGTGGAAAGCGGCTTCGTCATCATGTTCCACAGCGCCGACGACGAGAGGTGGACAACGACGATAGCCCTGATGACCCAGCTTTAGAACCGAGTGACGAGCATCTCGCTGTCCACTCGAGTGCTATCCTCCCAGAGCTCAAGCCAGCACCACAGCGTCAATTCCCTGACAAACGGCCAATTGACATGAAAAAACCTCCAAAGAAGACTGAGAACGTCGAGTCCACTGCTAACCTCGTCAAGGCTCTTATGTTAGGCTCAGCCTCGCCTATGCCGCCGTCGTCACTTGCATCCTCTTCGACCAAATCCTCCCTCAATTCCGTCGAAAGTAGCAATCTCAAACCGAGAAAGCATATTGCCAAGCGAAAGGTAGTACCAACAGCTCAGATTACATTTAGTGCAGACGCGCTCCTGCCTTAGCTAATCACTTGCGAAACAACTTTACTTGAGCTCGCGGCCGTGAATCCAGAATGTTAAGTAGAACAATTCTTGTCCGTCTGCGAGCGCCTGAATCTCATTCAGTACACGTTGACTTTGGAATATCACGAGGCGATCGGCTTGTGGCTGTACTCGCTGAACAGGTCCGTCGACGTCCAAGTTAGTTCGTAGACATAATGATGTATCTTTATCGAGAGGGCTGAAGAAGTAGACGCATGTGAGTTTGAAGCCGTTATCTTTCTCGCCCACGCCGCAGTCCAGCCGAAGAGGCTGAGCTTCGCCAGCTTGAAGGTGGTGCACAGCAGAGCAATGCGCAAACTGTGCGCACAATTGCGCTCGCTCGGATCGTTTCTTGTTGATTTCAAATGGTAAAGCGTGTAATTTCTCCAGAAGCTCAGCCAAAGCTGGGTATTCCTTCTCACAATCGGTCTTCTCCACGAATCGCATTTGTCCAATCTTCGATGTGCTAGTGCTTGTTGTTTCCGTTGACAAGGTCGACGCACCAGCGTGAATGTTTGTTGTTGGCATAAGCAATCCATTTTTGTGCATCCGCTGGACGTCATTTCGCAGCAAGTCTGTCCATTCTTGACCCATAAACTCGTCTAAGACGGCAGCTCCAGCCACTGCCGACCCGTCAGGCGGTGTCTTACTCAGTAGATCATCCAGAAATGGCTCAGACAGCTGATCCCAGGTAGCTTCTTCGGCATTAGGATCTGCCATCATCCGCTCGTCAGTCGCGAGTAGCATGTGCTTCTTGTAGTTGATGCGGTGCACCATCGAGAGCACTTCGCGCGCAAATGCTTCTTGCAACACCTGAGGTCGCAGCATTTGTTCCGTTGCAGCGTCCATGATATCGCCTTGGGCTGCTCCGCGCTTCTTCACGTTAGTCAAGACGCTATCTGCCTTCTGTTGGACTTTGGGCATGAGCGATAGCAACTCTTGCTCGTACCATGGGTCTTCTAAAAGCTCCAAGATATTCTTTGGAGCATGCACAAGCTGTTCTTTCGGGATTCCAGGGAAGATTAGTGCCTGGAAATCGTGCTCATTACGTAGCTTGGCGAACACCCCATCATCGAGCACCACGCGCTCGCCCTTGCCATTCACACCATGTTTGTTGCAACCGTCCTTCAAACGCTTGAGCATGTATCGCCATCGTCGCTCATCGCCATCTTCTAATCGAGTTTGTCCTGTTGCAGTATCAACAACAGGCATCACGATGTCTTCTTTCTCTGCGTAGATGCTGCTCTTTGCCTTTGCACTCGACGTTTCGAAGAATCCCTTTTGAACAGCTCCTTTGGAGACGAGTGTTTCGATCTGAGCGATCCTTGTGTTTGCTTTCTTCGTCTCCGCCGCTGAGTCTGACGCTGAGAGTACTATGATCTGCTTGTACGCTTCCATCGCGTCATTCCATCGCTTGAGGCCTTCGCACGCTGTCGCTTTGCGCAAATAGCCCTGTCAGAACGTGACGTATCAGCCATTTTGTTGTCCTAACGGTCTCCATCTTGTATAGATACTTACCTTGACCCATTTTGGTGCCAGAGTAATCGCTTCCTCGGCATCTTCCAGAGCTCGATCGTAATCCTTCAGGTGACATGACGACGCGGATCGATTGCCATAGAGGAGCTAGTGATGGTCACCACCAATCAGACGAGTCAGAAAACGCAATGATCACACCATGGATCGCAAGCATCTACATGATTCTGAGGGTTCTTGGCAATCGCTTGCGTGTAATACGACCGCGCCATCTCGTACGACTTGTTCTGGAAGGCCACGTTGCCTTTTTCTCGCAAGGTTTCTATTTACACCAGTCACTTGAAGATGAGACCGTGACTCCACGCACCCGATAGCTCGTCAACGCACCGGACGCCTGCACATCGATCTCCATGACGCGCTCGCTCATAGCGTCGAGATCAAAGACGCCATCCACGCCTGCTTCTAGTACGTCCCGACGCGACATTGCGTCGACTGAGGCCGCGCTCGTTCCATTTTCCGACGTCGAGTCGCCGAAGAGACGCGAGAACCCTCTCACAGTCAATACGTGAGATCCAGTCGTGGCGTGGATGCAGTTAGAGAGGGGCAATCTTCCGAACATGCGTCACCAAGCGGCGATCTTGCGCGTGGGATGGAAGGAAGAAGGGAGGTCACTCACTCATACGTGTCATAGTTATTTACATGCGCATATCTGCTAGTTGGGCAAGCTAGCGTACACTCTCAAAAGCTTACGACTGGGTGGCCTGACTGGCCGAGTTGAACGAGAAGAGACCTGTGCGGAGCAAGCTCCGCAGCGACCACGGGTTCACGCCACTCTCGTCGCCGTAGATGCGCCAGCTCCAGAAAGTCCAGCCGCCTTGGATGTTGTTCGTCATGACCTCCATCTGACGCTTTCCGAATTCCTTCAGACGATCCTGATCCTGGAACTTGCCGGCCGTGGCGAAGCTGAACTCGCCGATGAACAGAGGCTTGGAGCTCTTGGCCTTCCACGCTTCGACGTCGTCGCGGAACCTGGTCATGAGCGAGCCGAGGAGGTCGTCTTCGGACGAATTCTCGTAGCCCCACACGAAGTACCGGTGCCACTCGACCCACACGTTGACTGCGTTGGGGAGAAGATCAGTCATGTGGTCGGCAGATTGCTCCGTGAGAAGTGGTGCAATGGTGAGGATACAGTCATTCTTCGTGTCTTCACGGATGGCCTTGTACGCGTCTTCGTAGTACTTGTACAACACGTCGTTGGTCGTAGTGGCACTTGGCTCGTTCATCAAGCCGATACCGAGGAACGCGTCTTCATTCTGGTAACGTTGAGCCAAGAAAGTGACGGCATCAAGCGTCGAGGCCAGGTTCTCTGGGTATTCAGCCCACAGCGACTTGGACTTTTGCTCAGGTGACGAGTGATCTGCGCCGTTCTGAGACCCCTTGGCAGCGTGCATGCTAATGAGCACGGCGACGTTGTGCTTCTTGGCCCACTGGGTGATCAGGCGATCCAAATACTCAAGTGCGCCAGGTGCATAGTTTTCCCACTGCTTCTTGTTGCTAATGTCGTGTGCATCATAACCGACAATCCAATAGCCGACAGGTACACGCACTGTGTTGAGACCCGTCTTGGCAATCGCTTCGATCTCCGCCTCTGTGATAAAGTTGTCGCGATGCCACTTGAACCGAGCGAGCGCTTCGTCACGTGGCGTCAACTTGAAGGCCGTCTGTTCGCCTGAGTTGGCTTCTTCGTCCGTGAGTCCCTTCCAGACATCGGAATCCGTCGTCATCCAGTGCTCCATCACGAGCCAACTGCCAAGGTTCACGCCCTGACTCTGGACTTTGCCCGCACGAATCGAGTGCTGGATGTGGTCGGGTCTTGCTTCCGTCTGATTGAGCGCCGGGACAGCTTGCGCAGCCGACGCAGTCACTTCGGCCGATACATCGACCGTACCGACCGTGTATCCGACCGCAGCTTCGAAGCCTTCACCGGCGATGTGCGTTGCGCTGTAAGAGGCGGCGATGGCCACCGCAGCGATCCACGTGAGCAGTGTCTTCATGATGAGCCTGTATCTCTGCTTGGTGGCGAATTGGAAAGTGAGCAAGAGCGCCGTCCGCGCGCAAAGGGCATGGCCACACATCCCATCGCTTTGAGCGCCGTTCTGCCCCTCTTCCTCTGTCTACCTCCTCATCATCGGCGACTGGCTTGACGCCATCAGATCCGTGATGAGTGCGCTGATCACAGCCGGGCTGAACAGCGGTCAGATGGGTCAGGGCGACTTCTACATCTGCGTGTACCAATCAGATCGCTCGGACGACTGAGTGACGCGTGATGATTGGTCCCCGAGAAGGTGTGAAGAAACTTCGGCGAAAGATCGCAGGTGTCTAGGTTTCCCACATGGACGTGGCGCAAGAGCCACTCCAAGTAGCCCCCAAGGAAGGTGTACGGTCCAAAGCGATCTTTACCCGCATTGTACACGCTGTGTACGCTGACACGCCACGCACGCGGGCTAAATTCCCATCACCAGAGAGTGCTGTGTACGAGTACGTGTGTGTAAGGAGCGAGTGCGTGACTGGCCACATTGCTGGCAAAAATCTTCCGTACCATATCTTCCTTGGCATTCACACACATACACAAACACAGTGCCTTTCGTGTGGTCTAGCTTGTCGTCGACAGAAAGGGAACGCTGCTGTGGTCCTGCACCCGCGGATTGCTGCGCCGCGTCCTCTCGCTCTTCATGGTTCGAACGTGTACGTGACGTGGCTCGCATCTCGAGTGGTGCTCTGGGTCAGAAGACGGACAGAAGAACCACATCAAACAGATGCTAATGACACACTGGATTTAGCTTAGTATAGGATCTAGCAGCTGTCCTAATTACCGGTATCTCCTCGGTAGTCCAGATCAAGACTGAGCCAGATGGCACCTGGACAAGCATCATGACGTCGACGGCATTGAGTTCCCATGCGCTGCAGGCGCGTGTGCAAAAGCTACTGGGCTCACGTGCAGAGATCGAGTCCACGAAGGCGCTGCTCAATACCCTGGTGACTGCGGATGGCGCGCTGACCTCTACTGTGTCCGACACGCCGTCGCAACGCGCGATCGCGGCGCCGATCGTAGCTCTTGACGCCAACAGCTCCGTTGCTGAGCTGCGGAAGACGCTACGTACGTCCCTCGAGGAGAAGCAGCTCGCCCTCGCAGAGTCTGCGCTGGATGGTCTTAAGCAAACGCTGGATCGCATCTCGTCTCTGAAAGAGAACGTAGACAAGCTCGACTCCAAGTGCTCGTCCATTCAGTCGTTCCTCGAGTCCACCAAGCGCGAGACACAGCAAGTGCAAGCGGAAGCTGCTTCTCTAGCTGCCAAGAAGTACGTACTTGTCTTCTCGTATTTGACTAGTCATTCAGGATCTAACGCTGGGTGCTTCGCCTTCCAACAGACAGCGAGTTCAAACAGAACTGGGCGAGATCAAGCAGTTCTTGGCCAAGTACCAGCTGCAAGAGGACGAAATCCAGGGACTATATGCCAAATCATTGAGCGACGAGGACATGCTGGCGTTCTTCCCGATCATGGAGCGTGTCCAACAAGTGAAGGTGGATTGTCGATCCCTCGTGGCTTCGGGAGAGATCGCTTGCGCGTACGTCCACTCACTTGTAGTCATCACTCCGCTTTACCTCATTCATTCTCTGCGTTCGCTATAGATTGGAACTCCTTGATACAGTCGGTAAGTATCAAGAAGTGGGTTTCGAGCGTCTGTATCAATGGACAACGAAGAAATGCGCTGAAGTGGACGGCGAACCAAGCACTCAGCTGCATCGCGCGATCGCATTGCTGCGAGACCGACCAGAGTTTTACAAGTACGTACCCCTCCTCCTCTTCATGATCCACGCGGTCGTTTAATGATACTGTGTGCTGTAGCTTCTGTAAAGAGAGTCTGACGTCGTCGCGACGCTCGCTGATTGTCCGTCGCTTCATCATGGCTCTGACGCGTGGAGGTCCGAATGGAATCCCTCGTCCTATTGAAATGTATGCACACGATCCAGTTCGGTACTGCGGCGACATGCTCGCTTGGATTCACCAGGCCATCGCAACAGAAAACGAGTTCTTTCGAGTGCTCTTCGATGGAGACTTGGAATACACGTCTTTATCCGATCCTACCATTCAAAATACGGGTGTGGACGTGAATGATCAGTCTACGTTGAGCTCTCAAAGCTGCTCGATGATCGGTCGAGCGTTTGAAGGTGTCGCACGACCTCTGCAAGTTCGCATTGAGCAAACGTTGGCTGCTCAGCATGGCATTGTTATCGCGTACAAGCTCGTCCATCTCCTTGCGTTCTATCACCACAAGTTCGATCGTCTTGTGCCGCACAGCGGCATCGCAAGTGCACTCGCTACGTGTCGTGACGTCTCCAACCGCGCCTTTCAGCACCAGTTCCAAGTGTTGGTGGATCATCTTGCTGCATCAGCTCAAGATTACTCAGGAAACCTCTCTGCCACACACGCAGCTATGGATGTTTCTCACCGATTGGTTGCACTTCTCGAAGTATTCCAGAGCTCGCTAGTTGCAGAACAAGAAAAGGAGGCAGACCTAACGCCACTTTTCGAGAGCGTTCTATCTGCGATCAACCGCATGTGTGAACGTACAGTCCAAGCGCTTGACCCGATTGATGCTCAGGTATTTCAGATCAACAATCTCAGCTGTATTCAAGTGCCCTTGGCACGATTCCCTGAAGCAAAGCAGTGGCATACGGTGATCGGAGAGCTGATCCTGCAGCACTTGACTGCCACGAGCGAAATCCAGGCCAAGCGCTTGCTAGATCGTCACAATGTCTCCTCGATCCTTCACAAAATCCAGTCCATTCAGGTATATTACGCGAGCAAAGCTGGTGTCGAAGCAGCCATTCGCGAACACTAATTCGTGGTGCATTATTGTAGGACGGCAGTACCCCTGCCTCTACTCCACCTTCTCAGCTTCCCGGTCTCGATGGTGAACGAGTTTCCAGCGTCATGGAAGACTTCTGCAGCGTGTTGATGACCCTAGTGTTCCCTCAGTTCGACCATCTCACGCAACCAACGCTACGTGAGCAAGCGCGGACTCTCACTGTCGCGCGTTTGGCTGCGGTGTATACCACCATCTACGACTTTATCCAGGACCCAGCCCACGGCTACCACACGAGCCACCAAACCTCGGCAAGTCTCGGAGGCAACCAGGCCATCCTACTCCACACGCCACATGAAGTACGAACGGCGCTCGAGATTGACTAGTCTCCCGTCGGGAACGAATGGGCAACGCTTGGGAAATTTTGGCTCGCGGTCGGTTAGGATTTGCTCAACACAAGTCAACGTGTAATACAGAAAACGAAGTGAAACGGAGCTTGTCGCAGCGAGGTGCAGCATCCCATGAGAGTTATCAGGGCCGAAAATTTTGCATCACCCCAGAGCTCAAGTCATTCACTGTTCAACGTGTTTGCAGGCGTTACGAAGAAGAAGACGATGCAGCCGGAAATGACCCTCCACGACCACGCGGCGACATGTCACTTGGTGTTTAGATAAAGCACCGTGCAGGAGAACGCTTCTCGAGGGCGCTTGTGTGCTATTCTCGGTTAGTGACGCTGCATGCCTGGATGCTTTCATGGTCTCCATTGGATAATCAGAAGCGCGTCATGGGTGACAAGATTCAGCAGTCGGCGACTGGCCGATTCGAGTCCCAGGATTATCAGAGCGAAGGTGGCGTGATCGCACGAGTGGACGTGGATCTAACATTCGTGGGGAGTTTCGTGGCACGTACAAAAAGATGATCTCTCAAGTCCATCTCTGAGAACCCACTCGGAAGAGGTCAGTTTGCATATTCCGCCGAGCCAGTTGCATCTCCCTCGTGGTGCTCTTCGTCATGCGCCTCCTCGTGTTAGCCACTACTGTCTTTGCCGCCTTGTGCACAGCCCAGTCAAGCGAAGATGTCCCGACCAAGAATCTCAGCGCACCAAGTCTCGACTTTAGCGCCGTTGCACAGTGGCGCTCTGTAGACCAAGCTCATGTTGTCCCACCTGAGGACCACAAGCCTTCAAACCCCAGCCACGTGCGAGGAGGGAAAGGAAACAAGCCGCGCCCACCTCATTACCACCATGAAGCTAAGAAGCAGCATCATTCGATCAGAGCACCGAGTGAATCCGGTGCTAAGCATATCCAGTACGCGATTCGAAGTGGGAAAATCCAGAGTCGCGGTGTGAACCTCGGTGGCTGGCTCGTTGGTGAGCACTGGATGACCGCGTGGGCTGATATTTGGCGCGGTCTGACCGATGAACAAGCCAATGGTGGTGAGCAAGTCGCGTTCAGGAACATACCGCGTGACGATGCTATTGGTCGATACAAGTGGCATCGCGATACCTTCATCACCGAGGAAGAGATCGCCAAGATCGCGGCGGCAGGGCTCAACACTGTCCGTGTGCCTATTGGCTACTGGATCATCGGCTACGACAACTTCGATTCAAGCCACAAGCGTCAATGGGAGAACTTTGCACCAGGGGGTCTTGACTATATCGATCGTTTGATCCGTGACTGGGCCAAAAAGCACAACGTGGCGGTTATGCTTAGCATGCATGGTGCCAAGGGATCGCAAAATGGCGCAGACCACTCGGCACCAGAGCAGCCAGGAGCCTCCTTCTGGTCTTGGTACTCAGAGAATGTTGCCTCGACTCTGGACGCTGTCAAATTCCTCGCGAATCGATACAAGAACGAAGACGCTTTCTTGGGTATTGGGCTCTTGAACGAGCCTAGTGGGTCTACTTCCCGCGATGTGCTTTACAAATACTACCAGGACGCCTACCAGGCGATCCGTATTGACGGTCAGAACGACTGTGTCTTGACGATCGCACCATTGCTCTGGGAGCAATCGCCATGGTTCATGACTGAGGTCTTGCCCCACTCGACCAACGTCTGGGTCGAGTGGCACCGCTACTTCGTCTGGGGATACGAAAATGCCTCGCCCGACTACATTCTGAATGGCGCGATGGACGAATACCGTCGTGACGTGGAGATCTGGAAGCAACGTAGTAACAAGCGAATGTTCATTGGTGAGTTCAGTCTTGCGACGGCAGGTAAGTTCAACGACATGGACAGCACGAAGGAGTTCATGCGTCGTCAGCTTCGTGTGCTCCTGGACAACGTGGACGGTGGTTGGACGTTCTGGAGCTGGCGCATCTACGGTGATGAGTGGGGCGTCAACGGTTGGTCGCTACGCAGTCTGCTTCAGAATGGAGTCTGGCCGGTGATGGAGCCACAGCAGTACTAAAATCCCAGAAGGCGACTGTATATGTAATGGATATGTATGTGGGAAGGCATCTAAAGACATGCATACACGTACAACCACTCTTTATCTGTTACTAGCGAAGACGCAGCCAGTTCTGGACACGGTCACACGTTTCATCAATCGCACGCTGAGCCTCTGGAACGAGATCGCCATAGATCAAAAAGCCGTGGGAGAGTCCCGAGTAGATCTTGAGCGTGGCTGGGACGTTCAGGTACGAAAGGCGCGTATAGAAATCCACACTATCGTCGAGCAAGGGGTCCAAATCGCCCACCACAAGTGCAGTAGGTGGGAACTTGGACAACAGACCGTCTTCCGCGAGACCTGGAGACACGAGTGGGTCGTGGATGTTGTGCTTGTACTGGTTGGAGTGGCCGTGGTGTGGGTAGTACGAGTTTAGCGCCAACTCGAGGATGCCACGAGGTAACACGGGATCGCTTTGGTGCAAGAAACGCGATGGAGATGGTGAGAGATGCAAGTTGAGCGCTGGGAACATGAGCACACTGCCATCAGGCAGCTTAAGGCCGTTCTTGATGCAGTAAACGCACAGGGATGCCGCCATGTTGCCACCTAACCAACCAAGAAACAGGGTCAGTGGAGTGCAAGGGCTGGCCCAAAAAAATCAGAATGAACTCACCGGCGCTTTCGCCGAAGAAAGCAATCTTGGTAGGGATAAAACCCAGTCCGCCATCCAGGATCCACTTGTACACCGTAATACACTGCTCCAGAGACGTTGGGTACTGCATTTCAGGGGCGAGGCCGTAGTCTACATCACAGTAAAATCAGTCAACATGCCAAATGATACTCGATCCGCTAGAGACGTACCGACGTAGACGATCACAGCGCCAAGTTTGCGTGCCCAGACCGACAAATTATAGTAATCCTTGGCGATGAAGCGACCAAAGAAGCCGCCACCATGAATGTAAAGCAGCACCGGGCGCGAGGATGGCAAACCACAGCTGATCATCTGTGCCGTCAGAGGCACACTGGCATCTGCCCACGTGCCAGCACGAACCGAAGCCATCGGACGGGCACTGTAGAGGTAGATACCGATGTCAGAGTCATTTTGACGCTTCTTGCTGCAAGATGAGCCATCAACGCGCAAAAACTGCTCCTCAAACACTGGAATCGATGGGCATTGGAGCTTGGTGAGGAACTTGACCAAACGCGACTCACCAAAGAGACGCCAGCCCATGCGGATCACATCCACACTGGGGCTGTCAATCAAGATACGTGTCGTGTAACGCAGCGCCTGTCGGTTGCGGATGGTGTAGAACGGCACCATGCAAAGCACAAACATTGGGCCAAACACTTCAAACAACTTCTTGTTGCGGCGACCAAGAATCGCGTGTGTGAGTGCACTCGAGGCGGTCAGGACGCTTGTGCCGATCTTGAACGCCGTGAACCCGACCGGCTCTGACGATCGATCGTAGTACTCGGCCGGCAATGGCACACGCTCGACGAGCAACGTGGTAGCGTTCTTGAGGTCGTCGTCAATGTCCGACTCCATTGGCGAGTCAATCAAGAGTCGATGGTCCGAGGCGTTGCTCATTGGTCGGGCACGCTGCAGCACGTGCTGACAGAGCAGGAAGAGTCGAAGCGCCATGAGCACCCGCGAGTGATGGATCTTGATACGACGCAGATTGGAGAACCGGTACATGCAGCGGTTCCAGTAATCCAGACAGACGAGCGCCACGAGCGCCCACTTCATCATCTGCCGCGACGGGAAGACCTGGATGAGGAAATTCCGGAATGACGTGCGCTTGGCAAAGCGCTTGTAGACGAAAAACGTGATCGAAAGGATCGCGAACGAGCTCAGCGACCAGCGCTTCTCCCACTTTGGGTCGTAGCTCGACTGGAGCTCTTCCAGCACTTGACGGGTCTCATCGAGCGACTTGGTCGCGTGACGGAGCAGCGACGCCACGCCGCCCGAGAGAATCGTGTAGCGCTCGTCGCGTGGGATCAACGGGATCACGTCCTTGAGGGCCGTCTTGGAGCGGAAGTCGATGCGTTCCTGTTGGTTATACTTCTTGGACGCCATGATGATCTCTTCCTTGATGAACGTGTACAGCACACGCTCAAACGACGCTACGGTGAGCGACAAGTGCTGCAGCTCGCGCCCCATGCGACCGTACGCATACTCGCGAATGATACGACGCAGGATCTACCAAAAAGCCCCTGTTAATACGTACACAGCCGCAGCAGACAAGACACTCTTCTTCACCTGAATACACGCGAGCACGGATTTACACGTGTTCAAGAGCGTGTCGTGGCCCTTGGCGCGCAGCTCCTCCTCGTCCGTGATCTCCTGGAGCGCCGTCGAGGCCGGCGGGATGCAGCTCTCGATGAAGCCATAGAGCTGCACGGAGCTCTGCGAGCGCAGACTCGGCTGGAACGTGGCGGTGGGCGACGGCGTGAGGCCGCTCGAGGCCAGGAGCGCCGGCACGATGACCGCGGGCCGCGTCGGGTCGTCCTCCATTTTGCGGGTTCTCGTCGGACTCTGGGCTCGAGGGAGGGCGCGATCGACGCGCGCGAGAGTGGAGAACCAGACACAGACGCGGGGAACACGGCCGCGCGAGGCGAGGGACTGGATCGCACGGCGCAACGCCTCGTCGACCGCCGAATGGACTCGATCGTACCTAAGCGCGCATTTCTCACGTCACTTCACGTTGGCACGGCACCACCACAACCCAAAGAAAGGACGTCATCTGCGGTTAACTTAATTGAAACTTTACTTAATTGCTAAGAGGGCAAGAGATGGTCAGTATCCATCAAAAGTGGTGAACTTCAAGTGAACTAGTCAGGTGTCATCAAAGAGAACGTCCCGTTGGTCATCCATGAGCGGATAATCCAAGTATCAACCACGAGTTCGAGCACATGGACAAGGTGGAGGTGTGGGAGGTCGCGAGGGCAGACTTAGAACAAGCAGGAGCACGAGAAAAGTGAGACGTTGAGCATGCATAGAGGCTCTTTGCTTATAATATCAATGCTATTGTGGTGGCTGACGTATGAACAATACGAACAAACAGGAACAGTGGATCGTGTTGGGTCAGCGTGTGTGTCAAAGGCAGAACTCCGGTGTGGCGGGCGAAGAAAGAGGACATTAGCGAGCTTCCGTATCCAAGGCGATGTGGAGTCGAGAGCAGCATACTCTTGAGGACAGCGTGTTTGTACGTGGTTATTGATGCTTTGAATTGCTTGGCTGAATGTGCAGGTGAAGAGCGCATACTGATAAACTCGCAACGAAGCGGAACAGGCACGAACGAGACACGGTGCGATGATCCAAACTTTAATCTTGACCCAAATGAACATCACCCACTGAGCTTAGAAATGGCTTTGGCGGCAAACGAAAGAGGGATGCAAGACTGCGACACCTTTGCCGATTCGAGCAAAGACATGCCGAGATGCAGGTCTCATGACCGACAGCACTCGGTGGGCATCATTCATCGGTAAGAGCCATGCAGGGCAGGAACACGATAGGCCATGCTTTTTCGAAGATATGCCTGCTTTCTTGTGCAGTGACATCAAGTGCTCCAACTTGCTGAAAGGGGTGGATTCCGGTTTGGCGTGCTCGATTCGTGGTGGCCAATTATTCACACGCTCGGAGCTGCCAGCTGCATCGCCAGCACCGACATGTGGAGTATCGTGGAGTAAGCGTGGCGCCAACACGCTTTTGTCACTCTGACCATTATTTGGTAGTGGTGATGACTGGACTGAAGATCAAGCCATCGAAGTGCACGCGGGCGCCTTGCGAACAAAACTGGCGAGCAATCGGTACATACTGGCCGCTTCGCGGGCATCACGACGACTTGCTGACATTCTTCTCCAGCAGATCAAGTGCTCGAATGTCAAGCATTTCGGCATAAACACCCCGGTGCGAAATGTGCGATTCATCCTGTTCTTTGATGGAGCCAGGATCCAATAATTCAGGATCGGTGATTGTGAGCAGAGACGCTGCAGCAACGGAATCGACAATTGTGTGGAGTGCGCCCATGAGCTTCGCTGGAGCACAAACAAAAGACAATTAAGCGAAATATAAGACCAAACTTGGGGCAGCGCGGAGGAGCAGATGGAGCCTTTGGAAGTGGCCGGAGGCAGTGCACTCATCATACGACAGCTCAGCAAGCATCCACTCCCACAAAATAAGCTGTGTTGGGTCTTTACGCGGTGGCACACATACCAGCTGATACAATCGGCGTGGTACTGGCAATCGTATATCCATGTTTGCCAACACTAGCCTACGACCACCTAACCAGATTTTCAACCTTTTAGCAGCACGCAACTACAAGCAACAGGCCAAATTGCACTATTATTGTTTGCATACCCTAGGCTGTTACTTATGACCACTGAAGGTCCCGTAAATACTGTATTCGTCTTCGTGTTTATTATCTCCACCTTGAATGGTGTAAAACCTCTCAGTTCAAATACTTCACACTGTTTAGTTTTTGCGGCCTGTAGACCACTTGTCCATTTTAACACTGTATAAATGCATACATTTCTTCAATTTATAGGCTACAGTTTATGTCACTAGAGATCATGAACAGCGCACAACCACAAATAATCTTGGGACGATGGAGAAAGCAGAGAGCGCATTAGTGAGAAGGTTGCTGGGTATATCACTTGAGGGACACATCAGTACGAGTATTACCGCTGAGAGACAAACGCGTGCTGGTCACGCGCACCAATGTAAGTTATTGGTACCGTTCCACCAAGTGAACCTTAGACTATACTACAGTAAGGTAACTTGAAGTGAGTCTAGGTTAACCGCGAGGGGTTTCCGCAATAACTTATTGTGGATGGGTGGTGTAGCCATGTGTCGTTTCGCCAGGACATGATGAGTGCCCGACCGAGTACCGCAGCGACCCAGCCCCGTAAGGCGCTCTTAGGACCGAGCACCATCACAGCGTCAGCTGCGAGTCGATCGCGACCGTATTCGGCTGGTTTGCCAAATGGTGACGCCGCGTCGACGTCGCCGACTCGAGTGGCCACCCAGGGCGTCCCAGGTGGCAAGGACAAGGCCAACACGTCGAGTGAGGAGCTCATTCGCGATCTCGAGCGCAAAGTACGCAAGATTGTCGAGCAGAAACGCGCCGAGAGTGATAAACTGCGGTTTGCGGTCGCGAAAAAGCGAGACGAAGTGGAAAAGGCCAAACTTATACTTCAGGATCTGCTCAAAGACTCGGAAGCACTGGGGCTAAGATACAATTTATTGCAAGGGATTGAGAATTTGGACGGGGAGGACGACAATAATGCGCCAGAAGAGGAGGATCCAACACGACTCCAGCCAATCGCGTCGATTTCGCGTCGACCCGTGTACTCCAAGCACACCAAGATCAACGAGCTCGAGAGTAAACTCGAGCGACGAGCCAAGGAGACGCACACAGTGTACCTGCGGACACTTGTGTTGGAACATATCAAGAAACGTCTTGTGGTATGTCTGAGCATACGAAGTAGTCTCACTTGCGAGTGTTGATGCGAGTTTCTTTGTAGCACGAGCGCATGGTGATATCTCAAGAAACCAACCAGCTCAAGCACCAGTTTGCGGAGCTCAACCACGAAACACAAGAGCTGCACAAAAAAGAAATCGTAGCTGGTGAAGCGGTCAACCAAATTCAGACGCGTTTAGCGCAGCAAAAGGATGAGATGGCGGCCAACGTCCGTCGTTTCCGGCATGAGCTCGCGCTACGTCAGAAATGGGCAAGAGAGAAAGCCAAGTTTGAGAAGTATTACAACGACCAACTGCAAGCGATCGGCGCAAAGGCGCAAGCGCCGATGACCGAGATGAGTGAAGACACCCCGCCCAGAACACCACAGACGAGAGGAGGTGCTACCTCACCTATTGGGACACTCAGAGCTCGCAAGAGCAGCACGCTTGACAACCACGCTCACGAGGAAGCGATGGAAGCACTTTGTAAGCAAGCCTTCCAGCGAATTGGTGTGGACTCACGTGTCGAGGCAATTGATCCCGAAGAAATCACCCACATCTGTCTCTCACACGAGGAACTACGCAAGGAGCTGGATGCCAAGCACGATGAATCCGTCGAACACATTGCCCATCTCCGCGAACAGATCGTATGTGGCACAATATCAAAATGCCAGATATTCTGATCCCTTACTATGATCACATGTGTAGGAGCGTCTTCGAAGTATTGCGCGAGAAGAAATCCCGCTGTCAACGCGCGGCACATCACAAAAAATCGAGACCAAGCAGCTTGAGATTTCGAGTCTCGAGCGACAGCTTGCGACTGTCGTCGATCAATATGTCTTTGTCGAGGAGACTGTGCGTCCCATCAAGGTATATATGCTTGACTGGAAGCATCCGTATGTGTAGAGCTAATCCACTGCGTGTGTTCCATTAGATGGGCCTACAGCAAGTGCTTCAGAACATCTCGAATGAGACTGTGAATATGGACAACATGAGTGCGTTGGAGAAAACACTGGTGGACTCATGCGAAGAAATGATGCGCTTAATGCGAGAGAGCCATCCTGAGGCGGATTCTACGTCGCCAATCAAGGCCGCACCGTCACCAGCTCCAATTCGAAGCCCATCAGTTATCCCAGAGGAGGAGGCGGACGAAGGCTCGGACACGAAATCCCAGGAAAGCTCTCTGCCCGTGGAGTCTGAGAACCAGCTGGGCGATTTGACCAACTCCTCGAGCAAGGATATTCTGTCCATTGAGAGCTTTACGTCGCCCTTCAATGTGCGAATTCAGCCCAAGGAGCGGGGAAACTACTATGTTCCTGGCCTGGATGCACCACTAGCTCGTCATGACGCAGAAGAAGGTTTGCCAAGTGTCTCTTGTTGGACAGACATGCTCTACGCGATGGCTAAGTCTTCGTTTTCGCTTCGTAGATGTGGATGACACTGTGTTTGAAGTGATGGATCGAGCAATGGTTAAGCGCGTTTCGTCGGTACTCGTGTGCACAGCACATGGAAAGAAAAGTAAACAAAAGCAAGTCCAAGAAACAGACTGATTAGATTGACAAGACAGACGACCTGACTTCATCTGCTCTCGCCGTCTTTGTCTTGATAAAGCCTCGCATATTCTTGGTGGAAAAGCGTCTGGCACTTGGGTCCACAAAACGATTTGTGTGTCGCTGAATCTTCGACGAGACTCTCGACTGGCATGACACGGTAGCATTGCCAGCAGCTTTTGCGTTCTGCTGGGGCACTGCTCTGCTCTATTCGCTCACTGAGTCCAGCGGTTGATGGGCGTGAGCTAGCTGGGGAACGTCCCACCTGACGCCATGCCTGAACAGCACGTCGAAATGCCTCTTGTTCTTTCTCTTCATCATATTCACCGTCCCATAACGCGCCTCCGCCTCCTTCAGCACTGCCGTTGTTGTCTTCCTCGGCCGCGGTCATCGGATTCATCCACATCACGTCCTTACTTTCGGCTGCGTCGTCATCACCTGCCCGCCAATCCAACAATGCCTTCATGAATAATGCATGGCTCGCGTCCTCATCGAAATCTCCGTCTGCTAGATTCACTGGGACTTCCGAGTTGGCCCCTAGTGCGACGGTTTGGTCACGAAGCGGTTTGAGTTGGGACCAATGGACTTCTTTTTGAGGAGATGGCAACTCAGGTACCACTGGGACGTCACGAAGCTTGGGGTCCACGATGGCAGCTGCTTCGTTTGTGGACACGTGGGCCTTTTCTCGGATGCTCTCGAGCTCTTTCCAAATCAAATTCCGAGCTGAAAGACGCGAGACGCCAAGTCCTCGCAGCTCGTCGACGCTGATTTCTAACAGGACTCGGCCTGTTACTTGATGAAACTCGAAGCCACTGTGAAACTCAGCAAGACCCAGTGCAGAGAGCCACTCAAGCACCTGTTGTGTCGTCCATTTCGACACGCTGGCGACTGAAAAAGCCATGGGCTTGGCATCAGCTGTAGCTTCAGGGTCCGCTCGCTTCTTCTTAGGTTTCTTGGCTTGTTCACTCCCATCTTGCGACACTTTCTTGGGCTTCTTTGGTTGATTAATACGCTGCTCAACATCCTTTGCATACCGACTCACAGTACCGAGTCCTTCTTGAGCACTCCGCCACCGATTCCCGCCAAACTTTGCTGGAAGCTGCTTGTCGAGACGCTGTTTGTCCTCGATCATCTGTCTCCGCAGCTGGAGAAGCCGCTCTTCCATGGCCTGTGCATCCTCTTCCAGTCGATCTGAGACTTTGGGCTTCTGGGTAGCTTTGGTGCCAGGTCCTCCGCTAGGTTGTGTCGATTTGGGCGTCGCCGTGATACCATCTTTCGCCATCTTCAGTCGCGTCTTGCTGCGAGTCGTCAAGTGCAGCTCGTGAGAACAAGGGACTCGTTGATTGGCCACAAAGGATCTTCAAGCGCATGAAAGGTCGTCGCGAACGCTTCTCATTGCCCAAAGCTCCCATTCATGGTGGTTGATGCCTCATTGAACGAAAGTGTCCCTGGCAAAGCGCGTAATCTCTTTGCGTAGGCCACAGTTGTAAGATGCGTCGACAAGCAAAATGTTCATAGAGCAATCCCTCTCCTCCTTCTTTGTCTAATCCATGAACATTCTGCAACAGCTCCATCGAGCCACACACTCAGATCTGTAAATAATCCAGATTCTAGGTGCCCTACCGTGTATCAAAGGGCTCATGTGCATGTACTAGTGAAGCGACCCCAACTCCAACTCTCCGCCGCCCAGCAAGGACATGCTCCTTTCTTGCAGCGGCGGATATACCAAATGCGAGTCTCTGGTGATGCTCTGGGCTAGTGTCTTGGCCACGAGATCACGCAGCATTTTGACTGGCAAGATCGTCTTCATCGTGCTACGCGCAAGTCGACGAGTCCCACCTTGAAGTTTGAATCTTCCGGCATGACGCGCGATGCTTGGTCAAAATACAGTCAAGAGAGCTTTTGATTCGCCATTTCATCCGAAAAAACTCTATTCGCCAAAATGCATTCACAACACAGTAGCGGCCTATTGGTCATAAAGAGCGTGACGTTGGTTCAACGTGCAAGCGAACAGAGCTATTTGTACGCAAGGCTATGATTGGGACATGAAGGCTCTGAGCTGAGCATGCGTTGGTCGCTGCAGTGCGCAAATCTCCTTGGGCCAGTGAGACGGCCAGCCCTCGCGTGGTGATGGCCATGATGACCAGACGCAGCTCGTCCAAGGTCGGCCAGTTGCAAGCTGTGGCCTCGGTGCTGCCTTTGTCGCGTTGCTCTTCCTCGCCAGTCCAGAATGTGCAACCAGGGAAGCTCAAGAATCACATCGCATTGACTGAACGTCGCGTGGAGTCGAGCAGTGGCCAATGCATCTTTGGTCGCTCCAATCCCTTTGAAACAGACTTTGATGAGCGCGAACTCGTCGGTGAAGGCGGCTTTGGACGCATTTACAAGTGCAAATCCAAGATGGACGGACGCTGGTATGCGGTCAAGCTTGAGCAGTTCTGGTTCAAGCCACAGGCATACTTCACACCAACAGAAGTCCGCGAGGTGATCATGAAAGAAGCCTTGGTGTTGGCTCGCTTGGACCATGAGAACGTCTGTCGCTACTACAATACCTGGGTCTATGGCTCCCTCGTGTCTGTGGACAGTGTCGGCAAGCGCACAGACGTCTTGTCAACGCAAGAACCTCGTCCTTCGCCACGTGCGAAGCTTGAGAAGAAGTCTCCCACAGCTTCTTTGCCGATCCAAAGCAGCTTTGGATCGCTCTTTCAAAACGAGAGCATTGATATTCAGTCAAGCGACCTCGACGATGACCTATTTGATACCCGTTGGGGGAACTCGACTTTGAATGAGGATGACACGGTGGATTTTGGAGATCTTGGCTTCGACATGGAGCCAAGCACCGGGGATTCCAATGAAGATTCGCTCAGTTTCGAGTCACCAATCGTACCATGTCCAGTTAAACCACCAAAGCCGCACGTCCAACGTACTCGGAAGCAATCGCTAGATGCCTCTACTGCGTCAACTGTCGGTCCATTGTGCACACAGATCAATGTGTACATCCAAATGGCCATGTATGAGGGGAACACCCTTCAGCACTGGATGGAGCAACGCTCCATTGTCGATCCGGTCGAGAACATGCGTATCTTCCACCAACTCGTCGCTGGTTTGAAGTACATTCACTCTCAAGGTCTGATTCATCGCGATATCAAGCCAGCCAACGTGTTTCTCACCAAGGATTCGTGTGTCAAGATCGGCGACTTTGGCTTGGCCAAGAACACACTCGAGAGCAGTCTACACATCCCACCCTCGCAGTACGTCTACAACGACGGAAGTCTTGGAGACTTGACGGACACCGACGATACGTCTTCCGCTGGGGTCGGTACACCGCTTTACAGCAGCCCTGAGCAGATGGAAGGAGCCACGTGTGACGCTTCTACGGACATCTTCAGCCTGGGTATTTTACTCTGTGAGCTCTTCTGTCGCTTTTCGACTCAGATGGAGCGTCATATGGTGCTCTCATCACTTCGTCAGGGTGTTTTACCCAAAGACTTTAGCGTCAAGTATCCCGACGTTGCTGAGCTCGTGCGCTTGATGGTTCACACTGACAATAGCAAACGCATCACGTGGCACGACATCATGCGGCATCCGGCAATGCGCGTCTACTTCTCAGTGTGTGGCAAAGTCAAGCCAGCAGCCATTAGTACTTCATCGAATTGGCAATCAGTCGTGACACCTCCTCAGAGTCCTAGATCTGCCAAAAAGAAGCAATTAGCTCTCAGCCAATCACCGAGAACTGATGCAAGTCGCAAGAGGATGTTACAGCTGCTAATGCTGATGCAGAGCGCCGAAGAAGAGCACGATAAAGTGCTCTACGAGCTATCAGGACCAACGTCGTCTCAGGCTGACCTCGACCAGCTCGTCCAGCTCGCATCACGACGAAACAAACTACTGACAAAGTTACTCGAGGCAGTTCACCACGTGTAGAGTAGAGAACGAGTGTATTTATGCTGGTTGAAGCCAATAGAAAATCGTGACCAGCCTTAAAGCCGTCATTACGAGTAGAAAACACAGACATACCAGGCAATTCGAGGCTTGAGTACGTAAGTCAGATCTGCCACTACGATCCAAGACGGTCTACACATAGATATGGCACGGCATCAGACTATGGGTATCTCAAAGGAGCTTAAACGCTCGCATTACCATCACATGTAAGGAATCACATGCAAAAATACTGTTCGGCGTACTCGTCCGTGTCTTCACTCAGTCATGTGATCGGATTATACCCGCCACGTCGACGATACACGCAAATCACAAACAATCCAGCAAGAAAAATCCCGCCAACAACCAGACCAATGATGCCAATCGTTGTGATACCCTTCTTACGAGGCGCGTGCTGCTCAGCCGACTCTGGAGGCTGCGCGCCTGAACCACTCTCGTCACCATGGGCTCCTTTGGCTCCTTGATCGGCTTCTTCACCTTCTCCATCATCGCCTTCTTCTTTTCCTTGCTTTTTCTTCTCTTCGCCCTCCTTCTCCTCCTCTTTCTTGCCGCCTTCTTCTCCCCCGGCTTCGTATCCGTGACCTGGACGTACTTTGACAGTCATGTCGAAGTCTTCACCAATCGAACGGTGCAAACGAGTCAACACTAGCGTGTTTGCGTGAGCAAAGTAGTCGGCTTTCACGTGATCATGGTCGATTCCGTGAACATGAATCGACGAATTGGCGTGAAATGGTCCACGCAAGCCAAATATGACGATGGCATCAAGATCGACGTCCATCTCGGGTCCATCATAGCCATAATGCTCGCGTTTTGATTGCACCATCAAAGAACCATCTCGATCCAAACTCACAGAGAACTTCAAGAAAGAGAAGCGCTTCTCTTCGACAGACAGCAAGGAGTCACCGTCGTCTACGAAGAGCTCACCATACGCGCTCGGATAATGACCTGTGTTGTCCAATGCCACAAGGAGACTATAGGGTGATCGTCTGGTCATGGTTGTTGTCGTCTCTGGCTTCTGCGTCGGAATGATATGGCCACCACGAATATGCAGCTGCAAGGCATTCAACGGCGTCAGCAACTCGGCCGTTCTCTCGGATCCTGCATCGCTGTCGACCGTCACAGCTCTTCCTGTCTCGACACCATACCACGAACCACGTGGGAAGTAGACTGAGGTTCCGATGGCTGCTTCGTGCACCGCTGGAGACACCATCAACGCTCGTCCGACCATATATTGAGCCTCGATGTCATACACACGGTCTTCTTTTGGGAACTCGAACGCAAGAGGTCGGACAACCGGCTCACCACGCGTATGAGCGTGGTAAAACTGTGTGTACATGTACGGTAAAAACATGTATCGACGCAGCAACGTCTCACGGAGAATGTTTGCAGTCTCTTGGTCAAAATCCACAGGAGATTGTGGACTTGACTGCTTCTCAGCGTGATTTCGCATCAACGGGAAGAATGATGCCGCTTGGTGCCAGCGAATACACAACTCTTTTGTCGCATTTCCCCGAGAACCGCACACATTTGCGCCAGAGAGTGGAATACCCAAGAGATTCATCTGCAGCGTGCTCGAGATGGCAAGACGCAAGTCTTCCCACGTTGCTTCGTTGCTGCCCAGCCAATGGCCAGTGAATCTACCATCACCAGCATACGTTGACTGCGACACGAGAAGACTTCGTCGTTGAAGAAGCCGATCCAACACCTTCTGCGTCGCTTTGGCTTGTGCGTGTCCGTACAACGAGTGCAAATTGTAGTGAAGCGAGGTCGCGTGCAGAGCTGCCATCGGTAGAGTCCCTGCATTCAAGTTTCCATGCGTCCCACGACTACCGATTGCTTGACCTGGTGCAAATGGCTGGCGATAAGGATCGAATGGAAAGCCAACGTCCAGCGAGCGAATAAAGCCACCGCTGCCGAGTCCCACATCACCTCTTTCTTCCGAGCTGAGACTCCCAAACGTAATTTCTTCGACGCGATTATGGTGGGAAGGTCGACGTCTTGTTTTGATACGCGTATCAAATGCACAAGAGTGGTTTGGACCGGCAAGAACCTCATCACACTTGCTCGAGGGTTCATTTGCGTCGAGCCAGACCCCGTCGAACGGTACCAGTTGCTTGCAGAATTCATGAAACATCTCGTACCAAAATTGCGTCGCATTGGGATGGAAGAAATCAACAAACGCCGACCACTGCGAGCGAACATACTTCTCCGCGAAACGCTCGCCTTCGATCCCTTTGACGAACACATCGAGGCCCAATCCGCGTTCAAACGGGTAATACGTGTCGCTGCGGGTCTCGTTTGAGTCGTGTCGGAGGTGTCTCGAGGTTTCAACTGGTGAAACTCGCTGTACTTGTGGCTTTGTCGGAATCGTGGGCGTCTGAAGAGCGACATAGTACTGGTTGTGGAAGTGAAGGTCATCCACAAACATCTTCATTTCCTCTTGTGGGAAGTACTTTTCGTCCAGAGTAAACGCCTGGCGGTCGTACATGTAGTCCAGATCATGCCAATACGCTTCCAATGGGACACCAGCGACTCGCATACGAGCCACAAGCTCGACAGAGTCTGCAACCGACTCGTGTCCCCACTTGCCAACATGGTAGCCTAATGCCCAGGCTGGCGGCATGGCTGGACGACCGACAATGTGTGTGTATTGCTCCGTCACTTGACTCATCGAAGGCCCAGTAAACACAAAGAAGTCGAAAATCCCACCAGTTGAGCGAAACGTGAGCGCGTTTTCTTGAGTCACCGCTTCCATTGCATTTGCAGACAGGAAAAACACGCCATGGGCGCGTCCACTGCCCAGTACTTGCAGATAAAACGGATGAACGCCACCGAGATTGTCTCCTCCACGACGTGTGTGCTCTTCGAGTCCTTCAACTCGCTGGGCAAACATCGGATAATGGTCTCCGTGTCGATGTGCACGCAGACGCACAGGGCCATAGTGCTCGCCAAGGCCGTATAACACTGGAGTTCCAACGCCATCGTGCTTTTCCAAGTGCGTGGAAATTTCGAGGAACTGGTTCTCAAACGTCAGACCGTTGAAAGTCGAGTGCGAGCTAGTCGACGGCGTCGAGTTGAACAGCACTTCTCCAGTGTTTCGACGCGTCACGGCGATGCCAAACGGACGCTCGGTGAAGTGAACTTGGTAGTCTGCCGCTGTTTCATCGCTGCTTCCACTCTCATCACTGCCGCTTGAGCCAACGTCGTACTCATCATCACTACCGCTAGCTGCAGTGATGGTATCACCATCGTCATCACTGACGCAACTGACTGGAATGTCAGGCACCTCGAAGCGAGGAAACGTCGAGTCGGTGATGCGCACGCGAACAGTTGACGGCGAGACACGAACTACATGCAGCACAAGCAACGGGACGTCGTTTGCAAATGGCCCGCGAGCAAATCGACGGAGAGCAAGCGATCCACGCCATCCGTCGCTGGTTTCTTCGAGCGAAAGCAGCTCGTATCCCTCAAAGAATGGCTGGAAGCACTCACTTGACTCGTCGTCATAGCAACAACCCATGGCATGGCACGTCCTGGCATCATCAACTGGCATCGCGAATCTTGGATTGCGGCAAGCAATACGAGAGACTGAGGAGACAACAGTGCAACGTTCTTCCTTTGGCTCATCCAAAGCGTCAAAGGCACACGGCACACCGCCGTTGTCCAACACTTTCCAGCAACAGCCTTGCGCCAAACACGCTTCTTCTGTCGCATTGGGGAAGTTGTCAACCGGCGGATAGCAATCGACTCGTGTCGTTGGCTCCTTCGTGCAGATCCCAGCCACAGCCAACGCGTCCGTACGGCGTCCAAAGAGTATCATCGTCGTCCACAGCATCCATCGCCACTTGACGCCGCAGTTGCGCTTCTTCTCGGTCATTTCTCGCACTTGAAACGCCGCGGAACGCCGCTCACTTGACAGTAACGACCTGTGACGAGCACGGCAATTGCCAAAGTCCCCTCTGCTCGCCTCTGCGACGCGAACACCGTCGTCTCCAGGTCGAGTCCCATGGTCTCAATGCAACAAGTGCCAGTTGAGCTTCTCCCCCAGGAGGTACTATTCGGCCCAAGTTGAAGTGACGCGCAACTGTGTTACCTCTTTGAATAAATAAAACTCCGAAACCCGAATAATCTGTCAGAATCGAATGCAATGCATACAACCACCCTCGGACATTCGATTGCGATCGGGAATCAAGACGGTGCGACGGACGAGCGAGGGAGAATGGAGACGCACACGCCGGCGCAGCTCCTGCCGCATGTGGACGAGCTCGTGATGGAGTATCTGCTCTTCCGGGGCTTCACCAAGAGTTTCCAGGTCTTTGTGAGCGAGCGCAAGCGCGACCGCGCCAAGGGCTTTGACGTCGAGCAGCTCATTTCGCAATTGCTCGCTTACGTGCAAAAGTACGCGTAGCTCGTCGGTCGTGCCGAGGAGAAGGAGACTGACCGAGTCGCTTATGACAATTGGATGTAGCTACCAGATCGAGTCGATCCTGGAGACGTGGAAGTTCCTCTCCGCTCGGTTTTTCAACCATGTCGACAGTGCCTACGCGGCGGTGCGTGTGACAGACTCGGCGCTGTTACCTCCGAGTGCTTCTAACGTTTTCTTGTATATGAACAGACTGTGCAGCAGTTAGAAGACGCGTGGCTTCGACTCTATGTGGTGAATGCCATCAAGACGGGGCATCGCGAGAAGGCGGTCGAGTTCTTCACCTTGATGATATCCTTTCCGCACTTGTGTAATGATCGATGCTTCGAGAGGACGTGGCAACTGGAACTAGATCTCCTTGACTTGATTTTTTCTCTGCGATCACGCCAACAAGCTGAATGCGACCATTTCCAAGGCTAGCGCGCAAGAAGACGGTGATTCCTGGAGTCGATGGTTCATTGCCCCATACATCCAGAACCCCGAGCAAGATCCTTACTTTCGGGTACGTTCGGTTGGCTCAATTTATGATGTATTGCTAGCTTAGCCGTCGTCTCATGTCAGCATTTCTTCGCGAAAGAATGGCTTGAGAGCTTTGTCACGTCATTCCGCAACTTCCTCTCGGTCATCTTCCACAACCTCCCGCTTCCCAAGCTCTTGGCATTCCAAATCACTCGGCTTCAAGAGCCTTCGTTATCACTACGACTGAAAGTGAGTCAGGCGGAATGCAGTCGTCTTCGGTAAGCAAGGTGTCATTGCTTCTTTTTCTTTGCGTGACTTGACTCATCAAGTGTCTCCAGACTACAGAATCTTCAAGCAACAGAGAGGATACGAAAGCTCGAGGATACTGGGCGTCAATTGTACGAGATGGTTCGCTCCATGGTCCAACACTCGTTCATGGATCATTTTATGCCTTCCGAAACGCCATCAGAGCAGTCATCTCCGACTCACAGTCCCGACAAGGAGATGTCATTGAAGACGATGGCCATGTTAGCGGATCGACTGAAGGCATTGGATGTGACTTTTGCTCAAGGAAACTCTCATCAGAGTGGATCGGAAGACCCCGCGCCGCTGCTTGACCCGCTTCGGATGAAGCTACATCCAATGGCTCCGTCTGCGGATTCAGATAGAGGAACAAGAGCAAGCGCGTCCTCCTCCTCTGCTGCCTCCACTTCTCCTACCACCAAGAAGTCCAGACATGCAGTGCGTGTAACTGAAGTGCCAATACGTTGCGAGGACGACGAAACAAGCCTGAGTTCCTGCGCCTTCACCGGCGATGGTCGGTCTATGGTGATTACCGGTTCAGGCCACGACCACATGCTCGTGGTTGGTAACGACGTATCGCAAAACTGTGAGTTACAGGCAAAGATCGATATCGCTGGACAACTGGTGGACGCCGACTGGATCAAGGACAATCGGGTACGTTTAGTTTGGCTCCTGTCTCAAAGTAGTGCGTCATTTCTGACCCTTGTGCTGACTAGGGTCTTGTCTTTGCCTTGGACGATGGGTTTCTCGGTTACTGGGACCGCCTGACAGGGAAGACAAGCGCAAATCTTGCTTCCTCGAGCATGGAAACGTTTTCACCTGGCCTACTCTCGTGTGCGCGTCAACGTAATATCGGGGCATTGGCGCTCAAAATGGCATCATCGAATGAGCCTGACGTCGCTCGCGTCCAGTTCTTCTCCACGCAAAGCAAAACAATCGAGTTCCGCAGTACTATCGATATCGAGGCGAGCGAAATTGTGTCGATGGACTGGGCTCACGATGGATCATTGCTAGTAGCTGGGTGTGTCGGTGGAACAGTTTGCCTGTGTAGTCCGACAAGCGATCGAATTACATGGAATGTCAGTGGAGATCCGCAAGGGAGACCAACTGTCTCCTTTGCTCCGAGTGGCGAATCCATTCTTACTGCAGATGTCACCATCAGCGGAACAATCACAGAGTGGTTCGTGGACGAGAAAATTCGCTCCTTCAGCATCGACCAGCCAAGGAAGAAGTTCGAGTATCGTATCCCAGAAGACTTGTTGCGCTCCCTTGAAGAACCTCATGTCTCTTGCATCCAGTTCAACCCAGTCGCGGATCGATTCGTCATAGCTATGTCATCGAACGCTGGTGTGAACGGGCAATCTCTTCTCCTCGTCTTCAAGGTATGTGAAATGACTATCTTGTTGAGCTGTTGAGCTGCTCAGCTTCTGTTTTGTGCTTCCAGTCTGGCGACCCGCACCCTGAACGAGCACCTATTCACCTGGAAGGTTGTCTAAAAGCCCTCGTCTGGAGAGATGATGTGCATGTCCTGGCAAGTGTCTCAAGAGGAGAGAAAGCGGCGCTTTACCGATTTGGTTTTGGCACGGAAAGTGAGTAGTCAAGCAATGAAGTGGAAAATAGATAAACAGTGTGTATCTGTGCAAGTTATGGCGCCTCATCATTCGCGTTCCCCGCCGGTTGCTCTTCCGCGTGTTGAATCTTCGAAACCGGTACGCTCGCGACGAACTTTTTGAGCTTATCGCTCATGTAGTACTGCCCTGTGGCCTTGTTTATCTCTTTGTCTTCACAGAAGCAAAGCAAAATTGTGTCGATTGCCATCTCGTACACTCCAAGGAACGTAGACGCAACAAACCAAGCGAGCAGAATAGTTAGCACGATCGGTGCCATGGGAGAGGAGATCTCTTTCTCTCCTCCAATCCCGTACTTGTCGTCGTTCTTCTCAAGATATGCGAACATGATCACGGCACACGCCATCGTAATTGCGATCTTAGCAGCGCTGAGCAGCAGGAATGAGACCATGGAGACGGTCGCAGTTTGTCCCACGTTGTTAAAGATGGTTTTGAAAGCGTCTTTGGCACCGCTGCAGAAGCTTCGTCCCTTCATCGCAATCATGATGTACGCGTTCTTGGAGAGGAACTTGAGGCACTTCTCGAAACACCAGAGGCAGCACTGGACAATCTTCATGAGCACTTTGACGACCAAGTTTGAGCGTTGGATATCTTGCGTCTGGTGGTCGATGTACATGAGAATCGCGCGAATGAACTGCACAACTGCGATGATGAACGAGCCGAATGCCAGCGACCCAAAGTGGTAGCGGAAGCAGTTCTTGAACGAGTACATGACAGGAAACCGACCCATTTCAGCTGCGTTCTTCTCTCGACTCCAGTAGTATCGGCAGATTGCACCAGCAATTGTACACATACTGATGGCATTGATGAGCTGGTTGGTCCAAAGGAACCCAAAGAAATGATACCCAAGTAGAATCCGCATGGCGAGGTTTGAGTCGACTTTACTCAGCATTGTCGACGCCGAAGCACCAAGTTTATCCACCTTGAGTTCAGCTGAGCTGTAGATGAATGCGCCGATGATCGCCGAGTAGATGAAAAGCACGAGGATCATCACGAAAGGAATCAGAGGGAAGAAGACGAGCAATGGTAGACGCTGGATCGCCCGAGAAGCTTCTTTGATGATGCCCACCGTGATGCGAATCTTCTTCTGGAAGAAACACACCAGGAGAAATGCCACACCCGAGAGTGCATAGAAGACGTACGCAACTACAGCGTAAACCTTCTTCTTGTCTTCACTTGCCCGTAGATTTTCAGGAACTTGGAGGCCATTCTGTGACGCCGCGACGATTCCTGCGTCCGCAAGTGTTGATGACAGCTTGGAAATGTCAGAGTCCTTGATGATTCCAGCTTTGGTGCTCGCCATGAGTGCAAACAGCAAGAGCATCAGCACGAACGCCCAAAGAGCAATCCATACGAAGCAACCGGCGCAGTATTTCATCATGAAGATGAAAACAAACCCCAAAACGAGTGCCGCGCCACCCCCAAACGCGAGAATGATCTCCCAGGTATGTTCAATGTCGCCAATGGCACGTCCGACGACCGCGGCGGCTGTCTGGAGCTTGTCGTAAATGGGGTTCTCTTGTGCAGGTCCGGTCGCATCCGAGATAGTGCGGACTTTTTTCACCTCACACTTGGAGTTTGGCACCTTGACCCCGTCAACAGTATCATAGTATTGAGGTTCGTCACCCGGGTACACACAGACTTCGGTTGATGTCGAGCTCGTCTCCGTCATTTGGATGCAGCGATAGAAGACTTTTTGGCTGGCCAAAGCGACGAACCAGCAATGTTTCTCGCCCATCAGCTTCTTGGCCTCCTTCTCACGCGCAGCGTTCCTGTCTGCATCCGTCTTGAGTGAAGAATCACTCGCAAGATCGACTTCGAACTCGTAGTTGCAAAAGTACGTGAGCTGCTGTGGACATGTAGCGACGCAGACTCCGTAGAAATCGAAATCAGTTGGGCTGACATCTTTCTTTGAAGCCTGCTCGATGAGATCCTCGTTGATACGTGGGTAGAATGTCAACGGCTTATCCTTCATGTCACCCGTGCCGCAGGTCGTTCCATTGTAGTCACTCCCGTAGAGCAACCTCTGAGGTTTCCCGTTCATCAGTCCGACGATCGCCACGATAATCATCCCAACCCAGAAGACCAAGAAGAATAGACAACAGAGCACATCGCGACACTTGCGTGTAGTCGCTGGGGCGACTCCGGTCTTCTGCTCATAGTTGGTCCCAGCGACCTCCACCGGCTTCTTGGAGCAGCACCCCATGAGCACTCGTTCAGTTCTCTCTCACGCGTCCAGGGCACTCACTCAATTGGGTTGTGGTGGCCATGCGAAGGGAGATAATCTTGGCTCGGGCATGGTGCAACGTTGGTTTCATACCCAAAAGTAGCATGGAACCACTGTCTATTCTATTTGACCTCGGTGATGCCTACGTATTCAGCAACGTAGGATGCCAGCTGGACGTGTCGCGGCGGAAGACGTCAAGCTCATTCCGCATCGATGGGACATGCACGCTATCCAGGCCCTGGCTCAGCGTGATGCAGCGTTGCTGGCCCGTATCTTTACGGAAAAGGGCGTGTTGGTCTTACCAGAAGGAGCAATTGATTGTCAAGTACAGAGCTTTGGATATGGTGCACCAATGCAGTTTCACTCGTACGGTATGAGAGCATTCACTGTTCTATCATTTGAAAGTCTTCAACTGTTCTGTGGTTCGTAGGATTCTTTGATGTAAAAAGCAAGGGTCACAGCTCCGTGCTGTTCGATTTAGTGCTCCCTGGTGACACGCTTGTACTCATAGCGCTTCGCCATCACGACCCTATGAGCGTAATTGCCCTCTATCAAGCTGGAGCTTCGTTGGATGTTGCCAATTCGGCCAAAGAGCAACCGATTGAGGTCATCTTCAGTCGATTTGCCATACTCCAGCTGCACGATCGCCATCAAAGGCTAACTGAGAAAGAGATCAAATACCAACCCAGCTCTGGTGTGCAAAAGCTACTCGAGCAAGAGGCAGCATACCGTCAACTCTTTGGTCTTCTCCATGAGCGTCTGATGGGTTATCACAGTGCCCTCAAGCACACGATTCAGGACGAACTGCATCATATTTATTCGACCCATGCGCCAGAGCGGCTATCCAAACTCCCCAAGCAAATGGAAGACTTTGAGTATCGCGAGCGCGAGCTTCTTGCCAGTGTGCGACGCAAATACCTCGAGTCAGAGTAGCTTTCACAGTTGAAAAGACTAAAGTTGCTCCAGCCATTCGAATATCCGTTCCCAAGCAACTATAGAAGGGTGCTGGGCCTCCGAGTTGATGCATTCTAGGCTGGTAGTCACGTCTTTGATGCTGAAAGGAATTTTGGTCGTATACAGCGGCTTTGACGGATCGGTTGGGGTCACGGTCGCCTTTAGAGTCGAAGCTGAGGGGTCAAACCAGTACCTAGCTGTGTAATAAAGACCACTGATGCGGATTCCCGCTCTCGTTCGCTCTTGATTCAGCACTAACGCCAGCTGCTTGGCCAGCACCGCCTGAAAACGCGCGATCTCCTGGTCATTGCGCTCAATGTCTTCGATATTGCCGTCGTATTGTCGACTACAGTACTCGTCGGGAGGTACGGGTGCTACGTCACTTGGGATTGTGGACGGACATGTGCGCGGCCGTATCGCTCGATATGGGGACTTGCTCTCTCCACGGTCTGCTACCGCCTTAGGAGATCGAATGAAGCGAGATGTGATTACCAGTTCGTTGCTTTCTTCGATCACCTGGATGTTCATGACTTGCACCAGTTTGAGTAGTAGTTGCTGTAACTCGTCTTCTGTTAGGAGCGCAGACAACCAAGTTGCCAATGCCAGCTAAGCTTGATATCGTTTCCAGCTTGATCCTATTCAGACAATCTGTGGGTAAGGTAATTCTTCCAGAAAATATTGGAGCGAGATCACGTACATCATCTCGAGGTCGTCGATTTCCTGCGCGATTTTCTCGAGCGTGTCCTTGCCAACATAGCACTCGCCTTGGACGTTGTCTCTCCATTGGCCACGAACCACAAGCCCTCTACAACAGTAGTCTGTGAGTTTTTGTCACCAATGTAAGCAAAAGCAGTGAGCGTACCGATCACCTGCTTGTACGATGCCACTGGACGGATCGCACATCTCGATCTGTAGTTCCTCGACTGTGAGCTCGACGCCCTTTCGCGTAGTTGCCTCCAAGAGAACGAAAGGCGGGTACTCCGTGACGTCGGGTCCATCGTCTTCTTCGCTCTTACTGCGTCCAGATGACAACACACTTTGCTCGCTGGCATTCGAATGTGTGCCACCAGTAGTCGACATGGGAGGCGTCGTTGTGATCGTTGGTAAATCGTGTCGAGCTTTCATCCTTCTGCCAACAAGCGGGCTCCGAGAAGTGCGTGCTATTCCTCCGTGTTGCTTGTTCACTGGTGAAGTCTTGGGGAGTAAATGCCCCACTGTGGTGTTTTGATGGAGATGCTGGAACTTGTGGCTGGATTCTTGCCACTGGGTATCCCATTTTTTGGTATTGTAATATGGCTTTTGAGTTTTGAGTCGCTGCTTGAGTCGTCGGTTCTCCTCTGCGATCCGTCGCTGCTTCTGCTTTTGAACACCACGATTAACCAACGTGTCTTTCTTGCAGGCATTCCCTCGGCCCATGGCAAATTCCGGTGATAAATAGCAGTCAACCATCGGCGTTTGGTTCGCATTCAACCGAATCCCTGGCATGTGGACGTATGCAGGGCTGTGAACTGGTTTCCTTGGAGAGACTGTAGTAGAAGCCTTGGTGCCACCTCGTGGGGACGTCAGAGACGGCGTTTGTGGTGTACCAGCCGCCAGGATCACATTCTCCTGTCGATTCAGAATGTGTTCCATCTTGGTCGCGAGTCGCTGGTTCTGGGTGTAGATGTCCATTTGCTTTTCCTTCTCAAGCTGCTGTCTCTTGCGATTGAGCAGCAAATGTGCTCGTCGGGTCGGCTCGTTGCTGTCCAAATACACTCGCGACGGTGACTGACACGTCGGCAGCATCGTCTGGAGCTTGTGGTGGTGGATGTCATGCTGTCGGATCACATCACGCTCGTAGCAGAGTCGATTATCGAACGCAATCTTCTTGTTCATGGCTCGTAGATTGAGTTCTCAGTCCATTCAACCAGCTAGCAAGTGAACACGATGGCCATTCTAGGCCGACTCTGAGGTTGAAAATAGCGCAACACACCGTGACACCCGGGTCCTGACACCAGTGCATCACTCTTTAAGGGTGTGTAAGGCCGTGGCCACAAAACCCCACGCGTTGCGCTACATACTCGATCAAAACTCGACTCATGGTCTCATTTGCGTCATCATCCACGTTGAAGTGAGCTCGTGGCCGTCGTGATGTACCCATGTCCTAAACTAGGGTCATTGACCACGAGAGTAGTGTGTACCACATTAGTATACCCCATGGAAGTGGAATGACACTCAGCGCCACGTTGATGAACATGACGCTGGACGCAGTCGATGCGCTCGTGATTCTCGTCGTCTCGGCGCATATTGCGCTATGTCCGTTTGCTAAAGTGGAAGAGAGCTTCAATCTGCAAGCGATCCACGATCTGCTGGTGCATGGCGTGCGGAATGTCGAGAGATTCGATCACATCGAGTTCCCGGGGGTTGTGCCACGCACGTTTCTCGGCGCGCTCGCTGTAGCGGGCATTACGAGCCCGCTAGCGGCAATTGCAAAGCATATCGGCTTGCGTAAGATTGCACTGCAGGTGCTCGTGCGGTGGGTGCTCGCGATGATGAACGTGACGGCGTTGCTGCGGTTCAAACAGAGCATTCGCGCGCGTTTCGGCAAGGTACAAACGTTGTGCTTTCGTGGCTTGGACTCGGATACTGACAATGCCACTGACTGCTACAGGACGCCGCTCGCTTTTTCTTGCTCATTTGCGTGTGCCAGTTCCACCTGATGTTCTACCTGGGCCGAACTCTGCCCAACACCTTCGCGTTGGTACGTGCTGATGACTGGGCTCGACCGCCGCGGACTCTCTGACCCTCGATCTGATACTGTATCAGGGACTGACGCTTTACGCGTTCGCTTTCTGGCTGGAGTTCAAGCTCAAGCGCGCGATCTTTCTCTTCGCGTTCACGATCATTGTCTTCCGAGGCGACACGGCGGTGCTTTTCGCGCCAGTGCTCCTGTGGATCCTCCTTCACGGCGGTCTCTCCATCTTCCGTGTTATCTTGTGGGGAATCCAGGCGACACTGAGCTCATTGGTTTTGACTGTGCTTGTTGATTCCTACTTTTGGTACGTGGAACACCCTTGTTGTCTCGTGTGTTTGCGCTCCTTCTCACTCTTCCTTGATGACAGGCAACGATGGCTATGGCCAGAAGGTGAAGTCCTGTGGTTCAACACGGTACAGAACAAGAGCCACGAGTGGGGTGTATACCCTCCGCTCTGGTACTTTTACTCGGCTTTGCCTCGTGCGCTCTTGGCGACAGCTCTACTCCTTCCAGTGGGCGTCAGGTATGTGTTGCTGGTGACGTTTGCCCAAGATGGAAACACTTCTTCATCCTCACTTTGTGTCTAGTGTCTTGCTGCCAGCGCTTCTGAAGAGTCGATCGTTCAAGCAGCTTCGTGCGGCATTCACTTCGGCGCCACTCGTTGATTGGTCTGTCGCCACATTCGTTTGGCCGGTGATTCTGTATCTCGCTCTCTTTTCGATCCTTCCGCACAAGGAACTGCGCTTCATTTTCAACGCCATTCCGATTCTCAACATGGTCGCCGCCGTGGTAAGGGCTATCTGTCGATGTATTTTATACCAGATTAGTCGTGTTTATCACTGGACCACAATTGTATTGATCAACAGGGATGCTCCAAGCTCTATCACGATCGGAAAAAGGTGAGATATTGCTTTTCCGTTCTTGCTCATCGCTGGTACTAACAAGCATTATACAGTCTCTGTTGCCCTTCCTTGCCGCTGTTGGTTGCTTGGTAGCGACTCTTCTTGGCTCAGCATTCTTCTTTACTGCATCTCGCTTGAACTACCCAGGTAAAACAACCTCTGGCTTGCGGCTATACGAGAACAATAATCTCACCCGTGCTGTGATTCAGGTGGAGAAGCATTCGTTCGGCTCCATCATGTCGCCTACGGTGAGCGAGAACTGCCTCGCACAGTTCACATTGACGTCCCAGCAGCGATGACTGGCGTCTCGAGATTCGGAGAAGAGTTCGAAGCTTGGAGGTTCGTCAGTTTCGTGAATTTGTTGTAGTCGTGTATCTGATCTTGGAGCTCGATATGCAGCTACTCCAAGGATGAATCTCTTCTGACTGCTCAAGATCTGGTTCACTTCGATTATCTGCTTACTGCCAAGGACCCCGAGCTGCTTCGAGAGCGATTCGAAGTAGTAGATGCGATCGAGTCCTTCCATCATGTCCAGTTCCAGCCATTCCCGCCACGGATTATTACCGAAAAGTCGATTTACATTTTGCGAAAATGCAAGGTGCAACAGACATAGAAACAAGGCGGTGTAAAGAAGAGAAAACGCTCCATTCAAAAGAATATGCACTACGTACGCACTGCGACAGCAACCAGCCGTCAAACGTAACTCACAACGGGATCTTAACTTGGGTCAAATAGCCCACACCGCACAAGAAGCGAAGCAAATACTTCAACTCGTCCTCGTGTTGCGATACATTGCCACTTCCCTCCCTCGGTTTCTGCATGAGTTTGAACATATCCACGACGTGGAAGGCTTCGCTGCTAGCATGCGTGCGCATCCACTCGATCAACATGATCTGGACACGGTTACAGCGGAACTGGACACGGAGGCGAGACTGGAACGCTGAATTGCCAAACGAAACATGGAGTACATAAACCGATTCTCCCTTGTGCTTCGTACCCACGAGCGAAGTTCGACGCTTTGGCTTGCGATTGAGGGCCTTCTTGCCGCTGGATGGGGTCGATGCTGGCCTTGTGAGAGCGCTTGAGCGATCATGTGGGAGCTCGTCCACATTCATAAGCACAGCCAATGGGTTCATGCGAAACATCGAGCCTTTGAAGATCTTGAGCACTTTTCCTGGTGGGAAACTCTCGCCTTGCGTCAAGTCGAATTCGTAAGACTTGCCAGAGATTCCAGTCTCTGGATCATGCATCACTTCAAATGGCAACTCGTCACTTGGATGGAGCAGCAGCTCAGGGACCACGTCGGACGGCTTCAACTCCTGCAACTTGCGCGTCAAACCCTGCAAGATCGTGGCAACGTGCTGGCGAGTTGGTTTGCTGCTATCGCTCGTGCTCAACACTGGTTCACGCCATGCTGTCTCACTCCAGAGCAATTGACGAACAGCATCTGCCATGACATCAGCATAACTCACCGAGTGCATCTGAATCTGGAGCCACACGTCATTTTCCAGTCCGTCAGCCTGATACCATGTTGCGGCGGGGATATACAACACCGATCCTGGCTCCGTCATCGCTTCTTGGTGTCCGTTATCGACGCCGTCCTCACTGGTGTCGAGCTCATCGTCGTCAGTGTTCGTAAAGAGATGGGTATCGTCATTGGGAGGAGCAATCACACTGACATTCCCATCCGATACATGCAGGACCGCCCGTTGTGCCTTGACGTTGTCTTCCGCTTCCTCCAGGCTCTTGGTAAATGGGTGAAAACAGCGAACTGGCTGCTTGATATTTGTCTTCTTCATTCTCCACAAGGCTTGACCCGTCAAGCAAATCATGAACGAGTCGCTGCGATGGAATTGCCAGTCCAACAATTGACCAGCACGACCACAAATCAGCTTCACGTCGTGCATCTCCGTGCTCACGAACGGCCCCAAACCCAAATCAGCAGCCAATGGTGTCACCATAATTTGTTTCACAGCTTCTGGGGCGCGAAATGAGATGGAAAAGCCACTCTGGTACAGCTGCCACGCTTGAGTTGCCGACTCAACTGGCAGGAACGTGGTGCGACGCACATCACCTGGCGATTCGATAAGCACCTTCATATTGTCTGTTGGTGAAGCGTTCCCCAGCAACTTGTGCACGTCCAAATCAAACAGCAACGATTTAACCAACGGTTTGAATCGCGCCACTGGTCCAAGAACGCGGAGAGGAGAACGGCGATAGCTCACTTTCATCTGGTCTGCGTTGGTTGCGTCACCGAAAATCCACGAAAGAGCTGTCATAGTATCCATTTTCAGGATTTCAGAGACCTGCTCGTGATCCGACAGAGCAACTGAGACTTGCGCGCTCTGGTTGGCTGGCGTCGGCGACATTGCTCGCTCCACCACCGCGTCCCCGACGGCCTGCATAGCCTTAGCAGCAGCTGATGATGACGATCCATTCTTGCCACCATTCCCTTGTTGGCGAATCGCATCTGCCAAATGAGAAACCCGTGCCACCACGTCGCCAATTCGCTCGTGTCGCGTCTTGAAAGCCTTGCACTCTGACAAGTGGCGCTCGGCTTGAGTTTCTTTGCCTTTGCGATCACCAATCTCGTGGCCACAGTGTTTGCATCGAAGCTTTTTCGCTCGTCCGACCTCCACCGATTCAAACTGGTCAAGAATCCCTTCTTTCTCCTGCGGCGCACTGCTCAATCCACCGTCATGAGGTTTAGCATCATGCTTGAGTCGCTTCGATCGTCGAGGGAATGGTGGGTCACCTTCCTCCTCGTCATCGTGCTTTCCCTGGTGTCCACTGCTATGAATGCTGTGGGTATCGCTCATCACCTCAGTCTCCTCGATCGAATTCTTGCGTTTTGAAGCCTTCTTCTTGGGTGTGATCGTTGGGTTTCGATCCACCGAGCCCGATTCAACCTGATGAGCACTTCCCCCGTTGTTTTCGAGATACTTCAGCCGTTCCTGACACTGGTCCGCATGTTGAGCCCGCGAGGTACCGCGGTTCACCACCTTGCACTGACAATAGTGACATTCCGCGTGCTTACCATCATCAAACACCCGGTAGTCGCCTGGACTGACTATTTGTTTCTCTGGGGATGGATCCTTTCCGTGACTACACAGGTGGGCTTTGTACTCAGACGAAGATTCGACCTCCTCAGCTTCTGCTGCGTCTTCTGCTGCGACTTCCGGATTGGCTTGTGCAGATGTCGAGACTTCTTCAGTCACTGCATGGCCATCGCCATGCTCATTTGCGTTGTCATTCTCCCCTCGTTCCTGCTCCTCAGGTACTTGGGCAGGTGTCTCAGTGTCCTTGCCGCCTTCAGCAACGTGTTCCTCTTCGCTTTCCATTATTGGTTCAGTGTCAGCAGGAGGCATATCTTCATCCATAAGCTGCGTCAACTCGTTTTCTTCGATGTCGCTCGAATCGGCTTCGTTAGGTTCGAAAGACATATCCTGGTCCCCATCCTCTTCCATCATGGCAACCGATTCTTGATCGTCGACACCCATACCCAGAGACGGCAGCTCTTCTTCGTCGGCAGACGCTTGCTTCTGATGCTGAAACTCCAGACACTGACTCTTGTGCGAATGGATCTTGTCCCGCAAAAGGTAAGTGAACTCTTCGTTGCAGAACTTGCACACAACAACTTGCTTGGTGGCCACTGGCTCCTCTGCTTTCGCTGGCAAGAGGTCTCTCACAACAACGTCGAACACTTCTCCGTCCAAGTCTTCAACAGGACCAAGATCCAGATCTCGTGGTGTCGGAAGCTCGTCGTCCAGGGTTGTTGGCGGGACGTCCACAGCCTCTTGGGCCTCCAGTGCAGCGATCTGCTGAGCTGTCGTCTTGGACCCAGTCAAGCTTTCGCTAAATGACTCCTCTGGAGTGGCTTGCCTCGCGTTCGAGTCTGTTTCCATTCCGTTGATTTCTGTGGATGGCTCTACTGATGAAAGGTTCTTCTCTGTTGAGAGACTTGTGACAGTTGAGCCTCGCGACGTGGTCACGTCCTCTTCGCCATCATCGTCGAGTTCTATCTCGGCTGGTCTGAGTCCATCCCCTGTGCCAATATCCGCCACAACGATCGCCACGACCTCCTCGACCACACTCGACGAGCTCGTCCTGATCATCTCCAACGTGTCGATGCTGGTGATTTCGCTTCTTCGCTTGCTGAGGATGATGTTTCCGGTCAATTCCGCCGGTTGTGCGACGAGGCGAGGATGTCGAGTTTGTGCGGCAGTTAGAGCAATGATACCAATCAAACAAACGGAACTCTCGCTCACTGCTGCACTCCATTAACTCAGCGCACGATTCTCCACAGTATGCACACCTACTACTATCACTATCACTATTCGAACACCTACCTGGCTGGCCTACATATTCTTCCTATTCAATCATCATTTTACCTACAATAGCACTACCACATCATCATCATACATACATCTTCACAATCGCGGACGAGCCTCGATCTGTTCACACCACTTCACTTGACACAGACCACACGCCCGCACTAGTAGTACGAGTCCTTCATGAGCTCTAATACTACACTCAGCTCTTCTCCAGTGAACTCGGGAGCTGCTGGATTCATTGGTGGCGGCACCTGGAAGTGACCTCCCTTGAGTCCGTCATGGTCTTGATGAGAAGACGGAGGAGGTGGCCGCAGAATGTGGTGGTGAGCTGGCGAAGCGTGTGGGTGTGGCTGATGGTCGTACTGGTTGCTGTCGTCACCGTGCTTCATGCTTTGAGCATAGTGACTCGACAGGCCTGATCGGTGCGACAAGTGACCGAATGCACTCTCGGAGCTGATCGAGAGAGTTCCAGCTGATTCATACATCGACGACAGTCCTGACGATCGAGACGCGTAATGCGGAGGTGTTCCAGCGGATGGGAAGGCACTGTTGTGCGACGACGGCAGCACGAACGACGCCGTCGACTTGGTCCGTCGGTGGTGATGATCTCCGTACGCGTGTTCCGCCTCCTTCTTGACATCCCGCGACATACCAGAGAGCGAGGCATAGCCCGTTTCAGCTGAGCCGTAGAAATGGCTTCCCATCGGCTTCCGCGATGAAACAGACGACGCCATCGACGGCTTTCCGTATCCATACATGTAACCTCCATTCGAACTCGCAAACTCTGGCTCAGACGTCGCTTCGTACCCGTGGTGTTCATCGTCACTCTCGTCCAGACTCTTGTTCGCCGCAGCGGCAGCAGCCGACGCCGCCTCGAGTCCCGCACCGACAATGATGTTGTGCTGAAGCTTCTGGTGAGCAGCAAACTCCTTGTAGTTGTCACAGCTCCAGGAACAGTTGAGACCGACACACCGAAACACGTTTTGACCCTCTGGAAAGTGAATCCGCATGTGACGCTTCAACTTGGTGCTTGTGTTGAATTTCTTGCCACACGACGAAAAGATACATGGATACGGACGCTCTCCGCTATGAATCCGCTTGTGTCGACTCAGGTTCCCGGACGTATTAAAGCGCTGCGAGCATCCTTCAAAATCACACGAGTACGGCTTGGTGCCCGTATGAATGCGCATATGCCGCCGCAGCGCGAACGACCGCGGGAACTGCTTGCCGCAGTTGGGTTCTGTACACACGAAGATCTCCTTCTTGGTCTTCTTCCGCTTGGGGGTCGGCAGACTCGCGTCGCCATGCGACTCGGACGCCACAGGATGAATCATCACATCGCGCCACGAAGCACTACTCATCTCACCGCTCGTCTCGCTCAGATGGGAAGTTGGCGCGGGCAGCGGATGCACCGGATGATGCCAGCCCGTCTTGTACCGGGTCGGACTCAGGTCACTCTCGCTCGAGTGGTAAGAGGCACTCATCTCCTCCCGCTGCTGCTGTTTCAGCGCGGCCTCGAGCGGCATCTTGAGGAATGGAAAATGAATCTGCCCCGGCTGAGTCCTCTCCTCCTCCCCCAGGTCGCCTCTCCTCTCCGCCTCCTCCGCCTTCCCGTCAGTCGGTCAGTCAGCGCAGCGCGGCTGCTCCCAGCGCCCATCCTCCTACGTTCGAAAAGCTCACTTTGTTAAACTATGGGATTTCAAAAAAAAAATGTAAATGTTGCGAAAGAAGAAAACCTCGAGTCGACTCAGAAAAACCTCCGAGGTTTTAACCACAAAAACGTATCCAAGTGGGCATAAAACAAGCAATGTAACCGTCGGTGAGCCTTCTCTTGAAACGCTTTGGCGTAGAGACGGGCGGGTTCAGGGCGTGGAAAGGCCATAAAGAACAAGCGGCGGTCGAACTTGTGGTCTGGGAGGCACCCACAGCTGGCTCCCATCAAGAAGTGGGGGACAGATGTGAGGTGGAATCACCGCCAGATGGTCGGTCCAAAATGCGATAACATGATACACAGAAGATGATATTTTTCGTCAAAAAAGTAAATTTTGTATGCGTATCTTGATGCCACAACAAGACAGGAAAAGCTAAGAACAGTCAGAAGAGGTACGTCCAGTAATACTTTCTTCTTTCTTCAACAGTTCGATCCAAAACACACATGTGTGGCTCAGGATATGATAAACGCCTACAAAGGATGGAACATCATACATTCCGTACTAAAACTCTCGGGATTACAATAGCTCGAGCCTTCTCCAACACAACTGGAGTACAGAGAGTGAATCTGCCAAAACCACTACAAAACGCTGGGACATGAACAATCCAACGTTACAAATACTAGAGAAAAAGATAAAAATCGATATTGACAAAAACGATAATAAAACCAGAATTGAACAGCATCGCGCAAAACCAATCGAAAAGAATAAGAACATACCCACTCAACACTCCCAAAAAAAAAAAAAAAAAAAAAAAAAAAAAAAAAAAGGTGTGAGAAAGAAACCATCCCGACTTTCCTACTCCTATCAAATGCATTCACATTCAGCTACATTCAACAATCCACGTCGCGATTCGTAGCAATGACCTCGTAACGTATCAATTTTGATCAAACAATCTCCACTGTTTAGTTAATTGCGGCCGTGTTTAGTTATTGGCGGCCACTCCCAAAACTCTCAAAATCAACAGCAAGAAAAATGATCCAGGAAGTCACGATTGGGTCTCCAATCCCCAAAACACAACCAATCTGAAACCACACCATGAAACCACATAGATACAAGATCCGAGAACATACAAGAAACAAAAACAAAAAAAAAAAACAAACAAAAAAAATAGAAGACGAACATTTCGATCCAACAAGCCAAAAAGCGTTTGATTTGTTTGTTTGTTTCCTTTTCTTTCCAATGTTTTGATGGATGATGGAAAACTGTCTGAAAGCAAGTCGGACCGGATTGTAAAGCGTGTGGATGCGTTGTTGCGTGCGTAAAATGTTTGTCAAAGTGTGTAAAAGGTGAAAAAGTCCTCGACGGGACTCGAACCCGCAATCTCCCGCTTCGTAGGCGGATGCCTTATCCATTGGGCACGAAGACAACACACGGGTACATGCTCACCCCAAACTCATCACTAATTTACCAAACACCAACACACCACTTTCAAACAACACACACGCATTCAAAACAAAAAACAAACAACAATCAAACACCATCGCGCCAAAACCATCGAAAAAATAAGAACATACCCACTCAACACTCCACAAAAAAAAAAAAAAAAAAAAAAAAAAAAAAAAAAAAGGTGTTGAGAAAGAAACGCATCCCGACTTCCTACTCCTATCAAATGCATTCACATTCAGCTACAATTCAACAATCCACGTCGCGATTCGTAGCATGACCTCGTAACGTATCAATTTTGATCAAACAATCTCCACTGTTTTAGTTATTCGGCCGTGTTTAGTTATTGCGGCCACATCCAAAACTCTCAAATCAACAGCAGAAAAATGATCCAGGAAGTCACGATTGGGTCTCCAATCCCCCAAAACACAACCAATCTGAAACCACAACCATGAAACCACATAGATACAAGATCCGAGAACATACAAGAAAAACAAAAACAAAACAAAAACAAAAAAAAAAAA